>JALMGJ010000001.1:67922500-68522500 GCA_023362775.1 Charina bottae | reverse complement strand
ACATTTCATTAAAAGCAAGAAATTCAAAGTTGTATTCAAATACACATCAGTATGGGACAATCAGATTGAGGTAGTATGGTTGTATAAATGATGTAGACCAATTAGGTTTTCATCAGTCTGAAAATGTCATCAGTGCTACAGGTAATGCTATGACAGAGCTTTCCAAACTGTGTGTCGCGACACAAAAGTGTGTCACACAGTCTGGTGTGTCGCCACACAACCCGGAAGCGCTGATCATCATCAGCGCTTCCGGGTTTTCCTGCAGCGGCGCGCGAAAATCCGAAAGTGCCCCAGTCACGGCAGCGCTTCTGGGTTTTCCCGCGGCGACACACGAAAATCCGAAAGCGCCGCAGCCATGGCGGTGCGCAAAAACTGAAAGCGGCAGCAGCGCTTCCGGGTTTTTGCGCGCTGCCGCAATGGCGGCACTTCCGGGTATTCCCGCGGCGACACACCAACGGCGGTTGGTGTGTCGCCGCGGGAAAACTTTGGAAAGCCCTGTGCTATGAGATGTGTGCAAATTGGCAAGAAAGAACACACAGTCAGTGTCTAAATTAATTCAGAATAAGATCCAAGGACATGGCTTTGGAAGATAATTTCACAGAATATTTATTTATATTTATTTATTTTATGGTATTTATAACCCACCTCAGTCCTAATGAAAGCTGTGCAGGGTACATCAAAGGCAAGTGCAAAAGACAAGAAAGTAAAAGCTCAATATAAACAGCTAAAGTAATCTTAAAAGCCATTGATAAACAATATAGTTGCCTTAAAACTAACCTAATTTATTCTAAGGCTGAATTGCTTTAGCTTGTTTATGAAATGCTCACAGGGTGAGAACCATCCTTATCTCCAGGGGAGGGGTATTCCTAACTCTTACCATCTACATTGACAGAGGGAAGGTTAACAATACTGTATCCTCTATTTGAGAGCCAGTTTGGTGTAGTGGTTAAGGTATCAGGCTAGAACCCAGGAGACCGTGAGTTCTAGTCCCACCTTTGGCACAAAGCCAGCTCGGTGACCTTGGGCCAGTCACTTTCTCTCAGCCCTGGGAAGGAGGCAATGGCAAACCACTTCATAAAAACCTTGCCAAGAAAACCGCAGGGACTTGTCCAGGCAGTCTCCAAGAATCAGACACGATTGAACAGATTAAAAAAAAATCCTCTATTTGGAGTGATTTTGTGTTTGCTCAGAGTCCACTGTTGAGTCAGTTGCCCACATTTTACTCCACTGCCCTCTTTATGATAAGTAATGTGCAGCCCTTTTATATCTACTTCTTACTGACTGCACTGGATGGCCAGAAATTTAAATTGTTCATTTCCTATTCAGACTTTTCATTGAAGATTTCCAGGAAAGTTGCCAAGTTCTGCTCGATTCCTATTGTCATTAGAAGGTTTGGGACTTTAGAGATCAAAAGGATAATCTCAACTGTAGTAGAGCATTTTCTCCAGTCTCCTTTTATTATATTGCTTCATTTATTTGCATTATATTGTTTATTACTATCTCTTTCCTTGGTTTTTTTTTGGGGGGGAGAGTTGTCTTTGACTGTAAACCCATGAAGTAAGTAATAGCCTGGAGCTGTGCTATAAAAGGTTTTAAAGGTACCAGCCTACTGAATAGATACTGCTACCAAAAATGCACTTATAGGTGATATCCTTGCCTCTCTTGAATTGAAGGCTATCATCTCTTTACAAGGCCAAGTTCAGATGGGAGGCATATTCCTCTTTGGAATGTATTTTCTGTATGAAGCATCACCTTTGCAGGTTTAGCATTAATTTGAAAACTATAAAAAGAACATAGATAAAACATAAAAGTCACTGTTTGTTTTAAGATTTTATACATGTTTCTATTATGTCTAAAACCATAATATGATCAGCACAGGAGGTGCTTTCACAGTACCTGATACTACAGTACAACATGAAAGCAGTCTTGCTGTAAAATTAGTATTTGAGCCAATTTTTTTTATTCCAGAAACCCAATTAGGGAGGGGGTGACTTTTTAAAATAATAATTTCTTTAATTGTTGTATTATTATGTGTCTGTTCTTCTCTTCTCAGGCCCCTATATTCAGCAATTTTTATTAGAGTTTTGCTACTTAAGTCCACTGATTTCTTGCAGAGTTAAACTGAATAACAAAATCATGAATCTTGCCCTGATGTTGGCTTATAATATTGTGGTAGAAGAATTTTGTTATGGGCCTTAGTCAAAGCAGTTTTTTTAAAGGAAAATGAAACACTGAAGATGACAGTGTCTTAGAATAGTTATTCTTGATATACCCCAACACAATCTCTCTATTGAAAAAAGAAATTTAGAATAAACAACTAAAGTTGCATTTTTTTTACTCTTAACTGTACCTTTTATTGAAATGCATGTGCTACTGGTGTAATAATAATAATAGTAACTGGGTGCCAGTCCAAAAACCTTGGACGACACTTAGAAAATCTGCGCATTGACAAAATTTCCATCTGTCAATTACAAAAGGCCACACTGCTTGGATCTAGACATGTACTATGCCGATACATTACGACATCCTAGGTTCTTGGGAAGAACTCGATGCGAATGAAGGCCAACACCAGCTAAAGAACTGGCAGCTGTGATTTCACGTTGTTGGGTATAATAATAATAATAATAATAATAATAATAATAATAATAATATATTAAAATTATTTGCTGCCTGACTCCCAGCAACTCTGGGCGGTTTACAGGTGTTAAAACATTTAAAAACAAAGAACAATACAAAAACCACAAAAACAGCATAAGACAAAAGAACAACAGTGGCAAAGAAAAGAAACCCGGAGGGGAACAAAAAGGAAGAAGGGGGCGTCAGTTGTCCTCTACAAACGTCTGGGCGAAGAACCAGGTCTTTAAGGCCCTTCGAAATGCCAATAGGGTGGGAGCCATTTGAATTTCAAAATCCTTGAGCACTCCCATGCCAAGCTCTATGCTACACCATAACTGGGAAGAATTGATAAAGTATTTTCCTTAGTTTTATCATTGTTCCTTTTGGTGCAACTTCACTAATGTATGTGTCTGAAGCTGTCATTTGCTTGCATTTGCCTATAATGGTGTTTCTTTCATATTGTTTTCATTCAGAATGATTACCAATTTGTGAACGTGCACATCATTGGTTGCTTTGTTTTTCAAAATCTAGAAATTAAAAGTTGGGTATGCAGGTTTGAAATTAAAAATTGAAGATGTATGCCTTGTTTATGGGTTGAAATATACATCACCATTGTAAACTATATGTAGTAAAAAAAAATCACATTAATTTACACCAAAGATCTTTCTTTAAACCGCCCAGACTGATTGATTTCATTTCTATACTGCTGCAATCTAAATCAACTCTTCGTGGCAGATAAGATAGGAAAAGTCCACATAAATGTTGGTAAAATGATTTTTTCCTTAATTGTAGTTTGTTATTCCTGAATTTTGCAACATATGGATTAAAATTGGGTGCTTCCAAACAAGCCAATTACTATGGTTTAATGGTTCAGATGTAACAGAAAGATAAAATTAACCAGGGCATTGTTTTTCTGCTCTTGTTATAAAAAGTGCAAAATGATACAGCTGTGCAAATTTGGAGACAGTCTCAGCAGTGGTAGTAGCAGCAGAAGTCTCTTTTGGTCAAGTGCAGGTGGGAAGTCCCATGAAATAGCCATACTGAACCAAATGCTTGATGCCTCCAAATTATTCACACAGCTCCACAAGAATGGAAAGGTTACTTAATACCAACATTTGATCTTCTGAATGCAACTATGATCTAGTCCTAACATACATGTATGTCTGGTACTTCTCTCCACTGCCTGACCCTTGCATAATTAGTAATGGTAAATAAGAACAATAAAGGAATGTTGCAGGAAAGTTGTTAGGGGGCAATGTGCTTTAAGCAGAGGTTTTGTTTATCTTAAGTGCTTAGAGATAAATTTCTTAATTTTGTAATAAAGATAAAACCAGAAACATAGCAGCATATAAAAATAATCCTTGTCTATCTCACATATACTTGCTTATGCATCAAGCTACTAGGGGCAGATGGGTGGGGGGAAAGAATGAAGCAAGTAGAGGAAAAATAAAGTGTTAAAGTGTAAGTCATTTAAATCTTGCTGTTGACTTTGTTTCTAGGCAAAATCCTTGTCTGGTGACTAGAGCAGCATATATTGATGTCCTTGTTCTGTTGAATAATTACCTGGCGGTGTCAAAAATAAAAGGTAAGGTTGAGCTAATGCATCACTTTCCTGCCAGTAAAAAACAAAAACAACCATCTTTAAGAATGCGCTAGGACTGAAGGAATAGATTTCACTATGCATTGGATTGTCAGACTTAAAAACACCACCACTCTCCTTCTAATGTGAAGAAAAGCAGAGCCTTCTCAAGTTTAATGGAGATAAAGCAAAGACCTCATTCCAAGGCTCAAATTATTGTAAAAATGGGGATGAAGGGATAAATGTGATTTTGATGTTTGACAAGGAAAGATGGAAGAAGACAAAACCCACAACTCCAATAATATAATACAGTGAAGAACATTGTGTGATCTTCTTCTTTGGCTAACATAAAAGTAGAGTTGAGGAAAAACAATTTTCTTGGTAATTTTCTGAACACTCGCAGTGTTTCTCAACCTTGGCAACTTTCAGATGTATGGACGTCAACTCCCAGAATTCCCCAGCCAGCTGGTTGAGAAAGGTTGAGAAACACTGCTCTAAGGTGAACAGTGTAATGCATTGACAACTATCGTATTAATTAATTAATTTATCCCCGCCCATCTCCCCGAATAGGGGACTCTGGGCGGTTTACAAAATAGCAAAGGTTAAAATCTATACAAGAAATTACAATAAAACAATAAATAGATAGAATAAGTAAAAATCCAAAAGATGGTAAAATCCACTATCAGGATCAAGGCACTATGGGGCCATTATATTGAAGCTCTAATAAATCTCTCATGCTGTTTGCATTCTAACCTAAATAATAATCTTTTAACTGCTTTTTGATTTTTCCTAACTTAGCTTCTTAGTCCCAACAATGCTAATCCACAGTTTTATACATCAGTAGGTTTGTTGATATATGTATTCCATTGCATGTATTCCATTGACTTAAAACTGGTATATATATTTCATTGGTATATGCATTCCATGGCCTTAAAACTGGTATGTGACAAGGCCAATAATCTGAGAAGAATTTTATTTCTATAGTAGTTACTTAGCTAAGAATACATTTGTCAAATTGGTGAGGGAGTCCAATAAAATCACTCAAGTGGTTCTGTTAGTAAAATATCCACACTTTGCATATAGTTACTCATTTTGTTTATGCAACTTGTTAGGCAGATCCTGTAATACACCTTGCTCTCTACATAGATGGTCCAGATAGATGCGGCTAGAACAGAGCTTTCCAAACTGTGTGTCGGGACACCTTAGTGTGTTGGCTGCATTGTGTGGGTGTGCCCTGGCTGCTGCTGCCTCCAAGCCCTGCCAGGATTCCGCACAGGTCTTAGTGCCTGTCTTGTGCCCTGCTGCCTCCAAACCTGCTGTGATTCCACACAGGTCTAGTGCCTGCCTTGTGCCCTGCTGTAAGAGTGTGTCACAAAATGATGCCCTGCTGTAAGAGAGTGTCGCGAAATGATGCCCTGCTGTAAGTTTGTCGTGAAATGATGCATGTCTAAAAAGTGTGTCACCAACATGAAAAGTTTGGAAAGCTCTGGGCTAGAACGTACAGGACACACAGCCCTGGTCGACAGCAGGGGAAGTTTTCAGAAATACTTGCAAGCTGCTTTCAACTGAGTATTTTAGCAATCAAAGTTCAATTAGAATACTTGGAGATCTCCTGAATTTAAAGCCACAATAAAAGTTTACTGATTTAAAGTAGCTCCTATACTCACTTGTTCTCACTGACACTCCACTTACCCAATCCTGCTCATTTAGACTGGTCGAGCCTAGCTTGAGGAATGGAAGCCACCAAGTCTGGATTCAGAATGAATCAAAGAGCTGGACCCTTTTTACCCCCAAAGTCCTTGTTTCACTGATTTGTAAGTTCAGCGGCTGTTGATGGGACTGAGGCTTCCTTGCATTTTGCACCCAGCTTCTCTGTCTGTTTTCCAGTGGCATTTCTTTTGCATATCCTTTGGCTCTTAATGACTCGGTTCCTTCTTACCTATTTTTCAAAAGCATCTTTTGACAGTATTTCTGGCTTTCTCCTCTCTGTGTATGTGCTTAGTTCATTTTTAAGCTATGTCCACAATTGTCTGTTTCAGCCTTGTTTCACAGTTCATAAATAACTACTAGGTATATCTCACTATTTTCTTCTTCTTACTCTTCCATATTTTTGTTCATTAGGGAGATGACTGCTATGGAAGTAGTCTTCTACAGCATATTCTATTGCTTGTTATCACTGAAATGAATTCTTCCATTTCATAAGAATCTTTCCATTTCAAAAGAAAGACATTCTCAACCTAGAACCTGTTGGAATTATCAGGGGTCAACTCAGCATTGTCTCATAAGCATAAGGGGGGGTCCTTCTAGTAAACGCATCTCTTTTGTGCTTGTGGGATGTCACATGGGTCACCTGATTTCCACTTCCTTTCTCTTTCTTGAGTTTGGGGATTAACAATCTCCATTACTCTTTGGGCACACCTGCAAGCAGGAGATGCTGCAGAATGCAGCTCTCATCCTTTCATCTTGCTTGCACACAGACATTTCCATTTACATAATGATTGTCTACAAAGAACTGGTGATGATTAGGTTTTTTCTACTATGAATCTACTTGTATCCAGTTCTACTGAATAAATGTGAGCTATCTCTATTTTTTTTTCTTCATCTAACTACTGTGTGAAGACTGAATTTATTTCTGAACGTAATTAAGCTTAATGTGCAAGTCCTTTTTTGGTTCACGCTTCTACTTTGCAAGATTGTTGTTAGCTGCTTGGAGTTCTTTTATTAACCTTCAAAACTCCATCAGAACCAGCATGCAGGCTGGTAGAGAGTAGCTATATTATTCCATTAGGTTTGCTTTTTTGCGTAGAGAGAATCAAACAATTGAAAACAATCTTCTGAAGATTGTCTTTTGTCCTATTTGCTTTTCATATTCACTACAACGTATCAATGATCATCTTGGTATATTGCTAAACACGGAAAAGATTGTGTAAGAAATAAAATGGAAAGTCTTTCTTGATGGAAATACTCTGGAAAGTGCTGTCCTGATATTCCCTACTACTTGAATGAACTTAATCAGTACAAAATGAAATTCAGCATAACAGCTCTGTAGCTGGTTAAACATGGACAATTTCTAATTAGTTACAATATAAGCTATTACTTTTTCCAGAATATGACTGCCTTGAGTTTTTGTGCCTTTCTATCATTGGTTTGTTGTTGCTGAAAAAATTGCTTCAAATCCCACTGTAGCAAGTTTATTTTGCAAGGTTAGATCAGTATTGAAGAATTTTGTGGCATGATTAAAATTAGGCCAGTTTGGAATTTTATGATTATAACTTTACAGTACAATTCCCAGTGGCAACTATGATGTCCATAAATAGTGTGCAAAGGAGGTTATGGAAAGGCACAGTTTACAATGCTTTTAGAAATAAATGCCACTCAAGAAATCCAGAGATACTTGTTATTACACAAAACCTGAAGCATTAGTCTATCTAGCCTAATAATGTATCCATTAACAGATGGCAGTGTGCCCAGTTGAAGTGATGGAGGAGGACTCGCTGGCTCACATTTCCTTAAGATGCAGCTGTGGATAGTTATGGAGACAGTTTGGGGAATGGAAGACTACAGTTGGTCCCAGCCAACTTGATACTTCTAATTGGACATTACTTTAATTATATCAGTAAAGCGAGTACCATTTGTACATTTCTTTTCTGCCAGTGTCTAATTTATTTTAGAAAATTTTAGAAAAATACTGAGTGTGTGTTATGAGAACCAGAGCAGGATTTTAAAATATATACCCTTCCCTTGTTTATTTAACATATAAACATCAGAATTGCCCCCAGGGTTTTTAGGGGATAACTGTTAAATTCAGAATGCTAGGTTCGGCATGCTGTTCCTCCTCTGCCATGCTGTGAGTCTGTCTTTTCCACCAAATGCCTCTTAAGTGGGATAGTACAACTCTTTCCCTTTGTCCACTGTAGACAACTATGAAGGGGATAGGAAAGATTGTATTTATTAAACTTGGCCTAAATAAATAAATAGACATAACACTCTAGACCAGTGTTTTTCTTTTTCTTTTTTTCATAAATTTTATTAGGTTTTAAATTTACATAGATAAAAGTTTGAAACAGAAAAGAAAATGGAAATACAAATCAAAGAAAGAAAGAGAGTAAAAAAGTGTAGTAAAGCAAAAAGATAAAAGATAAAGACGAAACATAGAAATTAGTCAACTTCCGATTTGTCTCTGGTCATAGTAATTTAACAGTTTTATCTTACATGCTAGGTCTATATAAAACATTAAAAAACATTTCTTGTCTATTATATCAAAATATATGTATTTTAATCTTCAAATCCCCATATAAGCTTTGCTCCTCCCGCATCTTGTAAATAGTCAGTTAATGGTTTCCACTCTTTAAGAAAATAATAATTTGAATTTTCTTTTAATAAACATGTCAATTTATCATTCTCTGCCATATCCATCAATTTTAACATCCAATCTTGTATCGTAGGCAAGATCTGGTTTTTCCAATTTTGTGCATATATAAGTATTGCTGCTGTAATCATCTATTGCATAATTCTTGTAAATTGCTTCCCAAGTTGTCCATCAATTATTCCCAATAAAAATAATTCCGGTTTAAATGGAACTCGAATTTGTAATATGTTTTGCATCAATGAATGTATTTGAATCCAAAATTTCTTTGCAATCTCACATGTCCACCACATATGGTAAAAAGACCCCTCTTTTTTTTTACATTTCCAACATAAGTTGGAAACATTCCCATACATTTTAGAAAGTTTTTGTGGGGTCATATACCATCTGTACATCATCTTATAAAAATTTTCTTTTAAATTATAGCACAAAGTAAATTTTAGTCCTTTAGACCACGTATCTTCCCATTGTTGCATTTGAATATTATAACCAATATTTTTAGCCCATTTAATCATACAATCTTTAACTTGTTCCTCTACCATTTCACCTTTTAACAATAGTTTATACATTTTTGCAATTAGATGATCATCAGCTTCACATAATTGTATCTCGAATTCTGATTTGGTTTGTTCAAATTCAAAGTCAGTCTTATCTGATTTAAATTTCTCTACCAGTTGCATATATGAAAGCCATTGAAAAGTATATCCCTCTGATGCCAATTCTTCTATTGATTTAATTGTATATTGTCCTTGTTCTTTCTTTAAAAAATCTTTATATGTCAACCATTTATCTTTAATTCTTACCTCTGTTCTATAGAATGCTTCTTGCGTAGAGATCCGTAAAGGTCTTTTATAACATAAAGTTAATTTATATTTATTCCAAATTCTTAACAAGGATCTTCTAATATAATGATTTTTAAAGTCTACATTAACTTTAACTTTATCATACTACAAATACCCATGCCATCCATATCTTAGTTCATGTCCCTCCAAATTCAATAATTTTTCATTTTTCAAAACTATCCATTCTTTAATCCAAACCAAGCAACAGGCAGCATAATATAATTTCAAACCCGGCAGACCTAGTCCTCCTCTTTCTTTAGAGTCTTGCAAAACTTTATATTTTACTCTTGGTTTTTTCCCTTGCCAAATGAACTTGGAAATATCTCGCTGCCATTGTTTAAAAGGTTCTTCTGATGCCAATATAGGTAGTGTTTGAAAGAGATATAAAATTCTTGGCAAAACATTCATTTTAATTGCTGAAATTCTACCTAATAGTGATAATTGCAATTTTTCCCAATGGTCCAAATCTTTTTTAATGTCCATCCAAAGTGGAATATTTTTGTTGTTTATTCGTTCAGTCGCTTCCGACTCTTCGTGACTTCATGGACCAGCCCACGCCAGAGCTTCCTGTCGGCCATCACCATCCCCAGCTCCCCCATGGTTAAGTCTGTCACCTCCAGAATATCATCCATCCATCTTGCCCTTGGTCGGCCCCTCTTCCTTTTGCCTTCCACTTTCCCTAGCATCAGCTTCTTCTCCAGGGTATCCTGTCTTCTCATTATGTGGCCAAAGTACTTCAGTTTTGCCTTTAATATCATTCCCCCAAGTGAGCAGTCTGGCTTTATTTCCTGGAGTATGGACTGGTTTGATCTTCTTGCAGTCCAAGGCACTCTCAGAATTTTCCTCCAACACCACAGTTCAAAAGCATCTATCTTCCTTCGCTCAGCCTTCCTTATGGTCCAGCTCTCACAGCCATAGGTTACTACAGGGAATACCATTGCTTTAACTATGCGGACCTTTGTTGTCAGTGTGATGTCTCTGCTCTTAACTATTTTATCAAGATTTGCCATTGCTCTCCTCCCAAGAAGTAGACGTCTTCTGATTTCCTGGCTGCAGTCAGCATCTGCAGTAATCTTTGCGCCTAGAAATACAAAGTCTGTCACTGCCTCCACTTTTTCTCCCTCTATTTGCCAGTTATCAATCAAGCTGGTTGCCATAATCTTGGTTTTTTTGAGGTTTAACTGCAACCCAGCTTCTGCACTTTCTTCTTTCACCTTTGTCATAAGGCTCCTCAACTCCTCCTCGCTTTCAGCCATCAAAGTGGTATCATCTGCATATCTAAGATTGTTAATGTTTCTTCCAGCGATTTTAACTCCAGCCTTGGATTCCTCAAGCCCAGCATGTCGCATGATATGTTCTGCGTACAGGTTGAATAGGTAGGGTGAGAGTATACAGCCCTGCCGTACTCCTTTCCCAATCTTAAACCAGTCCGTTGTTCCGTGCTCTGTTCTTACCGTTGCTACTTGGTCATTATACAGATTCCTCAGGAGGCAGACAAGATGACTTGGTATCCCCATACCACCAAGAACTTGCCACAATTTGTTATGATCCACACAGTCAAAGGCTTTAGAATAGTCAATAAAACAAAAATAGATGTTTTTCTGAAACTCCCTGGCTTTCTCCATTATCCAGCGGATATTGGCAATTTGGTCTCTAGTTCCTCTGCCTTTTCTAAACCCAGCTTGTACATCTGGCAATTCTCGCTCCATGAATTGCTGGAGTCTACCTTGCAAGATCTTGAGCATTACCTTACTGGCATGTGAAATAAGTGCCACTGTTCGATAGTTTGAACATTCTTTAGTGCTTCCCTTTTTTGTTATGGGGATATAAGTTGATTTTTTCCAATCTGATGGCCATTCTTGTGTTTTCCAAATTTGCTGGCATATGGCATGCATCACCTTGACAGCATCATCTTGCAAGATTTTAAACAGTTCAGCTGGGATACCATCGTCTCCTGCTGCCTTGTTCTTAGCAATGCTTCTTAAGGCCCATTCATCCTCACTCTTCAGGATGTCTGGCTCTAACTCACTGACCACACCGTCAAAGCTATCCCCAATATTATTATCCTTCCTATACAGATGTTCCGTATATTCTTGCCACCTTTTCTTGATCTCTTCTGCTTCTGTTAGGTCCTTACCATCTTTGTTTTTGATCATACCCATTTTTGCCTGGAATTTACCTCCGATGTTTCTAATTTTCTGGAAGAGGTCTCTTGTCCTTCCTATTCTATTGTCTTCTTCCACTTCCGCGCATTGCTTGTTTAAAAATAATTCCTTATCTCTTCTGGCTAACCTCTGGAATTTTGCATTTAATTGGGCATATCTCCCCCTATCACTGTTGCCTTTTGCTTTCCTTCTTTCTTGGGCTACTTCCAGTGTCTCAGCAGACAGCCATCTTGCCTTCTTGGTTTTCTTTTTCTTTGGGACGTTTTTTGTTGCCGCCTCCTGAACAATGTTGCGAACTTCTGTCCATAGTTCTTCTGGGACCCTATCTACTAAATCTAGTCCCTTAAATCTATTCTTCACCTCCACTGCATATTCCTTAGGAATATTAGTGAGCTCATATCTAACTGATCTGTGGGTCTTCCCTATTCTCTTTAGTCTGATTCTAAATTTTGCCATAAGAAGTTCGTGATCTGAACTACAGTCAGCTCCAGGTCTTGTTTTTACCGACTGTATAGATGTCCGCCACCTTTGGCTGCAAAGGATGTAGTCAATCTGATTTCGGTGTCGACCATCTGGTGAAGTCCATGTATAAAGTCGTCTTTTAGGTTGTTGGAAGAGAGTGTTCTTAAACAACTTAACATTTTTAGCTGTTAAATATACTCCCAAATATTTTACTTTTTCTTCCATTGAATATCCTGTTATTTCTTTCAATTTCTCTTGTTGATGATGGTCCATATTTTTAGTCAAAACTTTTGTCTTCTGTAAATTCACTTTGAACCCTGCTAGCGACCCAAAGTCTTTTAATTTCTGTATTAAAATTTCAATTCCATCTAGTGGATTCTCCAAAGTAATGACTAGGTTGTCTTCAAATGCTCTTAGTTTATAAACTTCTTTTTTAACTTTAATACCATGGATACCATCATCCTGTCTAATATCTCTAAGTAAAACCTCTAATACCAATATAAACAAAAGTGGAGATAATGGACAACCTTGTCTAGTACCTTTTTGAATTTCACATGACTTACTAAATTCTCCATTAACAATTATTTTGGCAAATTGTGGAGTATATATTGATTTAATCCATTTTATAAAGTTTCCTCCAAAATTCATGTTTTCCAGTACTTTGAGCATAAAAGGCCAATTTAAGTTGTCAAAGGCTTTTTCAGCATCAATAAATATCAAGGCAGCTTGTTTATCATAGTGTTGTTCCAAATATTCAATTACATCTAATATATTTCGGACATTGTCTCGGATTTGCCTCTTGGGCAAAAATCCAGCTTGGTCTTGGTGAATATAATTCTTAAGAATATTTTTCATTCTTTCTGCTAATATCGTCGTAAATATCTTATAGTCATTATTCAATAGAGATATTGGTCTGTAATTCTTAGTTAATGTCAAATCCTGTTGTTCTTTGGGGATCAGTGTTATATGTGATTCTTTCCAAGTTTCTGGCATGGTTCTTGTTTCCAAAATAGAATTCATGGTCTTCTGCAAAGGAGGCATAAATCATCCTCAAAGCATTTATAGTAGGCTGCTGACAATCCATCCGGTCCAGGAGCTTTTCCACTACTAATTTTCTTGAAAGCCTTTACCAATTCTTCTTTTGTTATAGTATTATTTAGTGTCAATCTTTGTTGATCATTAAGAACAGTTAGTTTTTGTTTACTCAAATATTCTTCAACATCATCTAAATTGACGTCTTGTTTTTTATATAATTTAGAATAGTAGTTATGGAAGGCTTTTTGAATGTCCATACTGTTCACCAAAGTTTTTCCTTCATGTTGAATATTGGTGATCAAATTCTTTTGTCTTTGTTTCCTCAATTTGTAGGCTAGCCATCTACCTGGTTTATTTGCATGCTCAAAATATTTTTGTTTTGTAAATTTCATTTGAGTCTATATCTCTTGAGTTAATATCATTGATATTTGCTTTTGTAAAAATTTAATTTGAGTGAACAAAGTATCATCCATTGGTTTATCTCTTAAACCTATCTCTTTACTCTTAATTTCATCTAAAATCAATTGAATTCTTTTTTGTTTCTTCCTCCTCATTTGAGCATTGTATTGAATAAAGTAACCCCTCATATATGCTTTACTGGCATCCCATACGGTTTGAATATTAGTACCTTTGTTCAAATTAAATTGAAAATATTCTCTTAACTTTTTTTTACATACATCAACTACAACATTATTCCGAAGTAATGACTCATTCAATCTCCATCTAAATATATTCCATTTCCCTTTAAGAGTCAACATTACTGGATTATGATCTGAGAGGGTCTTAGGTAATATATCAACTTTACTAATATCCATCATCAAATTTTTGGATATCAAAATCATGTCTATTCTAGAATGTGATTTAAATCTCTCTGAGTAATATGTGAATTCTCTGGAAGTCCCATTCATGCATCTCCAAATGTCTTGTAAATCCAACATCTCTTTCAGGTCAAAAAATGTTTGCGGCAATTTTCCCTGTGTTTGTCTTACTTCTTTTTGTGACTGTCTGTCCAGTCTGGGGTAGATTACCCCATTCCAATCCCCCATAAAACACCAGTTGTCATAAGTTAAGTCCAAGAGTTTATCCTTCAAATTTTTGTAAAATACTCCTTTATCCATATTCGGTGCATAAAGTCCAACTATCAATGTTTTAGTTCCTTGTATGTTAATTTCTACTACAATATATCAACCCTCTTCATCAGCTAGTATCAATTTTGGATTTAACTTTGGTTGTACATATAGAACTACCCCCTTAGTTTATTTATATCCAGCCGAAATAAATTCTTCTCCAAGCTGTTTTGGAATCAAATATTTAGTGTCTTTTTTGCAAATAGGAGTCTCTTGTAGGCAACTTATATCCAATTTCAGTTTTTTCAAAAAATGAAATATCTTTCTTCTTTTCTGTGGGGAATTATCCCCATTAATGTTCCATGTCAAGTATTTATATTCCATTGACATTTTATTCTTTAAAATCCCTTTGTCAAGTCCACACCTATAGCTCCCTTCTCAGATAAGTCTTCAGCCTTCTCTTTATCTTTCGATGTTTCTCCTCCTTCTGCCAATTCTCCATCTGGTAAACCCATTTCTTTCTTGTATTTCTCTAAAAAAGCTTTTGCTTTTAAAATGGAAGTTATTCTGAATCTCTGCCCTTTGAACATAAACGATACGCCTTCCAATTTTTCCCATCTAAATGAAATACTATGTTGCTTTAGTTTATCTACAAGGAAAAAATAGTCTTTTCTTTTCCTTAATATTCTCAGGGGAATTTCTTTTAATACAATTATTTCCTTCCCTTCTATATTTAATCTAGTATTATAATGTTTCCTCAGAATTTGCTCTTTTGTCACTTTTCTTACAAAATATATCAATATGTCTCTAGGAACTTTTCTTTCCTTGGCATAACGTGAGTTTACTCTAAATATCTTATCTATCTCCAAATCTAAATCTTGTTCTCTTATCTCTAAAAATTTAGCCAATTCAAAAATCATCGTTTCTCTCACATCTTCATCTACTTGTTCTGGAACTGCTCTAAGCCTCAAAATGTGCTCTTTCTCTCTCATTTTTGCTAAGGCTGTGATATCTAAATTATGTTCAATTTCTTTAATGGCATATTCTGATTTAACTTCTAATTTTTGCATCTGGCCTTGCATATCTTTAAGTTCTCCTGACAGAGAATTCATCACTTCCTTAACTGTTTGTATTTCTTTTTTGAATTCTTGCTTAATCTCTTGGGTTATTTCTTTCTTCATACCGTCCATCTTTTTGTCTAATGATGTAATTTGATCTTCCATCTGCTTCGTGGAGTCATCCATTTTCTTATCTAATGCTGCAACAGCTTCAAGTATCTTTTTCATTTCTGGTAATAAGGTTTCTGAGGCAGATGTAGCAGAATCAATAGGTGGTCCTCCAGTCTCCTCCTCCTTCTCCTTCTCCCTCTGCCTCGTTCCCAGAGACGCCATAGCCCTGCAAAAAAGAAAAAAAAGGGAGAAAAAGGGAAGAAAACCAAGTACAATAATTATTTAATAAAAAAATAAAAAAAATAAAAGGAAAAAGAAAAAGGAGCAAATGTCCAAAAAGTTATAAAAAATAAAAATAAAAAAAGCTCCTTAAAAAAAAATTTTTTTCCTCTTAGTTCATTTATAATCCTTTATATATATAAATCCACATTATTTCAAACACCCAAGATAAAAAGCCAGTAGAGACTTTTTGTTCTCCTGAAGTCAAAATAAAGGATAAGAATGGTAAATATTCCCAGGGTTTCACCTTCCCACTTGTAATTCTTCAATCCAACCACAAGTCACAAAGGGAAAAAATTATAAGAAACATATAAAGAAAACTTCTACATTCCAAATAGTCAAATTAGACGTTAAACATTTTAGCTTCTTCCAAAAAAGCAAATCCAAACAGAATTCAAAGTTCAAAGAAAAAAGAGGAACTTATATATATAAAAAAGTAGTAAGGTTTTCTTCTTTCTGGCAGCAGTCTCCACGTAAAAGTCATAAAAAACAAAGTATTAATCACTCCATTTATTTCCAAACTCTAGTATAATAATTCCACAAAGAGAAAAGAAAAATACCAACAATTGTCCATAGGTAGGAAACTCAAACCAAACAGAAAATAATAATGAAAGTCACTTTCACTTATGGCAAATTCAATTAACTTTCTTTTCCCACCGTTTCATCGTCCTTTAACAAGAAGAGAATAACACACCAGCAAATATAGACCAAGTCCAGAGACAAATCTTAGCACTTAATAAGAAAAATAATATTTAAAAGTAAAAAAGTGTGTCTAAAAGGTTGATCGGGTAGCTACTTACCCTTTTTCAGATTCACGGCTGCTGTAGAGCTTCACTTCTCTTCCAGTCGTCTTTCGCCGCTTCAATCTCCCTTCCCCCGTGGTGGAAATACGGGGGTCGGGAGAGAGCAGCTACTTCAGCGACCCTTGTGGTTTATCTTCTGATCACCCTCTCTTTGAGGGTGATTTTTCGGCGATTTTCTTCTTCCAAATCGCCGCAAACAGCTAACCGCGGAATCGAGGTTAGGAGCCTCGGTTCTTCGCTGCGCTCCGATCAACGCCCGGAAGTGAAAGTCTAGACCAGTGTTTTTCAACCATGGTAGCTTGAAGACGTGTGGACTTCAACTCCCAGAATTCCCCAGCCATGTTGAGAAACATTGCTCTAGACCAAGGAACATGGAATAAGCCAAGACAATTGAAATGTTGAAATAGCTCAAAGATTCCTGTGGAATGGAATGACATTTATAAAACTGCCTAGTGAAGTTCAGTTTTTAATCAATAAAGAGTGGTCATAGTTTTAAATATGTTGGATAAATGCTGGCTTATAGGGACAAATCAAGGCACAGAGTAATCACACACAGAGTGGAGCTTTTCAAAGCTATAATGGCTTTACTATAAATAAAAGCAAAGTTGTATATACAGTTACAGCATTGCAAAAAGGTACAGACAAAGCAGAGTACATCTTCTCCAGTGTATTGCTTCCACTGACAAGACAGGAAAGGAGCTCACGCCATGGCAATCACTCACATAGCCAGGCATAGCTACAAACTTCCCAGCCCTCAGGAGCAGAACACACATGAAGACATGGCTAAAAGACGGCAGAAGTCAAGAAGCAAGAAACCATGGTTCACAGCTGAGATATACACTTGTTCCAGCTTTCTGATTGGCTGACAGCTAGATGTGAAACACACCAGACATAGATCATAGGCCATAGCACATACTATAACCTGTCAATTGGTGGCAGTGTTGCATGTGAGCAAGCATGTGATCTCCCCCTCCCTCTGCTCTCCAGAGCAGGGCTTCCCACGGATCAAGGAGGAATTGTTCCCATGCAAAGGTTTTGGGACTAGACATAAACAATCCATCACCTGGTACCTTGGCTGGCCACCTGGACTTTCCTTATCGCTATGAGAAAGCTACAGAACGTATAGAAAACAATTTGCTAATTTCACACGAGAAATCTGACAAAATAATGGACACTAACTAGTATTTAGCAATATACAGACTGCATTAAATCCATCTACATTATATGCTTGTGTGTGTGTGTAAATGCATTTATTAGCCACCCACCCAAATCCCCTGTAATGTCCTTTGAAATACTCATTTTTCAAATGTTTCTAAATGCATTATCTTCATCAGACATACAAAAGCAAAAATCTTGACTTTCTCATAAAATTCAATTATTTTTCCCCCACCCCACAAATATAAGAATGTAAAGAGAATGGGCTTTTGCTTATGTGACTTATATGACAACGGTTTAAAACATGATGACATTTTAGGTTATCTTCTTTCATTTTTAATATTCAAATTAAAGTCTCCACTATAGAAACATATTATTTTTAAAAGCAATGTCCAGTGTTACTATTGTAAGAAAATATATTTTTAGGATTTTTTCCCTTAATTAAAATGCATACTTTTTAATGTGATCTTCTGCCAAGCATAATAAATAGTTTTATCTTAACCCCAAATACATTTTATGCCCTGTGGTTGAAAATGAGAGTGAACATTTTGAGCTGTTTGTTTAGAACATAGATTTCCAAACTGTTTGCCGCGACACTTTAGTGTGTCGCAACACACAGTTTGGTGTGTCGCAACACAACCTGGAAGCGGTGGCGAGGGTATGGACGGCGGCGGCAGCGACGATGGCAGCGGTGCGCCATCAGCACTTCCGCGTTTTAGTGGAGGCTGCTGCCGTGCACACCACCGCCGTGCACACCCCCGCGCGCGCCCCCGCACCACTGCCGCTGCCGGTGTGTCGCCAACGGCAACACTTTGGAAAGCACTGGTTTAGAAGTTAAGTCAGTCTGAGTTGTAGATCATTTTAATAATGTATATGTATTATTTGCTGTAAAAGGAAGCTGTTGTAGATACAGTTGCATGGACATACCGACGAAAAATAGTTAAAACAGCTAGTTTATAAATCTTTAATTGTAAATCTTTATTTTTATTTTTATTTATTTTCTATCCCGCCTTTATTACTTTTTTTTATAAATAACTCAAAGCGGCGAACATACCTAATATTCCTTCCTCCTCCTATTTTCCCCACAACAACAACCCTGTGAGGTGAGTTGGGCTGAGAGAGAGTGACTGGCCCAAGGTCACACAGCCGGCTTTCATGCCTAAGGCAGGACTAGAACTCTCAGTCTCCTGGTTTGTAGCCTGGTGCCTTAACCATAAAAATTAGAGTTAGTAGAATGAAATATCTTCCTTTACTTAAAATCTATTTAAGTGCTGCCTAAAAAAGAAAGTGCAGTGGCTCAGGGGTTAAGACACCAGGCTTGTTGATCGGAAGATCGCAAGTTCGGAGGTTCGAATCCCTAGCCCCGCATGACGGAGTGAGCTCCCACACTTGCCCCAGCTCTTGCCAACCTAGCAATTCGAAAGCATGCAAATGCAAGTAGATGAATAGGTACCACTTCGGTGGGTAGGTAACAGCGTTCTGCATGTGTCATGCCGGCCACTTGACCGTGGAAGCATCTTTGGACAACGCTGACTGTTTGGCTAACTAACGGAGATGAGCACCGGCCCCTAGAGTCGGGCACGACTGCACAAATGTGCGGGGGGTACCTTTACCTTTACCTTACATATTTCAGAGTCAGGTTTGGCTGTATACACAGCAAGAGAACAGATTTTCCTCTGAGTAATGTGGGGAAAAACAGCCTCAGAAGTGAGGCAAGAGAGACTAATTGTTTCAAAGTTTATTTCTTCTTCCCCAACCTTAGATTGATCCCTTGAATATATTAAACAAAGAAACAAAAAAGTTGAAGGGAGTTCAATAAATGTTTTCATAGGACAGTTGATAATCTAAGTAGATGACTAAACATCTTAAATATCTTTTCAAGTTTCTTGTTGGGGGGATTAAAATATTTAAAAAATAAAATTAATTTAATTTAAAAAGTTAAAAAAAGAGGGATGCTTATGGAGTTGAGAGTGAGAAACTCTCATCTGGAGTAAGGGGAGGAATGTAGCCAATGGGCTAAAGGCATTTAGAAACAGCTGGCTTGTTGAAGATCAAGGAGAGTCAAGAACAAAGAGTAAATGTTACAAGCTGATGGGAAAAATTTAGCATGCTGTATATTGAATAAGGCTACAAGCAGTACACTGGTCAGTGTATCTTAAATGGAATTGGTCCAAAGCTTACTCTCAAATGATTAATATATGTCATGGACTTCTGTAAGGTTCCTCTGAGAACTTTATTCAAAGGGGTTTGCCCTGACAATGAGCAGGCCCATGCGAAAGTCTAAGTGTTTGATTTTCATTATCCATCAGAACCCTCTGGTTTAGAATGAAGTTCTTCAACTTGGCATTGTCTAGATATACTGGGACTGTAATTGTCAGAATTCCAAGATTCTGTCTAGAGAGTATACACCTGGAGAAAGCTAAGAAAGTTCTGTTCATATTGGCTTGTTAATCGGAAGATTGCAAGTTCGGAGGTTCGAATCCCTAGCCCCGCATGACGGAGTGAGCTCCCACACTCGCCCCAGCTCTTGCCAACCTAGCAATTCGAAAGCATGCAAATGCAAGTAGATGAATAGGTACCACTTCGGTGGGTAGGTAACAGCGTTCTGCGTGTGTCATGCCGGCCACTTGACCGTGGAAGCGTCTTTGGACAACGCTGGCTGTTTGGCTAATTAACGGAGATGAGCACCGGCCCCTAGACACAACTGTGTGGGGGAACCTTTACCTTTTTTAAAAAAGAAAGATTATAAAAATATTGGCAGTGTACAATAGCTTATATTATATGGTCTGTTATTAAATTTAACAAAATTCATCAGAACGCAGTTTTTTTTCCCTCCAACATCATACATTTTGGGTGTATTAATAGGCGTGGCCAGTTAATTTTTATGCAGAAAGACCACTCACTTTATGTTTTATCCATTTGGCTATGTAGTCTGCTGATCAGAGCATTTTGTTCAGTGTTGTGTAGTTCAACCTCATAGTCATTGCAGACTTGTAGGACCCAAACGGGCATGACTGGAGCTCAGCAAATCATCCTTGACCATGGGAGCAGGGTTGTAAGGGTCACTCAAAGGTTTTTCTCTTATGACTTTTGATCTGCAAATATACTGATTATCTTGGAATATCCAGTTTTATGGCATGCTCATTCTCAGTCAACAGCACTGAGAAGCCACTTAAGTGCCCTTGTGATAAATTGCTTCACTGAGGCACACGATGTTTTGGTCAGTAACAGACTACACTCATTGGTTCCCTGCGATGCAACAGGTGCCTTTGGTCTATAGTAAAATCATGAGAGACAAAGGTAACATCCTCTAAATCTTGTTCTTCATTTGGTTCCAGATCACCATGATTACTATCTTCTATTCTTGCAGTGTCAACATTCTCCTCTCTGTATTTCTGAACAAAATAACATTTGGGATCTTTGCTACTTTCTCTTCCTGCTCTTTTCCCAGCTTCCACTTTTGTGTACCACTCTAAAATTAAGCATTCTCACCACTGGTACTTGGCACTGTCATTTTAAACTTGATCTGTCCGACTCTTTTTGACTTTGTTTTTAAATTGAACTCCTTAGAAGAGAGTTTTATTGAACTTGTCAAAACCTGAATGCATCAGTATTCAATAAACCATGCTATAGGTGTTATGTTTAGCATGTTCTGCAAACCTAGCAAACTGTGGCTTATTCAATAAAGCATGGTCAAACAAACATGGCTTAGCATGACAAGGGAACCTCGCTATTGTTTTTAGTGGTGGTTGTCATTTTTGTTAGATGCAATTAAAATAACTAAAGAATTAGTGTGTATGTGTGTTTGAATGTATGAAGTTCCTGGGAGAGGCAGATGTGCACCTTGGCCTCAGGAAAAACCACTTTCCACCTGAGGCAAATCAGGCTTCGCTGTTGCCACAATGGGGACTGAACTCAGATAGGTATGCTGGCTGTAGCTGCTCAGCTGCCTGCACACAAACTCCCCTCACCTCACCTCCACTGGTCATGAGGGAACTCTTGAATTAAGGCCCTTCCCTCTGCAGTTCACCACAACAGCTTGCCTCCACTGCTTTCTGGCATGGGGCCAGCATGCAGCCTGCCAAGGACTTGGAAACCGCCCACTCTGCCCAGACCCTTGCCCTGTGTCTATGGCCATGGGAGCAATGAGTTGCCATGAAGAGCCTCAGGGGGATGTGGACAGGTGGGCGAGTGGCAGGACCTCGTCTGGTGAGTGGTCCCTGTCAAAATACCAGGCTTGCTCAATGGCCGCTACACCACTGGCCCTGTACCGAGGCAGCAGCTCTTTCTTTTATACTCCACACCCGTTCTTTCTTGTTCTCTAGCTTCATCATCTGTACTTTGTACTTTGTGTTATCCACATGGGATTTCCATGGAACACAGTTCTAAATACTCAGTTTTTAAAAAATGATCTTTGAATGGAAGATCAAAGCTAACTCAGTCAAATGTTTCTCAAATCTGAGGCCTATTTTAAAGCTTTATTTTCTAAGCTCCATCTTGCGCAATCCCTTGCTGTACACTATTTATAAAGAACCTTTGTATGCAATTGCACACTTCTGCTGTTTCTCAAAAACTTTGGCTAAATGTAATAATACTGTTTTAGAACTTGAACAGGAGCCAAATCCAGAACTTTGGGCCTCTTTTCTTTTGAAATTTCAAAGGAGCTGCAAAGAGAAGTGTGGCAGAAAGTTGTTGAACCGTGTCCCCCATGCCTTTTTTCTAAGATCAAAGTGACCCTCTTCCAAAGAAGCTTAAAAATCCCACAAGAGGAAAAAAGAATAGGCATGTTTTCCCCAGTGGGGCTAATAAGAGCAAGGATGATTTCAATTGAAGAAATAGTGCTGGGAAGCTATGGATAAAAATAAGTTGTCCCAAATCAGTTTGGAACCAGTGTGCTTTTAAAGTGAGGAAAAATACAGTGAAAGTTACTCATAGACCTCAGTACATTCCAGATAGTTTGGCTTTTAGATAGCTTTGAAAAGTAGTCAGGAAAGGAGGAAGACAAGATGGGAGGTGTTGCTGTAGGGAGATGTCCCCATATATTCCTCAGCTCAGCAGCTCTGAGGTATGAAAATTGTATATTTGTCCCATTGGCTGAATGGGGCAGTACTTAAACTTTAATCTTTTTTTGCCATCTTTCAATGTCTGGAATTTCTTTGGCTTGGATCCTTTTTAAAGGAAATTGAACATCTATCAGCTCCTTCTTTAATGGGAGTTTCATGTTGTCTGATGTCATGTTTAAATCCCTCTAGCCTTTTGGCACCAAAGAACAGAACTGGAAAAAGATACAGAGAATATTCTATTAAAGCACTCGCCTACTCTTGGCCACTAAAAGAAAGGATGACAGCAGTATATAGTTCATCTGTTCATAACCATCCTCATTTCTATGTGAAAATATAATAACAAATACTGAGCCACTGCTGAGCTTCTAAGCTGACATTCTACAGGCGGGTTTATTGTATTTTGTCTCTAAGAGTAGTCAGTGGTTTTATCTGGTTGAAAGTTTTCTGTCAATTTTAATTGTGATTAAGTGATGTTGATACATTTTGCTGCTACTACTACCAATGTGTTTTTATACTGCCAGCACTTTGGACATAAGTGGCTTATTTTAGACTATGTGCCATTAATTTTAGCAAATTGCATGTTTAGGGCTGTGATAATATCCCATAAGCGTGAGCATTTGATTCCTGATTTATGCACAGTTGGAGGTACAGTTGATGAAGAAATGGTTACATCATGAGTCTTTTAAAATTTGGAAATTTTTAAATGGATAGTAACTGGAAAGGCTCTAATCAAGCCTTTATTTTGCCCTTGGTTGCCTATGTTACATTGCTCAGCGGGGTCTCACAGTAGAGTCTAGGATTGGAGCAATTCCTGAGAGGTTTGGGCTTAGGAACCAACATAAAATACTATTTTGCATTAGTTACTACTCTCTGGTATTATTTGGGCAGATTTATCCATTTATCCATTTATCTCTCTCATTTTTTGCAGTTTCAGTGTTAGGCAACATTATTGTAACAGTATTATTGTTCTCAAAATTTACCAGAACTGGTATATGCATATGCATTTAAAAGTGTGTGTGTGTGTGTGTGCGTGCGTGCGTGCGTGTGTGTGTGTGTGTGTGTGTGAGAGAGAGAGAGAGAGAGAGAAAGAGAGAGAGAACAAGCATTAGTCCTTTTTGAAAAAGTGGTCTTTTTCTCTATGTTGGTAGGACCCAGGTTCTTGGAAAGAGTGATTGGTGGAGCTCAGGTTATGAGAGGTTGAGAATCACTGCTGTAAGCATGTATTAGTGGATGCTTTTTCTGGTTTCCATGTTGTGACATGCTTGCTGAAATCATGGTATTCCCATCTGAAGTGCAAAGATCAGGCAGCTGTTGCAGTGGATATGAAAAATAGTTCATCTATCCGGGTCATACTCATATACTAAATGGCTTGATTGTTTTTAATTTAGAAATATCTCTGTGTTTCATTGAAGGAGAATAGATAATAGATAAAAACTGTGGTCTCAGATCAAAGGGTTTTTTTTCATAGAAAATGTTTCATTTACCACAAACTAAAAATAACTAGGCACAAATATCTTTGTTTAATATCAAAGCTTCTTCCAAGTACTTTAGAATACTAACTTAAGAATAGTAGTTCTTAATTATTGATAACAAAGATGGCTTGCATTCTTATGCAACCACAATGTATTTTCTTTTGAAAAGAGAATAGCCTGTTTATGTGAATTTAAATGTGATGCTTTAAAAAATTGCGTATCACAATATGCAAGCTCATTTTCTTCTCCTGCTTATATTTCCCCTCCCCCTACAATCTAACCAACATAAACAACATATATATGTGTTTTTGTTGGGGTTTGTATATACCCAGGAATTCACAGTTAGATAAATTATACTGGAGAGGCTTGATATCTAGGTGAGAGGGGAATTATTCTGCAAGTCACCCAATTAGCAGCCATTGTTGTAGGGATGATGTGGCAGTGTATGACTCATACTACAGGTGCTAATCGTTTAGTTGGGTGTGGCAGATGATGAGAGTGACCTATAATGTGATTGGTCAGTTTATGTATATAAGCAGAGGGGTCTGGTAGTCTTTCTTCTCGTTGCTGTTGAAACTTCTCATCGCTGTCTTTCATGGCTGTATTGCTGTATCATTTTGTTACTGCTGTTGGATGTATTTGGACTATGTATGTATATAAAGTAAATAGGCTATTTTATCTAATCTCTGCTTGAGCGTCTATTTACTGCATAGAACGTGGATCACTGGTGTCTTGGAAAAAGGAGCAGGCCGCTCCACCGTGCGCATTTTATAATAAAATCATAAAATAGCAATCTGCTGTACGGTGTTATGTCAATGTCCGTAAGTCTGCTCAATTCAGTTGGGTGTATTTCCAGGTAAGTGTGTATAAGACTGCAGTTCTGGTCTGAATACATTAAGTCAGCCTTAGCAGCATGGCCCCCTTCAGATGTGTTTGGACTGCAGCTTGTAAGATTCTTTGCCATAATGGCCAGTTGTGGAGTCTGACCACTTGATTTAGCAGGTTTATAGGTACATATTTTGATTTGAAATAAATGTTGATTTCTAAATAATTACGCTTCTAAATAATTAAGCGATATAATCCTTATCCCAAACTTTGGCAATGAATGTGAAAAGGATTGTACCAAAAACAGGGCCACTAAGAAACAAGAAGTAAGCAAAACTCCATGGCTGACTAGTAAAAATCCTGAATAAGAATATTCTTCCTAGGGAATTATGTTACATTTTATTGGAGGTTTCATATTTGGTTTTGATTCATGGAACTCTTTCCATCTAAAAGATATTCATTGCAATATATTCAAATTCCTTTAGAAATGTTTCTTGAATTTCTTAATAAATATGCCAAATATCCGTTTTATCTTTTCAGACATGCCAGCCATGTAAGGAATGACCAGGTTCTTCCGTTTACTCTGAGTCTCAGCCCTATCTGAGGGCTGAGACTCATCCCCACCTCCATGGATTCCAAAAAGAATGAAAAGCAGCACCTGAGAACAGCTCTGAAGGCCTGTGGATATCCAAATTGGGCCTTCACTAAATCTAAGTGTACCAGACCTAAAACAGCGACAGATAGGGCTGAGACTCAGAGTAAACGGAAGAACCTGGTCATTCCTTACATGGCTGGCGTGTCTGAAAAGATAAAACGGATATTTGGCAAACACCACATACCTGTATATTTCAAACCCACCAACACACTGAGACAGAGGCTTGTACACCCCAAAGATCAAATTCCAAAACACAAGAAAAGCAATGTAGTGTATGCAATCCAGTGCAGTGAGGAGTGCTCTGAACTCTACATTGGAGAAACCAAACAACCTTTGTACAGGAGGATGGCCCAACACAGGAGGAGCAACACCACAGGACCAGAGTCAGCAGTTTACCTTCATCTAAAGGAAAAAGGACACTCATTTGAGGACATTAATGTTCACATTTTAGACAGAGAAGATAGGTGGTTTGAGAGAGGGGTCAAGGAGTCCATTTATGCCAACTTGGAAAATCCTTCCTTGAATAGAGGTGGGGGCCTCAGGCACAATCTTTCCCCTATTTTCCTTCCTGCTTTGTCTTCTGTGCCTAGGAAGATTAAGACCATTTCACAAGCTCAGCAGCAGCATGGTAATCTTAACGATCCTCCTTTGGATGATAAAGGGACTTAGAAATAAACATCTCAAATAACCATGACCTAGCCCCAGGTGCAAGGTCACACAGCCACCCTAGAAACATATTTAAGGATTCCCTTACTAACTTTGCTTAGACTGAAGAAGCTCCTTGGATAAGGAGCGAAACATTTCCACTGAGAAAATAGAAATCCAGTCATGATTCAAGCTACAGGTTTTCATACAAAAGAAAAAAATGGATACTTTAAACTCATTTGAGATTAGATTTTGATTTTAATGGGAAATAAGTATCTGAGACACTTGGTCTATGGTCTGAAAGGATACAAATATGTGTGATCAGTAATCCAGTAATTTCTGAGAACATGTGTGTTTGCTTGGTTGGAGAAGGGGAGACTAAGCAAACATGCAGTATATGTTCTCTGAAATTACTGGATGATTAACAGATGTTAATGGAAGGAGGAATCTGTACTGTTTTCTAAAACGAATGAAGGGTCAGAAATGGTCCCTAAGTTCAATGAAGTGTAGTTTCTTAGTGTCCATTCAGTCATGACCTGCTGAATGCTAATATTTCTATCAGACCCCAACATCAGTGTTTTGCATATTATTTATTAGCTTTATAACCTACTTTTCATTCAGGAACTTAAGGTGGTATACATAACACTCCTCCAATATTTCCCCACAATCCTGTGAGATGGTCGAGAAACATGACTGATCCAAAGTCACCCAGTATGATTCTGAGGCTAAAGGTGGATTAGAACCTGGGCCGCCTCACTCCTAGTCTAATACCTTGAGCATTCCAATATCCTGGCTGTCATAAATTTGCAGGCAACTGACATCTGAATTGTAAGATTTAGGAGTTTCCAGACTCCTGCTCATCCAGGACACCAAACTAAAGGTTACCAATTGCTATTTGTACTGAGCTGATGATATAGCAGCCCTGGACCAGACTATACCAAGCATCTGTTTCCTTACAATGGTGGATGCATTCTGATTGGAGCAATGAATATATCAACTGAGGCTCACTGTCACCTCATTGGCTAAATTAATGTGATGTGTTACTTCCCTTTGGTCATATGATTTATATGTGCCTAAATTGGCTGGGTAATGCTTTAAGTGTGTGGTAACTAGACATGAGCTTCCCCATATCCTTTCTCATTCTACCATCCTATCTCATTTCATTTCAGAAACAGATATGAACACATTTTGGGGAAAAATTAGCTCAATTATCTTGGATTCTGAACTAGCAACGGGTATCAAGCATTCTCCTGCAGTCCCAGGACTTGCTCAGTATCTCCAGAGTATCACCAGGCTCTTCACATCTATGTGTTCAGCGACTGCAGAACCTAGATTTGCAAACAGGAATTTACTTACTAAAAATAATACAATGAATCCATGTTTGTCAGTTGAATACCTGCTGCTTTCAGACTTTTGTGAAGTACGTTTATTGGTGATAGAAACAATCCTGCTATGGTTGAATCAAGTGAATGCAAAACATGTGATGGAAGAAAAAGGAAACATTTTGTTGAATCTACTGTCTGGCTTGGAGGAAACACTTATTAAGATAGCTATTAAGGAAAAGCATCCTGAATGTTTTTGCAAGGTGACAACCTATTTTTTCTTTTCCTTTGGTGCAAATCAGTTACATATAATAAAATAAGAACTTCAAATAAAATTAAGTTTTGTGCTAGCTATGACCGTAATACACCATTCTCTCTCTCTCAAATTAAGTTCCAGTTATTTATTCTAGTTAGGGTCAGAACAGTATTTCCTGTAAGTGATTTTATTTTCTGTAATAGATATTAGAGGCTGTGTATAAAATGGACCTCAGAAATGTGCTTGCAAAGATGGAAGGTGCTGTAAAACTGAATCCAAGAGAGTTCTTGCATTGGATTATGAATATTGCAAATACTTCTGCCAGGTATACCCTCTTGTCTTTTTGTGTTTTGCTAATCTATATTTACTGGTTGCAGAGTGCCCAATGAAAATGAACTTTGATACAGGAAAGGAAAACATTATTTCATAATCTTGGAAACTGTAATTTTATATCTATATCTACAAACTCTTGGTGAGTGGACTACACTCTGGGTACTAGCTTCCTTAAGTTTTGAAATTCAAAGTAATATTTTAGAAGAAAAAATATTATTGAAATGTTTCTTCCTCCTTGCTTTGGGGGAGGAGATCTGAATTTTAAGGTTAAAAATTAGCTGGACTGATGCTGAGCAGATATTACAAGAACTTTATCATAAATTGGTTATTGGACTTGTTAAATTGTAAAAGAGTGGTCATTTTTCAATTTATTTTTTCAATTTGTACCTTTCCTCTCCATCCATATACAGTTCAATACAGACAATTATTAAAGAATTAAAAACCTAGTTAAAATGGCAGCTAAAACAATACTCTGAAGACTGGCTGGATTGCACGAAATGTCAGTTGGAAAATCTAGAGAGAAAGCATATCACAAAAAGAGTTTCACATTTCTTCTGTAAATTGGAGAATAAGCAATTGTGTAAAATAAAACTTTTGGGGCATTATTACAGATTTTATTGAGATTTGTAGACTTGATCTTCAGAGGAAACATAACTAAAACATTGGTTGGGTAAGATTCATAAACAGAAGTAGCAGATAATGAGAAGTCTACAAAAATGCTAGGAAAGTTATTGAAGTTCATTCCTAAATCTTCAATAGTCCAGAAGACCATAGATGTGTGGCCAGTTTACAAACCAATTATTAGAAATTATTAGAAACTACAGTATTAAAACATTATCGGGACGTAGCACATGGATAGTTCCGGATATTTAAGGCACATCCTTCTCATGCATAAGACAAACAATTGCTTGTTAAATGAGCAGCCATGAAAAATTGAATTAGGTCAGTCTTCATCCTGGATTCAGTAACAGAGCAATATGCTTATGTAACAAAACCTACCTCTACCTGGTACTCTCCAGATGTGTAAGAATTACATCTCTCACAATTATCATGCTAGTTGGGAATTTGGGGGTTGTAGTTATTAAATATTTGGAGGGCAAGAAATTAGATAAGGCTTGTATAACCAGTGAGCAGGGGGCATTTTCAGCCAAATAGCCTGTTGGCTGTGACACTATTCTTATTAAACATTTAATTTGGTGTATCTGTGTTAACATTTATTTTTACAGCATTGAAATTCAAAGCATATCCCTTAAATTTGCCTCAAAGTTGCTCATATATCTTGTACAAAACTGGCAGGAGGTAAGGAAAATTAATTTACCAAAGGTTTGTTCACTTTTGCTATGATTCAAAACAGACATTATAAATACAAAGTGTCTTTCTGTGGAATAATCTTTAAACATTATATTCATTTTTTTAGATGTTTTAATCCCACCTTTATTATTTTTTATAAATGACTCAAGGTGGCGAACATACCTAATACTCCTTCCTCCTCCTCGTTTCCCCACAACAACCCTGTGAGGTGAGCTGGTGCCTTAACCACTAGACCAAACTGGATCTCTTTTTTGTTGAAATGTTTAAGTTAGTTGATTAATGTAAAACAGCCTGAGATTAGGAATTCAGCCCTAATGTAACAATACACTGAGGAAGGTTTCTGGATTGTTCTAGTGTAAATTTTCACAGAACTTTAGAAGAAAGGTTGCCTTAGCTTTTATCTCTTACAATTTAATTTTTAATTGCTAATATGATTTAATTTAATTGTTTTTTTTGTTGTTGACACTAAAGTTGTGCTTTTGGATTTTTGCACAGAATGATTTTTTTTATTCTACAGAAGTTGGAAAGGCTGAATGTTCATTATTGCTTATTTTATTTATTTATTTATTTATTCAAATGTACAGTACTGTGCAAAAGTTTTAGGCAGGTGTGAAAAAATGCTGTAAAGTAAGAATGCTTTCAAAAATATATATTGTAATTGTTGATGTTTATCAATTTACAAAATGCAAAGTGAGCGAACAGAAGAGAAATCCAAATCAAATCAATATTTGGTATGACCACCCTTTGCCTTCAAAACAGCACCAATTCTTACACTTTGTACACTTGCACAAAGTCAGGGATCTTGTAGGATTAGATTCAGGCGTATGATTAACAAATTATACCAAGCAGGTGCTAATGATCATCAATGTCATATGTAGGTTGAAACACAGTCATTAACTGAAACAGAAACAGCTGTGTAGGAGGCTTAAAACTGGGTGAGGAACAGCCAAACTCTGCCACTATGGTGAGGTTGTGGAAGACAGTTTCATGTCACAGGTCATACACCATGGCAAGACTGAGCACAGCAACAAGACACAAGGTAGTTATACTGCATCAGCAAGGTCTCTCCCAGGCAAAAATCTCAAAGCAGACTGGGGTTTCAAGATCTTTTGAAGAAGCACAAAGAAATGGGCAACGTTGAGGACCGTAGACGCAGTGGTCAGCCAAGGAAACTTAATGCAGCAGATGAAAGACACATCGTGCTTACTTCCCTTCAACATCGGAAGATGTCCAGCAGTGCCATCAGCACAGAACTGGCGGAAACCAGTGGGACCCAGGTACACCCATCTACTGTCCGGAGAAGTCTGGCCAGAAGTGGTCTGCATGGAAGAATTGTGGCCAAAAAGCCATACCTCCGACATGGAAACAAGGCTAAGCGACTCAACTATGCACGGAAACATAGGAACTGGGGTGCAGAAAAATGGCAGCAGGTGCTCTGGACTGATTAATCAAAAGTTGAAATATTTGCCTGTAGAAGGAGGCAGTTTGTTCGCTGAAGGGCTGGAGAGCGGTACAATAATGAGTGTCTGCAGGCAACATGAAGCATGGTGGAGGTTCCTTGCAAGTTTGGGGCTGCATTTCTGCAAATGGAGTTGGAGTTTTGGTCAGGATTAATGGTGTCCTCAATGCTGAGAAATACAGGCAGATATTATCCATCGTGCCATACCATCAGGGAGGCGTGTAATTGGCCCCAAATTTATTCTGCAGCAGGACAACGACCCCAAACATACAGCCAATGTCATTAAGACATACATACAGTGGGGCAAAAAAGTATTTAGTCAGCCACCAATTGTGCAAGTTCTCCCACTTAAAAAGATGAGAGAGGCCTGTAATTGACATCATAGGTAGACCTCAACTATGAGAGACAAAATGAGAAAACAAATCCAGACAACCACATTGTCTGATTCGGAAAGAATTTATTTGCAAATTATGGTGGAAAATAAGTATTTGGTCACCTACAAACAAGCAAGATTTCTGGCTCTCACAGACCTGTAACTTCTTCTTTAAGAGACTCCTCTGTCCTCCACTCATTACCTGTAGTAATGGCACCTGTTTGAACTTGTTATCAGTATAAAAGACACCTGTCCACAACCTCAAACAGTCACACTCCAAACTCCACTATGGTGAAGACCAAAGAGCTGTCGAAGGACACCAGAAACAAAATTGTAGACCTGCACCAGGCTGGGAAGACTGAATCTGCAATAGGCAAGCAGCTTGGTGTGAAGAAATCAACTGTGGGAGCAATAATTAGAAAATAGAAGACATACAAGACCACTGATAATCTCCCTCAATCTGGGGCTCCACGCAAGATCTCACCCCGTGGGGTCAAAATGATCACAAGAACGGTGAGCAAAAATCCCAGAACCACACGGGGGGACCTAGTGAATGACCTGCAGAGAGCTGGGACCAACGTAACAAAGGCTACCATCAGTAACACACTACGCCACCAGGGACTCAGATCCTGCAGTGCCAGACGTGTCCCCCTGCTTAAGCCAGTACATGTCCGGGCCCGTCTGAAGTTTGCTAGAGAGCATTTGGATGATCTAGGAGAGGATTGGGAGAATGTCATATGGTCAGATGAAACCAAAGTAGAACTGTTTGGTAGAAACACAACTCGTCGTGTTTGGAGGAGAGAGAATGCTGAGTTGCATCCAAAGAACACCATACCTACTGTGAAGCATGGGGGTGGCAACATCATGCTTTGGGGCTGTTTCTCTGCAAAGGGACCAGGACGACTGTTCCGTGTACAGGAAAGAATGAATGGGGCCATGTATCGTGAGATTTTGAGTGCAAACCTCCTTCCATCAGCAAGGGCATTGAAGATGAAACGTGGCTGGGTCTTTCAGCATGACAATGATCCCAAACACACCGCCCGGGCAACGAAGGAGTGACTTCGTAAGAAGCATTTCAAGGTCCTGGAGTGGCTTAGCCAGTCTCCAGATCTCAACCCCATAGAAAACCTTTGGAGGGAGTTGAAAGTCCGTGTTGCCCAGCGACAGCCCCAAAACATCACTGCTCTAGAGGAGATCTGCATGGAGGAATGGGCCAACATACCAGCTACAGTGTGTGCCAACCTTGTGAAGACTTACAGAAAACGTTTGACCTCTGTCATTGCCAACAAAGGATATATAACAAAGTATTGAGATGAACTTTTGATATTGACCAAATACTTATTTTCCACCATAATTTGCAAATAAATTCTTTCCGAATCAGACAATGTGACTGTCTGGATTTGATTTCTCATTTTGTCTCTCATAGTTGAGGTCTACCTATGATGTCAATTACAGGCCTCTCTCATCTTTTTAAGTAGGAGAACTTGCACAATTGGTGGCTGACTAAATACTTTTTTGCCCCACTGTATCTTCAGCGTAAAGAAGAACAAGGAGTCCTGGAAGTGATGGTTTGGCCCCTACAGAGCCCTGATCTCAACATCATCGAGTCTGTCTGGGATTACATGAAGAGACAGAAGGATTTGAGGCAGCCTACATCCACAGGAGATCTGTGGTTAGTTCTCCAAGATGTTTGGAACAACCTACCTGCCGAGTTCCTTGAAAAACTGTGTGCAAGTGTACCTAGAAGAATTGATGTTGTTTTGAAGGCAAAGGGTGGTCACACCAAATATTGATTTGATTTGGATTTCTCTTCTGTTTGCTCACTTTGCATTTTGTAAATTGACAAACATCAACAATTACAATATATATTTTTGAAAGCATTCTTACTTTACAGCATTTTTTCACACCTGCCTAAAACTTTAGCACAGTACTGTATATAGCTGCCCATCTCATATACAGTATATGACTGGGCAGCTTACAAACAATTAAAACAAATGCAAAAACAATTTAAAAAGAACAATGCAACAATTTAAAGAAAAGTATAAAAGGATGTAAAAACATCATAAATACCTAAAACTCACAGCTGAGCTAATCCCGTTCATCAAAACAATCAGTACAGCCACCGCACTGGTTCCACCACATTCCTGGGTCAGAAAAGGCTTTCTTCCTGGTCCTGCCAGACAACACTCCCTGGCTGGCGGGACCTGCAACATGCCCCTCCTGCTGGACCTGATGGGACAGGTAGATGTAATGGAGGAGAGGAGGTTCATCAGATAACCTGCTCCCTGTAGTGCTTTATAGGTTTATTACCAGCACCTTGAATTGAACTCGGAAGCAAACTGGCAGCTAATGCAGCTCACAGAGCAGAAGTATAATGTACGCAGATCGTGGAGCATGCATAACTGCCTGCACGGCTGCATTTTGAACCAGTTGAAGCTTCTGCATACTCTTCAAGGGCAGCCCCATGTTTAGTCGATGTTGAAAGTGGTATCACCCCTCCCCCCAAACCACCAGGTCCTAGTATATAATGTAAATGATGTAAACTTTTAGCAGTTTTTAAAAAAACCTTTTAGTGCCTTTAGTTGATTCCTAGTGACTGCCTGCAGTTTTCTTGGCTAGATTTTCAGAAGTGGTTTGCCATTGCCGCCACCTTAGGGCTGAGTGTGTGACTGGCCCAAAGTCACCCAGCTGCCTTTGTTCCTAAGGCAGACCAAGAACTCACGGTTTCATGCTTTCTAGCCCAGGGCCTTTAACCAATACATCAACTGGCTCTCGGCAGTTAATTTACAAGTCCATTAATTTGGGTGTTAGAATTGTGCAGTGTGCACAGTTCTGATTTCGCTGAGTATTGATGGCTATTGCAGTGGTTTTAATGGCAGTTACCAATTGTTTTATAGGACTTGGAGTCAGAGATAAAACAATGGCTTGAATTAGTTAGTTATTGCTGTGAAGATGAACAACAAACAGATCTGAGACTGGCTGCTGCAGAGATTCTTGTGAGCATTACACCATTTTTCCTGACTGATCAGAAGCTTCTCTTGGGTAAGTAATTAGGCAAAGCAAATAATCAAAAGTAACTAATTTTTCACTCTCATTGAATACAGCATAACAATAAAACACACACTGAAATTCGTACAGCCAAATCTGCATAATTTGTGCTTGCTTCTTGGTTAAGTTGCTTCTGTATTATTCAAAGCGGTGGTAATCACTTTCAGAATCCTTCATGATTTGGGGTAGTTATTTGTGGGACTGCTTACTCCAGGTAGAATCTCCTTGCCCAAGATGTACCTGCTGAGGATTCCCATTCCACGTGAGGTTCAGTGGGAGGAGATTCAGAGGCAGACACTTTCTGTAGGAGCTTCTGTCTTGTGGAATGAATTATCACCATACATAAGATCTGTGCCTTTACTCATGATATTTAGGAAATTGTTAAAAAAACAGACTCTTCCAAAAGGCATTTATGACTATGTACCTGAGATGGTGGTGGTGCTACTAATATCATTATGGATGGATGAAGAAGAGGTGTTTGAGATATGGTTACACTTGATTATTGTTTATTTATTAATTTAATTTATATACTGTTAATATTCTTGATGTTTTGCTCTGAACTCCTTAGATTCCTGTTGATATGGTATAAAAACCCCTGTCATAAATAAATAAATCTGTATGCAGAATTTACACATATCTTGTAGATTTAGAGTAATGGTATTTTAGAATATAGGTAGTCCTCAACTTACGACCACTCATTCAAAATTATGATGGCGCTGAACAAGGGGGACTTGCGACCAGTCCGCAAAGTTTCAGCTATCACAGTGTCCCCGTGGTCACATGATATTGATCTGGGCGCTTGGGTACCTGGTTCATGATTATGATATTGCAGTGAGCCACGGTCAAGTGATCGCCATTTGCAACCTTCCCTGCAGGCTTCCCACTAGCAAAGTCAATGGGGAAGCCAGCAGGGAAGGTTGCAAGTTACTCTGGTAAGTCACTCCCGCTGCTTTTTCTCTTGAGGAGCCCCAGTACAAAGTATGAGATCCCAGGGATCTCGTACTCTGTAGCACCCCCCTGCACTCCCCAGCACCTGCAGGCTGCCCTTGCTGGCCCGCCGGCGGCACCCCCATCCCCCTCACTCCTTACCTGGGACTCCCGCCTCTTCCTGCTTAATGACCCATGCAGTCCTGGGGTTACAACGGCAATGGGGATTGTCAAAATTGCCGTTGTTAAGCAGTGATGTCGTGCTTTATGAGTGCATCGCTTTGCGACAGCAATCCCAGTCCCAATTGCCGTTGTAACCCGAGGACGACCTGTATTAGGATATATTTAATAGAAGCCTAAGGGGCGTGGTGGCTCAGCGGGTAAGACGCCAGGCTTGTCGATCGGAAGTTCGCAAGTTCGGAGGTTTGAATCCCTAGTCCCGCGTGACAGAGTGAGCTCCCGCACTAACCCCAGCTCTTGCCAACCTAGCAATTTGAAAGCATGCAAATGCAAGTAGATTAATAGGTACCACTTCGGTGGGTAGGTAACAGCGTTCTGCGCATGTCATGCCGGCCACTTGACCGTGGAAGCGTCTTCGGGCAATGCTGGCTCTTCAGCTAACAAACGGAGATGAGCACTGGCCCCTAGAGGCAGACAGGACTGCACAAATGTGCGGGGGGAACCTTTAATAGAAGCCTGCCTTTAGCCAGTTTAGTATAGCTTGAACTGCATGGCCATTGGGACAAAAGTCAGAAGAGAAAATGTCAGATGATATTCTGGAAACCTATGAGGGACAGATAATTTGTTGCTGGGATCTCACTTTGCTTTAAAATATGTAATTGTTTTACAAATTATGTTTGTTTTATAAATACATATTTAAAATCCAGCCTTAACATTTCTTTTTATAAATACTCAGGTCTGTCTGACACATTGTTCCTTTGGAGATGTGTTGTTCGGCTGTTGCAGAGTGAAGAGCAGATAGTCAGGAATACAGTTGCTGGAGTTATAAGACTAGCTCTGTCTCAAGAAAATGTATTTAGGAAAACAGGTAAGAAATTATTTTCTAGTGTTCAATATTTATGAGACTGACTTCAATGCAAGTGCCAGTTGGCTCTTGTTTGTGGGTTGCATCCAGTAATATGTGTAAAGTCCTCTTTCACTTAATTGATTTTATTGTAATTCCTTTCTTTGGTTGTTGTGAGCCATCCAGAGTCGTCAGGAGTTGGACAGCACACAAGTTTAATCATCATCATCATCCTCTTCCCCTTCTTCCATCTGCAGCCTCCTGCATGCCTAAAGCCTCTTATCCAGAATTTCAGGGACACATCCAGAAGAGAAGGAAACAGAAGAATCACCTGAAATTGACTACTGGACTACTGGGGCAATGTTCTACAAGTGGCTGCCCTTGAAGACCACTTGGAATCTGCAGTTGGTGCAAAATGCAACGGCCTACAGGTTAACTGGTGGTGTCACCATGAGTGCATAACACCAGTGCTAGGCCTGCACTGGCTTCCATTTTTCACCAGCTGAAGTTTCCGGATACTCTTCAAGAGCAGGTCTGTGTTACAGTAGTCCATCCTGGAGGTGACTAGGGCATGAATGACTGAGAGTAGAGTCTCCTGATCCAGGAATGGATGCAACCAGCGCACAACAGGAGGCTGTGCAAAGGCCCTTCTGGCCATGACTGCCACCTTCTCTTTCAGCAGGAGTTGTGAGTCCAGAAGAAGCCCCAGATTGTGCACTGGGTCTGTTTGGGGCAGTGCAACCCATCCAGCACTAAAGATGGTAAATCCTCAGGTCCAGAAGGCCCTAAAACCCAAAGCCACTCAGTCTTGCCAGGATTTAGTTGAAGCCTGTTGTTCCCCAACCAGACCCCCACAGCCTGCAGGCACTGAGAGAGGACATCAGCAGCATAACGTAGCTTCCCAGGGGCAGAGATATACAACTAGGACCATCAGCATCATCAGCATGTATAGAAAATCCAGACAGTGTAATTGGAAAACATTAAAATATGGATGTGTGTGGTTTATGGAGTGGCTGCGTGTCTTGTCTAATGAGCGTGTGAAGTTTGTATCAGTTCCAGATAATTGGAAAAACACCATTACAGTTCTCCTATACAGAGTGAAATGTAGCAATAGTGAAGGGTAACTGAAGGGTACTGTGGAGTAACTGCATCCACAGCAAATCACAGTGATGCCAAAAGATGATAGGTATGCAGTAATATAATCATATGGCATGCCACCATTAAATATTTGAGTCCTGATGTCCGACAGAAGTACATAATGTGTGGCAGTTGCATGATGACATTAGCATTCACGTGTTATTTACCCTTCCTTCTCCCCTGCATATGCCCACGAGGGCAGTTAGTTCATTAAGTGAGCTTGGGAATGTATTTGGCAGAATTCTTACTGAAAGTGTACAAAAGATGGTAATGAGCAACATTTGAGAAGTGCAGTGTGATCAGGTAGGTGGTGTGCAGAGCAGGTTCTTGCTTTCCAGCAAGTCACTGAGGAATGAATGAATGTGAGGAAGCTGATTTATTGTATGTGATAAATCATACAGTAAAATGAATAGCTTTGAATTATGGGACATTTTTTGCTAATATGGAATTGAAGATTGGTTGCTGAAGCAGCACTGAGCAGGGAATAAAACAAGGATCTGCAATATCTCTATGGTTGCTGAATGGATTTATTGTCAGAGGTATATAGACTGCTTATGCTGACATTGGAGATGTTTGTTGGGTATGTGACTATACTTTTATGGTTGGATGGAGTTGATGAGATTCTCAAGAAAGAGAAGTGCGATGTATAAAGAGCAAAAGATCATGTATGAAGCAGTCTGTCATGGAAGCGAGGATGGTTTGGAAGAACAGAAATGTGTGGAGAGGTATAGTGGGTAGTGTTGGTGTAAATTAGATTTTTCTTTTTTATTATCTTGTGTCTTTAATTTCTTTTGCTTGCATATTCTTTGTTTTTTCTTTCTGTGCTCTCATAATGTTGCTTATTCCCAATGGAAATACTGTCATGTATGTATTGTCGAAGGCTTTCACGGCCGGAGTTCAATGCCTGTTGTGGGTCTTCCGGGCTGTGTGGCCGTGTTCTGGAAGTTGTGGTTCCTAACGTTTCACCAGCATCTGTGGCCAGCATCTTCAGAGGGCAGGAGCACAGATAGAAGCAAAATCTCTGTGCCCAGGTAGAGTGGCAATGTTCTATTTATAGAGCTAAATTATAGGAGATTAGGTGGGGTTTTTTGTTGTGTTGAAATGTTAACGAGTGGCTGATGAGCGTGATTAGCATGTTCATTGTGAGAAGTATTCCCATGTCCTGGTGGTTGGACTGAGTTCGTTGACTGAAAAACACAGCCTGCAAAAGGTCAACGAACTCAGTCCAACCACCAGGACATGGGAATACTTCTCACAATGAACATGCTAATCACGCTCATCAGCCACTCGTTAACATTTCAACACAACAAAAAACCCCACCTAATCTCCTATAATTTAGCTCTATAAATAGAACATTGCCACTCTACCTGGGCACAGAGATTTTGCTTCTATCTGTGCTCCTGCTCTCTGAAGATGCTGGCCACAGATGCTGGCGAAACGTTAGGAACCACAACTTCCAGAACACGGCCACACAGCCCGGAAGACCCACAACAGGCACTGTCATGTATGTCAGATATGTAGGTATGTCTGTACTTCTTAAGTAACCCATTCTTACTGTATCTAACTTTTCTTTCTCATGATGTACCAAATATCACTTCCATATAACAAGGTGGGCTTAAGCACACTTACACAAACATTTATTTCTCATACCAGACTACATGCTAACCATTACTGTTTACCTGCATTTGCTTATTTTAATTTTTTTCTAACAATTTTCCCATCTTTAGTAAACATTCTACCGAGGTATACAAAATCATGTATTTGCTCTATGTATAATTTATAATTGCTTATTCCATTTTCCATGTCAATCATAACTACCTTGGTTTTTGATACATTCATTTTCAGATCATACAGTCTTTCTCACATTCACTACACATCATTTGAGTTCTCAGCCAACCACACAGTTTATCTGCATTCAAAGATACATGCATATTCATGTACCCAGCCAACACACTCCAACATCACCACAAGTTTTAGTTTCATCATATACTGCTCATACTGCATTCATCTCAAATAATTACATCACTTTTATTTTTAAATCCACTTACTCTTCTGGAGGCTCTTTATTTCTCCCACATCCAAAACCATTTTTTTCCTATCAAAATCACTCTGCATGTTCTTGCCTCTGTTAATCTTAACAATTCTTGGCTCTTTGATTACATTCTTCGTAACTATCTTTTTCTCTCTGTATACATTATAGTTCACAAAAGCTGCAATAAATCTGTTTTTGTCCCACCATTTAAAGTAAACTGTCATCAAGTTGGCTTAAAATTAATTGTGTAAAGAAACACAAGCACATCAAATCCACACAACGGTAACTGCTCCTGGTTTCTTGGTAGATTAAAGAGGTCAGAGTGGGCCTCTATTGATCTTGATTAAAGTACTATAGTATCTTTGTTGTTTCTGCTGCATTGGAATATTGCAGCCTAACCTTTGAAGGATTCTACAAGCAGATGTTCTTTTTCCTCGTGGGAAAATGGATCGTCATACAGCTCCCATAGATTACATGGACAGTGCTTGGTTCTTTTTGTGAATAAATCCAAGGAGGAGGAGGGTTTATTGGTAGTAATATTGCAGAAATCCCATCCCCACATGTTCCTGTTTCATTTTTTTTTGTCAGTTAATACATGCAGTAAATACAAATATGTGTGTTCTTACAGTATTGAAAAATGATTAAGGTGACATAGAATTATGAATCTTTTTTAATTCAGCAAGCAGTCCTAGGCTTGGTAAGGAGAATGGCTGTTGGAGAAGCTAATGTTTGACTGATTTTGCAAAAAGGTGTAGTACTAGAGAAGAGAAGACATTCAATAGCAGCTTGTCCTGCTATTGCAATAGATGCTATGCTCAATTTTGATATTTAGTTCAGAGTAGGAATATGTTAAAACCAAGCACTAAGCATTATGACAGACTAAAAAGTTGATGCAATTAAGTTGCTTTTTCTGATAGTGTTTTTTAAAGCATTAGAAACAGCTGGATGTATGGAAATCACACTTGCTACTCACAACTTGACAACATCCTTTATAGTGGCAGTGATGAATTCAAGGGCCTGTGTCTAACATCACAGAGATTTTCCTATCTTTCTTTCAAGTGATTTACTAGAACTTCCAAGGGTGTGTAAGTGTGAAAACTCTCTGCTCAAATAGACATTAAGACTAAAGAAGGATTTAAGAGGGGAAGTGAAATAGATTTATAAGCCAGGGTTAGAGAACTTGACAAGACAGTCAGACCTCATCTCTTCTTTGGTTATCAGAGCTTATAGAAACTAGTGTACTATCAGTCTAGTCGGCCAAATCTAATGATAGAAGAAGCTTGACCAAAGAAGTTTTTGTGGAGTCCTTGGTGCTCCCTGAGCTTGGTGGTTTGCTTGCAGACGTTTCATTACCCGATAAGTTAACATCATCAGTGCGAGTGAGTGTGGGGTTTGCTCCCTGTTTATATACAGTAGCTTGCCCTGCCAGTGTTGGTGGGGTGTGGCTTTCTCCTTGGGAGTTCCTTGATTAGGGTATTGCTTTCTGCTTGATTGTCTGGTGTTAATCCCTGCCTATCGGTGTTGGCAAGGATGTGTTTTGGTGTTTTTGTTTCCTCCTTAGCTTTTTTATTGTCTCTTTTGAATGGTGTGTAAATGACAAACATCAAGCAGAAAACAATACCCTAATCAAGGAACTAATCAAGATCATGAGTATTTTAAAAGTTAACCAGTGGGCAGTAAGTCTGTATTTTATCCTTGTCCAAATAAGCCTTTGTTGCTACAAGGAACTGCTGTGAGGAATTAATAGTAGATGCTCCTCAGCCAAATTGGAATGAATATATTTGCCAAGTTGCCTTGCCATTAATACAAGATGGTTGTTGAAGGCACATTGGAGTGTTAAAAGTTCTGTTGAGTACTTCAGATAAGAAAGTCTGAGGACAAATGAAAGTAAGGGTTGGAAGACCTGCATTGGTATTTTTAGTGACACTTAAAGAGTATTTATTTATTTATTGTATAGTCGAAGGCTTTCACGGCCGGAATCCGATGGTGGTTGTGGGTTTCCTGGGCTGTGTGGCCGTGTTCTGGCAGTTTTGGTTCCTAATGTTTCGCCAGTAGCTGTGGCTGGCATCTTCAGAGGACAGGAGCACAGCTAGAAGATTCTCTCTGTGCCCAAGTGGAGGGTGTGTGTTCCTGCTGCTGTTTATAGCTGCTGAAAGGGTGTGTGTCTTCTGTGGGTCATTTACAAGAGATTAGGAGAGGGTTCTTTGTGGTGATTAGGGGGTGTGGTGCTGTCATGTGTGGGATTAGCACATCTATTGTGTGAGTTGTTTGTATCTTTCTGTGGTTGAGTAGAGTTTGTTGACCTTTTGCAAGCTGTGTTTTTCAGGACTGGCAGCCAGGTTTTGCTGATCTTTAGGCTTTCTTCTTTTTTATTGGAACTGTGTTGGTGTTTATGTATTTCAGTGGCTTCCCTGTATAGTCTAACATAGTGGCTGTTGGTGTTGTCCAGTATTTCTGTGTTTTCAAATAAGTTTTGGTGACCAGTTTGTTTGAGAGCATGTTCAGCTATCGCAGATTTTTCAGGTTGCTGTAGTCTGCAGTGTCTTTCATGTTCTTTTATCCTGGTGTGGATGCTGCGTTTTGTGGTCCCAATGTATACTTGTCCACAGCTGCAGGGTATGCGGTAAACTCCTGCAGCGGTGAGGGGGTCCCTTTTGTCTTTTGCTGATTTTAACATTTGTTGTATTTTTCTGGTGGGTTTGAAGACTGTTTGGAGGTTACGTTTTTTCATTAGTTTTTCCATGCGGTCGGTGACTCCTTTAATGTAGGGCAGAAATATTTTGCTTGTGGGAGGCTGTTTTTCTTCAGTTGAGTGCTGTTTTTTCGGTTTGATAGCTCTCCTGATTTCATTCTTGGAGTAGCCATTGGCCTGTAGGGACCAATCCAAATGGTTGATTTCAGAATTGAGAAATTGAGCTTCACAGTTCTGATTTGCACGATCCACTAGTGTTTTGATGATGCCTCTTTTTTGTCCTGGGTGGTGATTGGAATTTTTGTGTAGATACCGGTCTGTGTGGGTGGGTTTTCTGTAGATTTTGTGTCCTAATTGCAGGTCCGGTTTGCGTATGACCATGACATCTAAAAATGGTAGTTTGCTTTCCATTTGCTTTCCATTTTCCACTTTTTCCATGGTGAATTGTATATTCGGGTGAATGCTGTTGAGGTGGTTCAGGAATTTCTCTAATTCTTCTTCCCCATGACTCCAAATGGTGAAGGTGTCGTCCACGAACCGGTACCAGACTGTTGGTGTGAGGGGTGCCGATTCTAAAGCCTGTTTTTCAAAATGTTCCATGTAGAAGTTCGCTATAACCGGGCTAAGGGAGCTTCCCATGGCGACTCCATCTGTTTGTTCATAGAAACTCTTATCCCATTGAAAGTAGCTGGTCGTCAGGCAATGTTGGAATAGTGCTGTGATGTCTTTTGGGAAGATCTGTTCGATGAGTGCCATCAGCTCTCCAACATACGAATTATCAAAACATTTGGCTACTCTTCTACAGACCCACTGTGGACAGACTTTATCCCACACAAAAGACTCAAGACACTTCATAAACAAAATCAGCACCCTTAAACTTAACCCCACGGACAAATTAATCAGCTTTGATGTGATCTCTCTGTTCACCAAGGTTCCAATAAAGGACACCATGGCACTCATCGAGCGACCGCATCACTTACTTCACCCAGGATGGAAATACATAATTGAGTATCATCAGCATATTGATGATACCTCATCCCGTGGTGGTCGATGATCTCACCCAGTGGTTTCATGTAGATGTTAAATAGAAGAGGAGAGAGAACCAAACCCTGCGGCACCCTACACAAGAGGGGTTGTGGGTCAGATCTCTCCTCCCCTATCACCACCGATTGGGAACAGTCCTCGAGGAAGGAGGTGAACCAGTATAAAAATAAAATGGTATCCCTTAAAAATGACTAGTGGTTAAGTAAAAGATCCTTTTCCTAAGGCAGATGCCATCATAAACACTTTGTGTAAGAAATGCAATTCAGGGAAGCTGAATGAATTCCTGGCTTCGTGTTGCTTAAAACTAAGTAAACATGGTTAAGAAACGGAGGACACCATCTAGTTACTATCTCAACCCTGTTAGGAAAGACAGAGATGTTCTAAGGATGCAAACATGGATATCCATTCTTATTTTTTTACAAAGCAAAATTGAAATAATGCCATTTTACAGCCACAATAGGCTCAACAGGTTCCAAAGCCCTATGTAGTAAATGACTGCATATATGTACCACTTACAGAACTAATACAATCCATGCATGATGTTATAAATTCTTGGATTTAAATTTAGGTTTCAGAAAATTATATTAGTAAGATTACCCATTTAATATTTGGTTTTCATTATACTGTTCCTGGCAAGCCATGTAAAAGTATACTGTCAATTTTAAGAGAATTAAATGGGACAGAGGTCTGCAGAGCAGACAAACTGTAAAATTACATGCTTCACCTGAAAAATATATTTTGGAATTAATGGATGGTCATTCGGGCATGGTGGCTCAGCAGGTAAGACGCCAGGCTTGTTGATCAGAAGATCGCAAGTTCGGAGGTTCGAATCCCTAGCCCCGCGTGACGGAGTGAGCTCCTGCGCTCGCCCCAGCTCTTGCCAACCTAGCAATTCGAAAGCATGCAAATGCAAGTAGATGAATAGGTACCACTTTGGTGGGTAGTTAACAGAGTTCCGCGCGTGTCATGCCGGCCACATGACCATGGAAGCGTCTTTGAACAACGCTGGCTCTTTGGCTAACAAACGGAGATGAGTACCAGCCCCTAGAGTCAGACACGACTGCACAAATGTGCGGGGGGAACCTTTACCTTTACTTTATTTGAGGGTAAGAGGCCAGTTGCATTGTTAGTCTACCTGCCACCTGAGTGGCAAGTATGTGGACCTTTTACATTCCTTATATTGTACATTTGTACCTTTGTAGTAATTATGGGCCTTCTATCTACAGATGGCTAGACAGTCGATTATTTAGCTCTTTTTAGCATACCCAATAGTTAAAGTTTGTGTGTGTGTTTGTTTTCTGGTATTTGGTGTGTGTGTGTGTGTGGGGGCATCATTTGCCTCTAGGAAGGTTAGTTTTATGGTGCCACCTACTGGGAAGCCCTGTTTTAAGCCTGAAATTGCCAGGGAATCTCTGGATTCCTTCTAGTTGTTTTTCTACTGGCAGTATATTTCAGTCCAAATATTCATGCCTAACGATGTTGCTATTCGATGTTGCCTAACGATGTTGCTAAAATAAAATTCTATTTTATTTTATTATTTCTAATCCACCATGAATCTGAATTCTCTTTTAAATAGCTATTTGTAAGTAAGTTACATCAAATAGGGTTGGGATTTATTACAGTACTTGGAAAATATATTTGTTTTAGTCTTAGGAGAGCATTGCTACTTAATAAATGGACCATTGAGAGATATGCCGCCCATTGAGAGTTGGGCAGCATACAAGTTTAAATAATAATAATAATAATAATAATAATAATAATAATAATTGTTATTTGCATAGTTGCAGTAACATATACACAAATCCCTTGGCATCATGACATTTTTACATACTCAGTTTGATTTGGTTATTACTTGCAGGTATTATTAATAATTCTATCATGGCTACCCAACACTAAGTATTTTGGGAATAGGTGAGACTACAGCAAACAATATTCCTATTGTCCTAACAGATCAGAAATTTGTTTTTACTACAAGTTTGTGCTTACTCAATAGGCAGAACATTCTGCCTTTGTGGAAGTGATTGGGACATCACCAACTGGGTCCATTCCAGCTCTTTGATTTATGATATGAAAAGCCACTAAGTTGGAATGTAGAAAAAAGTACTTCAGGGTATCTGTGTATATTCTGCTTATGGCTGCTGTGTTATTAATGAAATGATATTGGCACCTGAATTACAAATGTTAATGACCTATGGTCAGAGTAGCATGAAACAAAAGGAAGCAAACTGGTAACTGAATATAGGTCAAGAACCTATATATTTTCCAGTGTTTTTTTTTTGTTTTAAACATTGTTTTCCAACATTTCTTTATTTGAGTTAGCAAACCATAGTAAACTACTTCCTCCTGACATAACTTTCAATGAATGCTAGACTTCAGAAGGAAGCAAGTTGAACAAACAAGATCTGCAGAAATTCCTTTCCAGTGAAGTTTAATAAATATTTTTAACAGCTAGTCAAACATACAAGAAATATTTTTCTTCTGCTGCTAACTAGCCAGGTTTTATATACAGTTATAAAAGAGGCGACTGATAAATGTCCTAAGCATATCCTCAGTGGAATTCCTGCTGACTTCAGTGTATTGAATAACAAGGCCATTCAAGAAAAGAACTAAGTTGCTGGTTGCTTCGCAGAAAGCTTTGTGAATGATGAGGACAGCATTGGTGAGCACATTTATGGGGAAGCATAAAACTGCTTCAAACATTGAGGGGCACAAGATGAAGATGGTGACCATATGGAGTGCAGGTAGTGAAAATATCAGTTCTGTGTTTTGAAGCTGGTAAGAATCTATTCTAGATTAGTTGAATACAGTCTTAAATGTTATTTGGCACTACCAGAATTAAGCCAGTACCTTCCTTTATATATCAGAAGAAGGCTGTAATTTTCCTTTTGTGTCCATTCTTGAATTTGGGTTCCAGGCACCAACTAGCACAGTTGGGTCACAGCACAACTGTATGTTGGCTTCACTTACCAGGGGTCCCCAACCTTTTTGGCACCAGGGACTGGTTCCGTGGAAGACAATTTTTCCACGGACCGGGGGGTGGGGTTTGCAGGCGGGAGCCAATCGTGCAGGCGGAGGTGGGGTTTGCGAGCAGGGGCCAATCGGGCCTCGCTCTCCTCGGCCCGCCTCTCTGCCCTTCTTTGCCGCGCGCTGATAGGTGGAGGTGTTTCCTATTCAGGGTCCCCACCAATCAGCTGCTCCAGCTCAGGCTCTGTCTTTGCGCCTTCCCAGCTTCCTCCTCCTACCAGCTGCTCTTCCTTCGACTCATGGTGGCAGGGACAGGCTCGTTCCTGACACCACCGCTCACCTCCTGCTGTGCGGCCCACTTCCTAACAGTCCACAGCCCGCTAGTGGGCTGCGCCCACAGGTTGGGGACCCCTGACTTAGACCACTTAGATTAGTGACCCCAGATGTCCATGAGGAAATATTTCACCCTCCCACCACCCAATACAGTGGGCTCCCTTTAATAGGGAAACCAATAATTAGATTTGGAGAAAGAATCATTATTGAATTTAATTTGTTTTATTTTTTAATATCTGCATTAAATATAAAATATCATCACTCAACACTGTTCTTTATGTTAAGATTAATTTACAGTTCCTCATAATATACAAACAAAAGTATATCTGCCATATAGAATGTATTTGTTTTCATTAATTATACTCCATTCTTAGCACTACAAATTGTATATTTTAATGTTTATATATGACTAGTCAGGAAAGTTGGAAGTAACTTCTTCATATATTCATGAGGAAGAAAAGGTTTGTGTATAATAGTCCACAAGAGAAATATTTATATCTGGCACGATTAAAAGTCTTCTTGTAAATGAGTACATGCGTGGGAGGCTAGTTGTACATTAAATGGATTAAAAAGGATGATTCAAAACACTGTAGTTCCCATCTTTTATAAAAGCACTCGTCCTGAAACTTAAAATACTTTAAAAAATAAGAATCTTCAAATAAAATCTGTAAGCATAAAGTATATATCCTTAAACTTTCCATGTAATTCCTAGTTGAAGCAAAAGCTGCCTTCTATGTTACCCAATTAAATATGTAAGAATTCATACTATTTACAATTCTGAAAACTGATGAGCAAGACATTTTATAATTATACTGAATGATCCATTACAACTTTTTACGGCACCCCTTCCCCCCTTTTGATCTGCTTTGTTGAACTTTTCGTGTAGGTTCATGCCTCTATGTAGCTGGCAACCAAGGTTTTCTCACTGATTGTGCAAATAAACATAGCACTGCTGCATGCAGCAAGGTACACAACCTGTCAGTTTGAGAACCGCATTACACTTTTCTTGATGTGATGAGGGACTGTATTCTGAAAGGAGGCAAGGTCTGTTTTGGGAAGGGTTTCAGGGATTTTAATGAGTGCAGAGAGTGCACATCCATGGAAAAACGTAGTTAATTCCCCAGTTTAAATACAGAAATAAATCATGCAATTTCTTACCTATGCGTTCTGACATGTACTCATGTAGTCAGCATTCAGATGTTAAACTGAACAGTACCAACATTTGTGCAGGTTGACTTTGGATAAGATTAAGAGCCAAAGTAGATGGCCAGACGTTTATCAGTTGGGTCTAAACAATATTTGAAATGTTAATGATGTAAGCAATGTTTTAAAATTAATTCAGAATAAATAGATGTATATTGCATTTGCATTTTAATAATTGTACTGTACTATTTAAATACATATGATTACATACATTTCACTATTCATTTTTAATTTATCTCAGCAGAACTTGACTTCCATGTAGTAAATGCAGCCTTAGCTTTGGATTTAGCATTCTCCTTACTTTGTGAACTGCTACAGCTTTGGGGACAGACTGGTGCTGGAGTCTCAGTCTTACTAGAGTGGCTGCTAAAAGAAGATGACTTGAAAGATCTGAAGTCTACAATTGTGGTAAGTCAGCCAACTAGTATTTCTGTACTGTATAGTTCATGGATGTTTTATCAGATTTCTTACTAAATTACTCAGAGACATTATTTTAAAATATGGAACTGGTTTAGAGCCAATATTAATAATGAAAACCATTTTTCCATTTAAAATTAGCTTTCATCATTAGCAGAGTACAATTTTAATTATTGTATCATTCACCTATGAATTTAATTAACATCCAGACTTGGATGACCAAAGTTAATAATTTCAGACTGATGACTTCCATCCTGAGCTGTCAAATTACATTGGATTAAACTAATTCAGTAGGGCTATGTATGTCATACTCTGTAGGTTTGGATTCTTAATAGTTAAAATCCATTGGTCTTTTGAATCAGTTGGGTTTTTAAAGGCCCACTATATCAATAATATTAGGCAAAAAAATTGCTAGCAGCTTTGATTTCCAAATGGACCTCTGATATATGGCTATAGGAATGTACTGTGAAATTTAACATAAGGCTATGAGTTAGCCTGTCTACTTGATTTGTGTTTGTTTTGCACTAAAATCACACTTCTGTAATTTTAATTCTAAAAAAATCATTCTAAATATTCCTGACATATTAAATTATCATGCTGATTAAATGGGGGTCTTTGAAATACAAGAACTGGGCAAGTCAGCATAGCTCAAGCAGGCATATTTTAGGCATATCTTAGATTTAGGGCAACTTTTGACTTACATTATTTAAATAATTTGGTTTCCATGAAGTATTTCTAGGGAGTGTCTCCTTTTAATATGAACAGTTTGAGGGTAAAGGATTTCCATAATCTTGAGTAATTCACTTTTGCATGCATTTTCCTTGTGATATTTTTTTTTACATTAGGAGATAAAATAAAGCATAAGATACTACTTTATATTCATTTATTCATTCATTCAATTTATATAGCCGCCCATCTCAAACCAGTGACTCTGGGCAGCGAACAATAATAAAAACAATACCAAAAATTAATATAAATACAAATACAGCTGAGAGATCTTAAAAGCCATTGGTGTTAGCGCAGCTATGAAACGGGGCCCTTCACACACTCGGAGGCCTGGGCACAAAACCACGTCTTCAAGGCCTTCCGAAAAGCCAAAAGGGTCAGGGCCATCTTAATCTCAGGAGGAAAGATGTTCCAGAGGGCAGGCGTCACAGCAGAAAAGGCACGCCTCCTGGTCCCCGCTAGCCGACATTCCTTGGCTGATGGGACCCGGAGAATGCCCATCCTGCTAGACCAGATTGGACAGGTAGCAACAACTGGGAAAAGACGGTCCCTAAGGTAACTCAGTCCCAAGTCGTGAAGGGCTTTAAAGGTGACAGTCAGCACCTTGAATTGCACCCGGAAACACACCAGCAACCAATGCAGCTCCCAAAGCAGTGGTGTTACACGTGTGGAGTAACCAACACTATTTACAACCCGGGCAGCTGCATTCTGCACCGGCTGAAGTTTCCGAATGCTCTTCAAGGGCAGCCCCATGTAGAGCGCGTTGCAATAGTCCAAACGGGAGGTCACGAGGGCATGAGTGACAGTGAGTAGTGCCTCCCAGTCCAGGAATGGGTGCAACTGACGCACAACCCAAAGGTGTGCAAAGGCCCTGCTAGCCACGGCTGCCACCTGCTCTTCCAGCAGGAGCTGAGAGTCCAGGATGACCCCCAAATTGTGCACTGGGTCCGTTTGGGGCAGTGCCACTCCATCCAGGACCAAAGATGGAAAAACCTTGGTACTGGGAGGCCCAAACAACCAAAGCCACTCTGCCTTGCTTGGGTTGAGCCAGAGCCCATTGCGCCCCATCCAGGCCCCTACAGCCTCCAGGCACTGAGACAGGACATCCACGGCATCACTCAGAGCCTGGGGAGGAGATATAAAGCTGGGTATCATCAGCATACTGATGATACCTCACCCCAAACCGTCAGATCACCTCGCCCAGCGGCCTCATGTAGTTAAAATAAGAGGGGCAAGAGAACCGAGCCCTGTGGCACCCCACACGGGCCGTGGACTGGACCTCTCCCCTCCTACCAACACCGACTGGAACCAACCCCAGAGGAAGGAGGAGAACCAGCACAACACAGTGCTGCCCACACCCAACTCCCGAAGCTGGTCCAGAAGGATACCATGATCGATGGTATTGAAGGCCGCCAAGAGGTCAAGAAGAGCAAGGATGGTTGCACTGACCCCATCCCGCTCCCGCCAGAGGTCATCCAAGAGCACGATCAATGCCGTCTCAGTCCCATATCCCAGCCTGAATCCTGACTGAAAGGGGTCCAGATAATCCGCTTCATCCAGAGCCCTTTGAAGCTGCCGTGCAACCACTTTCTCAACAACCTTCCTTAGAATGGGGAGGTTGGAGACTGGACAGAAACTATCCAGGTTGGTTGGGTCGAGCAATGGCCCTTTCAGGAGGGGGTGCACCACTGCCTCCTTAAGAGCCGACAGGACCACCCCCTCCCTCAAAGAGGAATTAATCACCGCCCAGACCCAATCACGTGTCTTCTCCCGGGCAGCCTTGACTAGCCAGGAGGAGCACAGATCTAACACAGAAGTGGCTGAACTAACAGCTACAAGAACCCTGTCCACTTCCTCAGGTTCAACGGGCTCAAACTCCTCCCAGGTAACCATGCAAGACTCAGACCCTGTAGCCCCCACTGGCCTTGAATCAAGGCTAGAATTCAATGTAGAGTGGATGTGACCTGCCAGATGCTCAGCATATTCCTCACAACGGCCCTGAAGGTAGACCCCCGAATTACTCTCTCCAAGGAGAGTCTGGGTCACCTGAAACAGGGCCGCTGGGCGGCTATCTGCAGATGCAATAAGAGCGGAGAATACATACACATTTGAATAAAGGATAGCTTTCTTCAAGTCAATAAACAACATTGTCTTGTTGGTGTCCATTCAGTTAAAAATAAATAATAAATGTATGAATAATATAAAAACGTTAAAATGTACATAAAGAACAAAACGAGGTAAAACTCAGGAAGAGCACTAAAAATAACAAAAATGCAACATAAAATCACAATAAAAAAGGAGTAAGATACTACATCTTGGAATAATCACAAGCTGATTCCAAAACATTTCAAAGCAATTGTTTAACATTTATGTTCCTATACAATATATAAATTTATACCTATACAGTAAATAAATTTCACTGAGAATAATCATATATAAACATTTATCTAAAGGTGGGGAGACTGAGAATATTGTTATAATCATGTGATTTCTCTTTGCTATTGCAAATAGTTAACTTGTATTTATGATATTTTATTTAGAGAGACTTGTTTGTTTTTTCTTTTTTTCTCTAAAAATATTGCACTCTCACTCATTTCTGGATTATGTTTAGGAATGCTCAAACAAGTAAAAAGCTACGAACTAGAGTATTTATTAATATCTCATGTTTGTGTCTCATAACTTCCAACTCTCTTGCCTTTACCCATGATTTTCCCAAAAGTATCATTTCACTGTAAAAAAAAAGAAAGCATGTTCATTGTTGTATAATTAATCTACCCTTGCCATCCATCCATGCTGAGGGATGTTCCACTTTAGCAAGTGGATTTTGAGAGGTTGCAAGGAATATGTATCATTCTTCTCCTGGTTTCATGAACAAAAGGGTGCTTGATTTTATTCTGTTGTTCAAATGTGACATGAATTACATTGATTTGACTACAGTACAGTCTGACTGCATTGTACATCTAACACTGATTTGTTTGCTGGTACTGTATATCGTATGAATATTGTTGCATGTTTATTTGGCCTAGGTGATTGTAAACATATTGTTTTCTTTTTTTGAAGATGGGAAATGACTACCTGTTTGACAAAGGACAAGCAAATTTTTGGGCTGAGAAGTTAACAGAGGTGCGTAGGCTCAATAAACATCTCCTTCTGCTTATACCAGTGACTCACGTTGGTCCATGTGAGCAAAGAAAACTCTATCAGTTGGCAAGATCAGCATCAGATCAAGCCAAATTTGTGACACAGCTTCTTAAAGAAATGCCCCCAACTCCAGAATTTTCCCAGTCTGTAGAATTTACAAAGTTAGCTATTCAGAATGAAAGAATATCACTTTGCCTTAAGATGCTAAGTTTGCTTGAAGTTGGAAATGGAACTTGCAAAAGTTAGGAAAAACTTGAAACACAGCTTGCTCATTGTTAATTACCAAATGTAACTGCTTTGTGAAAATGAGAATGGGTACCGTTATTTTTGTGTCATACACACAAAGAACTATAGCTAGAAATCTTAGATATTTCTTGTACATAAATCCGCTGAATCTTCAGAGTAACAGAAAAGGATCATTTCTGAAAACATGTAATTTTCATTTGGGGCAAGAAAATTTTTACAGCTGCTGCAGGGAGTGAAACTGCTTAACTTTGTCTGCATAAATGCTGGCCACCTGCGAAGCTGATTTTATTCTTTAAGTCAAACTCTGCCCCTTCCACACAATTGGCTCCCGTCCACAAACTCCGTCCCCCAGTGCTTGTGATTGGCTCCCGCCCGCAAACACCAGCCCCCGGTCAGCGGAAATCCCAGGAACCACCCACCCCACCCACCCCGGTCCCCGGTTATAAATATTCAAATGGCCCTTGGCAGAAAAAAGGTTCCCCACCCCTGCTTTAAGTAGTTCTTCCTGTTCTCGTGCGTAGAAATATGTCAGTTTGCATTGCTTCTTTTGATTGTGTACCATAATCTATCCACTAACAATTGTATGAGTTGTAAAAAAATCCTAAAATAAAGCTGAATGTTAGCGATATCAAAACAAACTAAGTTTTTGACTTAATTTTTAAAATCATGGTTGATTTTTGAGGCTTAATGGGGGGGATAAATACTAGGTGGCAGTCACACATGCTTTGTTTTTATTCAGCTGGGTATAAGCAATTTAGTATTAGAATGCTGTAATTTAGGATTATTAGCCACCTACAGTGCTCAAAACAAAACAAAAAAATCCTTTTTTCTGAATCATTCAGTAAGTAAACCTATTACTACTTTGCAGAATAATTCAGCTCTTATTGCAGCAGTTTGCTTTGCAGAATAATGCTTCCATTTTTCAGGAACTCTTGTGTGTTAGAAGTTTTCTTTAAACAGTAACCAAACTTCACTCTAACCTTGTAACTGTTTTGAAATTGATGTTTACCCTTTTTATATTGCTTAATTGAAAATATTTTCCTATCTGTTAAACATTTAACAAACAGGATTCTTTCTTTTTCCTGGTCACTATGAAGTGTGAAATGAAAGAGCCTTTTCTTTAGAGCAGTGTTTCTCAACCTTGGCAACTTTAAGATGTCTGAACTTTAACTCCCAGAATTCTCCAGCCAGCCATGCTGGCTGGGGAATTCTGGGAGTTGAAGTCCAGACATCTTAAAGTTGCCAAGGTTGAGAAACACTGATTTAGAGAGATTGTTTGTATAGCATGTAACCATGTATAAAGATACATGTTCCAGTTCAGACTTCGCATTTGCAAAGTGGTGATTTATGACTGCATACCAATTAGGGGCACGGTGGCTCAGTGGGTAAGACGCCAGGCTTGTTGATCGGAAGATCGCAAGTTCGGAGCTTTGAATCCCTAGTCCCGCGTGACGGAGTGAGCTCCCACACTCGCCCCAGCTCTTGCCAACCTAGCAATTCGAAAGCATGCAAATGCAAGTAGATGAATAGAGGTACCACTTCGCTGGGTAGGTAACAGCGTTCTGCATGCGTCATGCCGGCCACATGACCGTGGAAGCGTCTTCGGACAATGCTGGCTCTTCGGCTAACAAACGGAGATGAGCACCGGTCCCTAGAGTCGGACACGACTGCACAAATGTGCAGGGGGAACCTTTACCTTTAAAAAAAAAAGGTAAAGGTTCCCCCCGCACATTTGTGCAGTCGTGTCCGACTCTAGGGGCCGGTGCTCATCTCCGTTTGTTAGCTGAAGAGCCAGCATTGTCCGAAGACGCTTCCACGGTCATGTGGCCGGCATGACGCATGCAGAACGCTGTTACCTACCTTTACCTTTACCTTTTACCAATTTGAAGTACTGTACATTAAAGGTTGGAACATACGGATAATATTTCTATATGGCAACTTTCTGCATTTTTAGTACAGTATCTTGAAATGTGCCATTAGGTGGTGCTATAATACTGTTTTTCTACACAGCCATTGTGCAGGTGTTTCCTTAAGTTCAAGATAACACTGGAAAACTGCAATACTGCGCAGTAAATGCATCTTCAGTGGACTAATATGACACTGCATGCATCCGAAAGACTGTATTGCACACAAACACACTTTCTTCTGACTCCCAACACCATGTGCCCTTTTCTTCATTTAGTAAAAGGCATAAAAACAGGTTTGTGGAGAACAGGTCCTATTCTCCTAATCATCAGTACTATTTTCCTAAAAGTGCTAGTTCCCATTTGAGTAATGGACTTGCGACCATTTCTAACTATGTTTAACAACAAGTATGTCCAACTGTTCCCAATGACATGAGTAAAAGAAAAGATACTACAGTATATTAAATGTGCTTAGACAAAATAAAAGGAAACAAGTATATTCAGTTTTCTTTTGTTGGACCGTATGTGCTTGAAAGCACATACGGTCCAACAAAAGAGAGTGAACCATTGTTATCCACCATACACTCTTTTCAGTTATATTCAACTTATGTAATTTTGATTTCCTGACCATGTATTTTTTAAGCTTTAAACTTTCATACAATTGGCAACCCCCGTGTGCACTTGGCATTGCAGATACTGACAAAACAGGAAAGAACACAATGGTTCAAACTTAAGTGGCATTAGCAACTTCAAGTAACTTGGTTAATTAATAAACAAAAATAACAAGAACCATCCTTATCATTGGATTTAAAGTATGTTTTAAACCGTCTAATATCCCTTTAGTTTATGGATAGCAAATAATTGTACATAATCCTGTAAGCATTTCATCACACCGTGAGTTACTGTATAACTTTTCAATCAGAAACCTTTAAACCTGCGTATGATGAACAAAGAACATAAAAAACTATTATATCATCTGACTACAGCAGCAAGGATTATATTTGCAAAACATTGGAAAGAAGATGGCATCCCTTCAATAGAAGAATGGACAATTAAAACAATGGAAATAGCACAGATGGACAGATTAACAACTTTAATAAAACAAAAAGAGCTGGGAGATTATGAACTTATATGGAACCCGTTTATAGAATTTTTGCAAAAGGAATATAATATAAAATTATTATAGTGGAAAAAATACAAAAGGGACAATAGTTTAAAGAAAATAATAGGTGAAATAAGTTTGGGAAAAAAATGAAAAGGAATATTAGAATATATTAGAATATTAGAATATTTGAAAGGTTTAAGAAAAGTTAAGAATTGAGTAATTTGTAAAGAGATAATATATAAGTATATAAAAGGAATATTAATGGGAAGAGAAATATAAGAGAAATATAGTAAATATCAAATAAAGATAAGCTTTCTTCAAAGAAGAAACAGGAAGTCTTTTTAAGTTAGTTGTGTTATGTTGAATGATGTTAATGGCTGATTGTAATATGTAAACGAGGATGTCTTGTTTTGCATGTCTATATGTGTATGTTTTTTATTCTTTTTTTTGTTTTTCTGTTTGTTATGTATTTTAAACAAAACTTTTTCTAAAAAAAAAGAAACCTTTAAACCTTAAACAGCTGTAAAAGAACAAAAGTCTATTATTGAGTGGTTCTGTGTGAAGTATTTAATCAGAGTGTGTTATCTTAAATATTGATTGCTCAAGTGTTGATTATAGGTCTGTTCACTGCAACTCTATTAAACCAAAAAGGGAAGGGGGCATTCCCTGATATGAATCAACTTTGGGTAGAATTGTTTTGTTGACCCCCCAGATCAACAAAGTATCTGGTAACAGTATTTAAAAAATGGTTTAGGAAAACCCTTTTAAGATTGCAATTTTATACAGTGAATTGGGTGTACATCCCACTGAGTTCAACAGCCTTTTACTTCAAAGTAGCAAACAGCGAAAGACTGCTGTTGAATAGCCACGGGGTGGGGGCAGAAAATAAAATTGCCCGCGGTGTTTGGTTTTAATACCGAAAGTCGAAGAATTCTACTGAACTCGGAGGCCTTTCCATTTCCCCAGCACACCAGCGAAGAGACTACGGTTGTTTTGCAACCTTGGAAATAAGATTCGCCACTTCCTGGATTTAGGACGCTTGCTTTCACTTTACAGGATGCAGGCACTAGGGGGCATCGCCACCCTCCTTAACTACTCGTCGTCGGTATGCGAAGCTGTCACGTCCACAGCTTGTTAGCAATGCAACTTCGAAGCCTCAGCCTCCAAACTGCCCAGGCGTTTGGCTCAAAGGTTAACTCGGGCTCTTTTTTTCGCACTTGCTGCGCGTTAGTGGACGGCCCGCTGGGGAACGCTTGCACATCGGCTAGCGTAGCCCTCCGAGACTGACCTTTCACTTGCCTTGGAGACGGCTTGGAGGACATTTTTCTGCGCAGCCATTTAGCAACAGGAGTTACTTGAAAGGCGCCCTCTCCTCCCTCCCGACAAGAACGACGCGCGCCCGGCGGGTCAGCGCCTGCTCGGCCAAAGGGAGGACCCAAGCCGGGAGCACCAGGGCGAGGCGGGAAGGAAGAGAAGCTAGGCACCCAATGGTCGTAGGAGAGGCGAAGGTGCAAAGCCCAGATCCAAGGGACTCTTGAAGTCGGCACGGCTTTGCCACCGAGATGCCCTGGATTTGGAGGGCCTCGCCGCTAGCTCTTTCTCCAAAAGCCGACACTTGGAAGGACGGTCCAACGGCTGCGTTTGCAGACTGGAGGGGAGAGGGGACGCTCCCTCCTCTTACCGAGAGCGGCGGCCCGCCCGGCATTTAGCAAGACGCAAGGCTATCAGACTACGTGCTTATGTGCTCATCAGTTCGGTCGGGGGTAAACGGTGGGGAGAGGGCGAAGAAGAACAAGCCTTACATTCCTTCCACCGTTTTAGGCTGTTCGCTCAGTCGAACTACGTCTAGTTTCTGAATGTATTCGCTTAGAATATGGCTAGTTGTGCAAAGAGGGGCGTTGGAAGATAGATCTTGCTTTTCCGGCAAGAAGGGGCGTTTTGCTTTGACTGATCTTCCGCAAAAGAACCAGAACTACGCAGGTGCGTACGGGTAGCTCCTACAAGGCACGGCGGGTAGGCTGATCCTTCAGTTCACCGTTTTAGCGGGGCTTACGCTTGGAAAGGCAAGCTACACCACTACTTAAAGTAACTCGGTGGAAATGTCCCCAGCACTGCTCCTCCGTCTAAATCCAGTACTTTTGTTCGTTTGTCTCTAATAAACATGCACAGGTCTCCGCCGGCAAATTACAAGCAACCGGCGCGGATTCATCGATTGGTCAGAGAACAGAAATGTAGAATTTGGGAGGGGAAAGAAGGGCCAATTAGTGCACCAGCCCCTAAGCCTCTACCCTTCTCCCTGGCGGACGCCCAAATCTCAAAGGGGCGGGGCTGACGATGGCGAGCGTCCGAACGTGGCTCCGCAGCTGTATGGCGTCAGCCCGCCCCACCTCCTTGCTCCTGGCCAGGCGCAGCGGCGCGCTTTGTCGGGCTGAGCGCAGTGCTTGAGGCTGTGTGTCAAAGGATAGAGAGCTGGCTTGGCCAATCGTATCACAAGACCTTGAGTGGCTGCCAAGTCTGCGAAGTAAACGGTAGTGGGGCGGTGGCACGGAAAGGGAGCGGGGGGGGGGGATCCCCTTCTCGGGAGGGAAGACGAGCCCAGCGGAGGGGAAGGGAGCGCTCTTTTCCATTGTCGGCTCTCCAACCTTAACACGCCGTTGCGGGCAGCAACAGAACTCCTGCCCCACCAGTCGGCCCGAAAAGATTCGTTTCCAAAACCCGCGGCGTGGCACAAGGTTCCTCGGAGGGAGGAAGAGGAGGAGTTGCGGGGCGTCCCATTTGACTCGCAGGAGCCTTGAAGTTTTTCCTGCTTCCCTGCGAACTTCCCAAACGACACAGCTGGGGGGTGAAACGGGCTGCAAATCTCCGCGCCGGCCAGTGTTTACTTGAGAACTTCCGAGCTGTGCAAGGAGCTGGCAGACTTCGGGCAAAGGGAAAGAGAATAATCACGGGTTTCTCCGCACATCACCTCTGCCAAGGGTTGCAGTTGTTTGACTACACCGCCCATCTCCCCACAATAAATGATGTAACAAGACAATTGTGCTACAGCACTGAGTGCAGTTACTAAACCTAGATAGATTGCTATAACCTAGATCTCTAGGTCTTTGCTAACTTTTGGACTTAAGAGCACTAATTCGTAAATATCCACAGGATTGCACCTCAGTCCAGCCAAGGCCTGCCGTGTAGTTTCCTCTTTTCCACCGGCTTTCTGCGGTCTGGCTTAGCAGGTGCGACAGCCACGCTGTATTCTACGCTGTATTCTTGAGCGAGCCGCGTTTGTACTTTCCCAGTGGTTAACCTCATGGGAGTTTCCTGAGCACATGGCGTTATTACAGCTCTTGTGGGAACCAAGCCGCCAATTATATTTTTTGTATGCTGAAGTGCATTGTGCAAAAGTAAGTCAGCTTCACACGATGTCTGCCCTAAAATACTTCCTATCGTGAGAAGTAGCTATATACGCTGACAGCCTACATTGCAGTGCGTATAGAGAACAGTGCTTTGTCTATGCGAGTCAACAAGCTTTCAGAGCGTGCCTAGTACAGGGAGGACTGAAGGGGGGGAAGCTGCTCCGCTCAAGCCTCCGTACGCGGTAACTACACAGGCCTTCCACCTCTCAGAGGCACTTCAAGAAAATTGGCGGCGCCCAATGGGAGAGCGCGTAGACTGCAAAAGGCGGGGCTAAGCTGGAGGGTGGGGAATCGCTGGGTGGTGTTGCTGGGAGACCCCGGCCGTCCCACTGTTCCGTCCCTCCGTTCCGTCCCTCCCCGCTGTTATCCCGGCATTTATATATGGGGCGTGTGCAGCTGCTGCGAAGTTCCAGCAGTCTTGATAGCTGCAGCTTTGGTTGAGTCTGCTCCCACCTCTCTGGGAAACTGATGAGATTAATTCCGATCTCGAGCAGTTAGCCCTTTCCTATCCAGTCGTGGCGCATCCAAAGCTTCCGAGGAAAGTGGGATCTTTCGGTCCTTCCTGCATTTCCGACCATTACAGGATCTAGAAATGTCTACAACACTCTTATCTGCCTTCCACGACATCGACTTCTTCTGCAAGGTAAGAGATGAGTTCCTGGGGTTTTTTTCAAGCAGGCGGTCGGAATAGTTCTTAAAACTTCTTGCAGGAATTTTCCAAGCCTGCATTCCTGGATAAGCTTACCTAGGACTCAGGTCGTTTGAATTCGGGACTATACTTTTTAATGATCTTGCAGAGGGAGAAGCTGCAAGACCTGCTGCGTTTTGCAAGGTATTTCGAGGGAAGGTAAAACTTTGACAGATACCAAGCAACTTTTTTGCTTACTTCAGCGTGCGTGCATAGTGGGTGTGTTTTAAAATAAAACGGCAGATACAGCGAGCCTCATACTTGGTACGGCAGGCTCCAGCTGTATTGAATCGGAACTTTTAAAGTGCATTGATTCGAGTGGGTGGGGCTACAGACCACCCCTCGAAAAGTTTTAAATTGCTTGCAGTGGGAGGGAGCCTTGACAACTAGACTCATGGATCAGCGGCTGAAGCTAGTGCGAAAAGGCCCTGGCGGTTCGAGCGCTCATAGGGAGCACTGAAAAATTGGCGAGCCCTCTTCCAAGATTTGGGATTCACGGTGCACGTTTTTCCGTTCTAATTTCCCGCTCTCCCTTTTTTCCGGTTCCCAGACCGAAAAATCCTTGAGCAGCATGCTGGACAAGAAGGCAGTGGGGAGCCCTGTGGGCACCTCCCCCAGTTCCAACTTCACGCCGGGCTTTCTGCGAAGGCACTCGACCAGCAACCTTCAGGCTGTGGCTAACGGCAACGTCAAGTTCCCGAGTGCCCCGCTGTCCGCGTCCTCTAACTTCGGCAGCCTTAAGGAGCCTGGTACCGGGGCAGGCGGCGGCAGCAGCAGCAGCCCCACTACTGCCTTGCTGAACAAGGAGAACAAGTTTCGAGACCGGTCTCTCAGCGAGAATGGCGAACGAAGCCAACACCTCATGCAACAGCTGCAGCAGCAAGTGGTGGTTGTGGCAGCGGCTTCGGCGGGAAAGGGCGGCGGCGGCGGAAATGGGGGAGGAGGCGGGGGAAGCGGCGGAGGGGGAGCGCCGATCAACTCCACGCGCTACAAGACGGAGCTCTGCCGGCCGTTCGAGGAGAGCGGCGCCTGCAAGTACGGCGAAAAGTGCCAGTTCGCCCACGGCTTCCACGAGCTACGGAGCCTGACCCGTCACCCCAAGTACAAGACGGAGCTGTGCCGCACTTTCCACACCATCGGCTTCTGCCCCTACGGACCTCGCTGCCATTTCATCCACAACGCGGACGAGCGCCGCCCAGCGCCCGCCAGCGGCAGCGCTAACCCTCCAGCAGCCCAGCCGCCGCCGCCGCCCCAGCCCAACCCTCCGCCTCACAGCAGCCACCCCCCGCACCACCACCCTTCCTTGCACCCCCCGCACGCGGGTAGCACCGGCGACCTCCGCGCCTTCGCGCCCTCTGCCCGGGACCACCCGTTGGGGCCTGGCGGCGGCAATGGTAACAACAGCAACAGCAGCTTCGGCATCCCGCACCCCCGAGGGGGAGGAGAGAGGCCCAAGCTCCACCACAGCCTCAGCTTCTCTGGCTTCTCCGCTCACCACCACCACCACGGCGGGGCTGTGGCGCAGGGCGGGCTGGAGGCGGCGGCCGCGGCTGCGGCCTTGCTCCTGGAAAGTCCTGGCGGGTCCCGCACCCCGCCGCCACCGGCTTCGGGCGGGTCCTACTGCGACGACTTGGTCGCCTCGTCCTCCTGCGCCAACAACGCCTTCGCTTTCTCGGCCGGCCAGGAGCTGGGCAGCCTCATCGCTCCCCTCACTCTCCACGCGCCGCCGCCACCCGCGGCTCAGCAGGGCTGCTTCGCCAACGCGGCAGCTTTCTACCGCTGCCATCAGCAGCAGGGCGCTGCAGGGGGAGGAGGGAGCTGCTGCCCCCCGCCCGGCCCTCCCGCCTCTCCGCCTTTCAGCTTCCAGCCTTTGCGCCGCCTCTCCGAGTCGCCCGTCTTCGACGCCCCTCCAAGTCCTCCGGACTCTCTCTCCGACCGAGAGAGTTACCTGAGCGGCTCCCTCAGCTCCGGCAGCCTCAGCGGATCCGAGTCCCCCAGCCTGGACTCGGGCAGGCGCCTGCCGATTTTCAGCCGTCTCTCGATCTCCGATGACTAAGGAGGCCAGGAAGAGGAGAGGCCCTTTGAAGCTCTCGGTTTTGGGGTCCTGTTCCCCTGGGCAGTCCCAGTGGGGCAGTTCCTCTCTGCCCTTTTTTTCCTGTCTTACTTCCCTTCCTATTCACGAGGAGCGGAAACTAGCCAAGCTGGCACAGACTATTTTTGTTGCTTCATTTCTTTTTCAGTGTGTGCTGTTCTTTTGTTTTTGAGTTTAAAAAAATCCTTTGATTGCTGAGCAAATTCAGAAAGGAGAAAGCAAAAGAAACTTTTTTTCTTTTATCAAGAGATGAACAAAAATCAATTTGCAGAAGAGCAATTGATGTCATCAAAAGAACAATTTTTTTTAATCTAAAGACTTTGGAAGGATGGGATTTCCTTTTTTTCCCTCCCCTGCAAACCCCACCCCCCGTTTAATATGCACCACCAGCAACAACAGCCATTCCATTTTGAAGTGTGTTTATGGGGAGGATACAAAGGGTGAAAATATTTAGCAAACAAATCTATCCAATCATACTCCCTGAGGAATCAGCAATCAATCTGGAGGCCTATGAACTCTGCATTCCAGGTCCCTTCAGATCTATATACAACGAAAAAGAATAAAAGAAGAGTGGAATTTGTTGCCTTTCAATCAAATTTAAAGTAAATATACTAAACGTATAAGCTTTTAAAAGAAAAATCCAACATCCTGCCAAGAATATGCCTTGATAACACTCTAGTTTTTTATATATCTATATATATTATAACATGCTAAAACTTCCATTCCAAAGTTTAATATTGGTTCCATTGCCACCACTTAGTGGATGTTTGGCTTAGAACAATTTTTGTTGCTTTATTTGGAAGCATTCAACTGAGTTTAGTTTGTAATTGTTGATGAATAACTGCTGATTTTTTAATTTTTTTAGCTGAGTTGATTGCGCAAGTCACTGCACAACTCAATATGAACCTATTTAACTTATTTATTATCTTGTGAAAAGTATACATTGGTAATTTGTTCATACTGTATTTATCGGGTATGATGAAAAGCAATAGATATATATTCTTTTATTATGTTTAAATTATGATTGCCATTATTAATCGGCAAAATGTGGAGTGTGTTCTTTTCACAGTAATATATGCCTTTTTGTAACTTCACTTGGTTATTTTATTGTAAATGAGTAAAATTCTTAATTTAAGAGATTGTATGTAATATTTATTTCATTAATTTCTTTCCTTGTTTACGTAAATTGAAAAAATGCATTGGCTTTTTTTTTTTATAGAAATCTGACTCAATGCTGTGGAAGTAGTTTGAGAAATTTCAGTGGTTTTTTTTAAGAATGTACAATGGTTGTAACCCGTCCAAGCTTAAACTTACTTCACAATCAATCCAAATTTAAAGTGGCAAACCTAATTCAGACTTAAAATTAACCAAAATGTATTCCTGTTGCCTAACTTCACCAATCACACTGTGATAGTTTCAGAGTATGTAGCAATAAAAGGGGTGGGGGTGGGGGGGTCCCCAGTGTTATGTCTCACAGTGCCTTTTGTAAGGGTCCACGCTTGCCTTAAATCTTCCTCAACCAAACGAGTATTTTTCTTAATGCTTGAGAATTTGAATGTAGGGCTGGGTTTTTAACGACAAGAAATTGTGTACCACTCATTTTTATTATGGAGGCCACCTTTTGGATCTGAACCTCTTTTGTGTACAAGATCATATCTTTTTTAAGGTTCCAACACACGTAACTTTTTCTTGTGTAGGAAGTTGGGAGTTATCCAAATCTTTCCTCTGGGTGATGAATGAATGAGCAGTATCTCTTTTTAATGTACATAGGTACAGGTTCAGCACTATGTACTCTTTGGACTACTTTAACAGAAGTATGTTTTGAATGTAACTAGAAGATAAGTCAACTTGAGTTGTAATATATTTTGGAGAGTCAGTTCACTACAAATTTGAAGTGTGAGACTGTAAACTTTGTACTGTAAATGTTTTGTAGTTCTCCCAATAAAACTTTTGAGGAAAAGAATTCCCAAGCTATTAAAGCCATGTCTACAAGGTGGTGCTTCTTTATTAGTTTTCCCCTATCAATATGGTATCTAGCTACAGATTAACCTAATTTTGGACTGCAGAATTGCTCCATTTCTACAGACATGTGACTGGAAGCCTGCCAAATGCAATAAACTGTTCCAGAAGGTTCCAAAGTACTGTTGCAAAAAGACACAATCCTATATACCATGGGAGGGAGGGAGGAAGGAAGATAGCATTTGTACATATAATCATTCCCCCAGAGATTTGTCTTGTTTAGAGATTAGAAGGAAATCTAAAGTGTAACACAAGAACAGTAATGGCTCATCCTAGCTCTTTTTTTTTACAATGGACTGCAACCTCTTGCATCATAGGATTGTTCTCACTACATATCTACATCGGTGTTTTTCAACCTTGGCAACTTTTAAGATGTGTGGACTTCAACTCCCAGAATTCCCCAGCCAGCATAGGAGTGAAGTCCATCCTAAAGTTGCCAAGGTTGAGAAACGCTGATCTACATCGGAGACATAATGCCAGGGATCTGGCACAGTCTGCTCACCATGGCCCATCCCCAGGAAGAGCCCCATACATACTAGTATTTGTGGCCTGTCTATGGCTGCCTTTTCCCTTCATAATGTCTTCCCATTTTTTTTACTGGTATAGAGAAATAGCTCGGTATAGAATCGTGCTTTAAAGCAGGGTTCCCCAAAGTGGTCAATATTGACCCCCAAGGGTTGATGGGACTATTATTATTCACAGTACTCTTAGTTAAAGTAGTATTAAGTTATTTTCATATGATAAATGCTTGGTGGTCGATGAACTGAAACTTCATGAAGGGGTCGATGAGCTGAAGAGTTTGGGGACTCGAGTCCTGTATATAAAAGGGAACATGGTAACTTGATGTGTAGAAAGTCTATGTACCTTTTAAAGCCTCCCTATTGAATTGGTACCAAATAGAATTAACTTCTGGGACCTTGACCCAAGTAGTATTTCTTTGCTATGCCAGGTTTAATTTGTGAGCTGCTTTGAGCTTGAACTGGCAGCACCTTCTAATACGGATCTATAAGCATGCATCAGTCCTTGTCTAGATAAAGATTTAAATGCTTATTTCCACACGATCATAGATGTTATGGTTTTGATTATTCTTAAAGTTATGGTTAAGACAACTGGGCTGTAAGGTTGACTTCTACAGATACTAGCTAGAATGCAGCATTGTTACCACATGCTCCGTCCCTGAGCAAAGCTTGGACTGACTTAGTATTGAAACATAGGTTATCTGCACAAAGTCCACAGTCAGTTCCCATTATTTCACTCAGATCTCAGTGGGCTTTTTTTTTTTTTTGCTGTGGTTTCTATAGATAAGTGTTTGGTGATTGATTAAACAATGGGTTTTATGGAACCTTTGTTAAGAAAGCAAAACCTGCTCAGTAAGGTAAAAAAAAGACTTTTAAGTGTAACCTGATGTGTTGGTAGTATTTGTCAGACTAGAAATGGCTGTCCTTATTTGTGCCTTTGAACATTCTCAAACATGCATGTTTGCAAAACTCACGTAGTCATCTCTTATAGGCCTACGTGACCTGTGGCCTACCAAGCTGGAACGCAATCAGCCATGCAGCATGGATGGTTCGCTACTGCTATGTGACCACACTTCAATTCTGATTTTCACACAGATTTCAAATTAGCAAAGTCATGCCTCCGTTTGTTACGTGCCCAGTGCATTAAGCTTTTTCAGTCTTATGTTATTCTCATATTAAAATACCTGAATTTATATTTACAGAAGCCTTCCCTAACCTGGAGCCCTCTAGATGTGCTGACTCCAGTTCCCATAATCCAGTCATTTGACCTTGTTAATGAGATTATGGGAATCAAAGGCCAGCCTTCCAGAGGGAACCAAATTGGGGAAGGCTCCTTTACAGCAAGTATACCAGATTATATATATATATATATATATATATATATATATATATATATATATATATTTATTTTATATATATATATTATATATATATATATATATATATATATATATATATATATATATATTTCAAATTTTGCCACCGGTCATCTCCCCCAGAAAAGGGGAACTCTGGGCGGTTTACAATAAGAACCATATTAAAAGGATAAATACAAAACATCTAAAATATACAATTTACCAAATATAAATAAGTATAAAAACCCAGTGGCCGTAAATATCTAATTCCGTGAGGAGAGCTCTAAGGTGCCAGCCACCCCCAAGAATAACTACTCCCCTTCCCATCCCAAGTGAGATGGCAGAGCCAAGTCTTCAGGTTCTTCCGGAAGGCCAGGAGTGATGGGGCCTGTCTCACCTCTGGGGGCAGAGTGTTCCACAGGGCGGGGGCCACTGTTATACAGATTATCCTTGTAACATAAACAGAGGATGAGAAATCTGGAAGTACCAAGACTTAACACTTACTGGACGACTGACAAGATTGAAGGTCCTGATTTGATATCAGGCTGTTACTTTAAGTATGATATTACATTTAAAAAAACCTTTAAACATTTTTAACTTTTGTTCCCCCACCCCAAAAGGGGGGGGAGTAAGAAATGATGCTGAAGTATATTAACTCTTATCTTTCATTCCTTTCTTGTCCTTTTACTCATGAACTGGCTTTGGGTGTGAATTATAGCAGTATAGTTCAGCATTTCCTGCTTGTGATACAAAGCCTGAAAAGCAGCTGTTTCATATTACATTCTAGCATTCAGTTATTTTCATTCTGTGCTAAAACAAATCTAACTGGCCAGCAGCTTAAGGTATCTTTAAAACCAATTCTATTTTAAATCATTTCTTGTGTAAATCCTTTCTTTACACACACACACACACACACACACACACAATCTCAGAATGTGTATGTGTGTGTGCGTGCATATATGTGTGTGTATGTATGTATGTATGTGTATATATACACACATTCAATCATGTCTGATTCTCAGAGACTGCCTGGACAAGCCCCTGCTGTTTTCTTGGCAAGCTTTTTCAGAAATGGTTTTGCCATTGCCTCCTCTCTAGGGCTGAGAGAGAGTGACTGGCCCAAGGTTACCCAGCTGGCTTCGTGCCTAAGGTGGGACTAGAACATATGGTCTCCCAGTTTCTAGCCTTGTGCCTTAACCACTACACCAAACTGGCTCTCATAAGTATATATATGTGTGTGTCTCTATAATCTATATATTTCTCTCTCTTATCTCAGAATTAAGCAGAGCAGATAAAATGAGCAAAGCATTCTGGCTTCTTGTTTTCTTAATGATAATTTATCTGATTGTATAATTCACCTACAGGGGTCGAGCCGAGGAATTTTCTAGGCATCTCCAGGATAAAATCGCTCGGATCCGCTCCAAGTTGGACTCTCAGCGTGAGGCAGAGTCTGGGGAGACACCCAGGGAACGTACTTACTTTATTATCTGGGAGCAGTTTGACCCTGTTGGTCCTGAGGAAGTGGACAGAGTCCTCCGGACTGTGAATGCCACCACCTGCCAATTAGATCCTTGTTCCTCCTGGCTGGTGAAAGCAGCCTGAGGTGACTTGTGGTTGGGTCCAAGCAATGGCAAATACATACTTGAGAGAGGGGGTGTTTCCGGCAGCTTTTAAAGAAGCGCTGGTGCACCCCCTCCTCAAGAAGCCATCGCTGGACCCCACTATACTGGATAATTTTCGTCCAGTCTCCCACTTCCCCTTTTTGGGGAAGGTGGTTGAGAAAGTGGTGGCACTGCAGCTCCAGAGGATTCTGGATGAAACGGATTATCTGGACCCCTTTCAGTCAGGTTTCAGGCTGGGTCATGGGATGGAAACTGCATTGGTCACGCTTATGGATCTTTGGCGAGAGCGAGATGGAGGCAGTGCATCCATTCTCACTCTTCTTGACCTCTCAGCGGCGTTCGATACCGTCGACCACGGTATCCTTCTGGGACGGCTCGGGGAGTTGGGGGGGGGACGTAGTTTTGCGCTGGTTCACCTCCTTCCTCCAGGGCCGATCCCAGTCGTCGGTGTTAATAGGGAGCGAGAGATCCAACCCACGGGCCCTTCTTTGTGGGGTGCCACAGGGCTTGGTACCCTCGCCGCTCCTTTTTAACATCTACATGAAACCGCTGGGTGAGATCATCCATCACCACAGGCTGAAGTATCATCAATATGCAGATGATACCCAGTTATACATCTCCATCCCGGGTGAAGTAAGTGATGCAGTGACCATCCTGTCCAAGTGCCTGGGGGCTGTAGGGGTCTGGATGGGGAAAAACAGGCTTCAGCTGAACCCTGGTAAGACAGAGTGGTTGTGGATTGTCCTGGTTGTCTCCCATATAGATTACTGTAATGCACTCTACATGGGGCCACCCTTGAAGAATATCCGGAAGCTACAGCTGGTACAGAATGCAGCCGCGCAGGCAGTTTTAAGTGCACCAAGATCGACACATATAACACCTCTGCTCCGTGAGCTGCATTGGGTGCCAGTTTGCTTCCGGGTCCAATTCAAGGTGTTGGTCATTACCTTTAAATCCCTGCATGGCATGGGCCCAGGTTATCTGAGGGACCGCCTCATCCCCATTAGAGCGTCCCGTCCTACCCGATCTTGCAGAGAGGGCATGCTGCGGACCCCCTCTATGAAAGAGCTACATCTAGCGGGGTCTAGGAGGCGAGCCTTCTCTGCAGCAGCACCTGCCCTAATGAACATCCTTCCCCCAGAGATAAGACAGACCCTTTCACTCCTGGACTTCAGAAAAAAAATTGAAAACCTGGCTCTGTGATCTCGCCTGGGGCAAGAGGGAAAGTGGTCAAGCTTGGGGATGGCTGATTTTTTAGAGCCTTTTTTAGAGCATTCGTGAAAATAAATAGGCTAATGGTAATGTTTTGTTTTGTCTAATTTTCATATTATAAAAAATTAACGATGGAGCCTGATCATATTAATGCCTGCAGGCCCACACAGCCTGCCCCTGGAGTAGAAAACCTACTATTCTTGAACAGTAGTATGATCTTCTTGTCCTTGGCAGATGGCTATCTATCAGAAACGAGGTAAAATTAAGAGGATCCATCCACTGGGTCAGAAATTTGGAGAAAACTGTCCTCCACCGAGATTGTAAAGCTAGCACTGTTTGGATTGAAGTTTTTTGCCTTTAAAGGCAAGGAGTTGTCCCAGCTTGAGTTAAAACAGTACATAAAACTCATTGGAGAGGCACTGAAAATATTAGAACTCTTCTATGAATTGATGCTTTCGAACTGTGGTGCTGGAGAAGACTCTTGAGAGTCCCTTGGACTGCAAGGAGGTCAAATCAGTCAATCCTAAAGGAAATCAACCCCGACTGCTCATTGGAAAGACTGAAGGCAAAAGGAGAAGGGGATGGCAGAGGATGAGATGGTTAGATAGCATCACTGATGTAATGAACATGAATTTGAGTAAACTCCGGGAGACAGTGGAGGACAGGAAGGCCTGGCGTGCTATGGTCCATGAGGTCACGAAGAGTCAGACACGACTAAACAACTGAACAACAACAACTGTGTTCCAGTCTCTTCTTTCCACTTCTTTCAGATGAAGGTAAGTAGTTTAAAGGATGCAGGTCTTGGAAAAGCATGTTCAACTTCCTTTTTCAAGCAAGCATGAAAAGGAAACACAATGATATCAGATATGCTTCTTTTCTCCTTTCAGACTTGGAAGAGGAAGAGGAGGAGAAGGAGGAACCCAACTCAATGCAGCCAAACCTCATTTCATGGAAAGTCTTTTGCTTTGTGTTGGCTAATCTGACACATTGGCCAGACTTTGTGCTGAAGTTGTATTCGTTTGTTCTATCTTAAGTGCTGAAAACTTGGAATGTAGCAGCTGTGTTGGATCTTGGCGAACTATTTGTGAATTGCAGAACTGGGCTTTAAAAAAATATTAAATCCATCTCTCTAAAAGTTACTGAGTAAAAACTTTACAGTAGATAGAAGGCAAATGGTGCCCTTGCCTTCTGTCATAACAGGGTGGCCTCAGTTTACTTCTGGACCAAAGAACAAGCAGCTGTAGACCTTAAAATGATTAAGTTGAGGCTAGTGATTTTAAATAGTGAATTATAGACTCACCATTAAAACTGAAAATCCAGCCTGTTTTATCCTGACAGGTCTATGTACTTTCTTCTTATAATCATATTAAAATAAAAACATTTAGGTTCATATTTTTCTGTATAATCTTATTAGCTAAAGCCATAAAATTGCCATATACTGATTTAGACCATTACTCTGAATGACAACAAAGAACTGATTGCATAGATGCAATGCTCTTGTTTTTCGTTCCACGAAAGATCATAGATTATCCTTGGGCTTGTCTGCTTCTGCTCTTCAGTTCACTCAGTTGCTTCCATTTTTAAGTGTTAATAGTTTAGTGCTGTTTTTAATTTTAGCTTATTGATTGTTGAAATTAATTGCATTTTAGTATATGAGCATAATGCAAATGGTACATGAGCATTCAGAGGAATTATTTAAGGGGTGAGGAAAGCTGCTATATACAATAGGATATGATGACCTGTAGATTTTTTCTGGTATTTGTGCTTTTTTGTTAAGTGTCATATTCCATGAAAGAGACACTGTGCATCACTGTATATTTGATCCTACCTTTTACGTTAGCTTAACAAATACACACTGTCAGCAAATGGGCCCTTTGGTCCGTCTAGATTAATGTTGTCTTGAGGGCAATAGCTGGAAATATTATTTAGGATTTCACACTGGACTCTTTCTCAGTTCTATATGGGGTTGATTGATTGATTGATTATGTGCCATCAAGTTGTTTTTGACTCCTAGCCACCACATAGATAGATTTTCTCCATAATAATCTGTCCCTAACCTGTTTTTTCAGTTCTTCCAACTGTGCACTCATCACCACTATAACTGAGTCCATCCACCTTGCTGCTGGTCGTCCTCTTCTTCTCTTTATTTCCACCTTTCCCAGTGACATATTTCCAGTAACTGAGCAGCCTGAGCATAAGGTCTTCCAAGATGGCTATGCCTGATGTTGAGATATTGAAATACATATCTTTCAGTGGGTAAATCTAAGAACCTCAGCTGCAGTGACCTCGACCTACTCGACCTTGGTTGATCTCAAAAAAAGCAAAGCAAGGTCAGATATAGTTAATACCCCAGTGGAAATCACCAAGAAATGTCATGTTTATACATGAGATGGAGAAGTTGGAAAAAACTTCCTGAAAGAAGGCAGCGGCAAGCTGCTTCCATATTGTTGCAAAATGCATGTGTCCAAGTAGTCACCAAGAGTCAAACTCAAGACAAAGGGCTCTTTCTTTGGAATCCAGACAGTCTTTTAATATTTTGACTAAAATATTCAGTGGATGAATTTCAACAAAGGTGTTCAAGGCCTAAAATGTGGTTTGATATTAGTTATGGACTGCATGAAAAAATGCACCCAATGAATGTTTAATCCAGATTAGATGGAATTGCTTCTTGTTGGTCAAAAGGAGATGTACTGCAAGTACAATTAATTCCAATTCCTCCCTCCCACATTTCTTTTAAAAATTCTAGTATGCCAGCAGACTGCTAACAACACTGGACTACTCTGCAGATTACAATTCATCATTCTTTTCCTCTTCCATACCAGTTTGGTCTCATGGTTAAGGCAACGGGCTAGAAACCAGGAGACTGAGAATTCTAGTCCCGCCTTAGGCATGAAAGCTGGCTGGGTGACCTTGGGCCAGTCCCTGTCTCTCAGCCCAGGAAGGAGCCAATGGCAATCCAGGAGACAGAGAGTTCTAGTCCCGCCTTAGGCATGAAAGCCGGCTGGGTGACCTTGGGCCAGTCACTCTCTCTCAGCCCAACTCACCTCACAGGGTGGTTCTTGTGGGGAAGATAGGAGGAGGAAGGAGTATTAGGTATGTTCGCCGCCTTGAGTTATTTATAAAAATAATAAAGGGATAGAAAATAAATTAAAAATAAATAAATAAATTGGCATAATAGTTCTGGATACCTTCCAAGCCTAGCATCATTCACAGTATCTTAGCCATCAGTTTGATTTTTGAACCATGAATATATGAATATACAGGAATATAACTATGATGGACATCATCTCTATCTCTAATCTTCATCTCTTTTCCTCTCTTGGCAGGAAAACTTGTAAAACTGTTTAGAAACAGAAAAATCATCCATTTTAAAAAAGAACTGAGTTAGAAATACTATAAAGTCCTACCTTGTGTTCTGAGAAGACTCATTACTGATCAGTCATGGCTACAAGCCTCTCAGGAGATTCCTTCTCCAGACAATGTGTATGCCCATCATTGCTAAAATTGTTCATTCAGACAGTTTGTACAAAACAAAAGAAGCAGAAAGGAGAATGCAAATTTTGTTACATATTTCTGTTCCTTGAAGCCTAGAAATTAGCTCTTTTTTAAAAAATGAAGGCTGGAAATCTGGTATTTATGACTAATCCAGAGAAGGTGGAGGTAGCTGTGGTGCTTTGCTTGAAACTGTGTTTAGCTGCCTGGCAAAAGAACAGAGGTAGTAGGAACTATCCTGAAAAGTGGGAGAGGTGTAGAAGAGGTGGTAAATAATATTACAGTAATGGTAAATTGGTGCTTTGTAATAGTTATGATCTTAATGGTAGTTATTTTGTGAATGGGTCAGGTATTTGGGAGGGCTCCCATACTATGACCTCAGATTTCCAAATCTGCTTCCAATCCAAAAAGGTCTCTCTCTCTCTCTCTCTCTCTCTCTCTCTCTCTCACACACACACACACACACACACACACACACACACACACACTAAGATAGTCAATAGAACTAGTATTCCACTGAGGATTGAAAGACTGGAGTTGGTGGAGCCAGAGATAATTCCTTCATGGCATTGTCATTCATAAGCCATCAAAATGTTCTTCTTCTCATTTAGGTAACTGCAGTTAAACCTGATAATTTACATTTGCCCACACACAAATAATATAGAAGACAAGATAGGGGTGTTCACCCATCCTTTCTCCCAGGTCAAGCAAACTCTACCTCCCCCCTAACATACATGAATGGTGGGACTACTCAGTGCAGATGAGTCAGGGAAAGGGCTGTCCATTAGTGCTTCATACTGTGCTCCTGTTTTGCACCACATGGAATCAGGAATGCCTAAACAGCCACAGTTATGTTTAGGTCTTTCTGTGTTGTACTTTGCCTTTGTTGTTGTTGTTGTCTTTGTTTTAAATCAGGCACTATATACTGTATTTCTAAATCTCCAAGAAACTTGTCATGTGCAACTTTTTAGTTCCCAAGAGGCAATGACTGGGTTGACATTTTGCATTTGTTAACTGTGGCTTGTTGAATAAACTACAGTTGGCTAGACTGTGACTAATTCTTAGCTTAAATCATCATTCACGGACCACAGTGAAGAGCATTTGGAAGCTCCAGCTGCTCCAGGATAGCAAAGCCCAAGTAGTTATGGGTGCTTCTCATTGCAGCTATACAGAATAACATCCCTGCTGGAGTTGGTTGGCTTCCAGGCTCAATGGATTGCAAGTGCTGGTTGCCTTTAAAGCTCTTCATGGTTCAGGGTACATCTGTCTGCCCAATAAGCTCAAGGGGCACCAATTGAAGAGGCTGCAGAAGCATGTCTTCTCTATTGCTCCCTCCATCCTGTGGAGCAGCCTTTCCCCAGGCATTTGAATGGCCCCTTCCCTTTTGGCTATATTAAGACCTGGTTATTTAAACAGACCCTGGGATTGGAAGGATTTTTTTTGGTTTTTTTTCATCCTTAAGCTACTGGACATTATTATTTGGGTCGTGCTGATTGTGTTTTATTCCAGGACTTATATAAGTGATATTATTACATTCTATGGCAGCATATTGTCTTGGTTATGTTTTATTCCAATTTACAGAGAGAGAATTGTAGGCTACTTAGAATTAGTTCTAATTGGAGGGGCTTATAAACCCTATAAGGAAATAAGTGAATGAATGCTTTTTTTTTTTAAAAAAAAGACCTAATAATAAATTAGACTTATGCACAATTTAGACCATTTGGAACTATTCTCGTTAACATAATTTTAATTTCTCATGGTAGTAAAGGTTCATCGACTTAATAAATGGCACTTCTTTTGTTTAAAAAATATAGAAAGAAGCCTAGTTGTCAAAGGAAAGGACCTAGGATAGACTTCTCCCTAACATGCCATTTTCTAATGTTTCTTTATTTATTAACTCTCTTGAGAATTTTAAGAAATGTTTGAAACAGTTCAGTTTTCTGTGAGAGAAGAAAAAGATCAGTTTGGTTGGAGTTGAACACATCTGTCTTTATGACCCTATGATAGGAGGATCTGCATTAATATTCTAGCTTTAATAGTTGGGGAACACTACTGTAAGGAACAAAGCAGCCAGGGGTTGAATTTCAGAATAAACATAGATTGTGTCCTGTTGCAGGGAGTCTAAGTAAAAGAACACAGTGAAATAAGTCAGGGTCAGGGACACCTGAGAGACTTCCTTCACAAAGTATAGTGTGACTTCCTGCAATTTACTTGGACACATCAATACGGTTTTATTTGCATTATATAGAATTGGTTTCTTCCTTTATGTTTTTCAATTTCCCAGTCTAGTCTGCAGCTCTGGGCTTCTGAAATGCTCCCCCATCCACATACTAACCAAGCTTAGCTTTCTAGATCTGGAAGGTCATCTAGCTGCTGTCACCTGGGTGGGCAAAGGCAGAATACTTCAACAGTAGCCAAAAGTCCACAGTTCAAAATTCTAGAGATGGAGCCATTCAGTTTGATGATGAGGCATGCAACATAACCAAGATTTAAGAGTAAGAGCCATATAGCAGATCATAGACTCCTGAGTTGAAAGAAACCTTAAAGGTGTTGGGATTATCAGGAGTCAACTCAGCATTGTCTCATAAGCATAATAGGGGGTCTTTCTAGTAAACGCATCTCTACTGTGCTTGTGGGATGTTACCTGAGTCACCTGATTTCCTCTTCCTCCTTCTTCTTGGTTTGGGAGATTAACATTCTCCATTACGCTTCGGGCACACCTGCAAGCAGGAGGGCTGCACCATGCAGGTCTCGTCCATTCCATCTTGCTTGCATGCAGATCGACTATGAATCTACTCGTATCCAGATCTACTGAATAAATGTAAGTTATCTCTATTTTTCTTCATCTAACTAATGTGTGAAGACTGAATTTATTTCTGAATGTAATTAAGCTTAAAGTGCAAGTTCCCTGCTGGTTCATGCTTCTACTCTGCAAGATTGTTGTTAGCTGCTTGGAGTTCTTTTATTAACCTTCAAGACTCCATCAAAAGGTCCTGTAGTCCAGTGTTTCTCAGCCTCAACAACTTCAAGATGTGTGGAGCTCCCAAAATTCCCCAGTTGCTGAGGCTGAGAAACACTGCTTTAGTCCAATGCCCTGTTTGGGGCAGAATCCAATATAACACCTCATCCAGCCTGTTTGAAAACCTCCAGCTAAGCAGAACTCACCACTTTATGTGGTACCATGTTCCTCTGGCTGAGAAACTTGTTCAGTCAGGAAGTTCCTCCTGATATCTAGTCTTAACCTACTTTCTTGCAATTATAAACCATTGGTCCTGGTCCTGCCCTCTATGACAACAGAGAATATGTCCATGCCTTTTATGCTGGATTGTCCTGCAATAGAAATTCTTTACAACACTTGACTCTTTTAACGGAGAGCTTTTTATACTGGAGCTCCAACGTGATTGTGCATTAGTTTTGCTCAGAATGCAGGGTTACATAGGAAGCCTTTCCATTACAGAGGAGGCCATTACTTCCAAAGAGCTCTTCCCTGCAATCCAATGCCTCTGTGCCTTTCACTGTGTCATTATTTGAATCCGCACTCCTGTAGGCTTTCAAAGATAAGGCAGGGAATCTGAATCTGAAGAAGTAAACCCTGGGCTTCAATGGGTTGGTTCTTCCTTCCCTAGTCACTATGGTGGGGCCTGGCTTTCTGCATTCAGTGGCTTCCACACCACTAGTACCTCTGTCTCTTCTTCCAAGGCCAATTCATTGAGGGGGGCGTGACATATTGGATCTCTAAAGCTTCCCTCCCTCCAAATGTTGTAGCATTCTCAACCCTTTTTCTCACTAGAAACAAAACTCAGACCCAGAGAATGCAAAAAATGCCATGCAGCCAGTCAGAATATACCCAGAAGTATTCCCATCTAACAAGGGCAAATTAAGTTTTTGTCTTCCTTCCTGCTTCAGGAATATGTCTATGAAGGTTCTCAGTCATCCAGGTGGAATTGTCTGTAGCTTGAATCATGTCAACTGGTTTTCTATTTTCTCAGTGGAAACGTTTCGCTCCTTATCCAAGGAGCTTCTTCAGTCTGAGCAAAGTTAGTAAGGGAATCCTAAATATGTTTCACAGCTACCTAGAAACATATTTAGGATTCCCTTACTAACTTTGCTCAGACTGAAGAAGCTCCTTGGATAAGGAGTGAAACGTTTCCACTGAGAAAATAGAAATCCAGTTGACATGATTCAAGCTACAGTGCTTCAGGAATAGTTTCTCCCTTAGAGAGAACCTATATGTTATTTGCCAGTAAGCCCAAAAGCTCTTCATTCTGGAGTTCTAAGAAGTTAGCATCCCCTTTCCCATTTCTCCATCTAAGTGGCCTCCTTTGTTCACGGTCATGCTTTTAACAGCAGCTCAGCAGCTCATTGATTAGTAAATATTTGTGCAGTGCTTTGACCTTGCACAGGCCAGTGTAACTAGTCGGGATTAGTTAACAGCTGAACTTCATCCCAAGGGTGGTGTTAGATCCAAATATTTTTAAATATTTATAGGGAGAAGAATTCAGGGCTTGATTGGAGAATAAATCATATAATACTGCCTCCCTTTGCCACCAGCTTCCTGATTTTAGCTGATTTTTCTCTTTTTCAGTTTCTTAAATTAATCTATCCAAGGCACAATTGCTGAGAGAGCTTGAGGATACTGACAGTGTTACAAACAAGTCCAGTTATTTGCACATAATAATTTTTAAATTGTACTAAGGTTGTGTGCTGTTATCTAAATAAATGTATGTTCAGCTAGTGACAATCAGACACTATCTACCCATGATTATATGGTCTTTTCAAATATGACTGGCTAGTCTATTAGAAGTGATGCCCTCCAGGTCATACAGAATGGGATGATGGGATATGTGGTCCAATGAATTCTAGTGGCATCACATAGGGCAGGTTGCCATTGGGAGGCAAAATCAAGATGGCTTAATATCTATCTAATTTAATTTGCTAACACACAAACACATTTTTAAACAAATGAATATCTCTGACCACTGAACTGGAGTATCTTGAATAGGTCACATCCGAACAGTGTTTGAGCTTTGGAGAAATTCCAAGGGAAGAAATAAGGAAGATCAGTCTACTAGCATCTTTTTGATTGATCCAACAACATTCCAGACTCTCTTGGTGAACTACAGGCTCTGGTCAAGGTTGTACATAAAAGAAGGGATGAGAAAGGATCAGAAATGTTAAAAATTAGATCAGATGTTGTAGCTATGGATTCTGTAGTGTAGAGTCAAGCTAAGCTCCATTATATTGCTTTGGCAAGTTTTGTTTCCACTCTTAGGAACATCTACATGTAGGGTTCATTCCTTTTTGTCACATAAAAAACAAATACAGTTGTGCAGGACATAAGAAAATTTTCAGGTCATGCCTCATATTACGTGACCTTGAGTTGGCCCAAGAAAGGCATTGGAATTTTAATTTCTCTGTGTCATTTAGGTGATGAGAAGACATTTACTTCTATAAAACAAGTACTGCCCTGCATTGGGGCATTCTCTGCGCTGGCAAAGCTCTGCTCAAAATGTGGTAATTTATAGGCTTGCTACAAGCATGTACCTATATGGTTCCTAAAACTTTGCTTATTTTCAGCTTGGATGGCAAAGGAGAGTTGTATAGACATAAGTATTAATATAGCCTTCAAACTCTTTGGATTAGTAATGCAATCTGGTTATTCAAAAGTCAGCTCATCTGAATAATCTGATATTATGAACAAGAGTTTCTTCATTTACAATGGTAGTCCTCATTTAACAACCATTTGTTTAGCGACTGTTCGAAGTTATGAAGGTGCTGAAAAAAGTGACTTATTTATTTATTTATTTATTTTATTTATTTATTGGATTTATATTACCGCCCATCTTCTCCACAAGGACTTATGACCAGTCCTCACACTTATGACCATTGCAGCATCCCCGTGGTCACATGATCGCGATTTGGGGGCTTGGCAACCATGGTGCATTTACAACGGTCACAGAGTCCTGGGATCACGTGATCACCATTTGTGACCTTCCCAGCTGGCTTCCAACAAGCAAAGTCAATGGGGAAGCCAGCGGGAGGTCACAAGTTGCGGTCACATGATGTCTCGTTTAACAATCGCAACCATGACTGCCAGAACTACCGTCGCTAAGTTGGGTGGTCATGTGATGTTTCGCTTAATGATCGCTTCACTTAGTGATGGAATTGCTGGTCCCAATTAGGGTCATTAAGCGAGGATTACCAGTATCCTGATATTTGAGACCATAGAAAATTAGAGAATAGTTCAGCTACATTTATGCTGCATGATAGAGCCTTATTAAGGAATCTGGATTTTTACTGGGAGAATTGGGAGAAAATGTAATGCTGGTGCATGACTCAGCAATAGTAAGGAGAAGTGTATCCTTAATAATGGAATTAAATTAGAAGGACACTCCATTTTGCAATGGTTTTCTTGTGCAGAGGATAAGGCAGAAGCTTTCCTTTTAGCTTGCACTGCTTTGTAGCCAGATGCTGGTCCCTGTGTGTGTCCAGCTGCATTACAAATACAGTTCAACATGGCACGATCGTGCTGCTCTCAGGAACTCCTCCAGTGAAAAGCGTTTTTGCTGGCTGATTTCAGCATTCCTTAGTCCTGAGCTCATAGAGAAGTATCTTCTGAATATTCTGCTTGCTTTAAATGAAATAGTCTTGGCAGCCAGTGATTGGGGTTGGGGGTGGGGAGCAGCAACAAAATGCTCAACAGGATGTCTTGAGAACTATTTCACTTCTGTACTGAATTAGTTATTGTAAAAGCTTAAGGGAAACTGGTTGCCATTTGAACATTTCAAGTGATGTTCATAACTAGAGATTTTCCTTACTTCACAATGGTCTGTAGGAATGATTTGTCCCCAATGGGGACAAACTAAACACGTTGATGTTTGGGCCAACATCAAACAAATTTGGGCCACTTCTCTGTGCTTCCAAATGCCACTTTCACATCCTATAGGCTGCCTGTAGCATTAAGCAAGTGCCAGAGAGAAGAGGCTGACTCTTAGGACATTGCCCCACCTCAGATGGTTGGCAGTAGTTTTGTGTTTTCCTTCCACTGGGCAGGACCTCCTTCCATGGAGCCAGCCGCATTCCCTCCAGATGGCCAATGGAGGGCTCAAAGCAGCCAGCCAACCCCCCCCCTTTATTTTTCCCTCACCGCATTTGCTTTTTACAGCAAGGGGTGAAGAGAACCAACCAGGCACTGTGTGTGGGGAGCCACAGGCTACTCCTTGACAAGACTGGCATGGCGTCTATCTATCCACAAACTATCTGAGGGAAGAAGCTGGGAGGCAGGATAATGTGAGTTCCTCTCAGCGGGAAACACCTGCCCCACAGCACCAGTGGAAATGCTGCCAAACTAACTTTGTACTGTTTCCTCTGGAGCAAGGCCTATGGCATCATAAACACACAGAATAGGTGGCACCTATTTGATTGTAGCTGCCATTGTTCTGTTGTCTGTTCTTTGTCCATCACGTCCATCACCTTGACATTGTCACCTTGCAGTTAGAATCCCTGGGCTGCATAGAACTAACTGTCCTGATTCTTAATATTCTTTGGCTGGTGTTGAAGCAACATAAGAGTAGGCAGATACATCTTCTTTTCACATGTGGGGTGTGATAAACCAAGAGGTTTATCTCTATTTCTGTTACTTATTTGATCTCAAAAGATGGAATCGGCTGGACCTCTGATAATCACCCTGTATACGACGCCAGGCTTGTCGATCGGAAGATTGCAAGTTCGAAGGTTCGAATCCCTAGCCCTGCGTGACGGAGTGAGCTCCCGCACTAGCCCCAGCTCTTGCCAACCTAGCAATTCGAAAGCATGCAAATGCAAGTAGATGAATAGGTACCACTTCGGTGGGTAGGTAACAGCGTTCCGCATGCGTCATGCCGGCCACATGACCATGGAAGCGTCTTTGGACAACGCTGGCTCTTCGGCTAACAAACGGAGATGAGCACCGGCCCCTAGAGTCGGACACGACTGCACAAATGTGCGGGGGGAACCTTTACCTTTACTTATACAAGTAAGGAGTTTTATAGGTAGCCAGATTCATGTAGAGCTTCAAAAATACACCAGCACTTCTTAAAAATATACAGCATTGTGCCAGGGAACAGGCCAGAAACCAGTAAAACTGGTGAAACATGTTCCCTGGGAGCATCAACAATTGTATTCTGACTATATTGGTTTCCAGGAACACACGCAACACACCAGGGTTGAGGAATCTGTGGCCATCCAGATGCTGTTGAACTAAAGTTTCCAGGAGCCCTAGACAGCCTATCAGTGGTGAGGGAAGCCGAGAACTATGGTCCAGCAGTATTTGGAAGCCCATAGAAACTTGCTTCTTGTATTATATTACCTTAAATAAGAGGGTACCTGGCTAGGGTAGGCTGAGATGTAGTACATAAAAACATAAGCAATGCCCTGCTGGATCAGACCCCTGGCCCATCTAGTCCATCAATCTGTTCTCACAATGGCCAACCAACTGCAAAAGGAAGTCCACTAGTCTCCCACATTACTTAACGCAAGTGTCCCAATGAGTTAGATGGCTGTGCAATGTGAATCCAACTAGAGTTATGTTATTTAACACGAAGCTATAAATTGTGTTGGTTCAGTTTCTTTTTCATGACAATCATCTTTTGGGGGGTAATTAATTCCACAGATATGTGTGCTTGACTTGAATTTTAAATATCACAATGGGCTATTAAATAAAACTGTTGTGCAGATCTGCCGGTGATGTGTTAATTTATGATAAAATGGCACTAAGAGTTAGTTCTGTGAATTATAGCCTACATCAAAACCAGGAATCCTGGAGGCCATCAGTATATCTAATATCCCAAGTGGATACCGCTGCCCACCTCATGATGGACGATAACTCTTGTTTTGGAATAAATCCAGCATGTAATGCCTTTGTGGTCTTATCTACAAAGAGCAAATCCAGCCGCAAGCCATCTTGGTCTGTCTGGTTCCTGCACTTACAACTTGTATTGGCTTCATCTTCAAAGTGGCTTGAAGTCACTAATCTCCCTGGATTTCCCTTTAGCATCAGTTACACTAGACATAATATTGCTTATAAATAAGGAGCAACCATGGTCACCATCAACTTTTCTAGTCACCTTCTAGCACAATCAGCAACATTGCTATATAATACTAGGTTTTAAGCAAAATATCACACCTGATATCTATTGCCTTAAGGCTTTCTAATGTCTTTTAAATAATTATTTGCTCCTCACAGTAGTTCAGTTGCAATTCTTTACAGATCAAAATAGATGTATCTAACTTTCCTCAACAGGAAGGATAACTATTTTATATTCAGTCTATGGTTTTGGACCCTATAGATCCAGACTTGTTGGCAGAAGCAGCATCAGGCTTAGTCCATTAAACATGCTTAACCTGACATTGTTCACATGCATTTTCTCATGACTTGACATGGCCTAGATTTGTTTAAAAAGTTCCTTCCTGTTCTGGCTTTTCTCTTGTAATTCTGCCTTTTGGCTTGAGTTTGATACCCAGATTACTGTGCTGCACAACATACTGAACCATAAACTTGTTCTTCACATTTTACCCTCCTTTTTGTGCTGTGCAAACCCAATCTTTCTGATTAGTTGATGAGAATTGAGGTAATTGAGGAAACCTACGTTCAAAAAAACCACAAAACCCCATAAGTTGGTATGTTGTGAGAACACAAGTTTTGGAAGGAGCCCAAGGGGCTCCTATATTGACCACCATGGTGGTACTTCTTTATACAAAAGAGCTAAATATCTGCACACATTTAAGGCTGCTTTGCTTAATAAGGAAACAACAAGAATGAAAAGAAATATTGGAAAAAGATAATTATTCAGTGGTTGAGTGTATGCCTTGCATATAAACTATTTCAAGTTCATCCCTGACAGCTCGGTGGAGGCCTTTGAAAGCTGTTATAGATGAGACTGAGTTCGATGAAGCCAGGTTTAATGTGGAATGCAGCAGCTTCCTATGTTCAGATAGATGGTTCTCATATAAAAAATAAACTAGCCTTACCACAGTGTGTTTCTGGTAACCTTTCTCCTGCAGGTTCACTTGGATAAAACAAGAGGTTGTTTGCTGACAGATGACTATTAGGAATCCAAATATTAATAATAAAAACTCAATGCGAATGAAGGCCAACACCAGCTAAAGAATTGGCAGCTGTGATTTTACATTATTGTGTATAGTAATAGTAATAGTAATAGTAATAATAATTTCCAGTAGAAATGATCAGGCCAAAGCTAAACATTTTTTGCATAACAGGTTCAATGGTGGCAAATAACTATATTTACATGCAGATGGGTGGTGAATGTTTGAAAAATTACATCAACAACTGTTACAAATATTTGATTACCATCATTTACTGGCAAATCTATACCCAACCAGGATGAACCATAGCCTTGTTTCTTTTTTTAATGTGTACAAATATGGCTGGTACATCATAGAGTGTGCTGTAATAGTTAAAGGCCTTGGGTTAGGGATGAGAAACTTCCGCCACAGAAATTCATTGGGGACTTAGGGCTAGTCCCTCTCTCTGCACCCAACCTAACTAATAGGATTGTTGTGGGGACAACTGGGAGAAGGGGGGGGGGTCTGTGCACACTGCCTTGAGCTCCCAAATGAAAGGCAGGATATCAATCTAAAAAACAAAAAATAAAAAAAATACAGCAAAGACTTTATATACTGTATCAGTGTCACCATTCCCCACTTTTTCAACATTCACAGCATGTCCTCCTCACCCTTACAGAACATCCCCACTTTTCCACTTAGAAGAAAAGTCGTCTGCGGACATTTTCTTGCAAGCAGCGATCACTGCCAGTTAGTCCATTGACATGGTTTGCTTTCAGTCAATCTTGGCATTTGGACTTCTGCTTGGCTTTTCAGATGAGCCGCTGCGTGATTTGCTCACTAACTCAGCTCGCTGCTTTTGAATTTTGTGGAATCACCATTTGCAACAGAATGGAGGAGAGCTGGGGACAGTGCCTTTGTCTTCATTCCACTTGAGCCCCTCATATAATGGGCATTGATTTTGATTAAGTACAGGAGACTGCAGAGTAGGAAGAAGAAATAGGACAGATTATCTTCTGCCCAAATAGGTCCAATTTGCCCACAATGAGTATATTGTGTGAAAAATGGGCTAGTCTAAAATTAGACATTTCCTAGAAAATTGAAATTGCAGTTAAAAAAAAGTTGAGCTAAGGAAGTGAACTCACTGGGCATGTGTATATGTGTGCAGCATGGATACACAAACATGGTGAGATGGCTTCTTTGTCCCAACTTTCTAAATGAACAATCCACTGTTTTCCTCCAATGTCAGTATGCTTAGTAAAAGTTTTCCCTTGTTTTACTGAGCTGTGGTTCTCACATGTGCATTGGGCAGCTGAAGCTATTATGGCTCCACAGACATTAGCTGCATACCCTTTGCCAGAGAATTATAGTCATAAGTGGTTCAACAGTTTATTGGCCTGTGTTTTTCCATTTTGTGATTTTCAGGTTCACAATTCCCAATATGCACACAGAATCCACCCCAACGAGCCCATGGACGATCAGGCAGAAATGACAGGCTTAGATTTAATTTGCTTAGATTTCAAAGGGAGGGAAGAAACCCACCGTTTCTCTGGTGGCCTTGTTCCAAGCTAAACTAGGTTAGTAACCATCTTTTTTCACACTTCCCCATACCAACACTTCTTTTCTCTCCACCTACCAAAAAGTGGTCTGGAAACCCAGACGGTGGAGTATTTGGTATGTTCGCCGCCTTGAGTTATTTATAAAAATAATAAAGGCGGGATAGAAAATAAATAAGTAAATAAATAAATAAATAAATAAATAAAGCGGATGGGACCTGCCAGTTACCTGCTGTCAAGAAGCCACTCCTACTCCCGCTTAGTGGTTCATTTGTATCTGTAAAAAAAGCCTGGTGAACAAAAATACATTTCTTTGAACAACCTTGTGAACGTTACCTATTCATAAGTAAGGACATTTAAGCAAGTTTTAAATGGAAATAACGTATCTATTTGAGGAGTCAGCAGGGTTTCTGAAGAGAGGCACACTGATTTGAATGGGGGAGGGGATATTTTTATACATTGCATGGACACCAAGGATATGAAGGCAGGGCCGCAACTAGGGGGGGGGGGCAAGCGGGGCATGTGCCTCGGGCGCTGCGTTGGGGGGGTTGCCAAAATGACAACACCTCCCTCACCAACCCATGGGGGAGGGGCGTGGAATCCATGTTTGCCCCGGGTGACACAGATCCTAGTTGCGGTCCTGTATGAAGGTCTGGATGCAACTGAGTAAAGTTGCATCCTGGGGAGCCAATACAGATGCTAGGTTCTTATCTCACCAGTGTTAGAAAGCAGCACGATTGGCTTCTGCTATGTGTCTGAGCAGAATGCACTGTGTTGGTAAGCACTTACGTTTAAAACTCTGTGTGGCAAGGAGCATAAGTATCTAATGATTCCAGAGGGGTAGCTGTAATATTCTTTTGCAGCAAAACAACAAATAAATTTATTACATCTTATAGATTAACAAATTTACTGTAGCAGGAACTCCTGTGGATTGTAGGCTATTTCATCAGAAGCTTCTGCTGCTAAATAAACCTCTCTACATCTCCAGAGGACCTCCACTATTTCTGGTGAGAGGAGATTTACTCTGTTGTAGCAAAAACATTCGCAGGGAGGTGTACTCAGGACATCAAGGATACGAAGGTCTGGATGCAAGGTCTGGATCATAGGAGAGGTACTCATCCAGCTCTTTTAGTGTCTTTCAAGCTCTATGCAAATACCTCCCTTAATCCCACCCTGCACCTCCATCTTGGTGTTTAGCATTTGAAACATTTTTAATCACAGATTTTACTGCTGTTTTTAAAACTTACCAGTCTTGTTACCTGTCTTACATCCTAGTGTATTTTCATTTTATTTTTAAAAAATTGTGTACATCACCATGGCCATTGTACATCAAATTAGACTATAGAATTAGAATGAACAAATTGTACCATTTGCACTGGCCTCCCTGCAATTAGCAGTGCATTGGGAATAGGTGCAGGAAAGAAGTTGCAGTCCAGTATGGCTTACCATTTGGCCAGAACCTGGAGATGATCTGCTCTTGGTCTTCTTAGGACAGCATTCCCTATTCTGAAGTTCAGATGCTGCACTTTGACTCCAGAAGTCTCAGACATTGGCTATGCCACCAGATGCCATGTTTGGGAAGGATGCTGTAGGTATATTATTATGTGGTATATTTCATGAGAAGGCCATACTGTAAATCAGTGTTTCTGAACCTCAGCAAGTTTAAGATGTGTGCACTTCAACTCCCAGAATTCCCCAGCCATGCTGAGGATTGAGAAACACTGCTGTAAATAATGGTAACCTGTTTTTATAACAGTTTCACCTGCTTTCTCAGAGATATCTAGTATTCAAAGGTTTCCTCCACAGTGTGTTTTAAGAACTGGAGAATCAGGTGACCAAGATTTAGATAACAGATACCCACCGTGTTAACCAGTTTCCTGGAATTATTCATTACAGCATTTAAAGTATTTTTCCAAGCTACATGCCTATCAAAACCTGGTCTTGTTGCAGAATGGTGAGGTGAGAAGGGTCATCATGTGGGAATAACAGCAACAACAATAATACCTTGCATCCTTACATCCTTAATGGGAGAAGGCTTTGCTGACTAATCAGTAACCTATGGTAGTAGAGCTACACTGCAGCTGATGGTTAAGTTCCTTGCATCTACTCTGAATCTGCTGTCACAATTTAGCTTCAGGGCTGATAGAACACCAAAACAATATTCATAGCATTGATTAATGACATTTATTGGAAGAGAAATTATGGAGATGGAAGTAGTGCTTTGTTCATTCTTTGGAGTGATTGTTTTTATACCATTGATGATATTTTGCTGGTGTGATTTAATGAGTTGGGAAGTAGTCATGCTTACCTGGAGGTTCACTAACCGGATCACAATGGGCAGAAGAAGGTGGTTCAGTTCTATGGAACTTGGGTTGTAAAGTTCATAAGGCTCCTTTCTCTTGTTGTTCAACACTTATATGACATTTTTGGGAGCTGTCATCTGCAGCATGGTGCCAACAGTACTGATGTTACAGGAGTTTTAACTCTCCATCCTGTCTAAATTTGGAGAGGCTGTACAGGACAGGTATCTGGAAGCAATTATAAGATGAATGTGTGTCAGAAAACGAGTTGAATCGTAACAACATGGAAGTGGTGTGTATAGGTGATTTTCATGTCTCAGAATTAGGGGCACAGTTTTTTGGGACAGCACTCCCTCTGAGGGAACAGGATTATAGCCTCCAAGCTATCATTAGAATGGACCATTTTGACTTAAATCATTCATACCTTAATCATCTCCCAATTGGATTATTGTCTGAATTATAGGTGTCACTTCATGGTGCAGCAAAGTCGGATCATTTAACATGGTTTCTCAAAACACTTCACTAATAGTAAGCTACCCAGCCCAATTCAAGAAGTTGGGGCTTCATACCAAGTCCTAAAAGATGTAGAAATAAGTATTTAAAGGGAACTTTCTATTGTATTAGCCAACTTGTGCTTTAAAATCTCTTCTGAACCCAATAATGGAAATGATGACTCAGAATTGGTTAATCTAAGATAGTGTCTTCTTGAGAACCACACCGTAGTATGAAATTCCTTCCCTAAGGAAGGGTGTTTGGACCCATTTGCTCTTGAGTTTTAGTTAACATTGTCCACTCAGGCTTTGGGGTTATGACTTGGAATATTAATACTTTGATATTAGGTCTGTTATGTGAGTAGTGTACAAATTGATGTTTTATCATTGTGATGCATTTTTGCTGAATGGTATGTTGCCCTAAACTTCCTTGACTGTATACACAACATAGCCAGTTTGGTCTAGTGGTTAAGGCATCGGGCTAGAAACCAGGAGACTGAGAGTTCTAGTCCCGTCTCAGGCAGGAAAGCCGGCTGGGTGATCTTGGCCCAGTCATTCTCTCTCAGTCCAACTCACCTCACAGGGTTGTTGTTGTGGGGAAAATAGGAGGAGGAAGGAGTATTAGGTATGTAGAGAGCCAGTTTGGTCCAGTGGTTAAGGCAACGGGCTAGAAACCAGGAGACTGAGAGTTCTAGTCCCGCCTTAGGCATGAAAGCCGGCTGGGTGACCTTGGACCAGTCACTCTCTCTCAGCCCAACTCACCTAATAATGAATTTAAGATAATTCTACTCCTACCCTCAGTGCACCGAAGGAAGATTAGACAGGACAGACTAATTTGCTTTCATTTTTGTATCCTCAGTGAAATTAAGACATTCCTCTCTTATCAAAAGTAAATAATGGAAAAATACTAAAAAAAAACAATAATTCCATAAAATCAAATTAGGATCTTATGAAAATGACATATACAAAAAACAATTTTCTCTTTTGAATGAAAAGCACAAGGAGTGGATTTGTTCCTTTATTAAATCTTCATACTTAAGTTGCTTTCAGGTCAGATCTGAGAAAAGTGAGACGTGTTTGGTGGTCTCAAGAGAAGTCCCAGGAGGTTTTTTTCCCCCCACATCTCAAAGTTGCTGCATGATCTGGCAGAATTCACCTGGTCTGATACATTAGTTAGTGCCAAGGAAAGGATTAAGACTGGTAAACAGCTGGGACTTTGCAGGGCAGAAGAGAAACTCAGAGGAAACAGTAAAACAGTGCCGGCTTATACTGCGCTCCCAGACTTCCTGTATTAGTAGCCTCTTTCAGAAACTCTGCATCCACTTAGGCTGGAGGCATGCAGGGTTTTTTTTTTTAATTTAAGTTTTAAAGCGGTATAATGGAAGCATTTATATCCAATGACTGAGATATTGCAGGAGAGATCCTTGCCCACATGTCCTGCTTGAGGGCTTCCTGGAGGCATCGTATTGGTCATAGAAAAACAGGAGGCTGGACTAAACAAGCCTTTGATCTTAGCTAACAGAACTCCCTTTATGTTCACACTTATTTCACCATTGTGTCTGATGCAGATGTTTATAACGCTCTTAAAAATAGACAGACAGACAGACAGACAGTATGGGGGAATGAAGTGTGAGTTTCTGCTTCAAACCATGTACTCTCCCACTAAACTATTAGTCCTCACTGGCATCTACTGGACCTACTGCCTATCTCCACCTTCCCCACCTCCCATTTGGTATTATAGATGAATTATAAGCTTAAACAGAAATACAGTGAAAGCAGCATTGTTCTCTCACTTGTTATGCAGACAAGCAGATGTAAAAATAATCCTCCCACCTTTCATAGTGCCCTATATTTCTGTGTGGAGGTAATGTGTTTTTTCCAATGAAAACTTCAAATTATGGGCAAATAGTCACCGACAGCACTTTTAAGCTCTCCATTTCAACAGTTGGGATGGAAGCATACTTGTACTTCCATTTTATTCAAGTGCTATCAAACATCTGGGGAATAGTCCAATTGCTACTTTGAACTTCTGGGATGTGAAGAAGCAGATAGGGTGCTCTGTAGGACGAGCTCTGCCACCTGCAGGCTAGATCCACGCTTCTCTGGTTCCTTCAGGCAGCTGGGCAGGATGTGTGGCTGGATTTGGGTGATGGCCAATGCTTATCTGAGGGAGGGCATGATGCCACCTGCTTTGAAAGAGGCAGTGTTATATTCCCCTCCTGAAGAGGCCTTCTTTCAATCCAGCTATACTGGACAACTGCTATTGCCCACACTTGCAATACTATTATTATCTTGCCTTTCTAGCAAAGGTGATTGAGAGGAACACTGAAAACTCGCTTGTTCTGATGGGCCGTCGGCCACTTACGAGGAATTCTGAATAGCCATCTAGCTTTATGTTTGGGAAGTGTTTTCAATGGTACATTCTGATTTTGTACATCATTGGAGTCTCTTAGACTGGAGCAGAACATAAATGTAAAACACATTTGGAGATTCTGTGTGTCTGTCTGTTTGTGTGTGTGTGTGATGTGCACAGATACATGTACATCTGCATGTGTGCATGCTTTCTTTAGAATATTATTTTTTTCTGTTTGCTTTAGCTTTTGTTCTGTCGTGGCAATCTGTTGGGCACAGAATTCTGGCAATGGATGGAGTCCAAATTGGGTGAAGCAGGATTCAAATATGGCTGAGTTTACAACATTGGCAGATTATTCTTCTCCAGTATATAATCTGCTTCTATCTTTGTATGCCATTCTTGCAGGTTGCATAAAATGAAGCTGAGGGTGGCATGAAAATAGGCCAAAAGTCACATTTGGCTCTTGAGCTGCAAGTTCTTCATGCCTGCTTACATCATATCTAATTTTTTCAAGGGTCCAGGGCAGCATACAATAAAAGTAGGCTAGACTATGAGAGACAAATTTCACAGTTGCCCAGTGAACTGCTTTGGAATTGGAATTATTCTGAAACTCTTTGGTCTTAATCTAATCTAATCCTAATCCTAATCCTGCCCAATCCTATGCTACTGAGTCATACTGAGTAGCCATCCTTTTTGGACATGGACTATGAACTATAAACTGAAAACACAGTAGGGTTTTTTGCTTTCTTCAAGGAACCTTAATTGTTTCAAATTAGGCCAAGAACCCACCTATGAACCCAATATCTTCCTTCAAATTAGGATAAATCACATTTTTTGCCTCCCTAATGTATTAGAATCAGCATAAAGAGGACACTCATGTTATTCCGCACAAGTCATTCTGCCTATTAAAATCAAGTGACCATAAATCAGCATGGGCTACTAAAGCAAAGTTGCCAAACATGTTGATAGTCAAAGAAGCCATTCAGAGCTGTGTCCTGCAAAGCTGTGGCAATGTGTGTTTCCCAGGATCTTGTTTACTGGTGAATTCCATCTTCCCAGATGTATGTGAGGTTCGAGGATATGAAATCCTGAACAGGGGGGATAGAAAAGATGTGTTTGTCCAACCTGCTGAGGGCAGTCCAGTAAGATCAGACTAAACCATTTGGACTGATGAGTTAAAACTCTGCTGCTGCTTGTTTATCATTAGGCAAACAGGAAGAGACAGGGGTGGAAATTTTTAACTATAAATTCTGCTCTCTTGAATCTCCTTTGACTTGCAGATTTCCAGAGAAATGTAAATTTGAGCTTTCTGGGTAAACATGCCCTCAATGGTTGTTGTCTACAGCACAAATAATGGTAAAGCCACTGTAGCCTTAAGTTGATATCAGGGATCTGGCACAGTTCTTCCCCTACTAGAATCCAGGTCAAAATTCGGGCTTCAGAGTAATTGCCCGTGGAATCCTGGGGCTACCATTCCCCATTCCCATTCCCATTGCAAATGTGCCACTGACCTGGAAAGGAAGTTTACTCTCCTGTGAAGTGGGGGGAAAGCAGACACACACACACACACACACACACACACACACAGAGACACACACACACACACAGTATTTTCAGCTTAGGAGGGTGGTTGAAGCAACACTGAGACCTTCTAACAGCAGTTTGGAAGCAAAAGTAACCATGAACAATTTTCTGAAATGAACACTTTGGAAAGAAGACTGTACCTAGGTTTCCTGGGTTAGCAGTTTGTAGCAGCATCCAGACATTGTTGTGGAAATATAAAATTTATCTGTATTAGTGACAGCCACAATGATGGCTGGATGACACCATAAATGGCCAATGTGGATTGCCTCACACCATCTGAGCTGTTTCATTGTGAATAGAATGCTTCTGGCTGAAAAAATTCTCTGTTTACTTACTTTGTTAATTTTTTTATTCTTGGTTTGCTACATGGAAGTGCGTATGACAGAACCCACCAGGATTCCTATGGCAGTACCTGTCCCATTCATGTTGAATCAAGTATGCTGTGACTTACACAGCAAATTCATTACAGGGAACCCTATTTCCAAAACTGATTGATAAGAGGGTGTGCTTACCATCCATGGCTGTAGGCTCCCAAACATGCTGAAAGGGCAAAGGCTTACTTGGGAATGAGTCCTAATTTGCATAGGGTCTTGTTTACCCATTGCATATGGATAACAAATGTTGGAGAATATAATTTCTCCGGTATCTATCATGACATCTGCACACTTTGGGAGCTTTCATATGTCATGATAGATTCTGAAGAAGTCATACCCTCCAACATCTGTTACGCATATGAAGGAAGTAAGCAAAACCCAATATGGGCAATGTGATTCAAGATCAGGTTCTACCAAAGAAATATAAAACAAACTGTTTTTAAATACATGGATATTGCCAATTTGTACACTATTTTAGTCTTGGCACTTCTCGTTCCTTAAATACTAAAATTCAGAATTTCAAAATTCAGGAGTGTGAAACCCAGATCCACATACAAAGAGTTTGGGAGAATTTATTTTTAACACATGCCTCTTTGCACCAGTGCAACCGTACATTTCCATTTTTTAAAGTGAAATATCTTTCTGTTTCCAAATACTATGTGAGTATAGAAACAAATTTCCAATTAATTTGGTTTTCTGAAAAAAAGGGGGAATAAAATTTCTAATATGATGTCCTATACTCAACCATCTTGCTACCAAAATTTCAGAAGAGGACAGAAGGGTTCAGGATGACATCTTTGTTCACCTTTCCATATTCTAAAAAATGTAGGACTAAGATATCTATGCCATTTCAGAAAGCAAGTCTGAGGAACTGAGGCAAATTATACTTTACCGAGAAACCAAAATTATCCAAATCACTAAATCCAGATTGTATCCACTCAGGAATCTGATTAAACCTTAAGTGGGAAATTACTGATTTTTTAAAAACAAAATCAGTAATATGATTCTAAAATCAATCTTGGTATTAATGGATGAGAAATTGGCCAATGCAAATGTGAACTTTAATTTTTGTAAAAGGATCAGGAAACTACAGGCCAATTATCAAGCATATACACTGGCAACTCTTTCAAGAAGGCTTCTGCAACTGTTTGTCCCATCTCACTAATCTTTCAGAGCTCTGTGAGAGTGTCAACAAGAATGTAAAAAGAGGTAATTCAGTACACACTGTTTTCTTGAGCTTTCAAAAGGCTTTTGACAAAGTCCCTTTCCAAAGACTTTGGAGCAAAGCTAACAATCATGGGGATAAAATGAGAGGTCCTGTTAGGGATTGGAAGCTAGTTAAAGAACAGGAAGCAAAGAATAGAATAAATGGGTAGGGCTTTCCATAGAAGGATGTAGGTGGTGAAATTCCTGGATCTGTCTTGGAGCTGTGCTTTTTAAACTGGTTTTTCAATGATCTTACGTTAGGAGTTAGGAGTAGTGGCACAATTTGCTACCATAGCAAATGTATGTAGGGTAGTTAAAAGAAAGAGCTCCCAAAATGTATCTCTAAACTGAAAGAAAAGATGTTAAAATGTCTGCAAATGCTAAATACTGAAAATGGGATAAAAATCTTAACTTTATATACAGTATATCCTGATAGGATCTGAGCTGGAAGTGACTGACCAAACAAGGGATCAGTGAACACATTGATCCTGTTGTGAAATATGCTAGGTTCATTAGGAAAGGAATAAAAAACAAAACTGCTAATATGATAATACTTTTATAGAAATCTGTATATTCCATCTCATCTGGAATTCTAGTTACTAAACTTCAGAAAGAGCATTGTGCACCTGGGAAAGGGTAACACAAAGGATCAAGGGCTGGACAAAAATTCTATGAGGAAACATTACCACACTTAAAACACTTAACTTAGAAAAAAGGCAAATAATGCAAGGGACAAATTCATGACAGAGGTGCATAAAATTAGATCAGTATGAAAAAAGTGTACTGTATTTCTGTCCTTCATAACATAGGATCCCAAGATCATCCAGTGACATTGAATAATGAGAAATTCAGTATAGACAAAAATAATTGTCTTCACACAATGCATAAACTATGGAATTATTTACTACAGAGTGCGGTCCCCAAGTTGGTTGTCTTAAGGAACTAGACCTGGAGCCTAAAATTATCAGTGGCTCTTTTCCCCATGATAATTGTATATTATCCTCAGTATTAGAGGCAATACTATTGCACTCATCTCCACCTGCGGGCTTCCATTTGATTGGCCAGTATAAAAACAAAAATAGGTTTTTAGTTTGATCCAAATGAATCCAAGTGGTTTCCTTATTTTTATATATTTCTTAGACTATTAACTACTTTTAATTCTACTTTGCTACACTTCAAAATTCTAATAATTCATTCTCAATTTGCCTGAATAATATTATTCCAACATTAAGTGCTGCAGATACGTCAGCAGGCAGACATTAGAAAAGTGAGCTTTACTTTTTGCCAAATACAAATGCATTTGAGAAGAATAGCCTGGAAAGGGCTCGTGCAGGATCAGACTAATTCAGTGTTTTTCAAACTTGGCAAATTTAAGATGCGTGGACTTCAACTCCCAGAATTCCCCTGCTGGCTGGGGGATTTGGCAAAGTTGCCAAGTTTGAAAAACACTGTACTAATTCTAATTCCAAGATTGCTCCTAGGCTTTTTGGAGCCCTAGATAAAAAACAACATATTGGTTCCTGAGTGCCCTTTTCTATTTTAGATTGTTATGACAGTACTAGCACTCCATTTCTTCAAGCCAAACATACATAGTGCCTAAGCCCTTCCCCCAATAAATTTCATCTCTGTGACTTCTATATCATCTAATACAGGGCTTTCCAAAGTGCCGCCGCTGGCGACACACCAGTGGTGGTGGCGGCGGCAGTGCGGCGGTGGCGCGTGCGTGCACGGTGGCGGCGTGGGGGTGTGTGCGGCGGCGCGTGTGTGTACAGCGGCGGCGGCAGCGGCTGCAGCCTCCGCTAAAACACGGAAGGACTGATGCCGCGCCGCTGCCACGGCTGCTGTGCACATGTGCGCCGCCGCTTCCGGGTGGTGTGGCGACACACCACGTTGTGTGTGGCGACACACTTTTGTGTCGCGATACACAGTTTGGAAAGCTCTGATCTAATAGCTCTCAGGAAGAATTTCTTAGGAAGAAGGATGCTTAGCCACTACATAGGAGAAAATCAGACTTCAACTTCTCCTCATGGCAGGCAATGGCTTTGGCAGTGGTCCTCTGCCACTTTGTGAGTTTCTAATAAAGGCATGGACTTGGCAGTGCCTTATAAGGGTTCCCCCATTGTTTCAGTGCTTCATGCACATATCATTCTGAATTGAATAGGGAAGCCACAAGATGCAGTGCCATTTGTGTACATTGCAGCATATGGTCATGCCTATGGGGAAAAAAAACTGTGCTTACCAAATGGATGGTAATGGTCTTAGAGGGCTGATAGGGTAATTATCCACTCTGTCTTTTGGAGCCCAACTCTTGCTTGGATTGTCTGATGTCGGTCCTCATCAGCACAATCTCCCCCGGTAACAACGGTAACAACGGCCTGTCCCCAAAAGGAAGCTATTTAGCAGTCTGGTAATTTTAGCGATGACCTTGTGTTGATTACAAGTTGCTATATTAGCAAATCCTTTCTGAAAGGCAGCTGTTGTTTTGGCATTAACTCCTTGACTCCTAATCAGCTGTTTGTTTACTAAATCCCAAGGCAATTAAAAAAAAATCCTCTGTCAAGTCTGCACCGTTAGGTGAGCACTTCTACAACAGTGACATATTCATTGTAACTCAAACACTGTATAAAGAAGGCGGTGAGAGCTAAGCCATTCCAGAAATAAGGAAATGGGGCAATAAGAAATAAGAAAGGCAACTAAGGTGCAATTCTTCTGCTCCCTTTATAAGCAGAAATTTTAGAGATAAGGCCATTTTTGTAAATATCTTCAGCAGGTTTAGCACAAGCCCCCTTCATCACATAAATGAAATGATATCCTATATTCATACAGAAATTTCTACAAATGATAAGCTGCATAGTCCCATTTGTACTTAAGGGATCATATGCATGAACTTCCAACCTAAAAGTTCCTATTTTCCTGCTAGGTATTAAATGGCAGTATCTTATTACTGCTAATAAGAAGTGTTGATTTTAGAGACCACAGGGTATAATACCAAAGCCATTCTCTGCATGATCCTGTAGCAATGTTGAAGGACCAGCCCACATGGGAAGAGTCCACATCACAGTTCTTCATCACACATACCGCCCTTACTCCCCTTTGAAACAAGTTCATTTTAGAAACAATTTAGCATCAGCAGCAATTGTTGGATGTCTCTTGCCACCAGTGGAATGTGACCACTTTTAATTTGGGAGATGGTTTCTGAACTGAGCTGTGCTGATCATCCAGCAAAATGAGATTCAGCTAAATCCCACTGAATTTAAGGAGAAGGAAGCACCGAACTGTAGGTTTTTTTTTAAAAGAGAGAAAAAAGGGAAGAGCTATGGTGCGGGGGGGGGGGGACCTTTACTTTACTTTATGGTTTAATGGTGTACCACACATACTTCAAACATAAAGCCCCAGGTTTAATCCCTTGAATCACTGTGTAGGCCTGATAAACATCTGGCTGAAGCCTTGGAGGACCATCAATTTGATTCAATAGAAGACAGCTTCCTGTGTTCTTAACATCCAAAATAGGAATTGAATGTAGCACTATTTAAACAGTGATGTATGTTCAATATCTTTTTTTAAAAAAAATATTTGGGGAGGTTTTTTTGCTTTCCTATTTGTTTCCCCCCCCCCACTTCACCTTTTGCAAAATATACAAACTTGTTAAGTTTAATACAACAAACGCACACACACACATTAAGGTTTAAATTGTCAGCTTTTAAAAATGCAGGAGTAATGTTACTTTGATTTCTTCTCCATTGACCATGATGGCTATGCTCTTAGGGAGTTACAAGAACATGTAAGTCCCAGAGCAGACACATCTGTATTTTAAAACACACAATGTAAGAAATGAAGGCGGTGGGACTAGAAGGTGAAAGAGCCAACTTCTTGATCTTACTGGACTCCAGCTTCCATCTGCCCCAGCACAGGCCACATGGCCAATGATCAGAGATGATAGGAATGTGTTCAGGACAGTGATATGTTCCTTTCTCTTGCACTTTGATCAGCAAGATCCATCATTTATCAAGATCCAATATGTGCAAAGGATTAATGCCCCATCAGTGACACCATTTTCACTTTGTATCCAGGAATAGAGTGGAGTTTGCAAACCCCATCTCTTCCAGGTTAAATGAGTTCCCTGGAATATTTGCCTAGTATTATGTAACTGGCATTGGTTCTACATTACAGAAATCAGATCATAGGAAGCTGATATTAGTTCATCCAGCTTAGTATTGTCAACACATGTAAACTGCTATGAGTCTGTATGGTATTCAGCGGTATACAAATTGAATAAACAAACACTGAATGAAAGCATCTTTTCAGGATTTTAAATAGGACATTTGTCTGAGACCCACCTGGAGATGCTGGAGATAGAGTTTGGGATCTCTTGCATGGTAAATTTATATTTCCTTACTGAGCTATGGCCAGCTGTATCTCGTTTATTAGCATGAGGAGGGTGGCAAGACAAGACATATCTTATCCGTTAGAGTAGGAGGCAATGGAGGATGGGTGGAAAAGGGCTGGTGCTGTGCCACATAGAAGGTGGAATGCTGCGTGGCACACCACCAAGTGCAATGCAATAAATTGTCAAAGTGTGTTAGTAATACTGATGATATACCATGGTTTAAGGTTACCACATTGCACACAGGGCACTAGAGGATAGAATAGCAAGAAGCAAGGCAGAAATTCTCCTCTCTCTGCTTCTTGGGGAGAAGGAGTAGACAAATTAATTGAAGAGAGACAAAGAGAGAAAGAAAGGGGGAAAGAAAAAAGGAACTCTATCAAAAGTTTATAAACACCAAAACGCACATGAAAGCAATAATTTCATTAAGCATACTGAAGGTTTACCAAATACCATTTTTTAAAGTTTTTGTTTTTATGGTTTTTATGCTTTGTAGTTTTGTTGTTGTTGTGAGCCACCCAGAGCTGTGCTCTAAGATGGGCGGCCATACAAATCTTTTAAATAAATAAATAGTCTGCTAGCCTTTGGGTTTCCATGATCTCTTCATCAGTTCATAGAAACATACCTAGTTTATAAACCTTCAGTTGGGCTAATAAAAGTATTACCTTGCTACAGACATTAAATTATCTTTTTCTTACGATGAGTAAGGCTGTTCTTGCTTTTTAGGCTAAAAAGCCCTGTGCAAGCCCCCGATTCACCAGCTATCTTGGCAGAAGGGCCATTGATGTGCACACACGCATCCCCAGACAATGTTGAGAGGGCCTTGAATTAGCTCTGCTGAGCCTCTGAATGGTTGCTACTGTGCCTTAGAGGAGGGGATCCAGAGAGGTACTTCACATAAGCAAAAGACCTCATCAAGTTTCAGAATACCTCATCTGCATGGGCCTAATAAAGAAGGACTTTTTTTTGTTTTAAAATGTTTTTATATAGTAAAGAATTGCTTGGTCAGTTTAGCTACAGTACTTCTTCCATGCTGTTACCACATACAGTATATAGGCATTTAGCCTTGCAACAATCTAAAGCAGAGCTTTCCAAACTGTGTGTCGCCACACAAAAGTGTGTCGCCACACACAGTCTGGTGTGTCGCCACACAACCCGGAAGCGCTGATCATCATCAGCGCTTCCAGGTTTTCCCGCGGCGACACACCAACGGCGGCGTGCAAAAACCGAAAGCGGCAGCAGCGCTTCCGGGTTTTTGCGCACTGCCGCAATGGTGGCACTTCCAGGTTTTCCCGCGGCGACACGCCAACGGCGGTTGGTGTGTCGCCGCAGGAAAACTTTGGAAAGCCCTGATCTAAAGGATATTATCATTCTTGGTATTCTACGTAGGGCAGGGCTTCAGGGCACTCAAAAATGCAGAGAAGGTGGTATGACACTAAGCAACAACATTTCCTAGCTTCAAAGCTAATGCACAAACTTCTAGACCACCCTGGCTAGGATGTTTATGACGCTAACGTATGCTTTCATGAAATAGATAGCTTTGAACGTATACAGCTATTGTTGAAAATTCATCTTCCCATAGTGTGATTTATGTCTATTTACAATGGTTGCATCTGTACTTTTGCACTCAGTCTTCAGCATTGCTGGTAGAAGTCAGAAGATCACTTAAAGCAAGGCTTGGCCAGGAAGAATTATATTCAGTTAAAAAGCACATTCTGCACAAAGATCTTCCCTCCATCACCAAGCCAGAGCCTTTTATCACCATCTGCCCCATGGGATGGAAACCAGGGGGTGGGGAGGGAGGGAGGGAGGGAGGGAGACAAAACCAATATCAGGAACCTTCTCCTGGAAATGGAAAGGGAGCATCCTGTACAATAAAGTCTCAACTTTATGTTTATTTACAGGAATACCCCGGGGATTCATTTAAGCTTCACAGGCATTCTGTGTCCACCCAGAGTCATTCTGGAGTTGGGTGGCCTCTACATTTAACAAACAACAAATTCTTAGAAAATAAAAAGGAGGATAATTGTAATAGCCCAGCGCTTTGCTGCAAAGTGTTCCCACTTGCCCCCCACCAAAAAAATAGAGGAGAGGCAGAGTTGGCAGGGAACAATCTCACCAGCTTGCCTTATGATAAATGGATATTTTGTGACTGGCCATATCTTGGCAACCATTTTGTGAATGAACACCCCTCTGTGGATTTTGTGAACATGTCCATGATATGCTCCCAGAATTCTCATGTACTATTGGGCTAAAAAGACTGCTTTTGCCTGCAGCCTGGCTTTGCACACTATTTGACACATGCTTTGGTCAATGTATCAAGCACTGATGTAGTAGTTTACTTCTCTGTTCAGGCATCTATTCGGGGAGATGGGCGGGGATTGATTAAACAAACAAACAAACAAACAAACAAACAAACAAACAAATAAATGTTACCTGACTTATTAAAAGTAAATTTTAAAAACAATGTATCATTCATTTGCTCAGTTAATCACTTGTTAACTCAGTCACTGTTGGAAAAATAGAGAACACGTCTGAAAAAGGAAACAGGAAGTAACCTTTGTGGCATCACAGAAGTCAGCCAATCGGTGCTCCCTATGGCCAGCTTCTGATATAAACAGGAAGAGTCAGTTTCCATGAGGCCACAACTGAAGTTCAGATTGTAGACTTGTCCAAAAAGTAAGAATGGGCTTGTTAATTCTCTGCTAAGTTCATGCTGAAATATTGTACATCTGTCCAGAGCTCTTTGGTAGTAGGATCATTTTAACAAAACTGTTCCAGAACTGTTAGAGATAACCAGCTAGGAGATGTATTTGAGGAAATGCCGAAGTGAAGATGGCACTGAATAAATAGGTAAGGGTGGAGAGAGTCAATATTATTCATTCCCATAAACTCTTTTTAGAAGGAAACCAAATATTGCCATCAAGAAAGACCAACCCAGCCTCCCTCAATGTAGGGCCTTTCAGACTTTTCGTAGAACGGTTCCCATATTCTCCATTCATGCTGGAGGAATGATAGGAGTCAAATTCTAACTCATCTGAAGTACACCAAGTTGTGAAAGGTTGGGCCATCAGAACAGTTCTGTAATTTCTATATAGACTGTGAAGCTATTGGAGGAAACCAAAAGAGAAAAATTATCCCCTTTCCTCAAAAAGGCTTTGCTTTCCTTGAAAATTATTGCTTTTCAATAGCATGAAAAAGCTTCAGTGGACAATTAAACCATGCATCAAAAGTGCTTGTTGTTTGGTAGGTCAGATGACTGCCATGCTTCCCAGGACCAGATAAATGTAATAGTGCTCCCTCTGTTTACGAAAGAAACCTTTGGCTGTTTCCACACATCCTCTTTCTCTAGCTGTTTCTCAGATTGTTAGGAGGGAAGAACCAAAGACCAACAATATTTATATTAGGACATGTGTAGAAAATGAAAACAGACGTTGATACTTAAAGAGTAGGCTCACCATACGTCCTGTTTTGAACGGGACAGTCCTGTTTTTTTAGCATTTTTCGACCATCCTGTTGTTTTCATAAAAATCTCAATTTTGTCCTATTTTTCAAACCCGGCGGGAATGGCGCAGAAGGAGGGTCCAAGCCAGAGCGTGGACCATGGGCGGGGTTTGCAGGTGGGAGCCAATCGCGTGGACCAGGGGTAGGGTTTGCAGGTGGGAGCCAATCGTGCGGACCGGGGCAGGGTTTGCAGGTGGGAGCCAATCACATGGACCGGGGGGTGGGGTTTGCAGGCAGGAGCCAATCGCACGGGCTGGGGCGGGGTTTGCAGGCAGGAGCCAATCGCGCGGACCGGGAGCGGGGACCCCTGTCTTTTTCATGAATATGGAATATTACATAAGACCCCGTCCCGTTTTGCCATCCTGAAATATGGTCAGCCTATTAAAGAGGTGAAGAAGTTGGTAGCTCAAATCAATAGGAATGAAGTCAGGAAAGCTAAAACTCAGAATGAGGTGAAACTGGTGAGGTATGCAAAATATTATAAGAAGGGCTGGGGGCAGTATGTGTGTCCATATGTATGAGTGAAGGAGACTGTTGGTATGTTGTGTGGATAAGGTGGGCAAGTAATAATGGGAAATAGGGAGATGATAGAACTGCTTAACACCTTTGTATCTGTCTTTTCTCAGGAGAGAGCTTTCCTGAAAGTGATTGAGGAAAAAGTGTACACAGCTCAGGACTGATAAAGTAAGAGCCCACTTTGCTACCTTAAACAAATTCAGGTCTCTAAGGCCACATCCCCAGGTAGTGAAAAATCTGACAGAAATGATACAGAACAGCTGGCTGTAATCTTTGAAAACTTCTGGAGAACTGACAAGGTGGCATAAGCCTGGAGGAGAGCAAATATATTCTCAAAATACATAAAAGGGAAGAATGAAGACTTGGGAAACTGTGGGCCAGTTAGTTTAACACCTATACAGGAGAAAGTGCTGAACAGATTGTCAAGCAGCATGTCTGAGAGCATTTAGAAAAGAATGGCATAATTTCCAGGAGGCAGTTTTGTCAAGTCATGTCAAACTTGCCTTTTTCCTTTTTATGACAAATGACTAGTTTGGTAGATCATGGGAATGCTGTCAATATAATGACTTCCTTGATTTCATTTTCTGGTCCAGATGCATTAGCAGCATCTAAAACTCCTGAATTACCATCAACAGTGATACATGTTTTGGATTATTTTAATCATACAGCATTTAAAAAAGGCAGTTAAGGTGGGTAGACATTTGCAAGAACTTTGAAATAAAGGGTTGGAATAGCCCATATTAAGAAACCATTGATGGCATCTTTTAAAAAAAATTAAGCATGTTTCTTAAGATGAGGCTAATTCCACAAAATGGTTTTCCCCCCCACATTTATCAGATACCTCAGAAAACATTTTAAAAGGTTTGCTGCCAAGTTCATTATGCTGGAAATGTAAAGAGGGACTCAAGATGGCTGTTCATTAGGAGACGCATGATCTGTGTCTTACAGTGGAGAGTAAAGAAGATTACCCTGATGGCAACAGTACCTGCATATCTCTGTCCAGGTAATCTTCCTTACTCTCCACTCCCTGACTTCAAAGAGACTTTCTTAGCTTTCACTGCTATTGTTCTGTCTTGGTTTAATATCCATAATTTGCTAATTTGGTTCTGGAAAGAGCAGTATGATTCAAAGATGTGAGTGTAATTTGGAATTATATACAAAAAATATGTAATTTATCAGTATCTGAATAACTATGGATTTACTGAGCAGGGGACAGTAAAAGGTTTCTCTTCTACTATGGAAAAACAGTGCTACCCCAGATTTACAGTCTTGGATTGATTGATGTTTATGATGTGGCTGTTTATTGACATAATGGGAAAACTTTCAATATTATTCAGTGTGGTCAAGGTTTAACACTGTTTAAAAGTTTAGATTTCTTTTAAATACACATATGTTGTCTGTTGTTCTATTTCTTTGTTTTTCTTTTTGTATCTTTTTGTCTATTTGTTTCTGTATATTAAAGCAATAAAAATAAACATAAAAACATGATAATATTTTAACAGAGGAGGTCTTAACCTTTTTGTGCCATGGACCCCTTTGAAAGCTCCCTTCAGCAGCAACCTAAGACCCCTTCTCAGAAAAATGTATTTAAATGCATAAAATAAAATAGTGAAAATAAAGCTGTATTTTTTTTCCCATCCAAGGTCACGGATCTCCTAAAATCTATTCATGGACCCCAGGTTAAGAACCTCTACTTAACAACAGAAATGTAAGCCATTCCTTTAGTAGGATATCTAAAAGATATCTAAAAGATTTAATGTTCCACAACAGTCTTCTATGTTTCATACTGTACTATGGTGGAAAAACATTTATAAATTCAGTTGAGAAATCCATGAGCCTCAATGTGATCTTTTAATTCTAAAATAGATAATTGAGTCTATTATTTTTTAAGCCATAACAGCAGCATTACTAATACTAAATTTAACCTACTTGTGTTAGGAGATGTGCAAAATACACCCACAGAAGGCAAGTAGAGCCTTCCTGAAGATCTTAAAGTAAATGAACAAGAAAGGGATTGTAGTCACAGTGGAGGTCAGGGACCAAGGAAAAGGTAAATTCATGTCCTGAAAGCTCCCTTCAGCAGAAATATCTGAAACATACAAAGCCTCAAGACATAAGCTTGTTGTTTGAAAATGAAAAGGAATTAGCAAAACATAATTATCCTCCATTTATTGCACAGATTCCAGTGTTGGAATACTTCATGCATTTGCCTAAATCTCCTTTTTCTTAGCCAGCCTCCCCTAACTGTTGTCCTCCAAGTGCGCCTTCCAGATTCTCGTATTGGTTGAGAAAGACTTGGGATGTGCCCACATGCAAAAAAGAAGTATTGGTTGACTTAGAGTAATCTTAAGGTTTGCAGATGTACAATGTAAAGGAAAGAAGGATTCAAGGAATGGTCACTGGGTGTTGAGGGTTAAAAAAGCAGCAGCAGCAGCAGCAGCACAAATTAGGGCAAAGGAAAACAATGGACTTCCCCAAAAAGGGAAATCACTAGTTAGAATTCAAAATAGCAGAAGCTCACACTGAAATGTTGCTGCAGAATCTACAAATCCATATCTACTGATCCTGGTAGCTTGTGATGTATTATTCCTTTAACAAAGCTCAGTGCATAATGAGTCAGCAGATTCACTAAGTATATATCTATGTATTGCTATGGCTTGTTTTGTTTTTGTCTTCCTTTGCTGTTCTCCCTTCCTTCTTTCTCTCTTTAATACATGTTCTCTTATAAAACTTGGATTGTGCTATGGCCTGCTGCAGGTAGACATGACAAAGCCAGTAGGACCTTGTTCAAAACACAAGGAGTCTGTGTTGTTGTACAGGAAACAAAGTCTTTATGACCTGTGGTGGGCTTTCTGAAAAAAATCCAGGTGGACACTATTAAAACAAGTAGATAAACTTCTAATTGTTTCAACAGAATAATTACATTAGCATCATTATTTTGTAAGCAGGCATGTGCTGCTTTGTTGAGAAAGTATGGTCAAAAATGATATCCTGGTCATTTCTTCAGCCTGAAAATCCTCTGCAACAGCTTTCCATTACCTGGTGTCCTTCAGACAATTCCTACAATTCCTAAGCAGCATGGCTTATACATTGGAAAGGTGTCAAGTTGGGAAAGATTTCCCTTGGAGTTGCGTTGTATTAAGGAAACTGCTTCCAGCAACTTGATGCCCCATTTTTCCTTCCCTACTTGAGGTTTCCAACCTAAATAATCCTGAAAGTTGTGTGTTTAAGAAGCCACATTTCATAGAGTTAAATCATTTTTACCTCATCTTGTCAACTGAAGTCTTTCTTTAGGTATGGCCCGTATAACAAAATAGCTATATGGATTGTCTTCTAATGTATTCCATCTTCACATGAACTTGCCATTTTCAGCCCATCAGCAGCCAAGGCTTAATGCCCAGGAAAATGATAGGTTTTGTTTAAATGAATTTGTCCTCCACCTAAGCTACAGTCATATTTTCCACTCACAGTGATTAATTGCAGGGCTGTATATGATGGCATGTGCTTTAAATAAAACTGAGAGACAAGCTGATGTAATAATCTCTAAGGCTGATTTCCCCACCCCCCCCTTTTCAAATCTTCTGCTTTTTATTATACACATAGCACAACTAGTTCAAGCTATGTGTTTTTATATTTTCTTGTTGAAATTCTTTCATAGTCACTGTAAAAAGGCTTGTGCATCTTTTCATACAGTTTAGGTGCACACTTGTTTGGAAGTCAGTTTAGTTTATTGGAAAGCTTCTTCCTGAGTAAATGCATATAGGAGTGCATTACAAATGATGTTATAATTTGGTGGAATCAAGAGCAAAATATATTATTTATTTGATATCAAGGCCAGCCTTTTCTTGCAGGTGCGGCAACTTCCTTGAGACAATTACCACACTATTTTTCTGTGTAATCTGCATGTGTGTGTCATTAAAATATACTTCTGCTCTATTCATCCAATGCCCAGTCTTCCTCATACTCCTTGTTTCTTTCTTCATCAAGTTGTGTAAGGTTAATAACATAAGATGCTAGCTGAAACTCTACTGATTTAATGGTATTTGATGTGTGCACTGCTTTTGTTGTGTTTCAAACTGGTATATCTGTTATTTCTGCCAGCAATCTAAATAATGATTTTTTTAAACCAAAGCCTATTAGCATAATGTTTGTGTACTATATGTTTTATATATTATATGATTATATATTATTTTATATAATAATTTTAACACTGCAAGAAAATATGTGATATTTTGAAATATTCCAAACACATCAGGCCCAATGTAATATTGTATAAAGTGTAAAAATAGTAATAGCAAGAACAAGAAGTACTATAAAACAAAACAGCAGGTATTGCCTCAATAGATTATTTATTTTCCCTGATGGGGGAGATGGGCGGTAATATAAATTTAATAAATAAATAATTTTTCTTCAAGCCAGCTGTATAAGGGAATGATCTTGGGAGACAGGGGGAAGAGCTGCAGGCTAGACAATGATTCTGTTAATGTAACCTTACAGTAAAGCCAGAGCTAGTCCTTCTGGGTGTGCTTCTTGTTTGGACTACCTTGTCAGGCTGACAACAATCTTGCAAGTCTGAAAGTACATCTTTCCCCCCTCAACTTTACAGTCCAAGAAACTAGGGAGGGTCCCCTCTGAGACGTTTGCAGCTTCTGCGGGCTAAGCTGCCTCTTATCTGACCATAGTCTAGTCTGCAGATCTTCCTCCTGCATCCAAAGGTCATTCCCACATACCTTTACACCAGCACAGTTAACTTTGCTTCTGGTATAGTTTTTCCGAAATGTATTTAGGACAACTGGCATTAGATTTCATCATGATGACTCTAATTCCCAAGCTGATTTCCCCCCACCCCACATATTGGAACACGACAGTGGAAACATGCATCAACATGGTTAAAAATGCCACATGCAGCAGGAAAGTATCTTTTTGAACAAATAGAGGAGATTTTTGGCAGGAATAAACACTGAGAGGAACCCCTTAGCCCCACCCCCATCTGCATTGCAGTGTCAATTCAGATGGGGGCACAGCTGTTTTTTATAAAATAAAGAAAAGTATGAACTGTTATAAAAATGCCGTTGAAAACAAGTTTAATGTATAAAGTAGCTTTTTACATTAAATGGCAGGGCTGGAAGTCGAAAGGTTGGGGGGCTGAAACCCCTGGGATCTAACACTAGCTCCGTTCCCGCCTTGATGTAGTAGCTTGGTAGTTACTGTGGCTACCATCTATCTATCTTCCACATGGCTTCCTTTACCTTGGGTCCCAGTTCCGAAACCCCATGGCTTATGTGCCTTACTGGCAAGAAAAGGAAAAAATGATAAAAATGAAATAAATTCTTCAGAAATACCTCCTGGCCTGGTAGGAGAAACATGGGACTAAGGAAATCAGCCCTCCCTCCTTTGGGAGATAGGTCAATCTCACAAAGTATGAATGGAATTAATATTTTTTAAAAAAAGAAAAAGAGAAAACGTAAAAAATCCCTTTAAACTTTAAGGTAAGGTAAGGTAGCGAGCGTGGTGGCTCAGTGGGTAAGATGCCAGGCTTGTCAATCGGAAGATCGCAAGTTCAGAGGTTCGAATCCCTAGCCCTGCGTGCGGAGTGAGCTCCCGCACTCGCCCCAGCTCTTGCCAACCTAGCAATTCGAAAGCATGCAAATGCAAGTAGATGAATAGGTACCACTTCGGTGGGTAGGTAACAGTGTTCCGCGCGTCATGCGGCCACATGACCGTGGAAGCGTCTTCGGACAACGCTGGCTCTTCGGCTAACAAACGGAGATGAGCACCGGCCCCTAGAGTTGGACACGACTGCACAAATGTGCGGGGGGAACCTTTACCTTTTTTTAAAGGTAAGGTAAGTTTTCCCCTTCCAGTCGTATCCGGCTCTAGGGGGCGGCGCTCATCTCCGATTCTCGGCTGAGGGAGCCAGCGTTGTCCATTGACACTTCCGTGGTCATGTGGCCAGCATGACTGAAAGCTGAGGCGCACAGAACGCTGTTACCTTCCCACCGGAGTGGTACCTTTAAGTAGTCAAGTAATTATAAAGGAAATAAAAAAGTATGAAGATGCTCAAATCACAGACAGCATCTTGTAAGAACTTCCAATATAAATATATACAGGAAAACTATACTGGAAAATATAAAATTCTGGCAGACCATAGTATGATGATGGTCCCCTTCTAGTTTAGAGGCAACTGTGATATAAAGAGATGTCAGTATGCATAAAATACAGAAGTCCTGAGCTTGTATAATAACAGTAATCATCAGAGATTATATATTAGATTTGAACACACACAGACATTTAAAATAAAAAGTTAGCTTATGCAATATTTCTAGCTGAAATTGTTACCTATTTCTTATGAATATCTGATGCCTCAAGCTAAAGTCTCCTTGCTTGCTTTCAAGTACAGTACTGTTTCCTAGCTTCTTAGAATTTTTCCCCCCTTTTATTCCCAGTCTCATCTATCGTAAGAAAACTAAAGTATTTATTTCAAGAATGGTGCTTTAATTCTATCATATAGTGGCAGATATTAAACTCACATGCCAGTATTCAAAACATGATGCAATGCCTTTTACTTAAATGGGCCAGAGTAAATCAACAATAAAATGATTATATAAATAAACAGAAGCCCAAACAATACCATGCTTTGGGTAAAGTGGTTTAAAATAACAAAAGAAATCTGATTCAATGTATATTGTAGATGCTACTTAAGGTCAGGTACTTCTAGAAAAAGCTGAAGGGGATAAAGAATTATAGGTAGGCCATTAGGTTCATCTTCTCGCTCAGCTCAGGAATTCAGATTAAAGCAACTCTGACATGCTATCAGTGAAAGGGAGCCCACTACCTCTGGGAAAAAAAATGATGCTATTATTGAAGTGCTCTTATTGTTTATTATTTACCTATCATTTGACCAGAATCTGTCTTCCTATGAATTATGACAATTTATCCTTTCCTGCAGTTTGAGGTGATAGGCCATATCTTCAGGTATTTGAAGAGTGTTACTACATATCTTCCATCCCAATTAGTCTTTTGAAGGTTTAACATGCCCAGTTCCATCAATTGCTCTTCACAGGACTTCATTTACAATTACTTAATCATCTCTGTTGCCTTTCTATTCAACCACTTCAGGTTTTTTTTTTTAATGTAGTGCCGTACTAACATAGATGCAAACACAGAATAGAGTGAAACTCTTCTTTGTTATTCTTTTGCCACATCACAATGCTGAGTCCAATTTAGTTTGTGATCAACTACACTTCTAAAATCTTTTAGTGCCAAACCAAGTGTCCCCACTGCATACCTAAGCATTTGATTTCTTTTTATCTGACTGAAGGATGTTACACTTGTCTCAGTTAAATTTCATTACTTTATTTTCACCTACTTCTTTATTTATCAAGATATTTCTGAAGATCCAGTATTTGAGGATCGGGGTAAAAAGGGAATGGGATAGTGTTTTGAATTTCTACCCTTCTCACAAAATATGACTTCAAGTGTGAAAACTGAATAATCCTATTGTTCTGTCTTAAGTTCCATCAGATTGCCACAGAAAGGCATTTAGTACTATTTGCATTTAAGAAGTTCCAGCTAAATTTGTTTGTTGAAAAGCAGCAGCAGCAACCACAAAATCTTGTGGCACCTTAAAGACTAATGAGTTTTATCATCATTTAAGCCAGAGCTTTCCAAACTGTGTGTCGGGACACTTTAGTGTGTCAGCTGCAGTGTCTGGGTGTGTTGCGGCTGCTGCTGCCTCCGAGCCCTGCCAGGACTCTGCGCAGGTCCTAGTGCCTGCCTTGTGCCTTGCTGCCTCCAAACCTGCCCTGCCAGGATTCTGCGCAGGTCCTAGTGCCTGCCTTGTGCCTTGCTGCCTCCAAACCTGCTGTGATTCCACGCAGGTCCTAGTGCCTGCCTTGTGCCCTGCTGTAAGAGAGTGTCGCGAAATGATGCCCTGCTGTAAGAGTGTGTCACGAAATGATGCATGTCTAAAAGGTGTGTCACCAACATGAAATGTTTGGAAAGCTCTGATTTAAGCTTTTGTAGATCACATGATTCTTTGTTTTGTTTTGGAAACTTTTACTTGTGCAATACAGGTAGAGGTTTGCAGCCGTAAGAACCTAAGGAAATCCTAAAATCTTCCAGACCTCAGTTAAACTCTTGGCCTGTTGTCTGTCTGTTCGCTGTTATCTGCCTTCTTCCTGTTCGCTGTTACTTCACAAACAGTCTCCATTCCTCCTTCCCCCTCCATCCAGGCAGAAGACAGAAGGTTGATTTATCTCCCTGCCTTCACAAAGGCAGTAGCTGTAATCATTCAGGTAACATTCAGACATGGCCAAGCTGGTCTTTCTCTTAAGGGTCAGATGTTTGGTGGGATCCCTAAGGATCATCCACACCAAGGACAAATCAATTAGTATGCAAGTAATCATTTGTTCCCAGGTATGAAGGAGATGGGCGGTGATACAAATTTAAATAATAAAAAATAAATAAATTTGTGTATTTTTACTGCAAAGCAAGGGGCAAATGCTTGTGCAATTTTGTATCTGGAGCCCCAAATTATTTGATTAATCTTAATTCTAGGCACCATAATATGTTTGTGTGTGCACACATCAATTCAACCACAAAATATATTGCTCTTAATGGTACTGTTGTCTGGAATGTGAGTGTTCAGGGGTACTGATTGTCTTAAAAAACTCACTTCCAGTTCTTCTGTATGGAGAAATTTGACTTTCAATATTCTTTTTTCATTTTTTAAAAAAATAATAAATGTCACCCATGCTGCAACCACAACCAGAACAACTTTTGAAAGCAAAGTTGAAAAGGCAGCAGGGCTATCTGCCTCTGCACATTAGCATGATGCAGCTATTTCAAGGACTTTCAGATGAAACTTTTAAAGCACGTCCTTGTTTGCAAGCTTATCCAAAGAATACAAGGAATTGCAGTCATGAGAAAAGAGCCCTGGGAAGCAGAAGAATTTATTTATTTATTTAATTTTTATCCCGCCTTTATTATTTTTATAAATAATTCAAGGCGGTGAACATACCTAATACTCCTTCCTCCTCCTATTTTCCCCACAACAACAACCCTGTGAGGTGAGTTGGGCTGAGAGAGAGTGACTGGCCCAAGGTCACCCAGCCAGCTTTCATGCCTAAGGTGGGACTAGAACTCACAGGGTCCTGGTTTCTAGCCCAGCACCTTAACCACTAGACTAACACAGAGTGGACCAAAAGCCACTCTAATCTAGCATTCTGTTCCCACAGTGGTCAACTATCTGCTTCTAGGAAGCTCATGAGCAGGACATGAACTCAATTGAACTCAGTTGAACCTTGACAGTTGTGTCCTCCAGCAACTACTGGAGTTGCCTGCTGCCTCTGATCCTGACCCATGGAGGGAGAACAAGTGACAAAACATCTGCTGTGAGACAAACTCTGCACCCTACGTACTTGTATGAAATGTCATGATGCAGGCACAAAAGAGCAGAGCTGGTGTTGTAATGTCACAACACAGATTTCATTATTTTGGCATCTTCTTGGTTAGGAACAGACATCTCTGCCCAGTGGTGCTAGATAGCCATCATGACTAGTCATCATTTCAAGCCTTATTCTGTCCCCCCCCCCACACCATGTATGGTCTAACTCCTCCTTTTAAGTTATCCAGGTTGTGTACTTTCAGTATGTGTTGTAGTAATCAATCCCATAGTCTGACAATTTGCATTGTGTATGCAAATGCATAGGGTGAAGATGCACCTTTTCTGTTTGTCCTGAACACACATTCTGCCTTTGTTGGATGATCTTAATTCTAGCAGCATGCATACTTTTCTTGCTTTCTGTTACTCTCTACCTTATTTCCAAGCTACAAGTGTTCTAAGCTCTCTATCTATTGAAATGTGGTGACCAGAATTTCATTCCAAGCGTGGTTTCTGCCATAGGTTCGTGTATGGTCACTATGATATTTGTAGTTTTATTTTAATTATTTTCCTAGTGCTCGCCTGCCTGGAATTTGTCTTTTTCTTTCTTTCTTGCAAAGAGTCACCAGTGATGGGGCAGACTTGACCAAATCCCTGAAGCATTGCTGCCAGGGATTCAGCCCTGTAGAAGGGTCTGGGCTAAATGCACAAATAGTTCTGATGGAGTTATCATGCTGGGACTTAGGACCGAGGCTTTGACCATTAGACCTGTAAAAATCTGGAGTCAGCACAGGCCAGATTGATGGAGTGCTGCGTAATGAGTTTCTGAGTAGAGGTGATGTTTTATTACAGTCTAAGATAATTGACCTTAATGTGCAGCAAAGCAAGTTATATGAGAGAACCTGGGTAATGCATTTCCTGCAGACAATTCTACACAAGCTCCACAAACCATAAGCTCAGAGGCTCTTTATATTCTTTGCTAGCTTCATAAATGTTCTGCACCAAGAAGAAAGCTGTTCTGTGGACTTATTCCCTGATTTTTTTGTACTGTATTATCTTCCCTGATGGGAAATTTGGAAGAACTCAGAAGTTAGTACACTTTTGTTGTTGTTTTGGTTGCTGTTAATGAAGATATCACACAATTATGGTTGCTTTTTATGTGCCTTGGAAGATACTATATTTAGCTACCCAGGCTGGATTCCAGAGGATGTCATACACTCTAAAGAGCAACTGTACATTTTAAGAATCCATTTCCCTCCCAACACTACACTTCCACAACCATCTCTGATAGTAATCTAATCTAATCTAATCTAATCTAATCTAATCTAATCTAATCTAATCTAATCTAATCTAATCGCCTTTCTCCACTGTTGAGTTAGTGCTGTCTAACCATCCTTGAATTGGCAGAAAATTACATGGCAGAAATTTGCTGTGCTCTTTGCTGAACTCTGTCCTATCTCTCTGTTCTCCGTAGCATGGCCAGTCCCTTGGCTTTCTTCCAAGTTAATGAGTGACAAAGCTTAACTGATTTTACACACCTGTAAGATGCCCTGTGATAGAGTTGGAATAAGAAGGGAAACACTACTTTAATATCAGTGCAACTAAAGACAACTTAAGCCTGTCTCACTCATGGGCTGGGGATGTTTGTTCTGTGATTAAGTGCACAAGGTGAAAGACCCCGTGATTCTGTAGAATCCCATCAGAGTCAAGGGGAATTAAAGATACATGCCAATATATGGGCCATATTGGGTCAGACAGAGAAAACCTGAAACTTTGCAGTACTGCAGACGAAGTGGGGAAAGATGATGAGAAGAAAAGATGTATGTGCTTACTCTATGTCGCAGCTTGTGATGTACTTGGGTCTTTCTAAGACTCTAAACTCATAATTTCTTGAGAGGGTAATGTGCATTCATTCATTTAATTACAAAACATAGTTAAACCAGCTCTGCTGCATTTAGGACCCTTTGCTCATTCTGCTAAATGAAACCCTAGATGTCATCCCCGAACGTTGGGTCCTAATGGTGCTATTGGCCACTGTTGGGTACACAGAAATGCTTCCAGCATTTTAGGATGTATAACATATTCTCCATATCTGTAGCATCCATAGCACAGTCTTTCTCCACATGTTGTTTTGCTATTTTTAAACCGGACAATAGCTGTTTTCCCTAAATTCTTTAGGAAGATCCCTTCTATATATTTCTTCTTCATGTATGTCTGTGCTTTCCACTCAAAGGGCTGCAAGTGTGGTGAATTGGTAACAGGCCTTAGAGGCTAGAGGCGTTTGCTGCCCTGTCCCTCTACTTAAGCCCTGGAGAGGACAGGTAGGACCCCGCAGAGAAGCAAGGCCTTGCTAATTTCCATAATGGGCTTCCTCTCCGAGGAGAGTGCAAGAGCGGCATGTCTGTTTCTGCCAACCCAAACAGAGCTGGTAGGTCTAATTTTAGAGCTGCCAACCTTGACAGTGTTCCCAAACTATTGTACTTGAGTGCAGCAGCTGTTTTCGTACAATATGATGAGTTCTAGGGCAGACTTGCAAGGAAACCAAAACAACTAAATAAGACAAAAACCTATAACCCAACCACACACATCATATCGAAGTTAAATTCATCAGTTTTAACTTTTGCTGTTAATAAGTGTCATTGTAAGACTATTTTTGTTTTAAGAATAGTAGGATAGTAGCATGCTACAAAACAAGCACTAATCTCAAACACGATTGTTACTTCTAAGGACATTTCCTGGCCTTGTAAAATGGTGGGCAGCTATAGCCCAGTGTTTTATTTGGAATTACTTTGGAATTGGGCACTCTGCTCAGAAACAAAAACAGTGAGCTAGGATGGTAAAATTATCTTTGGAGACCAGAGGGGCTGGAGGTGAGACTTCTGAGAAATACGTTTTGTGATTGGTTAAGCCACCATGGTAGCCATTTTGTGACTGTGTCCATAATATGTTCTTGTGGTGTTCAAAGCGTTGGACTACGATGCCTGGAGGAAAGGCAAGAACTCAAAGCAGCATTTGCAGCACTCTCTTCTCCAATTTCTCATCACAACAACCCTGTGAGGTAGGTTGGGCTGAGGGAGAAAGTGTCTGGCCCAAAGTTACCCAGGGAACTTCCATGGCTGAGGGTGGATTTGAATCTGGGCCTCCCCAGTCCTAATCCAACATCATGCTGGCTTCTGTGCCATTCTGACATCCTCTGAAGAGTGGCAAACCACTGAAGCATAAAAGCTTATATGCCATTTATGCTTGCTCCACTTGGCTGCCTGCGTTTGGCAAAGAACCCCACAGGCGATGCCTCCTATTAGGGCATTGTGCCAGCAGCAGGAATAAGCCAGCCTTTTAACTTCCTTGCGCTACGAAATATAACATCCCTCTAGGGCAGGAATCCCCATTGGGGGTTTTTTTTTGGGGGGGGGGACACATTTGGAGTTTTGAGAGCAAGTTACGGGCACTCTCACAAAATGGTTGCCACATGGCATGGCCAAGCACAGAATGCCGACTTATCAGAAATCTTACCACCCTCTCTAGACTCCCAGAATGATTTTACCACCTCAGCTTCACTTTGCTGCTTTAGTGTTTTTCTCTGGAGAGGTGGGCTTACTTTCAAAGGGAAAAAAAAAACCAGGGCTGAAACTGCCCACCATTTGGCAAGCTTAGGAAACGTCCTTAGAAATAAAGACCGTGTTTGGGGCCAGTGCTTCCTTTGTGGTATGTGACACTTTCCTTTTCTTTTAATCCCAAGAAGAATGGTGCCTCTGAGTCCCAATGTGATGGGACCCAGCAATCTTCTGAGGAGATGAAACTGGATGCTGCATCAATGCCTTGCTTCACAACATGCATCACCAATGAAAGGAAATGCTGCATGATATCAATCAGGCTTCTTCTTGTGCCTGTGCTCTTCAAGGCCAAATTCAGCTTCCGGAGGAGCAACTATTGGCCCAGTGGTAGAACAAATGGCAAAAGCAGTGGCAGTTTGGGTTTGAAGGCAATACCATTTGGGAGGTCCCAACCCTCCTCCAAAACACACATGGTAGGGACCACAGCAGAGTAGCAGAACAAATATTTGGCATATAAAGGGTCTGGGATTAAATCCTCAGGACCTTTAGCTAGAAGGATCTGAAATATAAGTCTTGGAAAGGATTTCTATTTAAGACCTGAAGAGTACCTGCCATTAGAAAATAAATTCTAGGTGAAAAATATAATTTGGTATGGCATAAGGCTGCTTCTTTGGCTCTCTATGCACGTGTTCAAGTGATGGGCTCCTAGGAGAAGTAAAAAGGAGCTTTGCCTATTGAGGGATCCCAGCCCTCAGGGCCATCAAGATTCCCCTTCCTTGCCTTGGGTTCAAGCCTATTAGGATGGGCATCAGCACTACGCCCCTTCTCCCTTGGCAGGACCCAATACTGGTACCAGTCCAGGACCCTTCATTAAAAAAATGTCTACCTGCCATTCTGAATTATATAGGCAGCTGGGTCTACATGCCATTCAATACTGATGTCTGAAACAATTCCATTTGTATAATCCAGAGCTTTCCAATCTGCCGCTGTTGGCAACCGGGGCGTGCACGGCGGTGGCGCGCGCAGGGGCGTGCACGGAGGCGGAGGCGGCTTCCGCTAAAACGCGAAACCGCTGATGGCGCGCCACTGCCGCCGCCACCGTGCACGCCCCCGCCGCTGCTTCCGGGTTGTGTGGCGACACACCAAACTGTGTGTTGCGACACACTAAACTGTCGCAACACACAGTTTGGAAAGCTGTGGTATAATCCTTTGAGGACATAGCAGGAAATCAAAATGATGTTGCTTGTAGCACTAATGCCAAGTAAGTCTGCGGGGACCCACCGCCATAGGAGAGAACTTGCTAGAGGCCACTTTGGCCAGGACATCCTTCACACCTGAAGCCAATCACAGCTTTCCTAGTCTATTACTTTTACATGTGCTTAGCCACAAGACTAAGGAAGGACTAAAGGAAATCAGAAGACCTCTACTTCTTGGGAGGAGAGCAATGACAAATCTTGATAAAATAATTAAAATAGATAAAATAGTTAAGAGCATAGACATCACACTGACAACAAAGATCCGCATAGTTAAAGCAATGGTATTCCCTGTAGTAACCTATGGCTGCGAGAGCTGGACCATAAGGAAGGCTGAGCAAAGGAAGATGGCTGCTTTTGAACTGTGGTGTTGGAGGAAAATTCTGAGAGTGCCTTGGACTGCAAGAAGATCAAACCAGTCCATACTCCAGGAAATCAAGCCAGACTGCTCACTTGAGGGAATGATATTAAAGGCAAAACTGAAGTACTTTGGCCACATAATGAGAAGACAGGATACCCTGGAGAAGATGCTGATGCTGGGGAAAGTGGAAGGCAAAAGGAAGAGGGGCCGACCAAGGGCAAGATGGATGGATGATATTCTGGAGGTGACAGACTCGACAGTGGGGCAGCTGGCGGTGGCGATGGCCGACAGGAAGCTCTGGCGTGGGCTGGTCCATGAAGTCACGAAGAGTCGGAAGTGACTGAACGAATAAACAACAAGCCACAAGACTACTTTTGGTCCCATTCCCTTTGAATGTTCTAAGTATCCACATAAAAGTTGACATCTAAATAAATTTTTGTCTTTCCAAATATGCTCTTAAAAATTAGTGTTTGGAAGGTTTATTCCTTATTTATGCAATTTGTACCCTCCATTTTCTTTGGTAAAAACAATCCCAAAGAGAGGATGCAATTCATTTAAAAAAAGAAAACAACCCTCAACTTACAGAAAATTTAATTCATTTTTTTAAAAAAATCCCATTAAAATGTATATTGAAAGCCATGAGCCCCTTTATGGAGTAGCAGGAACCCCCTTGCTACAAATCATGCTTAAATGCTGGACACAGGGAGCTAGGCACAATTCTGAATGTGTCAGTTCTCTTTCAAAATCGGAATGGAGCCCAAATTCTATAGTCGGTGTTCAGCAGACAAGACATTTAACTCCAGGAGTATACTAAAGGAAGTAATGATGGGATGGTTTTATTATACTCTATACACTGGGACAGCTGCGTGTCAAAATCTTCATGCATTTCAAAAAGAGAACAATTTTTTAATGGTCATTGTGTTTCCTTCTGATCCAATATATAAGCCATTTGCAATATGGCAATATATCGTGTTTAGCAGCGAGACAAAATAACAGTTTACTTGCCGATGTGAAACATCACACTTCGCAGCGCCATTAAGCCACATATCTCCTTCACACCTCGGAGCTGCTCTCATATAGAACAGAAGGGAGCAGCAATTTGCTAAGAGGAGCTCTCCCAGATTGGAGCCAAACCCAAACAAAGGCAAGCAAACATCATTTCGAATGTTTGATCTTCAGACGCAAAGAAAGTTGTTCAAACAGGCTCCAGTGCCTACAATGCACAGACATCTGGAAGTCTCACTTTACGTTCATGGGTTGTTTGATTAAAGGTGAGAATTCTTAAAAACGACTCGCTCTTTCTTCTACCTATAGGTATGGTTTGATCCACTGAGATTTCTTTTCCCTAAAAAAGTTTTTTTAAAAACAAAGACATATTAAGGCGCTGGTGATTTTAGTCCCCACTTATTGCTGCTTTCTTGTTTTTATATTGTATTGGATTTGTTTTTAATTATATATCACCTAGAATTGTTCCTAGTTAGATGGCCAATAAGTGTGACTTATGAATAAACAAACAAACAAACAAACATTTCCCAAGAATTTTAGGGGGGAGGAATAAAATATTTAGGTAATTTTGTTATATGGATCTATTTAATTACAGGAAGTTGTGTCAAGACAATTAAAGTTAGTTATATGTAGCAATTAGTGTGGAATTCCATTCCTTACAATGCAGTCCTGTGTATGTCTACTTGGAAGTGATTGCTATGAACTACATGACATTTATTCAGCTTAAGTATAAATAGAATTACAACCTATTTTTTTTCTACTTGCATTGCCCTTCTCTGTTCTCCAGTGTCTTGCTGTGGAAACCATCACCTGAGGCTGAAATTCAGTGGGGCTGAATCTGTCCTTGCTTTTAAAATTCCACACCCAAATCTGGGTACTGAGATACATGCTTTTCCAAGATACTGCAACACATCCTTGGATTTCTAGTTTTAAAGTTACATTTTAAAATGATAATGTCACTGATGAGCATTTCACAAGATACTGAATGTGGGTAATCTGGCTGATCAGATAGCAGAAGAAAGCTTAAAACCTTCAGACTGCAATGGTACAGGCCATTCTGGGCTCTCCAAGGTTCACCCAGGCGACACCACTGCTGCACGACCTGCGCTGACTTCCAGTGTGCTTCAGGGTGTCATTCAAGGTGCTGGTTATCCCTTTTAAAGCTCTAGGTGGCACAGGGCCAGGTTACTTGTGGCACTACCTATGTCTGAGACGTTTTGCCTGTTTCACCACATCTGACAGGGTGTGCATGCTCCAGGTGCCCTCCATTAAGCAGTGTCATCTTGTGGGACTGAGAAGATGTGCCTTCTCAGTCACAGCACCTGCCCTATGGAACAGCCTCTCCCTTGAGATTCAGAGGGTCCCAACATTTTTGGCTTTCTGGAAGGTTGTTAAGACCTGGCTTTTTCCCAGGGATTAGGGCCAGGGTGTTAGAGGAACCCAATATACATGTATCTGTTCTGTAAGTTGGTTATATGGTAGCTCAAATTTCTTTTGCATTGGATTATTTTTAACTGTGTTTGTATAATAAATGCACTGTTTTTCTTGTAAACTGGAGATAGATAGATAGATAGATAGATAGATAGATAGATAGATAGATATATGGGGAGTCTTTGGTGCTCTCTGAGCCTTGTTGTTTTCATGCAGACGTTTCATTGCCAGGCTAGGCAACATCTTCAGTGCGAAAAGGGAGTGGAACTTGCTGTCTGTTTATATACCCTGGCTTGTCCTGCCTGTGTTGGTGGGGGTCTTGTACTCTCCTTGGTAGTTCCTTGATTGGGCTGTTGTGTGCTGTTTGGGTGATTGACTGAGTTAATAGGTCCTTGATTAAGGTCTATTGTGTTGTTTGATTGCTCCTCTGCTGCTAATCTTGCTGTTAATCTATGCATATCTTGTTGTTGATTGCTGGCCCAGGGGTGTTCTGGTCTTCTGGCTATTCTATTGTCTCTTATGAATGGTATGTAAATGTTGTTAACCTCTATGTGTCTGTTGATGGCTGCTTTGTCTGAGTGCCAAGCTTCCAGGAATTCTCTAGCATTTTTGGATTTGGCCTGGTCTAATATGCTCACAGTTTCCCAGTTGAAAGTATGGTTAAGTCTGTCCATGTGTTGTGAGATTAAGGAGTTTTCATCATGTCTTCTGACTGCTGGTTGATGTTCGTGGATACGTTCTGCTAGTCTTCTGCCAGTCTGTCCTACATAGTGGCTGTTACAGTCCTTACACTGTATGTTGTAGATAACTCCTGTTTTTTCTTCTTGGGCTACTGGGTCTTTTGGTTTACTTACAATGTTCTGAAGGGTTTTGGTTGGTTTGTGTGCTACAGTGATGCCGTGTGGATGTAACAGTCTATTAGTAGTTTCAGAGATGTTTCTGATGTATGGCAGTGTAATCCTTTTCATAGCTTCTGTTGGTTTTGCTGTGGTGGTCAAGTTTCTGTATCGGATTGGAGTTTACTGGGGTGTAGGTTTCTTTGTCCTCCAGTAAATCTTTGGCTTTTTGTATATATTGTGATCTGTCCATAATGACAGTGGTGCGGCCTTTGTCTGCTGGGAGGATGATGATACTTTGGTCCATCTTTAGGTTTTTGAGGGCTACTCTTTCTTCTGCTTTCAGTTGGTTCAGTTTCCATGTCCTTCTGGTTTGTGGTATGATTATTTGTCTTACATTCTCTTGGATTTCTGTAGTAAGTCCTGTAGTTTTCATTGCTGCTTCGAAAGCTGCAAAGAATTCTAATTTATTTGCATCCTCTGTGTTATAATTGAGGCCTCTCTGCAAGATACTGTGTTCTGTAGTGGATAATGGGCGGCTGGACATGTTGACCACCCATTCCTGTTCCTGTACTTCTTTGTTTCTGGGGTTTAATAGCACTCCCACACATACAACCCAAAGTATGGATCCGGTATGTAGATGACACCTTCGTCATAATAAAAAAGGATCAACTGGAGGAAACACATGAAGCCATCAACAACATCTTCAAAGGAATAAAATTCACAAGGGAAGAAGAAAACAACAACACACTACCCTTCTTGGACATCCTCATCAGTAGAGGAAATGATGGCATTCTAGAAACACAAGTCTACCGGAAATCTACCCACACTAACCAAGTGCTCCACTATCAAAGCAATAACCCAACCTCACACAAGAGGAGCTGTGTAAGAACACTATTCAGACGAGCACAAACACACTGCAGCAACCCAGAACACCAGAAAAAGGAAACAGAACGCTTATATAGCATCTTCCAGCAAAATGGATATCCACACAACTTTATCAAAAAGTGCCTGACCACTCAACCCACCACAGCAAAACCAACAGAAGCTATGAAAAAGATTACACTGCCATACATCAGAAACATCTCTGAAACTACTAATAGACTGTTACATCCACACGGCATCACTGTAGCACACAAACCAACCAAAACCCTTCAGAACATTGTAAGTAAACCAAAAGACCCAGTAGCCCAAGAAGAAAAAACAGGAGTTATCTACAACATACAGTGTAAGGACTGTAACAGCCACTATGTAGGACAGACTGGCAGAAGACTAGCAGAACGCATCCACGAACATCAACTAGCAGTCAGAAGACATGATGAAAACTCCTTAATCTCACAACACATGGACAGACTTAACCATACTTTCAACTGGGAAACTGTGAGCATATTAGACCAGGCCAAATCCAAAAATGCTAGAGAATTCCTGGAAGCTTGGCACTCAGACAAAGCAGCCATCAACAGACACATAGAGGTTAACAACATTTACATACCATTCATAAGAGAATAGAATAGCCAGAAGACCAGAACACCCCTGGGCCAGCAATCAACAACAAGATATGCATAGATTAACAGCAAGATTAGCAGCAGAGGAGCAATCAAACAACACAATAGACCTTAATCAAGGAACTATTAACTCAGTCAATCACCCAAACAGCACACAACAGCCCAATCAAGGAACTACCAAGGAGAGTACAAGACCCCCACCAACACAGGCAGGACAAGCCAGGGTATACAAACAGACAGCAAGTCCCACTCCCTTTTTGCACTGAAGATGTTGCCTAGCCTGGCAATGAAACGTCTGCATGAAAACAACAAGGCTCAGAGAGCACCAAAGACTCCCCAGTTCAACCCTGAGCTACAAATATTCTCTTCGATTGGTAATATATATATATATATATATATATATATATATATATATATATATATATTGTACATACATAATATGTATGTACATAATATATATATATATGTACATACATACATACATACATACTATAAAAAAAATTCCCTTCTCACCCACATGGGTGGTATGTGTCTTCCTCAACCTCGGGTCCTCTAGCAGAGGCCTGTGAGTTTGAGGGTTCTGCGCAGTATCTTAGCTGTTCCTAGCACTGCACTCTTCTGGACAGAGAGCTCTGATGTTGCTCCTGGGATCTGTTGGAGCCACTCTCCCAGCTTAGGAGTCACAGCCCCGAGTGCTCCTACCACCACTGGGACCACTTTGGCCTTCACTTTCCACATCCTCTCTAGTTCCTCCTTCAGGTGCTGGTACTTCTCCAGCTTCTCATACTCCTTCTTCCTGATGTTGCTGTCACTTGGCACCGCTACATCTATCACCATTGCTGTCTTCTGGTCCTTGTCTACTACCACAATGTCTGGTTGATTGGCCAGTACCTGCCTGTCTGTCTGGATCTGGAAGTCCCACAGGATCTTAGCCCTGTCATTCTCCACAACCTTCTGTGGAATCTCCCATCTGGACTTTGGAGGGTCTAGCCCATACGCTGTGCAGATGTTCCTGTACACAATGCCAGCTACTTGCTTGTGCCGTTCAGTGTATGCTGTTCCTGTCTGCATCTTACACCCTGCCACTATGTGTTGGACTGTCTCTGAGGCCTCCCTGCACAGTCTGCACCTTGAGTACTGTCTAGTGTGGTAGACCCCCGCTTCTATGGATCGGGTGCTTAGTGCCTGTTCTTGTGCTGCTATGATCAGTGCCTCAGTGCTGTCTTTTAGTCCAGCCCTTTCCAGCCACTGGTAGGATTTCCCAAGGTCAGCCACCTCAGCTATCTGTCGATTGTACATCCCATGCAGGGTCTTGTCTTGCCATGGCACTTCCTCTGCTTGATCTTTCTTCCATGTCTGCTGCTGCTTCAGGCATTCTCTCAGCAGCTCATCTTTAGGTGCCATCTTACTGATGTATTCCTGGATGCTCTGGGTCTCATCCAGGACAGTGGCTTTGACACTCACCAGACCCTGCCCGCCCTCTTTCCGCCTGGTGTACAGTCTCTGGGTGTTGGACTTGGGGTGAAAGCCTCCATACATTGTGAGGAGCTTCTGGGTCTTCACATCAGCAGCCTCCATGTCCTCCTTTGGCCAGCTCACTATACCAGCAGGGCATCTGATGACTGGCAGGGCATACATGTTAATGGCATGAATCTTGTTCTTCCCATTGAGCTGGCTCTTCAGGACCTGTCTTATCCTTTGGTGGTACTTGGATGTTGCTGTCTTCCTTGCCTCCTCATTGTGGTTCCCATGTGACTGTGGGATACCAAGGTACTTGTAGCTGGTCTGTATGTCTGCTATGTGGCCTGCTGGTAGTTCCACCCCATCAGTCTTAACTACCTTCCTTCTCTTTACTACCATCCGGCCACACTTCTCCAGTCCAAGTGACATCCCAATGTCCTCACTGTAGATCCATGTCAGGTGGATCAGTGAATCGATGTCTTGTTCACTCTTAGCATACAGTTTGATGTCATCCATGTAGAGGAGGTGGCTGATGGTAGTTCCACTCTTGAACTTGTATCCATATCCAGTTCTTGTGATAATCTGGCCCAGGGGGTTCAAGCCCATGCAGAACAGCAGTGGGGATAGTGCATCACCTTGGTATATGCCACACTTGATGGCCACTTGTGCGAGCTGTCTTGAGTTGACTTCCAGTGTTGTCTTCCACAGTTCCATTGAGTTCTTGAGGAAGGTCCTTAGTGTCCTGTTTGACTTTGACATTCACAGATCCATGTGTGTGGCACTGAGTCGTAGGCTTTCCTGTAGTCAATCCAGGATGTGCTCAGATTGGTCTGTCTAGACCTTGAGTCTCGGGCGACTGCTCTATCTATGAGCAACTGGTGTTTTGAGCCTCTGGTGTTGTTCCCAATGCCCTTCTGAGCTGTGCTCATGTACTGGCCCATATGGTCCTGCAGCTTGGTGGCTATGATGCCTGATAGGACTTTCCATGTTGTGGGGAGGCAGGTTATTGGCCGGTAGTTGGCCGGTGTTGTTCCCTTGTTGGGGTCTTTCATGATCAGCACTGTCCTACCTTGTGTTAGCCAGTCTGGGTGGGAGCCTGCTGCTAGCAGCTGGTTCATCTGTGCTGCTAGGCATTCATGCACTACTGTTAGTTTCTTTAGCTAGTAGGTGTGGTTCCGGGCCAGGTGCTGTCGAGCTCTTCATGTTCTTGACACACTGTTGGACATCTGCTACTGTGACGGTGACTGGTTCCTGCTCTGGGAGATTTCTGTGGTCTGCTCTCAGGTTCTGCAGCCACTTTGCACTGGTATTATGTATCTTATCTTTCTCCCATATGTTCTTCCAGTACTGTTCCGTTTCTGCTGTTGGTGGCTCTGCTGTTACTGTGTTGTTGCACTGCAGCTGGGAGCACAGCTTGGATGGTTCTTTGGTGAACAGGGCATTTATCTTCTTGGCCTCTGCTTCTCTAGTGTATCTCCTTAGCCTGGTAGCCAGTGCTGTGAGCCTTCGTTTAGCAGTCTCTAGGGCTTCAGATGGAGTCAGGCCCTTGTATTTTTTCAGTAGCTGAGTCTTATCCTTAATCTCCACACCCTTCTGTAGTCCTACCAGCTGACTAACTTCTCTCTGAGTTGCCTTGGTCTTAGCCTCCAACCTCATTTTCCATGGGGGGTATGTAGTGCTGTTCTTCTTGATCATGTAGCCAAGCATCTCCTGGATTACAGTGGCTGTAGCGTATACCAGTTCATTGGTTTGAGTTATAGTGGTAGTAGGGATTGTTGTGAGGGCTCTGTTGGCATCTTCTAGCATACTATCTGATGGTACTTCTCCACTGAGCCTTGGTAATCAGTCTCGAGAGTTGACTGTAGCTAATTTATCCATGATCTTTTGCCTCATTTATATATACATATATCATATGTATATATACATATATATATCATATGTATATATAAATGGGTCAGAATGCAGATCACTTGGATAATCCACACAACAGCATCTGGAATTACTAGTGAAATATATGAAGAGGTGTTTCAGAAAAGGAGGCCAACACAGTGCAGCCTGAAATCTGGAATGTCCATGCAAGACAAAAAAAAATTTTGGATGACAGTACAAAACTCTGAAAATGCCCACATTCTGCTGATGAGTTCCAAAAAGCCATTTAGAGCTGTCCAATGGCTTCTAATGAGGATTTGGTGCTTTTTCTCACAGTGGCCAACCAGGTCACTAGTTGGTACATGTACAACACGGGGGCAATAAACATAGATTGTTATTGCTCCCCAGTAACTAGTAAATGCAATTATAAAACAGACCGTTCTCCAGCAATCAGGTGCACATACTTCAAATCACCAGCTGCCTAGGAAGATCTGCTTACTTCCCAAAGCGATTGGAGACCTGCTGCTCAAAAAACATCTGCCCAACACACATTGAAATATGTGATGACTTGGTAAATTGTAATATACAAAAACTTAATGGAGAAGGGCAATAGAAGGAAGTGCTAGATCTAGTTTACTGTCATTAGCCATAGTGGTAAAAAATGGACATTCTATGTTTGGAGATGTAGATCATTGACTATCAGTTTCTAAAGTCAATTCTGAAAGAAGGTTATTGTCATGGCTGCCTATTTATAGAGATAATGCCTTCCATTTGAACAGCAGCCTATTCCAAGCTTAACTTCAACCTTCAGGAGCCCAAGAAGAGAGTAAAAGCAAAAGTGTTGGGAATCTGCTAGAAGCCACCATGATATCACACCCAAATGACATGAATTATGCAATAATGCATAGTATATAATCAATGTCATCTGTGCGATGACATTATGTGTAATGTCCCTTTCCCCCAGTCAGTGCCCCTGAGTAGGGCGCTGAAAGGTGCCTACTAATATTGAGCACTCAGTGCACCAGAATTAGCCATATCAGCACAGTGTGTGTGTGTGTGTGTGTGTGTGTGTGTGTGTGTACGTGCACCTACAGTCTTTTAGCACATTACCTTGAACTCCAGATTGTTTGGCCTCTGGATAGGGTGTGGGCTGATTAGATTAATATAGTGGAAATCTCCTCTTGTGCTGGCTTATTCCTGAGGCAGAAAACAACTTATCTTTAGCCTTCAATGAAATATGAAATAAAGGAGGAAGAAGGAGGAGGAGGAGGAGGAGAAGGAGAAGGAGAAGAAGACTACGACAGTGAGAGGAGGGAGAGTGCAGGAGAAGCTCATTCACACTAACACACCAGAGAAGGTTGCCCTTGTTTTTCTAAATTAGAGGTGACTTGAAAGGAAAATGGGAGGTTTCAGCCAAGAAGATAGGAAAAGGAACAGGTCCAAACATATCATGGGGAAGAAAAAGTGTGATGACCTTTTTGGGGAAGAAAGGCGGTTCTTTTTTCCCTCCTCACTTGCTCAGCCTGCCTTATCGTTCTCAGCACATCTCCCGTCAGTTCTGCTGCCTGTTATTCATACAAATAAGGAAGGAAGATAGCAATTGGTGCTAAAGGCAAGGTTGAAAAGACCAAGCAGCAAAGGGATTAGGTCATGCTGCAATACAGCTCAAAATTCCCAGGATGAAGCTGATGTTACAGAAAAACCAGACAAGGTTAATTAGAGTACAGCTGAATAACTGAAACCCTGCTTTTTTTTTAATCTGTGCTTTTGCTGAGGTAATGACTCTTCTTCACAGTCTTGTAACCTGAGAGACCTCGAATGTCAGCTCTGGAAATGGCAGGAGAAGTCCTAATCACTCCCTCCCCACCACCACCACTCCTACCAGGCTGGAAGAAAGTTGTACTCCCAATTCTCCTCTCTTCAGGTTTCAGCTGGAATACTTACCAAGTATTCAAATGTTTGCTGAAGCCAGGTTTACTGGCATTTGTCTTTAACATTTGATTTAACTATTTGATCATTGAGATGTTGAACTCCGGTCAATGAAACTTGGCAGGATTTTGAAAGGTGCCAACAGCAGTATTTCAAATAGACCTGCTTTTGAGAACTGGTAGGCCTTTGTATATATTAGTTGACTGCATTTAGTAGCTAACTCTTATAAGCAATATGCAGTGGGACATAATGGTTGATTGTACAGAATAGTAGATACTGTATGCAATGAACATGAGGATTTATTGGAATTTAACAAGGAATAGCATAAAGAACTTGTATTAGAAGGTTACAGAAATCAAACTAATCAAGAAATGCTAAAAAGTCTAAGGCTGTAGTCCTGTGTCCTGTTATTTATACCAGAGTAATGCAGGTTTGCAGTTTAAGCATTCACACTTCTTATTCAAATGTCATCATTAAAAATGTGAACCTTGAAATTCTGAGAATTCAGACAATTTTCAGCTAATTATTTTAGCTCTTCCTGTATGTGTCTGTCAACTCCTAAAATACTGTATGTCTTCCTTAATGACAGCTGGTAAGTGGGCAAAAGCAGAACCATACACAATAAAACAAATATAACCTAATTGGTCAAAGATATATAAATAATTCCCTTCTCACCCCTATGGGTGGTATGTGTCTTCCTCAACCTAAGGTCCTCTACCAGAGGCCTGGGAGTTTGAGGGTTCTGTGCAGTATCTTAGCTGTTCCTAGCACTGCACTCTTCTGGACAGAGAGCTCTGATGTTGCTCCTGGGATCTGTTGGAGCCATTTTCCCAGTGTAGGAGTCACAGCTCCTACCACCACTGGGACCACTTTGGCCTTTACTTCCCACATTCTCTCTAGTTCCTCCTCCAGGCCCTGGTACTTCTCCAGCTTCTCATACTCCTTCCTGATGTTGCTGTCACTTGGCACCGCTACATCTATCACCAGCTGTCTTCTGGTCCTTGTCTACTACCATGATGTCTGGTTGATTGGCCAGTGCCTGCCTGCCTGTCTGGATCTGGAAGTCCCACAGGATGGATTGATATCTCTCTCTCTCTCTCTCTCTCTCTCTCTCTCTCTCTCTCTCTCTCTCTCTCTCTCTCTCTCGCTCCCCTGTCATTCTCCACGACCTTCTGTGGAATCTCCCATCTGGACTTGGGAGAGTCTAGGCCAGACGCTGTGCAGATATTCCTGTACACAGTGCCAGGTACTTGGTTGTGCCGTTCAGTGTATGCTGTTCCTGCCTGCATCTTACACCGTGCCACTATGTGTTGGACTGTCTCTGAGGCGTCTCTGCACAGTCTACACCTTGAGTGCTGTCTAGTGTGGTAGACCCCTGCTTCTATGGATCAGGTGCTTAGTGCTTGTTCTTGTGCTGCTATGATCAGTGCCTCAGTGCTGTCTTTTAGCCTCCAACCTCATTTTCCAAGGGGGGGGTATGTAGTGCTGTTCTTCTTGATCATGTAGCCAAACATCTCCAGGATTACAGTGGCTGTAGCGTATACCAGTTCATTGATTTGAGTTATAGTGGTAGTAGGGATTGTCGTGAGGGCTCTGTTGGCATCTTCTAGCATACTATCTGATGGTACTTCTCCACTGAGCCTTGGTAATTGGTCTCGAGAGTTGACTGTAGCTAGTTTATCCATGATCTTTTGCCTCATATCAGCTCCTGTGCTTTGTAATGGAGGGGGTGGCAGTGACGTTCCAGCTTCAGGTGTTGGCTGCACCTCCAGTTGTTCTTCCGGGTCTTCTTGAATCTGGGATATAATGTGTAGTTGGTCTATCTCGAGTTGTGAGAGCAGCTTCCTCTTCACTATGTTGAAGCGTTGGGTAACTAGCTGTTTCTCAGTTAGTGTGGATGCAGGTCTTCTATCCATCCATAGTTCCCTCATACGTTTCATATATCCCCTCTCATTAGGTCTACTGTTGTAGTAGCATTCCATCAATTCCAGGTTCTCTTGTCTCATCCATGTATGGTTTGTTCCAGTAGCCCACTTATCGTCAGAATGCCCTGGTTCCCCAACATCTGACGCGGACCTTGTTAATCCGGGCGACGTCCGAGCCGGCATGACTCTCTTAGTTCGTGTCACTCTCATATTTTGAGGTAGGCAGGTGAAGCGTTAGGGGGTCTTTGCCCAAGGACCCCTACTGGTAAGGTAGGTACAGCCAGGATTTGAACCCCGGTCTCCTGCTCCAAAGGCGGCGCTCTAACCACTACGCTATCCAGCCGCTGCAATATATATACAGTATAATAAAGCAATAGTGTTTATTCTCATGATCGCCACTAAAAGTAACCAGACAAGAGCAGACTGGCAGATATACCTCAATTAAAATGCCTACAAAAAATAAAGGAGCTATTATATTTACCGTATCCATGGAGCTATATTGTGACAGTGTGGGGAGCACTTTCTTCACTAAAAATAAAAATAAATAAATATCAACTGGGAAACTGTGAGCATATTAAACCAAGCCAGATCCAAAAATGCTAGAGAATTCCTGGAAGCTTGGCACTCAGACAAAGCAGCCATCAACAGACACATAGAGGTAAACAACATTTACATACCATTCATAAGAGACAATAGAAAAGCCAGAAGACCAGAACACCTCCTAGCCAGCAATCAACAACAAGATATGCATAGATTAACAGCAAGATTAGCAGCAGAGGAGCAATCAAACAACACAATAGACCCTAATCAAGGAACTATTAACTCAGTCAATCAACCAAGCAGCACACAACAACCCAATCAAGGAACTACCAAGGAGAGTACAAGACCCCCACCAACACAGGCAGGACAAGCCAGGGTATATAAACAGAGAGCAAGTCCCACTCCCTTTTTGCACTGAAGATGTTGCCTAGCCTGGCAATGAAACGTCTGCAAGAAAACAGCAAGGCTCAGAGAGCACCAAGGACTCCACAAAAATAAATATCTCTGTCTTCTGTGATTAGTAATGCCCCTTCCCTAATGGATAAAAAGAAGAGCTTCCCCAAATATCTCGAGGCATTGACGGCTTGCTTTGGGAGAAACCTTCCTTCAATTATTTGGGGCCTAAATCATTTAGGGCTTTAAAAGATAAGCATCAATACCATGAATTGAGCTGAGATGCAGCATGATTCCTTTAGAAATGACACTTCCCCATCATTTCCATTTTGATCTTCAACACATCCTATTGATCTAATTAGGAATTTATCAGAATGTACATCAAGTCAAGCTATCACCATCTGGGAATGGCATGCTATTCAGTATTGCAAGCTATCTCAACAATTGCTGTTCCTTCAATCTGCAATTGTTGATTTGCAGATTAGGACTGAATGATGAGTTTTTATAATTTGTTTATTGATAAGGGATGAGATATGGGAAGAACAGATTTTCTTTTTTTGTTTATTGAAATACCAGAGAAAGTGTTAAGTTACTGCAATTGTTTATACTTGTCCAGAGGAAGGGGAGAGTCATCTTTTATATATCTGCTCTTTCTTTCTTTCTTTCTTTCTTTCTTTCTTTCTTTCTTTCTTTCTTTCCTTTCCTTTCCTTTCCTTTCCTTTCCTTTCCTTTCCTTTCCTTTCCTTTCCTTTCCTTTCCTTTTCTTTTCTTTTCTTTTCTTTTCTTTTCTTTTCTTTCTTTCCTATATTTTTTAGTTTGTTTTAGTTTTTTATCTTTGTAATTTTAAATTCTAATAAAATTATTATATTAAAAAATTGCTGTTCCTTTTAGGTTAAGTATCATGAGCCTCAGTTCCTCTGCTTCCAGAATGTACAACTTTCCTTGGGCTGAGGTCCTCATTTGGCCTTTGGTAGGATGCTATGGGTTGCACTCCTCCCAAATTAGTAGTTGGAGCAAAAACCAAACTAAATTTGATTGATTTCATTTCCATTTAATTTACAGAAAAATTCAATGTAGATTATGTAATTACTCTTTGGTCATGTTTTTAATAATTTTTCCTTTCACATTGAACATTACAATTTGGTAACCCGGCTTCTGGTGGGGAACATGGCCGACTGACCAGCTGTATCTGCGAGCTCCGCAGGCAGATCTGATAATGCAGGGTTTTTTTGGGGTGCAGGTAGGCTTTTCCTGCAGCCCTAGAATATTTTCATGATTAGAAAATGCTTGGAATCATCCCATTTGTACTCCAAAACACCGTAGTGTAGCCAGAGAATCGCAAACAGCGTTCGTGATGATCCAGTAAGAGACGACGGGAGGCGGGGACACCATCATTTCCACACTGTGTTGTAGCCTTAAAGGGACACTAAGTCGAGCCCCTCCCATTTCTAAATCACCCAATTTATTTTTTTAAAAAGTTTTTGTACCCTAAGAGAGGCTTTCTACAGTAAGAAGAAGCGGACTCTCTTGGTGTCTATCGTTGTTTCTGGATTAACTTTTTAAAATCTTTTAAAATTTTGGCTTATTTTCCTGTTTAAAGACTAAGGAGAATTGAGAATAAATAATTGCCTCCCTGTTATTATTTTTGTACTGAATTTGAAGGACTTAATCTTTTTCTGCATGTTGGAATTGCTGTTTTGAATTTCTAGCTTTCTGCTCACTTTCTTTGAGAGCTGCTTGCTAGCATACTTTCTCTTGTCAATTTCACTCGGAAGTTTTTCATTAACTCATTAACTCCTATCTGTGCGAGTTAAGTATTTATGAGGTGCTATAATCTACTGCCTGAAATATGAAGGATTGTTGTGAACCTGAGCAGACTTATAAAGAGTGTGATGATCCCAGTGCCAGTATCTAACTTAAGAAATTCTCCAATTCATCAGGATGCTAAAATAATTCATTTATTAGAATACAACTACATGGGATGGCTGCAAAGCTCTGGATACGTTTTGGCACCAAGCATTCAAACTTAAAAACATCCCTCTGACTTCATCCCTTGTTAGTTTCAAAACAACCGTTTTCCCACTCCTGATCTTCCCCCCTCACAACTTGTTAAGTTTAATGAGAGTCCAGGTGTCTTATCAGAGTCCTCAGTTTGTCTCAGTCAGTGAAGGAATGCGAGGGAGGCAATTCTCTGGTGCAAAGTAGCAGCTACAAAGCAGGCTGACATGAGTCAGCTTCTATGGGGCTTGACATGTGTTGGCTCAAATACATGGCAGGCAAGCAAAGTGAGTCTGACAAAAAGATTCTTTCAGATTTGTATCAGAACATTCTGCAGAGTATGTGGGACATTGGGGAAGAGATGATTTCTAAAATGTGTCATCTGGCTGAAGTTTTTATGGAAGAAGGTGAAGATCTTGATAAGGATGAAGATTTTTCTACAGACAGCAAAACTGAAGTAATGCCAGACGAGGACTACATTTTGGTGCTGAAGGGGTTGCAGCGAAAGACTGAGCTGCAGATTACAAGAAGAGTTGTTTGTTATGACTTTCTGAGGGATTGTTATGGGAGAGAAGAGAATCTGTTCTGTGGGAGTTTTTGTTGATGAGAAGTCTGTGTTTTTAAGGGGGGCAGTTGGGCTCTTTGATTTTTGTAAGAAAAATGCCTTGTGTGTAATAAGGACATATATAGATGTTTTGGTTTATTTCAAAGTAGGGTAAAAATTAAGAATGTTTAATTGGATTGACAATGAGGCTTTTATGATTTCATTTTTCTTTAATCATTTGGATTAAGATTTATTGGATTCTTTTTAAGATTTGTATGACTTTTAAGATTTATAAGGTATCTATAAGTTAGAATAATAAGTGCTTGGTTTTTAGGTTTAATATGGTTAAGATTGCTATAGTATTATTAATTATAAAAGTAGACAATTTATATATTTTAGGGAGATATGTAAATGTTCTGGTCTATTTTGAAGTGGGGTAGACATTTAAGAATGTGCAATTGGATGGATAATAAGGTTATTATGATTTCATTTCTCTTTAATGATTTGGATTAAGATTTACTGGATTTTTGTTAAGGTTTGTTTGATTTATAAGATTTATAGGATATCTATAAGTTAAAATAATAATTGCTTGTTTTTTTAAGTTTAATAGGGTTAAGACTGTTGTAGTATTATTAATTATAAAAGCAGACAATTTATATGTTTTTATAATTTGATTTTTATTATAGTGGACAGAAATACTGTATATAGAATAGTAGCAGGAAGGAAATAATTAAATAAATGTTGTCTTTGTTGGAGTCTGGAAGGTTAGAAAAACACTCCAAGCAGCTAACAACTATCTTGCAGAGTAGAAGCATCCAGAAAAGACTTGCACATACAGCTTAATTAACATTCAGAAATAAAACAGTCTTCACACATTAGTTAGTTGAAGAAAAATAAAGATAGCTTACATTTTTATTCAGTAGATCTTGGTTACAAGCAGTTTCATGGTAGAAAGGCTTAATCATCTCCGGTCTGTGTGCAAGCGAGATATTTTGGATGAGACCCACATAGCCATGTGGCCCTCCTGTGTGTACGTGTGCTTAGGAAGAAAAGAAGATGGAGAATGGCCCGGAAAGACCCAAGAAGGAGCAGGAAACAGGAAGTCCTAATCCTAACAGTCTTATGGGGGAGGGAAGCTGATTTAGAAATTATATACATATTTTATATATATATATATATATAAGGGGAAAGAGCAATTGCATTAGTGATTTGTATATGTGCTAATGGAAGGATTTATAGAAATAATGGGATCTTGGTTTGATATAGAGTAAGGGATTGATTATGGAAATTGCTGTATATTCTTGCTGTTGAAAGTCAGAAGTCACCTTTCTATGTAACCTTTAAAATTCTTTTTTCTTGTGTTTTACACTTTTTTATTTTTCTCTTTTTTCTCTTTTTGTAGTTTTTTGCTTTTTTGTAGTTTTTATCTTTGTTTCAAATTCAATAAAATTCTTATTAAAAAGGAACAATTTGGTAACCCCACTTTTAGAATTCTCTGGGACTGATCTCAAGTGTTTGGGGATCATATGCAGCCCTGGAATCTCAGGCTGAGCACCTCTGCTCTATTTAGAGGCATCTTCTGCTGGAAGGATTATCTAGCTCAAGCATGGTTTAAAGCCAAGCCTAAAAGGGAGAGCAAGTTTTCAGGTTACTCCTTAAGCAATCTGTGTGCCTGTTCAATCTATTGTACTTCCTTTGTTTGGGTGAAGCGTTTCTCTATGGCAATGCATAAGCAGAAATTGTACCTCCTGCTCATGGCATTTTACTTCCAAAAATTATATTTAGTGAAAGTTTAAGAAAGCACATGCTTTGTTACAATAAAGATATAATAGCTTCATACTCTCTCGTAGGGAGCATGTGATAACTATATGTTGCTCAGATCTGTGGGAAGCAGATCTGAACAAATACCTTGGACTGGTCCAAGATCATCCAGAGATCTCCCTGACCGAATAGAAATTTGGATCCAGAACATATAGAAGTCAAAGGAACTTCCTCTTATTGATCCTTAGACTTGTCCAGGTATAGGCAGACACTATAAAAGGAAAAGGAAGAGCGTGTTAGGCAGGTGAACAGTTCCTTGTTTTTGATCATCAGCTGGTTCACAGTTTGTCACTTGGACATTCCTGGGGGGGAGGAACTTGCAAAAATGTATATTCTTAGAGACAACAGCATAGTGATGTGGACACCAATGTGCCAATGGGAATATCCCTGCCCCACAAAGCTTCTTGATGTCTTGATGTTCTTGATGACTGGCCATGTCCACAGTGGACGATCTTTGTGAGATCCTACTACATGTTCTCAAAATTCCAGATGAGTCCATCTATCCCCCAAAATTGGAAGTCCTTGGTATATGCTTTCCTCTGTTTTAGTCCTGAAAATTCCAAATGAAACAACTTGCCCCCAAGGATTGAGATATATTCTGAAGTATACTTTCCCCTACCTTAGTTATTCATATTCCATGTGCCTCTTGGCTCCAAACTAAAATATTTGCATTTAGACTCAAAATTAGTACTGTAAGAGCTCAGGAACTACAGCAGATCACAAATCACAAATCTGTCAAATGGACCCTAAACTAAAAAGCTTTTGAATGCTTTGACAGCATCCTAGTGTTAAGTAGCGGGCTGTTGATGGAACAAAAAGATGAGCTAGGTGTGCCCCGGATATGAACCAACAAAGCTCTTATTTTTCCCTGGTTTCCTCAGGCAAGTTCTTTAAAAACCTGGCTCTTCTTCTTCCATGACACAACAATGCCTTCAAAGGCATTATATGCATATTTTATTTATTTATTTATATTTATTTATTTATTTATTTATTTTCTATCCCTCCTTTATTATTTTTATAAATAACTCAAGGTGGCTAACATACCTAATAGTCCTTCCTCCTCCTATTTTCCCCACAACAACAACCCTGTGAGGTGAGTTGGGCTGAGAGAGAGTGACTGGCCCATGGTCACCCAGCCGGCTTTCATGCCTCAGGCAGGACTCGAACTGTCAGTCTCCTGGTTTCTAGCCCAGCACCTTAACCACTAGACCAAACTGGCTCTCTCATATATTTTATATGCAAAGTAAAGCTTACTGAAATTGTAAATGTATTTTGAAGTTCAGAAAACAGAAAATAAAACTGTTGTAATTTCATGATTTAAAAAAATCCATTCTGTTGCACAATTACTGAAGAGTAAACAGAACTGATTACATTATTTTTACACAGATCTGCATGATAAAAATGTGACTTTATTTTCTCAATATGTAGAGTAGATAGGAATAGTTCCTATACAACCATTCTGTCCATTTTCATTTCATTGCGTAGAAAGGAAAGTTAAATGATCAGATGGCCAATGCACCTCTCAAATTTATTGAGGCATTACAATAAAAAACTGAAGCAAACTGAAACTGCCATATCTCTAGGAAATCTACAATTAAGAATGAAACTTAAAATTTTGGAAGGAGGTTGGATATATGAAGGTGTTAAAGAAAACAGTGACTCAGTACTGAAGTCCTATTCAGTGCTGAAATCATTGGCCCATCTAATGTATTTAAAACTTCCGGCTTGAAGATGAAGCCAATATTTATATATAAAACCAAAATATCCCTCTCTGCAAATATTGATCTGTAAAACCTGCTCAGTTTCCAAGTATTCAGGGAGCTGCTCTGACATATATATTGACAAAAGCAGGGAAACTGAGCATTTAAAACCTGAGGTATATGTATATGTATATGTATATGTATATGTATATGTATATGTATATGTATATGTATATGTATATGTATATGTATATGTATATGTATATGTATATGTATATGTATATGTATATGTATATGTATATGTATCTCTCTCTTAACAGTGTATCCAGTGAATTGCTTCTCAAACACCTCTAAAATCTACAATTAAGAATGAAACTTAAAATTTTGGCCTCATCAGAAAACCTGCACGTGTAAACATGATTGACTGGGTTGCTGCTTTCACTTTCAGTGTCATATCCACAATATGCATGAAAATATAGAGAAACTCTAGGCCAGTGTTTCTCAACCTTGACAACTTTAAGATGTGTGGACTTCAACTCCCAGAATTCCCCAGCCAACACTGCTGTAGGCTCACCAATCTCTTGAACTTCATTACTCTTTAAAGGAGTTGATATAACAACATATTAGGGAAGACTGCTTTAAGGAGAAGGCAACTAGACCCTTTCCTTTCAGAACAAATATGTCTGTTCCTTAGGTACACCTTGGGCTCTGTTGAGCTCAATAATTCTTCACAATATATCAGCCTTCTCCAACTTGATCCACTTCTAGATTTTTGATGAATTCTCAGAATTCTCTGCAATGGCCATGTCTACTGAGGAATTTGAAGTTAAAGTCCCCCACATCTGGTGGATGCCAAGTTCAGAAAAAAACTGCAATTGGGTTTTACAATCCAATCACAGCAAGTGTAGTTTAGATCAAACTCAATGTGATTTAGGGCATTCTGGAAGTTTTGTCTGTATCAGTGGGCCTCTCTGGCTCACTTACTATTTGATAGGGAAGATGGGCAATAGAAGAAGCAGATGAATCAGTGACTTTCAGCAGCATCTGAAGGGGCACCATTGCAACTTACCACAAGACCTTTAATGTGGTGCTAATCTGAGGTATTCTGGGAAGTCAAAATGCTATCTCCTAGGCTCATCCACCTAGGATCAAAATATGAAAAAATGGGAGGCAGGGCAGATATCAGTGGTAGGCTTTATTGGAGTCCTTGGACGTGAGAAGCTACCAGGGGGTTCCATGTATTGAATCCTGTTTTGTTTAAGGTTTGCAAGAAGCTGGAGAAAGATGCCAGCTCAGCACTGAGGCCTGGGGGTGTGGGTGTTTAACCTTTTTGAGCATTCCCTTTTCCTGACTGAAATGGCAGCATTCCCACCCTGTGAAGCTACTATTATTTCCATTACATTAAAAATACGAAGATGTGTCCTTAAATTACTAAGCCAAGATTCATTGGCGATCACTCGTAGCCGAGTAAGATTGTCTTCTAAAGGTAAAATTTTAACAGTGGATCCGTAAGTGGCTATAAAGGCCAATTCTGGATCTGCACAACCTCCCACAATGAGGGCATAGGTTTCCGGGTGGGAGACGGTCATGATGAGGGTTTGCCTGACGTGCCTTCCTTTTAGCTCTTTTCTCCCTTTCGCCCTGTACTCGTGCTTCTTCAAAGTCCATAGCGCCATTAATAAAGGCTGACCTCCAATTGAAACGCTCATGAGTTAGGGCTTCCCAGTTCTCAATGCTGATATTACATTTTTTAAAATTAGCTTTGAGAGTATCTTTGAATCTCTTTTGCTGTCCACCAATATTCCGTTTTCCATTCTTAAGTTGGGAGTAAAGTAGCTGCTTTGGAAGACGATGGTCAGGCATTCGAACAACATGGCCGGTCCAGCGAAGTTGATGTTGGATGATCATTGTTTCAATGCTGGTGGTTTTCGCTTCTTCTAATACGCTAACATTAGTCCGCCTATCTTCCCAAGTAATTTGCAGAATTTTTCGGAGGCAGCGTTGATGGAATCTTTCAAGAAGTTGGAGGTGGCGTTTGTAGAGGGTCCATGTTTCACAGGCGTACAGAAGGGTTGGTAGTACAATGGCTTTGTAAACAAGCATTTTGGTCTCCCTGTGAATGTCCCGATCCTCAAACACTCTACGCTTCATTCGGGAGAAAGCTACACTCACAGAGCTCAGGCAATGCTGAATTTCAGCGTCGATGTCAGCTTTTGTAGATAGATGGCTGCCGAGATAAGAAAAGTGGTCGACATTTTCTAGTGACACACCTTTAAGCTGGATAGTAATAGCTTGGGGATGTTATCAACAAAAGGCTGATTTGGACTGTTGAGATGGCATGAAATGGGGAGAAGGTGACCCACCACTCCTAAAGCATTGCTGCCATGAGCTGATTCTATGCTCCCTCCTGCATTTCTTTTCTGAAGCTTTAAAAATGTTGTCAAGCCATGAGGTTTGCTTAAGGTCCCCTAATTTTCTTAGGGCAAACTGAATCTCTGAGCTTGCTGTAAACAACAGCAAAAGGGCAATGGTACTGATCTTTCCAGAAGGAATTTGTAGTTGAGGGTTATCGAAAGATCAAACCCCATAGCAGCAATGTATCTGCAAGGTTTCCTGCATATCTGTTGACATGGATTCTTCTGAACTGAGGCACTTTTACACTGTCCCTGTTCCCACTCCTCAAAAACCTCATGTAGCTGACCCAGGATTGTCTTCACCACTGCTAGTCTTGAAAGACTGAGGATAAATGCTAGAGAAGAAGAGTTCCCATCAATGGAAGGCTAGAAACAGAGTGTAAGGGGAGATCTTGCCACGGAGAAAACAGACTGCCCTGAAGCTCTGCAAACTGGCAGCGCTTCAAGAAAACAGTGTTCATTTTCTTAGCAATAATTTGTCTCATATCCCAGACTCCAGCGTTGTTGTGGGAATAGGCAGATCCACCTCTGATTCCAAATTGCCCACAAAAATCCAGTATGGAAGTGCAAGTAATGCTATCTACTGAGTAACTGATGCATTATTTAAGTTCAGCCAAGTCTTTCTCAAGAAATTAATAGCCAGAGAGTAGTTGAATTTTTGGGGGAAAGCAAAGCAGGCTCTGTTAATGCATGTCCCAAGACCACAACTTCAACCCTGCAAATATGCTTTTCCATCTTAGGGTATGCATGTGGTCCACTGCCTCTTTTTACCTTATTTTGATCTGCCTCAGGGATCATAATACATTTAAGAACATAAGCTTTAAGTAAACAGATAAAGTGAGAATTTCTAGAGACTTACACTGAGCATAGAATATAGGTTTACAACATTACTTCCAGGTATAATTTGGCTGATTAGAGCAAGGAAGTGACATAAAATACATGTTATAGGAGGTGATATAATTATATTGAAATAGTACACATATGGAGCCCTTGAGGCTAAAGGGCAGACTTTTGATCAGTCTTCAAAACATCCCTCTTCCAAGTAACAGTGTTTTCTTTCAGCCTCACCCACTTTTAATGGCCAGGCCTGCAGATTCTCTCTTGTGGCTTGGCCCTTTTCAGTGCTTGAAGAAAAGGTATACTGCAGTTACTGTAGCTGGCCAAATCGCATCTCGAGATGTATTATTCTTCCATTTCATTTTTTTGTACATGAAAGAACAGAGAGTAATCTTTTCCTGCATATACAGAAATGTGGGTCTTGCCATCAGCCATGTTTTTTTTCCATAGTACTAGGACTACCACATCTGAGTGTCAAAAATCCAGATGACCATTAGATGGCAGGAAAGAGTTAAGAGTTTTCACTATCTCTTTTTTTCAGGTTGGCATGCAGATCTGAAAAAAGGCTGTTTTAAGAATAGCAGAATATGCTGTCCTTGTGCAAGGTTAAAATAATTTTCAAAACACACACATGGTAACAATGTCAATTCTGCTCCACAAAGCCCCAGGCTACAATAAATGAGTCTTAATGGGTTACAGGGATCTTTGTATATTTGTAGGATTTGATTTGTATAGAGTGAGGTCAGAAGCCTGTCAGGGATAACATGAAATTATTATTTGTATGCTAAGAACAGTAAAAATTTACATGATAAGGTGAACTTCAAACACACAATAGGTAGCCTGTAGTTTTGAGCTAGAATCTCTGTAATACCATGGAATCAGGTGTGGCCATGCATACCTCCCTCCCTTTTTTTGCAAACCAAGTCCCCTGCCCCCTTATTTTGATGCTAAAAAAATGAAAAAGACCTGTGGCAAAGTAAAGCACTACAGGAAGTCATCTTCGCTTAATGACTGCCCTGTTTAGTGACCCTTTCAAGTTATGACAACACTGAAAAAGTAACTTTACGACCAGTCCTAGTGCTTACGGCCATTGCAGCATCCCACGGTCACGTGATTGCCATTTGCACGCTTCACAGCCAGCTTCCAACAAGCAGAGTCAATGGAGAATCTGCCAGTAAAATCACAAGTCGTGGTCACGTGATGTCTTGCTTAACGACAGTGTTGCTTAGTGATGAAGTTGCTGGTCCCAATTGTGGTTGTTAAGCAAGGGCTACCTGTAAGCTATAGCACTCCCACACATACAACCAAAAGTATGGATCCAGCATGTAGACAACATGTTTGTCATAATAAAAAAGGAACAACTAGAGAAGACACATGAAACAATCAACAACATCTTCAAAGGAATAAAATTCACAAGGGAAGAAGAAAACAACAACACACTACCCTTCCTGGATATCCTCATCAGCAGAGGAAACAATGGCAAATTAGAATTATATCTTGAAAAATTAAAAAAATCTTTAAAAAAACATATCAGAAACAACCAACAGACTATTACAACCACATGGCATCACTGCAGCACACAAGCCAACTAAAGCCCTCCAAAACATCTTAAGTAAACGAAAAGACCCAGTAGCCCAAGAAGAAAAAACAGGAGTCATCTACAACGTACAGTGTAAGGACTGTAACGGCCACTATGTAGGACACCAACTAGCAGTCAGAAGACATGATGAAAACTCCTTAATCTCACAACACATGGACAGACTCAACCATAGTTTCAACTGGGCAACTGAGAGCATCCTAGACCAAGCTAAATCTAAAAACGCTAGGGAATTCCTGGAAGCTTGGCATTCAGACAAATGAAACATCAGTAACATAGAAGTAAACCACATTTACACACCATTCAAAAGAGACAATAAAAAAGCTAAGAAGGAAACAAAAAGACCAGAACACATCCTCTCCAGCAGCCAACACCCAGATAAGCAGGGATTAACACCAGACAAACAATCAAGCATAAAATAATACCCTGATCAAGGAACTGTTAGAGATATTGCAGAATTCCTACAGGAACTACCAAGCAGAAAACCACACACCCACCAACACTGGCAGGGCAAGCTACTGTATATAAACAGTGTGCAAACCCCACACTCACTTGCACTGATGATGTTACCTGGTTGGGTAATGAAACATCTGCAAGCAAACAACCAAGCTCAGAGAGCACCAAGGACTTCACAGTTCAACCCAGAGCTCCATATATTCTCTTCTATTGGAAAAGGCGGCTATAAGTTGTGGGTTGATTATATTCTGGGCTGCAAAAGTCGGGATGTCTATAAGATGCAGCAGAGATGCAGCACTTTCTCCATCTCCTTGCTGCTGTCTCGTTGTCCCAATTTTGCGGGCCAGCTCTGGTAGCCCTAATTCTGCAAGATGAGAGAAGGTGAAAGAGAGCAATCTTACCAGTTTGTGTTATGGTAATATTTTGTTGAGTGATCACGTGGGATATCTCAAAATATTACATGGGCCCACTGACACAAAAAGTTGGAGATCTTTGAGTGATTTCATCTGCCCATGTTTCCTATTGCTCAGGACTCAGCTTTTGTCAGCACTACAAGGTTGTCCGGATCAGGAAACTGACTCCACAGGAAAACTAAACTATACTTTATTGAGATAGGCTATAGTAATAACATATTGCAAATCTGATTATGCCTTCCTCCCCTCCCTCTTATACCCCAGTGAATTGGGGAGGAGTCAGCCTGAATCTCTTCTTAATATTATCTCCCTTCCTGGGACTTAAGGAACGCTTTGGACCTTTTTTGTTTACATAATGCAGGGGTGGGCAACGTCAAGCCCGCGGGCTGTATAAGGCCCACGGTGCTCCCGCCTAAGGCCCACAGTGCTCCCGCCTGCAAACCCCGCCCCTTCCACACGATTGGCTCCCGCCTGCAAACCCCGCCTCCCAGTGCTTGTGATTGGCTCCCGCCCGCAAACTCCAGCCCCTGGTCTGCAGAAATCCCAGAAACCCCGCCCCCCACCCCCCCGGTCCCCGGTTATAAATATCCAAATGGCCCTTGGCAGAAAAAAGGTTCCCCACCCCTGACATAATGGATCCTGAATAGGCTATCTCCCTGGTTCTCTACAGCTTTGTAGGTTGACCACTATCTCTTTGATGCAGCAGTATCTTGAGATGGAGCTGTGGCAAACAGTGTTTGCACTCTAGAAGATTAATATGACAGCAACCAGAATTAACATTAACGACTATGTTTTGCAAACCAGCTTCATACTTATTTCAGATTTATTGCCCCCCAACTTGGTTCATAAACCAGCTAGATTACAGAAGTTAAACCAAACAATTAATTGTTTTGTGGAAAAAAAATATTAGTGTGAATGTGTCACTCAGTAACACTGCTTTGCAAAATTGATCTTTTTAAATTATTCATGGGCCCTTTTAAAGTTATTCACAACAATAAATAGAAATGTAGAAATACAATTCAATCAAATCTAGATTCATAGCTACACAGAAATCTAAAGGCATTCTGTGATCTACCTTCAGAAAGGAGACATACAATGGTTTTGCGCAGGAAAGCAAGACGGAAGGAAACTTCTAGGAAAAAAAGAATCAAAGGCAGATGCAGAGTTCAGGTTAATCCTAATTATGCCAGAATTGTGTTCCACAAGCGTGTCTTAATGACTAGACAACTACAGTAGTCTTCTCTGCACAACTATGCCATGCTTCCAAGCCCTTCTATGTGAATCATCTGTCAGTAGACAACCTGTGATCTGTGAAGGACGGATGGCTTGGTGGGAATCTTTGGCTGCGTATCAGACATGTGTGAATAGGAGACATTAAACACATCCAGCTGTGATGCTGTCTTTACAGTGCAGTCGTTTGTAATACTCCCAGAGTGTACAGAACACTTTGTGCAGTTTAGTAAACTCCAGCCTTTCCAAAGTTTGGGTTCAGATGCCATATGCTTTGATTTGGAAGCCTGTGCCTCCCATATGGCTTGGCTTTCAGCAGACGTCATTCCTTATATTTGTCTAATTTGGACATTTATTTCCTTCAGCTTTACGAAAATACCTTCTTCAACAGGTTAAAGTCAAACAGAAGGAAGACATCAGAAGAAAAATAACATGAGAAGAAATAACATAATTTAGTGCCTGTTGTACTGTTTCCCTCCATACTTAAGGATCAAATATGTTAAAAGGTTTTTCTTTTTTTGGTGGGCAAAAAGCTGGGGGGATTTTAGTAATACCCCTTCAGAACTGAGTGCTTATACTGTATGTGTTTGTGAATGTCAACATTTTGGCCTCAGTTTGTTCCTTGGTTAAATATTTAAGTATTGACATCAAAGTGAAAATTTGCTGCTGTCCCCTGCCTGGATGTACAAACTCCTACCAGAAGGTTAAAGAAACTGGCAGTGTGGTGCTGGAATCAGTGTGAGTAAATGGTATTGGGAAATGACCTTGCCATTGCCTTCCCCTAAATCTTGCTTAGGCCATGGGACCACCTAGAATGTGTGGATAATCCTTTCTCCCAAGATGGACAACTTGATTGTAGAAAGGGAGGCAGAAGTTTCACAGTTTAGAGAAGGGTGGTCAAGATTAGCTCTAGCACTGAGCCTTCTGCCAAGAAAGCTCACTTATCTGCTGGCAGGGGTGGGAAATAGGGGTGGTGTCATCCTCCAAAGTGATTGTGGGGGTATTATGAGAAATTAAAATTAAAAGGGCAGCTCCTGGACACAGCTACCCAGTGTGAAAATGAGATGAAAGGAGGCTTAGAGCACATATCAAAGCATGATCTGTGCCAGAGTGCTGGAACCACAGCAGCCGCCTAAGAATCTTAGATGCCATTTTGTACCTCAGTTTGTATCTTCTTTACTGCTACTCTGCATTTGGATAAACTATTGTTGTTTTTAAAAATCTGCCCCACTGAAGCATTTCATTCCTTCCCATGTATGGATGTTGGCTCCCAGAATTGCTTCCCATTTCCAGTGCAAGTCGACTCTAGTGTCTCTGTGGCCTAAAGAGGCTAGCGTCTACCAATGGGCTTTACAAGGATTCCCCTCTACAGCTTCCCTGTAGTGTAGGGTGTGGGAGCATTTTGTATTTTTATAAAATTTGTGATCAGAGTTATGGAAAAAACAAGAGATAAGTTTGTAGCAAAACGTTGTTTTATTTAAAACAAAAACATAGGAACAAACCTTGAATCTTCTTCAGCCAAAGCATGGCATGGATGATTAGCATAGCCATTTACATTTTGATAGCACAGCAGTTAGCAGAGTGCAGAGGCAGAGAACAAAAGAACAAAAGGCATCTACATTTTAAACCTTTACCTGACCAGCATCTGAGTGGACAGGATTCAGCATGTGACCAAAAACACCTAGGCAACAGATTCCCAATATGGGCAAAGCTCAAACAACTAATTCTGGCTGGTCAAAACTCTCAGACTGGCCGGCACCTGAAAGGCAATTAGCATTCCTGAGTGGGGGTGAACATGTGCTCTCTGAGCCCAAACAGGAAAAAAGTTTTGAGGCCTGGCTTTTTAAAAACTCAGCCACATATTCTACAGACATAAAAAATATATACAACAGAGCATTTCAAGTTAGTTTTATAGGTAGTACCATGGAAGGGAGGAAGTGTGAAGAAGAATACCTTTTTTCTGTTTATTCCCCTCTGGTTGCCTGTGGGGCAGGACCTCATAACACTCCCAGCTTTGTCATTCCTGCTGGCTGAAACTCAGTAGTGTGGAAGAATATGCTATACGGCTTATGAGCCAACAGACCACACCCTTTACCTAGAACAGTGGTCGGCAAACCGCGGCTCGCGAGCCACATGCGGCTCTTTGGCCCCTTGAGTGTGGCTCTTCCACATTGCAGGCGCAATGGCAGACATGCTGGGCGTGGCGGCGAGCATGCTGGGCATGGCAGCTGGTGTGGCGGCAGGCATGGTGGGCATTGCGGGGGCAGGTGCGGAGGCGGGCATGGCGACCATGGCAGCGGCAGGTGCAGTGGCGGACGTGGCGAGGGCAGGCGCGGCAGCGGGCATGGTGTGCGTGGCGGCGGGCATGGCGGCAGTGGGCACTGCAGTGGGCATGGCGGGCATGGCGGCAGCAGGCCCTAAGTGTGCGCGATTGGCTCCCGCCCGCAAACCCCGCTCCCTTCCGCTCAATTGGCTCCTGCCCGCAAACCCTGCCCCTCCACGCGATTGGCTCCCACCCGCAAACCCCGCCCCCTGGCCCTCGAGTGATGTTATAAATGTCAAAATGGCCCCTGGCATAAAAAAGTTTCCCCACCCCTGACCTAGAAGATCTTTGCTACTAGAGCAGAGTCAAAGTTTTCAGCCCCAGCTATGGCTAGGCATTCAGAGCATGAGGAGAAAAATGACTTAAGGTGGCAGAATTTCGGTTATTTGGGGGAGGGGGAAACAGGAACATAGCATTTGTTTTACTTACCTGTACAAGATAGCTCAGGTTTTTTTAATGGTTTAAATTAATAAAAAGCTTATTTTGTAAAAAAAAAAAAAAGGCTCTTGAAATATAGGTTTGAGCCAGTGTCCATAAACTCAACAAATCTGGAGCCAGTTTGATGCTAGAATAGGGAAAGAGGGGACAAAAATGATGCCTAATGTCATTGATTTCTGAGAATCTGCCACAGATCTGAAAATCTTAAGAGAAGAAAACTGACCGCTCATATAGCAACAATGATTGGGTATAACAGAACGTTGGTTTTGCTATGCTAATTAAGAACTGTAATAGGACAAGGACCATTTTTACTATTCAAGGCCAAATGAATACAATGAAACTTTTTGATCCACTTCTTTTACGTATGGTCTACATTTGGCTTGGCTGGTCACAAGTTAGGCATGACTGTATGCCCGCATACAGTGTCACTGGGCATGTAGTGAGTGTGTTTTTATTTAATACCAATTACACACATACACACACACATCCGGGGAAGGATTTCAGTTTAAAAGCCTCCCAAGTTTAATCTTCCCAGAAGACATTACAGCTTTATTTCAACACTGCCTAACAACTAGTTACTTTCAATGGGAGAAAGTTCTACAAACAGATGGATGGTGTTGCCATGGGAAGCCCCCTGAGCCCAGTCATAGCAAACTTTTACATGGAACATTTTGAAAAACAGGCTTTGGAATCGGCACCCATTACACCAACAGTCGCAATTTGGAGTCATACTGAAGAAGAACTGGAGAAATTTCTGGACCACCTAAACGGCATCCACCCCAATATACAATTCACTATGGAAAAAGAAACTGATGGCAAACTTCCATTTTTAGATACGCTGGTCATACGCAAACCGGACCTCAAACTAGGACACAAAGTATACAGAAAACCCACCCATACAGACCGGTATCTGCACAAAAATTCCAATTACCACCCTCGACAAAAGAGAGGGATGATCAAAACCTTGGTGGATCGTGCTAATTGAAACTGTGAAACCAAATTTCTCAACAATGAACTAAACCATCTGAATTGGGTCCTACAGGCGAATGGCTATTCCAAGAATGAAATAAAAAGAGCCATCAAACCAAGAAAACAACATCCAACTGAAGAAAAACAGCCCCCCACAAACAAAGTATTCCTGCCCTACATCAAAGGAGTCACTGACCGCATGGGAATACTGATGGAAAAATACAACTTTCAAACAGTCTTCAGACCCACCAGAAAAATACAACAAATGCTAAAATCAGCAAAAGACAAAAGGGACCCTCGCACCGCTGCAGGAGTATACCGCATACCATGCAGCTGCAGACAAGTATACATCGGAACCACAAAATGAAGCATTCACACCAGGATAAAAGAACACGAAAGACACTGCAGACTACAGCAACCGGAAAAATCTTCAGTACCTGAACATGCTCTCAAGCAAACGGGACACAAAATCCTATTTGAAAACACAGAAATATTGGACAACACCAAAAGCCACTACACCAGATTATACAGAGAAGCCATTGAAATTCACAAACACCAGCACAGTTACAATAAAAAAGAAGAAAGTCTAAAAATTAGCAAAACCTGGCTACCAGTCCTGAAAAACACAGCCTGCAAAATGTCAACGAACTCAGTCCAACCACCAGGACATGGGAATACTTCTCACAATGAACATGCTAATCACGCTCAGCATGATTATTAACATTTCAACACAACAAAAAACCCCACCTAATATCCTATAACTTAGCTCTATAAATAGAAAACAAACATTGCCACTCTACCTGGGCACAGAGAGTTCGCTTCTGTCTGTGCTCCTGCCCTCTGAAGATGGCGGCCACAGATGCTGGCAAAACGTTAGGAACCACAACTTCCAGAACACGGCCACACAGCCCGGAAGACCCACAACAGCTTTTTTTTTTTTTTTTTGGTGCCTTTGAGTCAGTCTTGACTCCTGGTGACTGCCTGGACTAGTCCCTGCAGTTTTCTTGGCAAGATTTTTTGGAAGTGATTTGCAATTGCCTGCTTCCTAGGGCTGAGAGAGAGTGACTGGCCCAGAGTCAACCAGCTAGCTTTGTGCCTAAGGCGGGACTAGAACTCACGGTCTCCTGGTTTCCAGCCTGTTGCCTTAACCACTACTCCAAACTGGCTCTCCAGAAAGGCTACTGTAGTTATTATACCATGGCTTAAGGAATTTTACATATATACATGGTTGCCATGACTGAGAGACAGGAAGAGTGTGAAGGGGCATGGGCCCTAAACTAATCAATAAAATTTAGGAATTCTTTGTTGGTCTTGGTATGATTATATATACCTGGAGCTTTTCACTATGCAAGAGCTCTCAATTCATTTTTACCCACATACGAACAAGTAAGGGCTGTGTGTGCAACTACTTACAGGATACAGCAGACTCAAGTATGTCACACAGTTATGTGCTCCAATCTAATTCAGACTATATTTCAAATGGATGTTTCATAATACCTGGATATATATTAATTTTCATTTTCTAATCACTTGAAGCAAGAAGTTCCTGATGCAGGAGTTTTCCATTTTAACCTTACACGTATCCAGTGAGTTGTGTTAGGGGTAGACCAGAAAGCTTATCCAGTGACCAAGCAGAAAATTGAACTGAAGTCCAACATCATAGGCATTACTGAATCAGCCTGGTCCATGGATTTCTTTTGCATTCATCCTTTGCTTGTCACCAATATGAATAGGGATCCCTACTAAATTCCAATCCTAACACTGTTGAGGTTGAAGGCTCTTAATTACCTGAGGGAAGCACTGCCTACTGCAATTTTTCTGTGCATTTGTTTGTAGGGAGCATTCCCTCCAGAATTATTTGTTTGGACCTGCACAACAAGGGTGGGGATGACAAGGTTGAAGGATATAATTAATGGCACCAGAACTAGAGGTTGGTGGATCCAGTAATTTTCTCTCTCATAGTCTTTATTCCATCTCCCAGTTCCCCATCCCCCACTCCTTTTAACATTTTCTTCTGTTTCACAGGGAAACAGACTGGTGAGAAAAGACAATTCTCCCCCCCCCCAAAAAAAAAGTCTGAATGGATAGTTTAGAGAAGACTTTTTGAGGGCTGCCTATGGCTCCAAGGACACAGGTTGCCCTCCTGCAGGCAACTATCATCTGCAGGAGTCACATATTATTATCAGTTCTGCTTCAATACAGCATGAATAATGACAAATGCATGTGTGTTTCTTGTATTGCCTGCCTCGAATGTGCAGTGCCTTAGGACACGTCCATGAGTTTGGTGTGCATTTCAGATTACTTTTGGTTTAGCCTTTGAGGCACCATTTTAATCAAAGATGATAAAATGTTAATACATTTCTTCTTTTAAAAAAAGCTTTCATCTCTTTCCTTCTCCCTTATGGAAAACAGAAGGAACATGACCCAAGAACTAGTACTCCTAGGAATATCTACACAGAATGGTAAAAAAAAAAGTCACGATGGTGGCTGCAATAGTATGACTGAAGCTCTGCCTGATTTTATGTGCGGATGTGACACACACAGAAAACAGGCAGAGCTTTGATTGCACCATCTCAACCACCATTTTGACCTTTTTGTCCATACCCTGCAGATATGCCTGAGCTCCTTTTTTGTTCTTAGACCTCAATCAAATCAGGACTATTTCAGTTTATTTTAATTACTTCAGTTGCTAGTTCTGCCCCAACAGCTCATGGCAGAATTGCACCACGAAGTATACATGCTGGAAATCAGACTAGAAAGGGTGTGGCCATAAAGTAGAGTAGAAACTTTAAATCTGGCATTGTTTTGGCTAGGGTGGCCCCAAATTTGGGGGCCTGGATTGAGAGCTTGAAAGAAACTTTATCCTGTCTGACCGATTGAACTTTCAGTGGTGAAAACAGCTGCATTCAACAGAGTGAGGAAGTTCGCACTGACTCTGATTTTGTAGAATTTGGTGATTACAAAAAAGAAATCTTTTGATACATAAGTTTCCAAGGAAAAGGCAAGGAAAGCTTCCCTTTAAATCTCTTCCAATATAGTTCTAGTTCTCCACCAATGGGATTGTAAAGTAGCAAGAGGGTTTAAAAAAAAAGACAACTGAACTAGTATTGCTTGTGAATTCCATCGTGGAATGATGCTACAGTATTATCTGGTCCTTGAGACCAGATATAAAGTTTCAAAAAACTTCCCTAAGAGATAAACTTTGCCATCCTTGAGGCAACACCTTACTTGTATGGATGTTACGACCTGAGCAGCTGCCTTTTCTTGCCAAACCACCTGTGATTTTACTCCCAGGAGGCAAAGATGAAGATAAGGCCCTAGATTTGCAGGCGGAAACATCATCCATCATCATCCTGCTCTGCTCTCTTATATCTCTTTAGAAGTGCAATGGAAGACTAAGATGGTGTATGGATTAGTGTGCAGCACAGACATTTCTTTTTTCACCTGCTTGTCCAGGCTATTAATACTGTCCTCTTTTCCCAGATACTGATAGTGAAACAGATAGACCTTGTGGCTATAATCAATCTAAACAACAACAACAATTTAATCATTAAGCAGAGTCAGGTAAATCATTCCTGAGCAGATGTAACAAGGTTCCATGCAGCGCAAAAATAGTTTCAAAGAATTCAATTCATTAAGTGGCATTTTAAGTAGTTCACTATTCTGCAACTGGAACTGATAATCAGGCAAAATTGTGCTCAGGTGCACACTAGCAGACCTGCAGGGACACTGTGCCTGACCACCACTGAGGAGGGATGTAGCTCAGTCTTCTCTGATGTAAATCTTTCCTGTGTTGTGGAACATGCATTGCAATTCTGCATTTAACAAAATACAAAAAATAAAGCCTAATTAGTAGTGGAGGGGTCTCATCTGGAAGTACCACACATTAAGTCCTATTACAGTAAATATATGTAATCTGGATGGCATTGTCTGAATGCTTGATACATACATAGATTTGCAGGGATCATTCAGTTATTCATACTAAAATAGCTAGGTCTATTTTGCAACATTCTTTTTTTTTAACCTTTCCTTAGTGTTTTCTAGACCCAGTCATAGACTTCATTTATATGCTGCTGTTTTACAAGGAGGACATTCCTGTGTATTTGGGGGGCCTGGCTTACACCTAACACTATGCTAGCATTTTTAAAATGTGATTTGTTGAGCAAGCCAGTATGGCCTGGTTCATACAGAATGCTAAGCCATAAATGGATGAGTTCACATTATTACATTAAACCAAAACTATAGAATGTTATAAGTAATGCAGTAAATACCATCCTCCCAAGATTCGTTTGGCCCTGACTCTGCTGCCTTTTAGAAAAGTTTTAAAAACTTGGCTTTTCAAACAGTGAGAGGCCAGGACAATTTGTGATCGCACCTGATGGATGATGGTGCTGGATGCATTATCCCCTTCCACCAAATTGTTTCCTTCATGGTGCAGAATAGAGGAGGGATCACCTGGTGTCCTACTTTCCATCTCTGTTCTGCTGCTGTTATGTACTGTATATACTGTAAAAGGGTTAAGGCTGGAATAACCAAGGCCAGTTCCTTTCGGATTGTCCATGCTAATTATCTGCAGTATTGTTTCCAGTGGCGGTGGAAAGTTCTGTGCCTCTTGATAGATATAGAGATATCTAGATAATGTAGATTGTTGATATTAAGTTCTCCACCCTTTTTATCTCTTGCCTATTGTTGATGTCTCTCTCCCTGCCTTTGCTTGCCTTTTGTCCTGTTTTACTAGGTAACTAATGTGATGCTTGCTGATGTTTAATAAATAAACATCAAGCTCTATTTTTGCCAGCCGAACTGAGCTGCCCGTGTGCTTGCTCTGATCAGGACAGAGGGATTGATTGTGAGCAGTGTGTGCTGGGTGCAAACTAAACTGGAAATTACCCACAGTAATTTTCCAATAGATGGACAGTGGGAATTCCCATATTTGTATATTTTCCCAATATTTCTGCATTTAATTGTGTATTCTTGTGATGGTTTAATTTTGCATACTGTCTTGAGTCTTTTGATCTGATGGCGTCATCGTCGTCGTCATCATCATCATCATCTGTAAACCCAGCCAGAGAACCTGACTGGCCTCTCCTTTTGGTACAGACCATGTGTGTTCCCATTATTCACTCACAGTTTGCTCTTCTAATGCCATAAAGGATGGAGAACTATTTTGAGATTTTATGTGGGGCCTTCCTCTCCCCATGCCATTAATAAAATCCTTCCCTGCATAAGTAACAGGATTTCCAGATCATACGGTGCCGTGACAAACAGGTTTCTCTCATTGTAATAATGAAGGGCTGCATTTGGAAATACCACGCGTAGGAGAGAATTCCTAAAGAACTCTCTCTCCAAGAAATACCTAAAGAATGATCTCAAATCTCTGTGGAATTACCTTGTGGATTTTGCTACAAAAAGTTTGTCTGTTGTCTGAATGCAATCTTTGTCAAACTAAGCCTTTAGTATCAAGTTGAGTATTGTTTATTAAGGCAACATTTCATGTTCTGTAACTGAAAAGAGGTGAGACTGATAGAGGTCTGAGGAACAGAAAATTTTATTGTGAACTGCCCAGAGTCCTCCGTTGGAGGAGATGGGCGGTAATATAAATCTAATAAATAAATAAATAAATAAAATGGCCACACTCATATTTGGAGATTTTAGACTTTTTTCACTACAGACTATTAATCCCTACACCACTGGGTGAAGGGGAGGGGGAAGGGGCATATGTTATTGTGTGATTTTACATTGTATTGCTTAGTTTTGTTTTATTGTAAACCGCCCAGAGTCCCCTTGTGGGAGTTGGGCGGTGATAAATCTAATAAATTAAATAAAATAAAATATTTTAGGCAAAACTTTCAATTTGACCTAAAATATATTCCATTTATTAGACACCTTAATTTTTTTAGTGGTGCTGAGTACCTTTCCCTGTCCTTACAAGAACATCTTTAAAAATTTCCTGGGAAACTTCCTGCCACCCTTTACTTAAGGTAAAAAAAGTGAATTATGTTTGTGTTTGTCTTTCCCAGGTGAAATTATCTATGTCTGCATGCTATCGAGTTCCCTCTGGAGGCTGGTTCCCGATCATTGCTAGTTTTGAGTGATTTGTAAATCCAGAAATTTTTTTTTGCAAGGCATTGGGAGGGAACTTGTCTTTCTCTTTTAATGGCATTAACTACCTGCTGATGCTTCATTCCTGATGGGTGACACTTTTCCCCTGCTCAGATTCTTCTTAGAAAAAGACTGGTATTGACCTTTTCATTTGCTGATGATCAGGGGTGCCTTTGTGGCCAGGCGTCTGGGCACAGGTTTAGAGCCCCACAGCCCAAGGCCCCCCCAGTTCGGTGCTATACATGTTAAAAAACAAAAATCACCGAGGTCCTCTCCTGCCCCTTTATTCCTCCTCTATTGGAGAAACAAAGAAGCTAGACTTTATATGAAGACTACATGCTAAATGAAGATTAAATGAAGGTTATATGAAGGCTAAAGTCTACATCAGTGTTTCTCAACCTTGGCAACTTTAAGATGTGTGGACTTCAACTCCCCGAATTCCCTAGCCACCGCGCTGGCTGGGGAATTCTGGAAATTGGAGGCCACACGTCTTAAAGTTGCCAGGGTTGAGAAACACTGGTCTACATGAAGCCTTTATAGGAAGACTGTATTTCAGCATCATAGGACTGCAGCCATAGAACTGGAGCGTATTGCCATGGAATTATTATTATTGTTGTTGTTACTGTTATTTTATTATTTTACTAGCCTTATATGTGACTCCAACCAAGTTTGGCTCTAAATAGGTACAAACCTACAAACAGCAATATGATTAAAACCAAACATAGCAATAAAAACATAGCCATATAATAAAATAACAGTTAATCAAGACTGACTCCACTGGACTTCCAGTGGGGACATGGCGGACTAAAGAGCTGTGCCTGCGGGCTCAGTGGGCAGAACTGACAACGCGGCAGTTTTTTTGGGCTCAGGCAGGTTTTTCCTGAAGCCCAGGAGTGTTTTTCCAGAAAAAGGAAAACACCTGGAATCACCCCATCTGTCCTCTGGACGGCTGCTTGCAGCCAGAAGATCACAAACAGCATTCACGTTCGACTGGTAAGAGCTAGCTGGGAGGTTGGGACGTCACCATTTTCCAAGCCACACTATAGCCTTAAAGGGACACTAAGACCGGCCACCCCATTTCTAAATCACCCAATTTATATTTCTTTTAAGTATGCGTACCCTAAGAGAGTCTTTCTACAGCAAGAAGTGGGTTCTCTTGGTGCTTATCGTTATTTTTGGGATCAATTTTTTAAAAAAATCTTTTTAAGTTTTGGATTTTGTTTTCCATCCAAATATTAAGGAGGATTGAGAGTAAATAATTGTCTCCCTCTTATTATTTTTGTACTAAATTTGAAGATATTAGCATTTTCCTACATGTTGAATCAGCTGTTTTGAACTTTTAGTTTTCTGCTTCTACTTTCCCTGGGGAATTGTCTGCATATCTCACTTTTGCTTATGTAAACACATTCTGCAATTCTTTCATATCTTCGACTTTTGCTGGTTAAGCTCCCAGGGGGCGCCATAATCTACTGCTTGAGACATGGAGGATTTTAAGCAGACTTTCTCTGACTTCCACTGAGTTTTTAAACAGATTCTTTCTGATTCCTACCAAGTTTTTATGCAAGGCATTCAGGACATTGTGGAAAATATGAGGTCTAAAATATGTCATCTGGTTGGGGATGTCGTGGATGAAACTGAGGAATTTAACAGCGACAGAAATGTCTCTTCGACTTCTGTTGAAATGCTGGATGAAGATCGAATAGTCGAGTTGAAGAAATTAAAGGGAGAGATCGAGTTGCAAGCCATAAGTGAAATTGATCTTCTGATGGAACGCCATGGAAAAGAAGGGGTTATTATGTATGGGAGGTCTCCTGAAGAGAAGTCGGTGTTTTTGAGGGGGGCAGTTGGGCTGTTCAATTTTTTAAAGAAAAAAGCTCTGTGTGCATTGTGGGGATATGTAAATGCTCTGGTTTATTTTTAAGTGGGATAAGGGTTTAAAAATATTTATCTGGATTGCTTTTAGGGTTTGGCTGACTTCGTTTATCTTTAACGATTTGGATTAAGATTATTAAGGTATAATAAAAAATGATAAATGTCTGATTTTGGGTTTAATATGATTAAGATTATTAAAATTGTTGTATTATCAAGTATAATGGCAGACAATTTATATGTTTTTTTAGTTTGATCTTTATTATAGTAGACAGGAATGTATAGAATAGTAATATGAAGGAAATAATTAAATAAATGTTATCTTTGGGGGGAAGTTGATTAGGAGGTATGTATGTACAGAATGTGTATGTGTGTGTAGCAACTGTATTTAATGATTTTTATAATGTGCCAATGGAATGATTTATAGAAATAATGTGATTTTGGTTTAATATAGAGTAAGGGATTATGGAAAACTGTATATCCTTGCTGTTAAAAGTTGGAAGTCACCTCTTTTTGTAATTTTTTTTAAAAAGTTGTCTTGTGTTTCCACACCTTTTTAGTCAATGAAGGTTCTCAGTCATCCAGGTGGAATTGTCTGTAGCTTGAATCATGTCAACTGGATTTCTATTTTCTCAGTGGAAACGTTTTGCTCCTTATCCAAGAACTGAAGAAGCTTCTTGGATAAGGAGCGAAACGTTTCCACTGAGAAAATAGAAATCCAGTTGACATGATTCAAGCTACAGACACACCTTTTTAGTTTTTTCTTTTTTTTCCCTTGTAGTTTTCTGTTTTTCTGTAGCTTTTATCTTTGCTTGAAACGTAATAAAATTCTTATAAAAAAAAAAGACTGACTCCACTGATTACACTGAATGGAAAGATAAAGTCTTCCTCAAATGGTTGCTAAATCACACATACTCCCCTGCACCTCTGTGCCACGGACTGTTATATAGCAAAGTAGGAGCCTTTCTTCTGCCCGTCAGGCCATGGAAGTGCTCCCCCTTTTTTTTTATCATGCAGACTGAAACGGGGGCATCCATGGGGGAGAGCTCAAACAATGTCATATGTGCATAGAAATCACATGGTTGCAACCACTATCTGCATTTTTTGACCCACCCTATGAATGCTGCTGAACTGAAAGAAAAGTCCAGAGTATTAACAAACATTTATACTGCACCCATGAAATTACTCACAAAACTACATCTTATTGAGATCAAGTATCGATTTTCTATTAATAAAGATTTGGGAAACTAAGTCTTTTTCTTCTGTTAATTGTACCCAAATTTGATGATTCCTTCATTCTTAGTAAACAAATCAATGTTTTAAGAGATATATGCTTTTCCCTTCCCTTTCTCTCTCTTCTTTCTTTTTGCACATAATAAAAATTTTGAAAAAGAAAGATCACGAAAAAGTTTATCTCCAAAAGCTATGCAGTCTTGGACCTGGTTAGCACTTGGAGAGGAGACCACAAGGAAATCCCAGGGATTGTGAAAAAAATATTCCGGAATAAAGCAAAGGCAAACCGCTTCTGTACTGTTGCTAACTTCATGGGGATACAATTGGTTTGACCTCTTTTAAAGCTAGCTGAGTTGGTAACAATCACTTTTCTTTTTAACATTTGCAATCACTACTGTACAATTTTGTGCTCAGCCATGATGTGCATAGCTATTGTTTACTGAATAATCCATCACTGAATAGATTTACATTACATGCTAAGCTATGAATCACAAGTTACCAACTGCAGTGGCAAGGTTTACACTCTGTGCCAAGCTAAAATCAGACAAATCACATTATGGTTTACTACAATGGGAGAATCAGCTAGTGAGGGAACTTTTCTTTATGGCCAGGAAAATTAATAGAAGCGTTTGTGCATTGAGTGAAGACCTCCTTTCTTTTGTTCTGTCCCCCTGCCTACTGCTCTGGTGTTCCTTGAGTTCCTGTTGGTTTAGCTGGTAAAAAGGTCAGAAATGTTGGAGGGGGAGGGATGTTGTGTTCTCTGATTAGGTAGATAAAATGGCAACTCTTTGTTATGCCCAGACTTCTCTTCACCTCACATTTGTAATGTTTATTTGTTAAGCCACAAGTGCACAAGCATTTGGCAGAGTAAAAAAGTCAAGCTGATGGCTGTGACTGCACAATCAAAGTCTTGTCTCTTTTTTAAATGCATCACAAAAAAGGGTCAGGGCTTCAATCATACAGTTAGGGCGACCATCTTGACTTTAGACCAGGCGTGTCCAACCTGCGGCCTGTAGGCCGCATGTGGCCCTGAACAGCTAGTAATGCGGCCCTAAAAAATCATAAACTTTTAACATTATTTTGTGATTTTTTGGTCGCTGTTCTCTCTTCTGTTTTGCAGCCAGGCCCACGCCAAAAATAGACAATCCCGGTACATTTGAGACAGTAACAAAGCTCAGGGTAGTTACATTGCCTGCGTAGAGCATCCGCTTCTCCTCTCGGCTTCCCATGCAGGCAGGCAGCGGCCTTCCGCTGGTTTGCGAGCAGCCGCCGAAGTCAGTTTTACAACTTGACTTGCAAGTGGAGTCTGCCACTCTACCAATAATGCGTCTGTAGTTAGTAGGCGAAGATTGGCGGAGGCTGCTGCTCGAAGCAGAGCCGAGATGCCGAGTGGGAAGGGGAGGCTGCCAGCGGCTCCGGCAGAAAAACGTGCCGTTAGCAGCAGTCGCCAATGGGTGATGGTTCTCCCAGGTAAAAGCTGACGACCACCTTGAGAACTCACTGAGAATTGCAACCACTTTCATCGAACCAGACATTGATGCATTAGTTTCACAAAAACAAGGTGAAATATCTCACTAGTTTTATGTTGCCCTCTTTTTTTAAATTTTATAATAAAAAATATTTAAAAAATAATGAAGTTTTATTACTTATATACATTAACTATATTATATATTTTATGTGTGGCCCAAGACAATTCCTCTTCACTCAATGTGGCCCAGGGAAGCCAAAAGGTTGGACACCCCTGCCTTAGACCCTCTCCCATGGAGGTCCTTACCTGAAGCTGCTAAAATCTGAACAGTTTTAGGGAGGGCTATGAGTGACTAATGATTTTTATTGGTGTCTTGTACTGGTATTTGTTTTTTACAATTGTTATTCTTATTGCAGATGTTTTATTGCATTACCACTGTATATGTTTGTGGTGAACTGCTGAGAATATGGTTGAATGCAGCAGATGATAGATAGATGGATGGATGGATGGATGGATGGATGGATATATAGCTGTTTCTGTTCCACATGTCCCAGGACTGCAAATGTTGACAAATTATGAACTCCTGATGGTACACAGCTATAATGACTATAATTTAAGTAGAAATAGAAGACATTTCACAGGAATGGGGAAATCACAGAGACAGGGTACCTGTGTACTTGCTCTCTCTACTCTGAGTCATGCATATATAAATACCTATCAAACTATTCCCTTTCAGTATAAGCAGTGTAATGCAAAGTGCAGAAAAAGAATGAGAAGTAGTGAGCAAAAGTAATTAAAAGCAGAGAAGAGAAAAGAGAGGACATCAAACTGAATCTGTAACAACATCTTATACGTTTTAGTAATAACATGTTCATCATTTGCACACTTGTCATTTCTCTTTTTCACGATCTCATCAGCTTCATCCAACCATGACTTTTTCAGTCTTTTCCTTCCTTTGGACTGAAACATCCTTCCTTCATACATTTATTTGGTGATTTGATCCTCATTCATTCTCTCTATATCACCAAACCACCTCAACGTATTCCTTTCTTACAGGTCACTCAGCTAAATTTATTCCTCATTCATTCTTGATCCTTCTTCTTCTATTACATATACCTCTTGAGCAGGCCCGCAACTAGGGTCTGTGTCACCCAGGGCAAACATGGATTCCGCGCCCCTCCCCCATGGGTTGGTGAGGGAGGTGTTGTCATTTTGGCGCCTCCTCCCAGCGCAGCGCCCAGGGCACATGCCCAGGTTGCCCCCCCTAGTTGTGGCCTTGCTCTTGAGTAGCCCATTCTCAGCGCATTCAACTTTTAAGTTTCCCCTGACATACCCAAGTTTCGGTTCTGTAAAACGAAGTCACAGCCATCAGCTTGAAGCCCTTATATACACATTTTCACTTCTTTTGACAAATATTCGTTCCTTGCAACATATGACATACTGTTCACTACCTTTCTGCCAACCCTTGCAGAAAGGGTTGCCCACACTTTAAAATTTCTCTATCCATTCTCTATCTGTTTTCCCATCTTTAGTAAACTTTCTAACAAGTTACACAAAATCTACTTTCTCTAATTTCTCATCATGTATGTACAAATTATAATAGTTCATTCCATTTTCCTTGTTGAGCACAACTACCATGGTCTTTGATACAAGTTTCAAATTCATGCTTCTTGCTGGATTATATAATCTAAAATTATTCTAAAACTCAGATGAAGATTATTCATGTTCTCAGCCAACAATATGGCATCATCTGTATACAGAACACAATAGATTGATGTCGCTGACAAACATATCTCTAACATTATCCCAAGCACTGCTTATACATTTATTCGTAAATACAATGAACAATCAAAGGGACATCAGCGATCTTACTCCATGCTCCCTTTCAAGCCATTTACAAATGTTCCATTTATTCTTACGCATGCTTTCCTTCCATAATATATTGCAATTGTCACATTCAGCTTCAACTAACCTTCAACTCCATATTCATGCAAAACATTCCACAATTTTCACTTTGTCGTACACTTTCTCTAAAACAACAAATGCACACTAAACTTTTCTCGCATTCATTCATACATTTCTTGATGACTTGCTGAAATCTAGTCTGCACACCCTGTGCCCAGTGTAAAGTAAGTGCTTTTTTTTTCAGCGACATATTTGCTGTCTTTTAGAAATGTGTATAAATCTACCTAATATCGGGGATAGCTTTGACGGTGTGGTCAGTGAGTTAGAGCCAGACATCCTGAAGAGTGAGGTTGAATGGGCCTTAAGAAGCATTGCTAATAACAAGGCAGCAGGAGACGACGGTATCCCAGCTGAACTGTTTAAAATCTTGCAAGATGATGCTGTCAAGGTGATGCATGCCATATGCCAGCAAATTTGGAAAACACAAGAATGGCTATCAGATTGGAAAAAATCAACTTACTTTATATCCCCATACCAAAAAAGGGAAACACTAAAGAATGTTCAAACTATCAAACAGTGGCACTTATTTCACATGCCAGTAAGGTAATGCTCAAGATCTTGCAAGGTAGACTCCAGCAATTCATGGAGCGAGAATTGCCAGATGTACAAGCTGGGTTTAGAAAAGGCAGAGGAACTAGAGACCAAATTGCCAATATCCGCTGGATAATGGAGAAAGCCAGGGAATTTCAGAAAAACATCAATTTCTGTTTTATTGACTATTCTAAAGCCTTTGACTGTGTGGATCATAACAAATTGTGGCAAGTTCTTGGTGGTATGGGGATACCAAATCATCTTGTCTGCCTCCTGAGGAATCTGTATAATGACCAAGTAGCAATGGTAAGAACAGACCACGGAACAACGGACTGGTTTAAGATTGGGAAAGGAGTACGGCAGGGTTGTATACTCTCACCCTACCTATTCAACCTGTACGCAGAACACATCATGCGACGTGCTGGGCTTGATGAATCCAAGGCTGGAGTTAAAATCGCTGGAAGAAACATGAACAATCTCAGATATGCAGATGATACCACTTTGATGGCTGAAAGCGAGGAGGAGCTGAGGAGCCTTATGACGAAGGTGAAAGAAGAAAGTGCAAAAGCTGGGTTGCAGTTAAACCTCAAAAAAACCAAGATGATGGCAACCAGCTTGATTGATAACTGGCAAATAGAGGGAGAAAAAGTGGAGGCAGTGACAGACTTTGTATTTCTAGGCGCAAAGATTACTGCAGACGCTGACTGCAGCCAGGAAATCAGAAGACGTCTACTTCTTGGGAGGAGAGCAATGGCAAATCTTGATAAAATAGTTAAGAGCAGAGACATCACACTGACAACAAAGGTCCGCATAGTTAAAGCAATGGTATTCCCTGTAGTAACCTATGGCTGTGAGAGCTGGACCATAAGGAAGGATGAGCGAAGGAAGATAGATGCTTTTGAGCTGTGGTGTTGGAGGAGAATTCTGAGAGTGCCTTGGACTGCAAGAAGATCAAACCAGTCCATACTCCAGGAAATCAAGCCAGACTGCTCACTTGAGGGAATGATATTAAAGGCAAAACTGAAGTACTTTGGCCACATAATGAGAAGACCGGATACCCTGGAGAAGAAGCTGATGCTAGGGAAAGTGGAAGGCAAAAGGAAGAGGGGCTGACCAAGGGCAAGATGGATGGATGGTATTCTGGAGGTGACGGACTCAACCGTGGGGGAGTTGAGGATGGTGACGGCTGACAGGAAGCTCTGGTGTGAGCTGGTCCATGAAGTCACGAAGAGTCGGAAGCGACTGAACAAATAAACAACAAAATAAATCTACTCTAGAAATAACATGTTACTCTAAATCTTTATTCATGGTAAAAATAATTTTAAAAACTATTTGGTAAAGCTCTAAAAAACAAATATATTCTCATTTTACCTATGCTTCAGAGTGGATGTTCAGATTATTATCTTAAGTGTGGCAAAGTGAGCAAAGCTGAAGTGAATTTCAAAGCTGAATAGTGATTTCAAAGTCTGAGCCCACCTGGAGCAGCTTCCATCTGGATTGCATTCTGTTTTCCGTTCTGAATGTCCTCTTGATGAGAAATAAAATCACATGGCTTTTCCCATAATGCCTATAGGGTTCTTGCTGTGAACAGTAACAGCTGAATGGCTAAAAATAGTTCAGAATCATTACATTCACTTACCTGCTTTGATTCAAGTCCACATTATGATTATGATGTTTTTCTTCATTAAGGAGAAATTAGGCTAGCTCCTTCCCTGCTATCATTTAGGAAGTCCCTCAAGATCTGGTCATATTGTCAGGCCTGGGGGTCTTTGGGAACGGGAGACATTGTTGGATGGCTCCACTATGACTGACATTCTCACTCTCTCCGCGGGGTTGGTATATTTTACAATTTTGTGATTTTATAATTTTGTGATAGCATTCTTTTAATAATCATTTTATCTTTTTATAATGATTGTTTTTATTTATTCACTGTTTTTACCTCATTGTAAAATGAGAGTCACCTTGTGTGAGATGGGCGGCCATATAAATGTGAGCAACAAACAAACAATTTGTTGTAAACCGCCCAAAGTCCCCTTTGGGGGAAATGGGGCGGTGTTATAAATTCAAGAAATAAATAAATAAACAAACACAAACAAACAAACAAACAAACAAAGAACAAAGAAAAAGAGCCACCTCTTGGACTGATATTCTTTGGAAATTTGAGTTCTAGCCAAGAACCTAGAAATTATCCAAATAATATTGTAAAATATAATATGTGCCCAGCAAAGTGTGTTTTTGTTTGTAAATCCACAGTTGATGTAGCTGAAAAATGTGTTTAATCTGTTAGTTATTTTGCCTAATGCACCAATTATTATAGGGATGATGGTGATGATGACAATGATGATAATGATGATGATGATTTAAATAACTTAAATTCTTATTCTCTCCTTGCTATCACAATGCCAGTGTGGTTATTATGGCAGTCCATAAATAGATGCAGTGCAACCACATGTGGGAGTTCTGTTAGTCAAATAGACTGTAAATGTAGGCCAGTGACACAAAGTTTGTGGCATCTCTGTTCTGTATGCCAGGCCATATGTTCAAAATAACCTTGAACTAAGCACAAAAAGTTGACCCCAGCCTGGATAACCCCTATATTAGTAAGGCAACTGGAGTTACCAGTCTTAGCATGTAAGGAAGAACCTACAAAATAAAAAATTTCCAAGATTGATATCCTACACGTCAGAATATAAGATTAGTCTTATATTCTCCTTAGTATTAGTCTTATATACTCCTTTGAATTGCACACCCATCATTTGTGGCTTGTGTGGGACTCTACCTCAATGTTTCAATTGTTCATAAGAAGTTGAGATTTCAACTATCCAGGCAAATGTCTTGCTTTATGCTGGTCATAGGCCTGGCTTCTTTGTAGTTGTTAAAATTTCCAAAGCATATTTGACATTGTAGGGAAAAAATGCCTGAAAAATGAAACTTGTTGCTGAGTGAAGTGTGTAAATGGATTTCTAATTTCATTCAAGGATAATGTTGATCTGCTGCAGCCTCTATGTTGACAGAATTTAAAGTTCAGATGCCTAGAATCTGCAACTGTAGAGCCCAAATCTCCAGTTACTGTTGTAGAGTTTCAATGTTTAATGCAATAGAAGGCAGAAAGAAGAATAAAGGTTAACATCATGGGAGAATCGCACTAACCATGTTTAATTAAGTGTAATTTCATTTAAGTTTAAATCCAATTTAGGCATTGACATGGCCGCACCAACGTTTTTTTTTTTTTTTTTTGGCATTGTTTCCCCTTTATTGGTGCCTTTCTCTCACTCTGTCTGGAAACCTCTGGAGCACTCTCCAATAATTGCTACCCAGTCGTGCGCTTCTTAAAATCCTGTCAGGCTGGTATTGTGCAGCTGTTCAGCGATGGATCCATCCGTTCCTCCCTTGGAGGTCTGTTGGCTCCATCCTGGAGCTTTGCAAGCCAGCTGTGTCTTTAAGGATAGCTGTCAGCATAGGAAAAGTTTGGGATGAAGTATCTCTGCACTGAGTGCGGCACGGCGGTAAAAGTCTCTGGTGATGCCAGCCTCTTCAAAGGGGATGGTAATGGTTCTAGGTTGACTTTTGGCAGAGGAAGTTTCATGAAGGGGACAAAGCCGTTCATGAGATAATGTGCGAAGAGGTATGGAAAGTAGAAGCCTGCATTGGAAGGACACAGCAGAGGAGGGAAAAAGGCCAGACATACACATTCCTTTCCTGCACCAACTTTTTGAAGTGAGGTTCTCTGCACATCCCTCAAAGGCAATTGCTCTCCTTTGCTTAAAATAATCGCATCCCTGTTATGGGTTATATATTCTTAATTTTCTGTTTGTCCACAAAGGCATTAAAGGTGGTGTTCAAGGTTTTCTCCTGCACTCCCTCCAGATGCTGACTGATTCAGTAAATCTCCTTGCTCCCCTTGTATTGACAGTGACTTTTTGGGGTTTCAAACAGGGATTGAATCTGGAATCTTATTGCATGCAAAGAAGGAATGCAGAACCAGATGATACCTTCTGCAAAATGAACTTTTAGCCTTTACTGCTAGGATAATCATGAATGATTTTTTTATTTAAAAAATAGTCCTATAAAATAAACAGAAAGGAGAAATTGCACTGGTGAACAGGAGTGATAAAAGGCAAAGCATAGCATAATATATAGTTACCTTTGAACTACATATGATGATTAGAGGTGCGGCAAAACAGAGATATCCATCAATAATAATTACACTAAATAATCTACAGGCCACTTGTTCAGATCGACTTAGGTGCGGCAGTCATAGCTGAATAAACATAGTCTGCCTAATGTAGAAAAATAAATAATCTAATAATGGACCTTTCCTCAACAAAGCTCTAGGGCACTACGCAAGGTGTGGATTGTTTATTATAATTGCATAAGGTGGTGACAGCTAACCAATGGTAAAGTGAGCGTCACAGTGTTTTTTAGGCCTGTTCTAAATTTGATCTTAGGATCATAATTAGCATCGGAAATAGAATTACAAAGTTGGAGGAGTCATGGAGGCTATCTTTCTAACCCCATCCTTGAGTCTCTGGGAGTTGGGCGGCATATAAATGTATCGAATTACTTTTATAATGTAAGAAATGCAAAAATTGAATGCCCCAATGGCTGGCAGCCCTATCATTCCTTGACTTCCCATGAGTAAGGACCCACCATCTCTCTAGGTAACGTATTTCATTTTTGAACTGCTGTTGCCATTAAGGTAATTTTCATGTTCAACTAAAATCTTTCTTCCTGTCTAAAGAACCAGCCTTGATCTCCAGAGCAGCTGAGAAGGTTTTCTTCCTTCAGTGTGATAGTCCTTCAAGTGTATCATGTTACCCTTTAATCTTCTTATCAACTAGGGGAAACCTTCAATCTTTCTTGCTAGAATGTTTTTAATAACTCTGCTATCTCCACTGTTTTTCTTTGAACTCTTTCCAGTTTGTATCTTTCTTAAAGTACAGTACCAGATCTTGCTAGAGGAAACCTACAGTAAGTAATGCACAATGAGAAGGACTACTACTTCTAGTGGTCTGAAGGCTATCACTCTATGAATACAACCAAAACACATGTTAGTTTTGGCTCCCTAATAATGGGGTTTGTAACAGTTTGTCTCTTTAGTAATTGACTATATTGTATGCTTCCTTTCCTTCTCTTTGACCTTGGTCATAATGCATATTCTCTTGTTCTCTCTTTATCTCTCTATCCCCATCTTTTTTTATATAGGAATGAATTACCAGAACAAATTTTACGTAAGCGAATGAATAGAACAACTAGTCACAAGTATGGGTGTAACAAGGTGAGACTGGGATGCAATTACTGAAACTTCATTAGCCAAACATTAGCTCAGTGAATACATCCCAGAAGAATATAAACAGGCATATAAGGGAGTCAATTGCCTACTTGCATTTCTTTTAAAACACTTAACACATATAAAATAGATGCATGTTTTTTTAATGTATGAATCTATACATTCTCTTATTAGTGAATGAAAGGAAACTGCCAGTTGTTCCCAGTTGAATGTGCACTTGGTTTGTTGTTATGCAACATATGAAGTACTGTAGAGTCTGCTTTCTCCATGCTAAATGAATGTTTGTCCTTCCATTCATTTAGAAAAAAATGTGTTTATTTAGTGAGGAAAAATATGTTATTGTATCTTGCTTTGACTTATGCCAAGAGTTAATAACTTGAGTGAGTAACTTTTCTGGAAGACAGATTGCTGTTCCAGTCCTAATTCCTCTCACATTTAGCTGTTTTCTGTTTTTTAAGAGGGATAGAAGAACCCAGCTATCTTTTCTTCTGTTTATAAATAGCAAACTCCATCCTCATTGACCGAGGGCTTCTCAGCTGGGAATCTGGAAGTGGTTTTGCTAAGTAACAACAAATAAAAAGGCATGGAGAAATAAAAAAGTCACTGGACTGTTGAAAAAGTATTCAAGTATTCAGCCTTTTTTGTTTCCATGGATTCTTTGAAGGGAAACCAGCTAAAGAGGAAAATAATAGATGTACTGCTGCTGGGAAGTGCATAGCTTAACTTGGGCTTGCCGTACACAAGAGGTTCCCATTCATTCTACACTGATGAACCTCAATAAGCAGGTTTAATCTTGGCATTCTCAATAATCTCCTATAGAAAGTCTGGCTTCTTCACAAATACTCTTTGCACAGCCATTTCTATAGCTCTCCAGGTCCCAAACATATTATACCAAACTTTTCCCAAACATGTTTTCCCAAAGAGCAAAAGTAACCATCCTGGCAAGAAGAAAACTTCCAAAATCCTCATTAGGACAACATCTTTATTAGAACTGAAGGTCACAAAATAATGTGCAAGTTTTCAAGCTCTCCATAATGCGTCACTGGCAAAATGTCAATAAGGAAAAAGCTGGTGGGGTGGCATGAGAACTAAGTGACAGGGATCCAAACTCGCCTTTAGAACAAACAAGATACTTCTTATCCTGATGATTTCAGCTCAGTCTCTTGCCTTTCTCTAGCCTTTGGGTGTAAGGCTGTCTCCAAATCTAAGGGGACCCTCAGGAACAGTTCCTTCCATTACCAGTTGATTCTTGGAGATAAACGTTTTTGTGGAGTCTTGGTGCTCTCTGAGCCTGGTTGTTTTCTTGCAGACGTTTCACTGCCCGACTAGGCAACATTTTTAAAACAAATTTTAAACATTGTGAAATTCAGCCACATGGCACTGCTTGAAATGGCAGACCATGCATTCTTAGAGTAAGCTTTAACCTGGTCCTTGGCAGCTGTCCAAGAATGCAGGTGCTGATTCAAGCATATTTGAGTGTGCCCTAAGTACATCATTCTTCCCCCCCCCCCCCCCAGATCAGCTCAAACCCCAGGCTCCTTAGAGGAACTGTTGCAGTGGTAAGGCCAAAGAGTGGAAGGCTCTGGAATTATATAAATAAACCTAGGCTTTTGATCTTCTGCAGGTGCTGCCAAACAAGTTAAGGGGGCATCTTGATCAAAGCCCCACCCTTTTTTATGTGCATTGCAAGTTAGTTTTTTGAGGGGAGGGATTGCACAGACTCAGCATAGCTTATACATCTTGATCTTTGAATGCCTTGCCACTATTTCCCACTTCCTAGCATTTCTCTGTGCAAAGATGGGATGTAGCACAGGGAATGGTTGCTGAATGAATTGGATTAGAGTCTTCTAGGTGCTGTGGAGATTCCAGGTAGATACTGGGACAAGGAGACACACAATGACTGATCCATATTTTTATAAATATAAAATCCAACGGTTATGCATAGGTTCCTTGATTGCATGTCTGTTTGTCCTCTGGTTTCATTGATTTAAATACCCCATCCTTGCATGATGGAGTCCAAAGAGGTCCACAGTTTATAAAATGAACAGCAGTGTTATGTTTGTTTTTCCCAGAAAATTTAGAAATGTGTGTGTGTGTGTGTGTAAAGAAGTAGTGGTTGTACAATCCCTAAGTAACAGCCCATTAGTACTGTGCACAGCGAAATAGAAAATTAGGAGGGGAATCATCTTCACTCGTGTTCCTAATAATTGGTCGATCAATCTGTACAATCCTTCTAAAACCAGAGCTGAATATTGAAATACAGGGCACTCACAAGACAGCAATAATAACCCATCCCACAAAGGTGTTCAGATTGCCTCCAGAAAATGTCTGTAACACTGTTGGAACAGTTTTGAAAACACAATATGAATAGGAGAGGGTTAGCTCATGTTCCTTTTGTGTGTTTAAATGAAAGCTGAACATTAAAAAAAAAAAGGTTCTGGAATAACCCCAAGGGGGCGAGGCCTGTGTGGGTCTTTTCATACCGCTCCTGCTCAAGGGTGCCTCTTGCTCAGCTGCAACGGTGTCAGTGCAATATCCTGTATCAATTTGCGATGGCACCACTGTCCCACAGGTGGGGTGCTGGGCTTGCAGAGTGGCTATTTACTGTGCAGCCGCAAACAGTCATCCTCATCATGTGACCTATGAGAGCTGTTATTACTCGGCAACCTTATCTGTGGAACAGTTAAGGAAAATTATCATCGGGATTTCAGAGAACTAACAACTGTTTGACAAAGCTATTTCAAATTGCATTCTGCTTGTGATTATTTTTTAATGACTGTTAAAATCCACTGAGCTTCATGTCCAGGTAGTTCTTAACCATTGGGCAGTGAAAAAAACGAAATCTTTTCACAGTGTCATTCAAGAATGCTTTTCTGTAGAAAGTAGTCCTGCAAGTGCAAGAGACCGTGGAGCTACTTTTTAGCATCTGAATTGTGCCAGTCAGAGAGGCATTGTTGCTAAGCTGCCTTGCCCAGATCAGCTTAGTGGTTGCTGAGCTGCAAATGGAGTTCTGAAGTTTTTGTCCTCTCTTTCTTGATGTTTACCCTATGGCCTTCAACAAAGGACAAAAAGTTATAGCGTTAGGCAAGGACCCCGACATATAAACAGGCTCTTGCATCTTTTAGCAGCACTTGGCAACCATGGAAAGCAGCCAGGGCCCTCACCTTTCTAGGATCCACCCTAAGCTGCCCTTCCATATTTTTCATTGGCCTGACATTACAGGCAGGTTAGGCGTTGACTACACCCAACCACCTTACATTGCTTAGGGAACTCCTTTGCTACCCATCAGTGGTGACTCACCAAGGAATTTTGGATATAATAGCCTTAGGTGGTCCTTTTTGCATCGGTTGCTCTTTCCATTTGTGCTTCTTGGCTGCTTCTAGAGTCAAACGCATGCATGCATAAAATCTGGGTAAGTTACAATAATAAAATAAGCATCTGTAGACACTGTGATGGGGGCGCAGTGGCTCAGTGGTTAAGACACCAGGCTTGTCGATCGGAAGGTTGGCGGTTCGAGACCCAAGCACCGCATGACGGAGTGAGCTCCCGCACTTGCCCCAGCTCTTGCCAACCTAGCAATTTGAAAGCGTGCAAATGCAAATAGATGAATAGGTACCACTTCCGTGGGATGGTAACAGCGTTCCACGCATGTCATGCTGGCCACATGACTGCGGAAGCATCTTTGGACAGCACTGGCTCTTCGGCTAAGAAATGGAGATGAGCACCACCCCCTAGAGTCGGACACAACTGTGCAGGGGAAAACCTTTACCTAGACACTGTGATATCAAATATATTTTAAAAAAGCACATTCCTGATGATCGAATATGCTACAATTGTAGTTCAGTAAGCTCACCACAATCATAGCAAGTAGCAATATCCTGGCTTATCTTGCCAAAGCTAAATTGGCCTAATCTGGTTCATACTTGGATGGGAAAGCAGCAAAAAAATCCCAGGGCTGTAAATTAGACTAGGAAATTGGAGGGGGGGGGGAAATCCCAGAAGAAGGAGACAATGACAAATCCTTTTCATACTGAAGTCAGTGGCGTCCATGTAGTCACGAAGCATTACATTCAACTTGATAGAGATTTTACCTTTAAGTCCTACCATTGATCAAGAGCTTCCTAGGGGCAATCTGGTTTGGGAGCCTCCACATACTGGAGCCAGCTCAATTAATTGCTTCTTTTCACAATGCAACAGAGACAATTAGTCAAAGACGTTTTCCCCATTTCCAGAAGGGAGGCAGGCTTTTGAGTGATCTAGTCTTTTGAGGGATTTTTCAGGAAAACTACTTACCTTGGGTACCTTGCCAGCTCCTCTTATATCAGCCAGTTACAAGTTTGGGGGCCTAGATGAGGTGGAAAAGGCCTGGAATTGTAAATTGTAAGTTGTATATGTATATGTGTGTGTATCTGTCAGAGATCAGAAACATCCTCGAACTTCAGTAAAAGCTGTGCCTCATACCGGTCCTTTGAGCAGCCTGACTGTGGTTCATAAATAATCTATGTTATAGGAACAAGCTGATTTAGTAGTTGTGTTACCCTCCAATAAGTCCACTGTAGCTTTGAATGTAGGGATGCGCTATAAATCCAGTTGCTCAGCCACAGTAACATTCTGCATTCGAATGGCAAAATTATTTCTCTTATTTTGGAGCTGCTACTGCAATCTGGGTGACTTGAGAATTATAGATGTGCACCTATTGTTTAAAAGCAACTGTTTCATTAGAGAAAGAGACTAATAGAGGTTTCCTACAATATATATAAGGTGGATGGTAGAAAAGTAAGGATTTAAAGAATGGCAAATAATTTTGGAGAAGATTCCTCACAACAGATCATTCACAAAACATCACCTGGATCTTGGATTCCCGTGTTAGCATCATTGTAAGATCAAAGTCTGCATTGTATGCAGGCCACATACTATGTAAAAAATGTAATTTTTTTTCTCAACTTGCATGAGCAAGATCTAGCAAAAGATTTCTATGTGCTGAGCAGATATTTCCCTTGCAGAGAGTTCATGCAAGAATTTTATGCAAAGCTGCATTCAGAGAACTTCCTCTGGATGCATATGCTCTTTTCTAGCAGCTAATTTTGCATAAAGGACAGAACAGGAGCCAAATTAAGACCCCTTTACATCATTCAGAAATAAAATTCAATGGCTCAGCACTTAACTTTGCCTGGATTGTGCACTGATATGCCAGACTGCACAAACAGTACCTTTTCTTCGACTCATTCCTCACTAAAGCCTTGTCTCCATGTTTATGGAATCTCACAGCCATGACCATGAGCTCCCAGTATTGGTACACACAGCGGCTTCCATTTTTGGCACATCATACACAACAAAAAATATAACATGGGGTTGTACACTGTACACATGTAGGCATGAGCTCATCGTTGTCTGCTTAGTAAAGACATTGTGGAATATTTCTGTGGGAAGGATGTCCTGGAAAATGCCGCTATGTTGGACTTAGGGAGAAATCAGAGCCGTATCTTACAAAAGAAATATTTAGGGTCTTCACAACAGCAAAACTGATTGGATGAATTCACAATAAGACTAATAAAATATAATTCTGTAATTCTGGGAGTTGTAGTTACTAGGTGAGGAAGACTTATACTACAGTTTATCTTTCTGTGCTGCTCAGTTGATATGGTATTAAACTAAGCTGTATGTCAACTACCGTTTAGAAAACTGACAGTTCTAAATATATCTGCGAATCATGATTTATGTTCTCTCTACCCATGTCAAATCCCTGGAAGCTATTGTAAATCGCTCCATCTTGCCTAATTCTGGAAGATTCCTGCATGTGACAATACCTTATTATTACTGGAAGACAGCACCAAGAGGTAGTGTAACCAAGGACCCATTTGACTGGAAACCTTGTTGTTGCTGTTCATCTTGTAGCCTTTCCCAAATGAGTGTGTTGCTGATGTCTTAAATGACTGTTTCCCTCAGCTCCAGCCCGTATGGACAATGAACTCTCAGCAATTTCCCAAGAAGCATTCCTGCCCCTGATTTCCTCACCCTCCTACTAATATTTTTTGTCTCCAAAGAGGTAACTGTAGCATCCTCTACTTTACTGACATTTTCCAATTTTTCCCCCCCAAGGCTGGAGTTAAAATCGCTGGAAGAAACATTAACAATCTCAGATATGCAGATGATACCACTTTGATGGCTGAAAGCGAGGAGGAGTTGAGGAGCCTTATGACGAAGGTGAAAGAACAAAGTGCAAAAGCTGGGTTGCAGTTAAACCTCAAAAAAACCAAGATTATGGCAACCAGCTTGATTGATGACTGGCAAATAGAGGGAGAAAAAGTGGAGGCAGTGACAGACTTTGTATTTCTAGGCGCAAAGATTACTGCAGACGCTGACTGCAGCCAGGAAATCAGAAGACATCTACTTCTTGGGAGGAGAGCAATGGCAAATCTTGATAAAATAGTTAAGAGCAGAGACATCACACTGACAACAAAGGTCCGCATAGTTAAAGCAATGGTATTCCCTGTAGTAACCTATGGGTGCGAGAGCTGGACCATAAGGAAGGCTGAGCGAAGGAAGATAGATGCTTTTGAGCTGTGGTGTTGGAGGAGAATTCTGAGAGTGCCTTGGACTGCAAGAAGATCAAACCAGTCCATACTCCAGGAAATAAAGCCAGACTGCTCACTTGAGGGAATGATATTAAAGGCAAAACTGAAGTACTTTGGCCACATAATGAGAAGACAGGATACCCTGGAGAAGAAGCTGATGCTAGGGAAGGTGGAAGGCAAAAGGAAGAGGGGCCGACCAAGGGCAAGATGGATGGATGGTATTCTGGAGGTGACGGACTCAACCATTGGGGAGCTGGGGATGGTGACGGCTGACAGGAAGCTCTGGCGTGGGCTGGTCCATGAAGTCACGAAGAGTCGGAAACGACTGAACGAATAAACAACAACAAAACCATCAGAGGATGTCTCAACATCTGGGATATCTAAAAAAGCCTGAACAGAAACAGGGTGTTGTGTAGGAATTTTTGCCCTGTGGGCATGTGCAGTGCTGAGAATCACCAGTTAAAGGTCTTCATCAGTTCCGGACATTCATTTCTTCAGGAGTCTTCAGGAGGCAGAATGAAAACTTAAAGGTTTGCTTGTCAATTCGGACAACATCAATTTGTGCCATCATGGTTTGTGACCTACTACACACAACTATTGTCACAAAACATTTTGATCTCAACCAAACATTTGTGCATTTGAGCGTCTTGAAAAACTCACTGTTGCAAGTTACTAGTATGGTGTAACACTTGAACAGAGCCAATTGTACATCCCCAGGCATTTTCATGCACCTTCTCATTTCTATTCTTTTTTCTTTTCTTAATGATGCACCTTTTGATGTACAAAAGAATTTGTGTTGACAGGATTGTGCCATTATCTTAATGGTCTTTCTTGTTTGTGTTTCCTTGGGGGGCAGGCGGAATCTTAGTTAAGAAAGCATCAAATCCTCTCCCAACATTTTCTTCTATAATTGGTACTAACAAGCTGCACTGAATATTTTTTTAAGTGTATTAAAAAGATTTGGCAGAGAGTATTTTTAGGTTTGTGGATTAACAAGCACTAACCCATCCCTCTTCCCTCCCCACTTGATCCTTAAGGATTTGCCTGAGTCATGGATTTCTTACTAGGCTTGTTAACTCTGTTATTTTTTTAAAGCCACTAGAATAAAGGAATCTTTTGCAGAGCCATCATCAGGATTTAAGCCATGAATAGACTGAACAACCTCCCTGACTCCCCTTGGGGGAGTCACCTTTGACCCCCCCCCTCAGATGGTGAAGCTTCTTTAGCCTCCTAAATGAAGCAAGATGAGGGCTCAAAACAAGCGCTTTCTCTGTCCTCACAGATTCACTGAATCCAGTGACAAGCAAGATAAAAGATGAGCTCTGTTGGCATTTTATTTTCACAGCTGTTTTTCCACAAAACTGGGGCAGAGGGAGGAAGAGAAGAGAGAGAATATAAAAGGCTACAGAAACTGTTATTAGAAGTGTAACCCCAAGGCCCAGCACAGTGTTCCTTACTCTGGGGCCTTCCAATCAAGTTGGACTATCCCGCCTATAATTCCCAACCAGCATGGGAATTAAGGGAGTTGAATTCCAACACATCTGGAGAGCAATAGATTGGGAAAGCTGGATTAACAAAAGCTTGTCTAGCCTTTTTTATCATTCTAGATTGAGGTTCCAGACAGGACTTTTCCCTGGCACAATACATAAAACAACCATGGAACCCAGAATGAAAAGGCAGCAAATTAAAGACTTCGGTCTTAATGCTTTTCAGTGGAATCATAGAAAGCTGCCTTTTACCAAGACTACTGTTGACTGTGGCTTGCCAGATTTTCAGGCAGGATTTTTTGCCAGCTGTACCATTAATTCTTTGCAGGCAAAGCATGTGAGAAATACAGTCTGATGCTGTGATTCCTTGTCATCACTGCCAGTCAGCTGATTAGACCGGAACTCACTCATCACCTCAGCTCCCACCTCCCACATTCACCACCAATCGCCACAATTTTTGTAGAAATGTATGAGAGGAATGCACATGATGATACAGGCAGCAAGGTAAGTACTAAAATTCAGGAAATCGATAAAGTCTTAGGTGCAGTCCCTGGCTGTGAGTTCATGTGCTAAGTGGAACCGTGACCTCACACAAGCAACCTCAAAAGAGGGTAAATGGGAAAGATGACAATGAATATCTAAAAATGGGAGATGGTTGGCATGGACAACCAATTAGCCCTAGCTCCTTAGAATTCAGAGTTTCCTTCTGAAGAGCACTGTTAACCAGCAAGTTTGGTCTAAGAGCTTTTATTAGGATAGGAGGGATCTAAAACAAGTCACATGCTGAATAAATACTTAATGTTGGATTCCTTGCTACAAAATTTATTTAATCTGGCCTTTAAAAATGGGGAGAATGGGAATACATACCCAAATGCAACTACAATAATTATTTTATTTGCTGAAAAATATATTCTTAAAGAAAAAAGGGGAGGGGGGCTTGTTTACCTGGGTGGTCCACACATTTTCCCAATGTTTATTTAGTTACCTGAAATTGCAAAAAAAATTGAAAAACAAAGGTCTAATTATTTTTAGAGCTCATTGGGTTAGGGAAAGGTCTGTCCATATTTCCCTGGGACTAAGAGCTGTGAGCTTGATCCTGTTGCAGTCAAGTCCTATTTGCTGGCTTCCCAAAAGCATCAGGTTGGACAGATGCTGGATTAGGTAGGCCTTTGGTCTGATCCAGCAGAGAGCTTCTTAATCCCTCTGAATTCAATGGGGTTTGCTCCTGGGTAGACATGTATAGGATTGCACTGTGATTTACCAGGGACAGAGATTAAGAAAATACACCTAAGGATTTTTTTCTTCTTTTTTTTAGAAATTGCATCAAGGAGGCCACTAGCTAAGAGGGAAGATTATGAAAAGCGGTTGTTGTGCAGATTAAGGACAGGCTTTTTTCTTCCTTCAGGGGAAGTCAGCAAATTGCATGATGATGTCTAATGCTTTATCCAAGCAATCATCTCTGAAATCCCCTTGTCATGCAAAGCAGTCAACTGTCTCCTCCATCAGTTCTGTCAATCGCTGGGTGAATGGACTTCAAAAATGCCCCCATTATGCATCAAGAGGCTTTTCAAGTGTAAGCAAGAAGGAGAGGAAGAATGCTTTCCCATTGTAACTGGGAAGAGGCCAAATAGCCTGAGCAGCTCAGGCAGATAATATGTATTGACTCATCAATGAAATGAATGTAATAACTCATTAAAACTGGAGTAAAAAAGGATGCACTTTTAAGAAGAATCTTCAGTGTCACACCTGGGTGCACTTTTTTTAAATGTCCAAGCCATTGAGACAAAGAAGCTGTGAGCATTATTTGATTCAGAGATCTATCTAAAATACTTTCCAATGTTCTGGAATCTGTTGCAGTTCCTTTTCTATAAGGACAGCCAAGCTAGTGTATTGCAGCAAAGGAGTAGTCTTGCGGCACCTAAAACATACATGTATGTGTTATGAGCTTTCATGGATGAGTCTACAAAAGTTTATGACATAATAAAATGGTTTGACTTTCATGTGCCACAAGACTCTTCATCGATATTATTGTTCATGGGAAAAACTATGACTAAATTAAAACTAAAACAGCTTAATACAGTGGTGCAAATTAAAATACCATGCCTCTAACATTAGAAAAATACCAAAGAAGGAACCTTTATTTCAGATATGGTATCTTTGTATCTTTGCAGCAGTCTATAGCAACTTTATCAAGCTTTCTTGGCTGCCAAAACAAAAAAAAAACAGAGTAGATGATGGATGGATGGATGGATGGATGGATGGATGGAAGGAAGGAAGGAAGGAAGGAAGGAAGGAAGGAAGGAAGGAAGGAAGGAAGGAAGGAAGGGTTTTATGTCATCCATCAGCATTTGTATCATTCAGAATAAAATAGTTTCGACAATAGCCACTGTGTTCCTCCAGTAGCAATAGCTGTAGTATATAGAATAATCTTTGTACTAACTTTTTTCCTTCCATAGTTCACAATGTTCTTTTTTCAGTTTTACGGAGTTTGAGATTTTTGTCAGTCATTATGGTGTGGCCCATCTTTTCAATACATAAATGCTTGATTTTCATGGAGTCCTACAGAAACATTTGTAATTTATTTTAATTTATTTTTTATTTTCTATCCCGCCTTTATTATTTTTATAAATAACTCAAGGCAGTGAACATACCTAATACTCGTCTGTAGCTTGAATCATGTCAACTGGATTTTTATTTTATCAGTGGAAACGTTTCGCTCCTTATCCAAGGAGCTTCTTCAGTCTGAGCAATGTTAGTAAGGAAATCCTAAATATGTTTCTAGGTAGCTGTGTGACCTTACACCTTAGACAGAGAAGATAGGTGGTTTGAGAGAGGGGTCAAGGAATCCATTTATGCCAACTTGGAAAATCCTTCCTTGAATAGAGGTGGGGGCCTCAGGCACAAACTTTCCCCCATCTTCCTCCCTGCTTTGTCTTCTGTGCCTAGGAAGATTAAGACCATTTCACAAGCTCAACAGCAGCATGGTGATCTTAACGATCCTCCTTTAGATGGTAAAAGGACTTAAAATAACATCTCAATATAACCATGACCTAGCCCCAGGTGTAAGGTCACACAGCTACCTAGAAACATATTTAGGATTCCCTTACTAACTTTGCTCAGACTGAAGAAGCTCCTTGGATAAGGAGTGAAACGTTTCCACTGAGAAAATAGAAATCCAGTTGACATGATTCAAGCTACAGACAATTTCACCTGGATGACTGAGAACCTTCATAGACATATACCTAATACTCCTCCACTGTTAAAATTTTACCTTTGGAAGACAATCTTACTTGGCTACGAGTGATTGCCAATGATGATGACTCCTTCCTCCTCCTATTTTCCCTACAACAACGACCCTGTGAGGTGAGTTGGGCTGAGAGAGAGTGACTGGCCCAAGGTCACCCAGCCAGCTTTCATGCCTAAGGGAGGACTAGAACTCACAGCCTCCTGGTTTCTAGCCCAGCACCTTAACCACTAGACCAAACTGGCTCTATATGTTAATTTGCTTAATCTCTGTCTGTTTTATCTTTACAACAATTATTATTATTTATTATTATTTATTTAATTTATTCCCCGCCCATCTCCCATACAAGGGACTCTGGGCGGGTTACAATAATCAAGAGTTAAAAATTTAAAATATTTAAAACCATACAAGTAGAAAATGTATAAAAATAAATAAAATATAAAATAAAATAAAATAGAATCCCAGATGGATTGGAGACCGTAGCATAGGTCTTATTGCTAACAATAATATGAGGTAGGTTAAACTGAAATACAATAATAGAATAGCACCAAGCTATTCTATTCTATTATACAATAATATAACACCCAGCTGTTCAGGGATTTATAATTTCCAGTCTGTTTTTTTTAAGTAGAAATAAGCACAAGGATCCCTAATTCTGGAACTAGAAAGGGCATTCCCACACCCTTTCCTAATATACTTCCCCTTTCAAGCATTGCTACTTGTTCTGCAGGGAAGGAAGTCTCTTCTGTGAAAGAGAGAACAGGCAGAGGAATTGCTAAAGCGGAATGCAGAATGTGGAGATGGAAAGAGCCCCCCCCCTCCAAATGCTCTCCTCTGAAGTTGATCAGTAGGAATTTGAGAGCAGACCAAATGAAGGAGGTCTTCACCTAACACACACTTAACCACAAGTGTGATTGGTTTAAAGGGGAAATTAGACCAATCCAAGGGGGATAAAGCTATAAATGGCGATTGCCATGTTGGCTGTAAAAGCCTTCAGGATCAGGCTGAATACTATTAAGTAATGGACCTAGGAGACCCAAGCTGAAATCTTGACACAACTGTGAAACTCACTAGGTAACTCCAGGCTAGGATAAAGTGTGCAGGGTCTTCAGCTCACAAAGGAAAGATGGAATATGCATCTAATAATAAATTAAGATATCTGCTTGTGAACTTTTCCTGGAATCTGGTTGGGCTACTGTGATAAGTAGCATGCCAAGCTAGATGGATCTCTGGCTTGATCCAACAAAGCTCCTTCTTTTGTTTTTATGACCCCTTGACAGCAAGCTAGCAGTTGGTGTAAAAACCTTGATGTTAGTTTTATACAGCAGTCTTAAACTGTCTTTGTTTTAGATTGGCTAGAATAGAAATTGGATTTATCTTCCAATATTTTTAGTAACATTGCCAGAAAAGAGCAGTAGAAGCTCTCAGAAGCTCTTAACTTCATACATGAGAATGCCATCACATTCCAACCGTCCTGTGGTTTTCTCAGCCACCCATCTGCAGCTACATCACACACGCTAAAAAAATCCTCAACAAGCAGTTTAACATGCAACGTGTGTGCCGCACATCTGTCTTCTTCCACAGTTATTGTAACCAAGAACAACCGTGTAATAAATGCCAAGCACTTCCCATCAAGCGACTAAGTTCACATTACTACTCTTCTAGGAATCATGCTAATTAAACTGCTCCAAGGAGTTTAATATACAGGGCAGGGCGGGGGGAGGTAGTAAGAACATCAGTGTTTTGCTCTTTGCACAAACATCAGCCTTTTGCCAGGGAAATAAAATCAAGATGACACATGGCAGAGAACAAGCCTGGCTTTGTGAGCAGACTTTGGCGTGGAGACCTATGAAACCAGCTGATCTCAATTATGGCACAAATGCATGTGTGGATTTATTTCACATGAGCAGAATGAGGAAGGGAAGGGACGGAGGGCTTCGTCCTAGGAAATGTGAAGCAATAATAAAGAAGTGCATTTTAATCACCTCTGTCCCTTGCTGTATTTCTCTTCTCTTCCCATCACCCTCCAACAAAGCGGTCAATGCCTTATCTCAGTGCCTGGAGGCTGTGGGGGTCTGGATGGGGAACAACAGGCTTCAACTGAACCCTGGTAAGACGGAGTGGCTGTGGATTGATGGCCCCCCTGGATCCGGGAAGTTGTCATCTTTGGTTCTGGGGGGGGTTGCACTACCCCACTCGGATCCAGTGCGGAATCTGGGGGTCCTCCTGGACTCGCGACTCCTGCTTGAAGAGCAGGTGGCAGTCGTGGCCAGGAGGGCCTTTGCACAGCTGCGAGTTGTGCACCAGTTACGCCCTTTCCTGGATCGGGAGGCCCTCTGAACAGTCACTCACGCCCTTGTCATCTCCCGTATAGACTATTGTAATGCGCTCTACATGGGGCTACCCTTGAAGAGTATCCGGAAGCTTCAGCTGGTGCAGAATGCAGCGGCGCGAGCAGTTATGAGTGCCAGAAGATCGGCACATGTAACACCTCTGCTTCGCGAGCTGCATTGGGTGCCAGTTTGCTTCCGGGTCCAATTCAAGGTGTTGGTGATTACCTTTAAAGCCCTACATGGCATAGGACCAGGGTACCTGAGGGACCGTCTCGTCCCGATAACGTCGACCCGCCCCACCCGTACATGCAGGGAGGGCATGCTTCGGACCCCCTCAACAAGACAATTCCATCTAGCGGGGTCCAGGAGGCGTGCCTTCTCTGCGATAGCGCCCGCCTTGTGGAATATTCTGCCCCCGGAGGTGAGACTGGCCCCCTCCCTCCTGGCCTTTCGGAAGGCCCTTAAGACCTGGCTCTGCCACCTGGCCTGGGACGACGGAGGTGGTAGTGCCTCCTGGGGTTGGCTGGCCCCATAGCTCCACTATCTATTCTGCGGGTCCAATGCCCATCCTGGATTTTATTTTATTATGTTTTGTTTGTGTTTTTAGATATTTTGTATCGTTTTAAATTTTTATTTATTGTAACCCGCCCAGAGTCCCTTGCATGGGAGATGGGCGGGGAATAAATTTGAATAATAAATAAATAAATAAATAAATAAAGCTATTGGATTTTCTTAATACGGCAGTTTCTGGTGGTCCTCTCTCCCAACCTTCCCAAGAATATTTAAAGGGGGAGAAAAAGAAGTAGGTCCCATATGCACTGCTGCCAGAGGAAAAGAGGGGACCCCAGCTAGAGTCCCTTGCATGGGAGATGGGCGGGGAATAAATTGAAAAATAAATAGATAGATAGATAGATAGATAGATAGATAGATGATGATAGATAGATAGATAGATAGATAGATAGATAAATAGATAAATAGTTCCACATATGAAAACAAACTCAACTAGAGGAATTCAACTTTGGTGATGGGACAGCATCCTCCACTGCTCCAAAGAACCCAAAGCTTGTTCACTGAGTGAACTGGGCAGACTGTGTGTGATATCCAGTTCTTTACTCCAGCGAAGGAAGACAATCGAAGACTATGAAAAGGAGAGACAGGATGCGGCGACTGTTATTGTCACTCCCAAATATCTGCCGCTTCAGTTGGTTGTCTCACTTGGCCTAATGATATGGTAAACCTGCCGTTCATCCACACTATCAGAGATTCTGCCTACTTGGAATTTTCTGTTGTGTATAATGCCTGCCTATGAATTCAGCTGTGGGTGTGCCGTTTCCCCTTATCAGACCTGGCTAAAAGTGGTTGTGTGGCTTGGGCTATCCTATCTGGGTAGCAACATCCAGCACAACACTGGATGGCAGCAAAGAAATATAGAAAACCATAACTCTCTGCTACCATCTAGTGGATCTTCATATTTTGCAGTTCAGATAAGGCAACCCTGTGTGACATTAATGCCACCATCCTATTCAACACTCCTCCATATATTCATGCTTGGAAAAAACTTGAGAAATGTGTAGAGTTTTTCATTAATCCAAAGAACATAGTATGGGCCTCTCCCCATTGCTGAGTTGAAGTACTATCCTCCCTTCCTTGAGTAAGCAGAAAATGATACTAGCTTGACCCATCATCAATCCCTATCCTGCCTCTATTTCCTTTTTAATGTCACTACAGTCCCTTGACATCTCTCCAAGGTAATGGGGTGACAAAGCCTAACAGATTTTATGCATCTTGAGGCTGTATTTGGAAAGGGGAAAACTACTTTAACATTGAAACAGCTAAGGACAAGTTAAGTCTGTCTCATATGTGGGCTGGGAACAAGATAAAGGCAACAACATAGGGACACAGCAGAAAAATACATTATCAGGGTATGTTTATGCCATGGTTAGATGAACAAGGGTGAGAAACCAGGAGACTGAGAGTTCTAGTCCCGCCTTAGGCATGAAAGCCGGCTGGGTGACCTTGGGCCAGTCACTCTCTCTCAGCCTTAGGAAGGAGCCAGTGGCAAACCAGGAGACTGAGAGTTCTAGTCCCGCCTTAGGATCTGTCACAATCCAATCCTATGCCACCATTACAGATCTGTTGTGAATAAGAGGAGGCTTCCTATATACAGTACACTGCTTTGAGTTCCCAGAGGAAAGGTGGGATATAAACATAGTAATAGTTACAACAATAATGATATTGATGATGATGTTGATGATGATGATGATGTTAATAATAATAATTTTACTCTTACCAATCAAAGAGAATATTTGTAGCTCAGGGTTGAACTGGGGAGTCAACAGAGAGCACCAAAGACTCCCCAATTTTACTCTTATTCTATTCTTGGAGATGCTTTTGATTTCTAGGTACCCCCTGAAAGTCTTATGAAACAGCAAAAGTACCATTAAAAGGACATTCAGATGTTAAATAGTCAAGGACCATGGCTTCAGTATTTAACAGCCAATACACAGAGATCCCTTGCTCTCCCTGATCCCAAGAATGGCCCATTTCTTGGAGCATCCTTTAACTTCTTTGTCTTTAAAAGAATCTTAGAGTGAAAACATTTCCCTTCTTTAGATACCAAACACTCCTACTTGTTTTATATGCAGATTAGTGAACTGGCAATATAAAAAAGGTTTTATTTGGTGTGAAATACTTGTAAAGGAGGACCAGCTACTGTTTTAACAGCTCTGTATGACAGCAGTTAAATTATGAAGCAATCTTCTCTATGTTAAACTTAAGCACAAATGTGAATAAACAACTTCCCTTAATACAGAATGCTTTGCTTCCAACCCTTACTGATCCACAAAGGTTTAACCGGTGTTCCCCATCCTGATACTTTCCAGGTTCATTGGACTACAAGGCCCATTACTCCTAATTACAGATTCTTTTTCATAAATATTAAGCATAAACTGCCTAGAGGAAGCTGCCTTGGACTGTATTGGGCCATTGCTCCATCTATCCCAGTGCTGTCAGCACTGACTGGTAGCAACTCTCCAGGGTTTCAAGCAGGAGTTTTCTGCCCTCTACCACTGAGCTAAGGTTATTTCAGCTGATGCAGTACTAACCAATATAATTGAAGGTTAGATCATTTTTAATCATGTATTTCTTTTGTAATTGACCATCTTCTGAGTGACAAAATATTAAATTAATTAGAATATAAACCAGAAAAATCAATATAATTTATTATGATACTGTCTTAATCAGTGTAAAACCCTATTGAAAACCCTATCGGAAATCCTTGCCTCAATGTATTACACATTTGATATAGAATGATCTGGTCTGCAGAAGGTTATCCCTCAATATCTGTATTGGTCTCTAAAATTTTGCATGGTTTTGCTCCAATACACGTCTGGGGATCCGATACTCATCTGTTTTCTCAACACAAATCTATAGAGGGTTTATGCCATGTAAATCTACTGAGGCATCTCACAAAGAACCCTGGGAAATATGGTTTCTCTGTCCCACCTATTACTGCAACAGAGCAAACATGGGGCTGTTTCCAAGAATAGGAGGAGGAAGAAGTATTAGGTATGTTCCCCGCCTTGAGTTATTTATAAAAATAATAAAGGCAGGATAAAAAAATCTAAAAAAAAAACACACAAAAGGGAGGTGGTTTTGCCCACCACTATTTTCATCACCATCCAAAATATTGAATCAATCAATCAATTGATTTCATTAACTGAAGTGACTAAAAAGATGCCCTAATTAATTTACTGACATGCTAAAAATGATTGCAATTTTAATATGCATATAAACCACACATGGCAGTGACCATTTCCAGAGACACATTCTGTTCTTTGTGAGGCCCAGCTTGGAATGTTAGTTTTCATTGATGGTAGAGGGTTGCATCTTTTACAAACGTGTTTCCTTTTTTCCTTTCGAATGGTGCTCTTTTCCCCTTATGTAAAGACACCAGGCTTGTTGAACGGAAGATTGCAAGTTCGGAGGTTCGAATCCCTAGCCCTGCGTGCGGAGTGAGCTCCCGCACTAGCTCCAGCTCTTGCCAACCTAGCAATTCGAAAGCATGCAAATGCAAGTAGATTAATAGGTACCACTTCGGTGGGAAGGTAACAGCGTTCCGTGCGCGTCATGCGGCCACATGACCATGGAAGCGTCTTCGGACAACGCTGGCTCTTCGGCTAACAAACGGAGATGAGCACCGGCCCCTAGAGTTGGACACGACTGCACGAATGTGCGGGGGGAACCTTTACCTTAAATGTATGGAAATTTAATCGGTTGGTTACTACATGTTTTTAAAAAATGGGTGACAATTTTAGAAAAGACCACCACTACCAGACCTTCTCCCTAAGGCAGAGAGTGGGTAGGGGGGACAAGGTGAAGTAACATGGAGAAGGATACCAGCGATTGGCTGCCTCTGCCTTGGTCTGAGGCAGGGAGTGGCTGAGGCACCCTGTTTGCTTTGAGGTTGATTGCTGGAGAGCTGGCAGTGATCAAAGGCCCAAGCAGGAGGAGTATGCACAAAGGGAAATGGTTGGTTGGACCGTGTGTTCTTTGAAACAATGCTCTCTTTTATTGTGTTAGGCAGCGTTCCACAAATTCTAAACCTGACAGGCAAACAGCTTCTTCCTCTCCGAGTTCCCTTTATGTCAGAAACCAGGGGAGTTTCAACCCTAGGAAGACAATTTTCAAATCAGAGGCAAGCAGACCAACACTTCCTCACATTCTTTGCAAGAGACAGCGAACAATATTGGAACAGCTCTGTTGACAGAGGCATTAATTTTAGACCCATTATTCTTTCACCTTGTGTATGTGTGCATAGGGGTGGGTATGTTAATATTTGCTATAAGGCACATCTTTGCTTTATAAGCACTCCTGCTTTCCTGCTTCTTGTTTTCTGGCAAATTTGGCGAACTGGAAGGTCTTTTTGCAATGACTTTACCAATTATTTTTGAGGAAACTATTTACAGTTCTTCTGCTTAGGAAGAATGCTACATGTTTAGGACGGAGTCCATTTTTATTTCCTCACTGCAGTTGTGTCCACTGGAGAGGACTGGCACCATGGGGCTCAGTGAAGGTGCTATCCCTCTCTCCCTACCCTTGACTGGCCCTTAGCTGCTCATTTGCACAAGCGTTTTGCCATTTACAGTATACAGCCATCCTTTTCCTCCCACCTTCTCCAACCAAGATGTGCACGCTTCAACAACGGCTGCTGTGTAGAGTTCTGAGAGTTGACATCTTCGTGTCTGAAGGGTGCCTAGGTTGGAGAAAGTGCTCTCCTCTCTCAAACCCTGACCCATATATTACTTATAGCCTAAATAGAAATAATCTGAAAGCTAGGTGGTTAGGGAAGGAAGGGATGTCTGGATAAGGAAGGTGTGGAAGGTGTGTATAATTGCCTTTTTGCAAATGATTGTTGGGAGAACTTATTATGCATGTGCAATTAAGGGCCAGAAGGAAAGAAGTTTCTCAGATGCTTTTTGGGGCAAAATGGCAAATGTTCTGGGGCAAAATGGCAAATGTTCTTAGGGAAGTAATTGTAATGCATTCAATGGGACTTGAATCAGAGAATATACTTCATTCTCTGTACTCCAATTCTATCTTCTTAAGATTGACAAATGAAGTCAGGTATAGATTTCTGTTGTTCACACATTTATTGCAAGAGTGAGGCCTTGAAATCATGAAGGGAGGCGTTTCATTCCCAGGAGTGTCCTATTCTCTTCATATTAATGATGGCAGTGGGGCACAACTTATCTATGTTTGGTCATACTTACAATTTTAATCATATGTTGAAGAGCTCACTAATGCAATGGGAAAAGCCAACATGTTCTTGAATGTAATGTGCAAATAGCAAACCTGTGCCAATTCAAGAGCAGTGATCTCACCACCAAGCAGGAAGGAAGGAAAGACAGACACACTACGGTTTCCTGATGTCATCTTGCACTATAGCTGATAGGCACAACAGAATCTCTCTGTTTGTCAGGAGGTGCTCACAATATCTCCATTCCTATTGGCCATGTCACCACTGATGATCACCTATCAGGAACTAGTTACTCTAATGCAGTGTTTCTCAACCTTGGCAACTTTAAGACTTTAAGATGGCTGGCTGGGTAATTCTGGGAGTTGAAGTCCACCCATCTTAAAGTTGTAAAGGTTGAGAAACACTGCTCTAATGCTAAACATATGGGTACTCACAGTCAGTGGGTCCATGGCCAGCAGTGGGTGCTATCTCTGCATTCACTGAATAGGTATTAGCCATACTTAATGTTAATTCATTATTTGGAAGGAGAATATCTGTGTTCTCAGAACTGATTGAAAAACTGAATCTTTTTCTAGTGTAAAGTGAAGCTTATTTTTAATTTTAATTGGAACAGAAGGAGAGAAAGGAAAAACCTCCAAATGGTATCATGAGTATTTTATGTTGAAAACACATTTTTCTCAGGGTTCTGGCATCCGCATTTAAAACTGGCCATTTCTAGGTTGTTTTTTTTTAATGGCCCACAATACTGTTGCTTGCTCCGCATCTTTTTTGGGCTTGTTGTAATATCCCAAACATTAGTGCTTTAATGAGGTGAAAAGGACAGTGAAAGAAAACTCAATGTTAAAGATTTCTGTCATCAACCCAGAGTTGACACTGGCCAGGTCCACTGCCCTCCCCGCCCCGTGTGCATGATAAGCGCTTCCAGATCCTCTCGTGGGCTTTGGTGCTACCATATTTATCATGATTCAGAGTTTTTACTGCTGATAATGCTTTGGTGAAGTCCCAAAGAATTTTATTTGCTTAACCTTAACGCTCTGGAAAAGCAGCTGGCTACTTTTGAAACTTTCAGGCTCCCACTCTTAAAAGTGTTGAAAGGAGCGACTTTAAATCAAAGCTTTTATTGCAATTTGAAAAATACAAATAGATGCCCTGGTTCTCAAGGTATCAACATCAAAGGGGCCAGAGAGTCTGGACTGTGTTATCGCTGAATTGGCCATTCACCATTAATCAGCTTATAAATCCCTCAGTATTAAGTGGGCTATTTTACTGCTTAGACGGATGTTCACTCAGCGTGCTGTTTGATAAACATGGAACTGCTGATAGCACTTGTGGCCTTCAGCAGAGCTGCAGTCATTTCAAGAGGGGAGTATGTGTTCTCTCCCTTGTGGGGTGTAATACAGGAAACACAACCTTTTGGGGTTTAGTGGGCACATTTTGAATTTTGAAAGTATGCTGTGGGCACTCTCACACAATAGATGCCCTCACGGACACGATTGACTGTCAGCGAATGGCAGACTGGAGAGGTTGCCTTTCACAATCCTCTCTAACATTCACTTCTACTTTAGCTTTTTTTCCCTCCTCTTTTTCTGGGCAGGAGGGGATCCTAACAAACCAACCACTGACTTGCTGCCACCACCATTTTCATTTTCTGAGAATGCCTCTTCAGCCCAGAGATATCTTTGGAAATGATACCTGAAGATGATGCTTTGCTTTGAAGCATGCTAGAGTTCTATTTTTTTTAAAAAAAAATAATAATCAAAGAAAATCAGGAGGGACAAGGAGCTTGGCAGGAGCCAAGAAAAATTTGGCTGCACATACTAGTCCATAGGTGGTGGTGGCGGGGGGCAAGGGGCAGGGGAAGAGTCATGTTAGACACTCAGCTTTAATCATCAATATCCTTTCACCCTATACATTTTTATTCTCATGTGCAAATACGTCACAGATTATTTATGGAAGAATTTTTGATAAAATGCTTTTTTCCTGAATTTTCTTTAAAAAGACGACTGGCCCCAAATCAACCAAAAGCTTCATGATCAAGCAGAGAATTGAATCTTAGGGAATGTTGATAAAGCATCTTTGGATTGCTCAAGAAATAACTCTACACTCACATGAACTTTCACTACTGTCTGTTTAACAGCTGAGCCAATTCTTTTGTGGTTCAGAATTGCAGGAAAGGCAGTCCTGAAGCACTGCATAGCTTGGGGTGGGTCATTTCCCCATTAGTGGGAACTGTTGCCTTACCCTGCTTCCTGGACTCTCAAAACTATTACCCTCCCCCCCCCCTCCAGTCTTTACCATCTTGTTCCTGCTGCCTGTCTGTAGGCATCCTAAACAATGCCTCTCTCTCTCATTCCTGACACCATAAAGCATTGTTTCTCAACCTTGGCTGCTTAAAGATGTGTGGACTGGGGAATTCTGGGAGTTGAACTACACATCTTTAAGTGGCCAAGGTTGAGAAACACTGCCATAGAGTATGCTGTCGTTTCATTATCACAGTTTGCAATATTTTTTCAATTTAAACAGAAGAATGGAATCTTTGTGGCCAAGAAGCATCACCTTACAGCAACTGCTCAGCCTTTTTTCCCCTGTAAACCATCAGATAAATGCGTTCAGAATGTATTGAAAATCTGAATAGGAACACTTGCAATTTATGTCCTTTTTATATGGAGTGGGGTTGAGTTTTTGTTGGTATTGTTGCTCCCAGATCTAATGCAGCTCAGGGGAAGGGACAGTGACTGGATGACTTGCTTATGGCGTTCCCTGCATATTCTCAGTGTTTCAATAGTGTTTCACAGAAATGAAAATCATCACTGCTTAGTTTCAAGTTGCTTTTTAGGAACTGAATAGTCAAAATGGTCTGATAGGGAGTGGTTTTTAGTCTTCCCAATCCTGGTTCAGCATTCTTAATCCTACATCACATATGTGCCTTTACATGTCTTCTCACTTGTGGCTGTTTTAAAAACGGGCTTTCAGAAATAAAAGGTAAACTGCACAATGCATTCTTAGGTATATTTACTCAGAAGACAGCCCCACTGAGTTTGATGAAACTTGCTCACAGATAAGTTTAAATAGGAGTATAGCTTCAAGTATTCAGCAATAATAGGCTGACCATACATCCCATTTTGAACGGCACAGTCCCGTTTTTTAAACATTTATGGACCATACCGTCGTTTTGATAAAAATGTCCATTTTGTCCCGTATTTTAGCGGGACGCATGCACTCACACCCACCCGCCCCATTTGCCAGGGCGTGGCAGGGACAAAGTGTGCATGAGTGGTCCCTGCCAGTCCCAGCGTGGTCCCTGCAGGCAAACGGCAAACGGGGCAGGTTAGCCCTTGGGGCGGGCTAACAACCGGCAGGGACAAAGTATAGCTCTTTTTCAGGTTTATGTTCACTGGAAACTTTGGTTTGGTGCTGTGTCATCTGTGAGATGGCCCTCCTTTGGATTTCCATAACTTTATGCTCTTTTGGGGGACCTCTTTTCCTGTGACACTGCTGTCCTTATAGAATGTTCCAATGCCCAAAGAAGGTCTTCATTGTTTTATCTACTGTTAAGCTGGCTGGAACTCTTCAGCGGAAAAAAAAAATGGCTGTGGGAAATCGCTGCTCCCATTTCTAAACAGGAACAAGGTTGAACAACAGCCTTCCTGCTTTCTATTGTTAGGGAGACCATTAGAAAGATGGAAAGCAAAGCACCGCCAAGAGAATGCACTACAGCATTTCTGTCGTTTTCATCCTCTTCCTCCTTAATTGTTACAGGAATTATTAAAATGCACATACAGTAGCTGTCTACTGAAAGTCAAAATTGCCTTTTATATTACCATTTACATGTCCATTTACCACAGAGACAAAGGATGTCTTCAGAAGCAATTATTTGTTTTTTACTTCCATGGAGGGAAATGCATGTATAATATAGTTTATATGAAGTATGGGATAATTATCTTTTCTATGGCAAATATTTATTTGGTACATCTAATGTTTAGAGTAGATGGGGAAAATATGATATATAAATGACCTTAAGTACAAATTTTAGACAAACATTCAGAATCATGAAATTTATTTTAGGCATTGTTTTGGTCTATCCTAATAAAATAATAATAATAATAATAATAATAATAATAATAATAATAATAATAATAATTCCTTCTATCTTCCCCTCTAATTGATTGAGTTTTAAAATTGTGTTGAACTAACAGGACTGCACAATGTCTTTCAGCCCAAGGGTCAAACTTGATCTTTGATTCAATGCGTTCTAAAAAGAGAGTGCAGCCATGCCAAAGAAGTGGCTTGAAGATGACTTCAAGAAAAAAAGTATAATATGATTACTCCAAGTTTATTTAATGATTTTCCCCATTAGTCATATTGAAATTCACAATTCAGCAGCAACTTTTGGAGGGATTCTGAAGGCTCCAAGGCCACTTCATAGACTAGGCGGACCATCCCTCCACATAATTTTGGGAAACTGCATATGGTCCTGGGCCTAAAGGTTGCACACTCATGTACTCGCTTCTATCCCTTCCCATATTACATTTATTAGAAAGATTTTAGATACAACATACTTGTACGTTTGCTGTTCAGAACTGCTGCAAAGGAGCAGGAGACAGAAATGGAGGAGTAAGATGGATAAAGATTATGCCAAAATTTATTCATTTATTTATTCCAATACTTATTATCCTCTAGAATTACTGATACAGGATACGTAGCCCCAAGTTCACCTGAATATATTTTATTCTCACTGTACTAAATAAATTTTGTAATTTGATTTCCACATGATTGTTTTGGTCAGACAGTTACTCTAAGGCATTGCCTAGTTTACAAAGGTTTGCTTGGCTTCAATTTAGTGTGTTCTATAGATGCAGTCAATGTGGATTATAAACCATGCAGTTTAAGTTTATTGAACTAATCCAGCCATTGTGCTATATTTAATAAGTACATGGTTAAATAAAGCATAGGTGTCCAGTATAAGCCACAATGATGTCACATACATCGCGCAACTGATACAAATTACATACTTTGCAGGATTTGTGCAATAGCATCCTGAGATATGTGATGTCACTTGCCCCTCCATCCCATTCTTGAGGACTCTTCCTTGATCCTTAAGTTAACAAAAAAATATACTGGTATGAAAATAGTTTTCCTTGCTGATTCATATCCTCTGTTGCCTCTGTTTCAAGTCATCCATCCATCCACCCATCCATCCATCCACCCATCCATCCATTAGGCTGAACATATTTCCTTGAGACAAAAATGGGACATTGGGATGGCAAAACGGGATGGGGTCTTATGTAATATTCTGTATTCATGAAAAAGACAGGAGTCCCTGCCTCCCAGTCCATGCGATTGGCTCCCACCTGCAAACCATGCCCCCAGTCTGCACGATTGGCTCCCGTCTGCAAATCCTGCCCCCAGTCTGCGCGATTGGCTCCCGCCTGCAAACTCCGCCCTCCTTTGCCGCACGCTGATAGGCGGGAGGGCTTCCTCTTCCGGGCTGCCTCCAATTGGCAGCTCCGGCTCAGATCCTCCTTCCGTGCCATTCCCGCTGGGTTTAAAAAATGGGACAAAATTGAGATTTTTATCAAAACGACGGGACGATTGAAAAATGCTAAAAAAACGGGACTGTCCCATTCAAAACGGGATGTATGGTCAGCCTATCTATCATCTATCTATCTATCTATCTATCTATCTATCTATCTATCTATCAATCTGCTATTGACTGATGGGGTGAGAATAAGGGGGAAAACGCTAACAACTCTGGTATAGCCTCTCTCAATCATAAGCTGGAGTTGTAAAAGGTAAAGGTTCCCCCCACACATTTGTGCAGTTGTGTCCGATTCTAGGGGCCGGTGCTCATCTCCGTTTGTTAGCCGAAGAGCCAGTGTTGTCCAAAGACACTTCCGCGGTCACTGGCATGATGCACGTGGAACGCTGTTACCTACCCACTGAAGTGGTACCTATTCATCTACTTGCATTTGCATGCTTTCGAATTGCTAGGTTGGCAAGAACTGGGGCTAGCGCGGGAGCTCACTCCATCACGCGGGGCTAGGGATTCGAACCTCCGAACTTGCGATCTTCTGATCGACAACCCTGGCATCTTACCGGCTGAGCCACCATGCCCCTAGGCTGGGGTTGAGATGAAGGCAAAAAAGGTACTGCCAGTCTGCCAGATGATGTTTATGCCATGGTTAGATGCAAAAGAGAGTCTCAGAGAGCATTCATACAGCTAAATAAAACAGTTATAAATCTTGTGTTTGTGTGTTTTTTAAAAATATCATAATTTTCTTAAAAGATGCAAAGAGAATTAGAAAAGATATAAACTTTCTGAATACAGTTCAAACACTGAAACAAGACAGTATATAAAACTAGGTAATGCAAACTAGAAATTAACATAGTTATATAAAAAGAATGAAATAAAAAGAGAAAAAGGAAAACATAAAATATTATTTTATTTATTTATTTATTTATTTAATTTATATGACCGCCCATCTCCCCTCGTGGGGAACTCTGGGCGGTTCACAATAAATAAATTAAAATAGAATCTAAAAACTTATAAAAACCAATACAATACAATACAATACAATACAATACAATACAATACATAATTATAAAATCCAGATGGACGAAGGCATTCATTAAAAGAAGGACATTAAAATTAGGGGATTAGCCACCCCCATGAGGAACTATCCCTTCCTCCTTCCCATGCCAGGCAGCAGAACCAGGTCTTCAGCTCTTTCCTAAAAGTCGGGAGGGAGGAAATCTGTCTCAACTCTGGGGGCAAGATGTTCCATAGAGTGGGCGCTGTCACGGAGAAGGCCCGCCTCCTAGACCCCATCAGATGGCATTCTCTAATTGATGGGGTTTGTAGCAGGCCCTCTCTGAATGACCGGGTGGGGCGGGTCGATAACATGGGGATAAGATGGTCCCTCAGGTATAGGGGAAAATATTGTGTACAATACAAGAATAGCACTTACATCTTTATGCAAATTATTACATCTCGATTTTTAAATAATAACTCGAACCTTGCCCAAATGGAATCATAATGTCTGATCTTTCCTTTCCATTGATAATGAGCTAGTTCAAAAACTGAGAGATAACAGATTTCTTTAAACCAATCTTTAGTCTCTGGTAAGCACACATATTTCCAGGATTGCATACTCATCTTTTTGATAATAGTCCAAGCTTGATACATACAATGCTCTTTGTAAAGTTCCAGATTTTGGGAATATAACTTAATAACACATAAACATTAACTTCCTTCTAAAAGTATTTTTAGAAGAATTTTACAGATGCTTTATTATATGTGCATGTGTGTGTGTGTGTGTGTGTGTATTCAGCTGTTTGGGGTAAATTAGATTCTTTTTGTAATGTTTTAAAAGTGTCAAAATTGTTATTAGCAATGAACTGATTAAGAGTAGCTATCCCATTTTCCATTCATGCTTCCACCCCCTCAAAACATTTCAGAGTTGTTAAATAAAATTATTCCAAATTCTCAATTTCTTATGAGAATCAAGATAAAATTTCTTATTCAATAATGACTATATATGTTTAAGGGGCGTGGTGGCTCAGCGGGTAAGATGCCAGGCTTGTCGATTGGAGGATCGCATGTTCAGAGGTTCAAATCCCTAGCCCCGCGTGACGGAGTGAGCCCCCGCACTAGCTCCAGCTCTTGCCAACCTAGCAATTTGAAAGCATGCAAATGCAAGTAGATGAATAGGTACCACTTTGGTGGGTAGGTAACAGCGTTCCACGCGCGTCATGCGGCCACATGACCGTGGAAGCGTCTTTGGACAACGCTGGCTCTTCGGCTAACAAACGGAGATGAGCACCGGCCCCTAGAGTCGGACACGACTGCACAAATGTGCGGGGGGAACCTTTACCTTTACCTATATATGTTTAACTGTCATAGGTGTTGGAAATATCACAGAATTTCTATTATAATTGGAACAAAGTACTTGCCTAGGTTTCAAGGATAGCAAAAAATAAGTCTCCAATTGGACCCATATTCAGTATAATTTTCATTCTAATATATTAAGTTAAAAATAATTTAAAAATAAGAGCAATAATGTTTTTTAAAATCAGGAAAATTAAATCCTTCATTGTCACGTGAGAGCCATAGCTTTGAAAGATAAATCCTTAGGGTTAGACTATTCCATAAAAAAATCTAATTAATTTGTCAATTTATTTAAAGTATCTAGATGGAATCAACATGGTCAATGTTTTCAATCTTTGTATCAATCTTGAAGCCAGATTCATTTTCTATACATTTATTCTTTCTCACAGACTCACAGGTATTTTTATCCATCTCAATATCCCCATCTATCTATGTTATACAGCTTGAGATATTCACATCTACTTCATAAGGTATTTTCCTAGGAATGATTATTCCCAGGTAGTATCTGAACAATAAGCAAATCCCTTTTTTACATAGATACCGTATGCCCAATTGACAAAATATTAGAGTTATTCCATTTTTGGTCTGTGTATATCCAGAATATTTTTCATATTACTAAGTAAAGATCTCTGATAATTATTAAATGGCTCAAGGTATCATCTGCATATAACAGCAATTAATTTTTAGTTCCTGTTGCCCAAATCCCATGAATGTTTCCAGATTTTATTTTTAAACATGCTAAAGTTTCCAACACCCAATTAAATATTAAAGGAGATAAGGGATATCTTTGACAAGTTTGTATTTAATCTTAATATAGGGGAAATAATGTCATTAATAATTACCTGAACAAAAGAATTAGAATAATAAATGTTCACCCAAGAAATGAACTTTGCTAGAAATCTCTTTATTTATCATAATGTATTCCAGAAATTTATTTCTAACAAAGTCAATACAGCAGTTTCATTATCATTGGAACACAATCCTAAAATATCTACCAATCATCTGTCAGAGACTTGATGTCCTTTGATAAAACCAGATTCTGCTGGTAAATTACTGAAAATAATATCTTCTGTAATCCTCATGCCAGAGTAGCTGTCAAAATCTTGACATCTGTATTTAACAAGGATATTGGATTAGTCAGACAATTCATAGGATCCTTTCCTGTTTCCAAAACAACTATTATATACTGTAAACCTCATAATATGATATGGGCAGGGTCCCTTTTTTCAAAAATCCTCATTTGATTTATTTATTTAGATGATTTATATGGCCTTCCAACTCATGACTCTGAGTGGTATACATACGATTAAAAGCATAAAACAAAAGAACCAAAAAACAGAACATACAAACACCAGCATAGAATATTATATATCTCATTATATATATCTACCAATATAGGAGGGGTCGTGGTGGCTCAGCAGGTAAGACACCAGGCTTGTTGATCGGAAGATCGCAAGTTCAGAGGTTCGAATCCCTAGCCCTGTGTGCGGAGTGAGCTCCCGCACTCGCCCCAGCTCTTGCCAACCTAGCAATTCGAAAGCATGCAAATGCAAGTAGATGAATAGGTACCACTTCGGTGGGAAGGTAACAGCGTTCCGCGTGCGTCATGCCGGCCACATGACCGTGGAAGCGTCTTCGGACAACGCTGGCTCTTCGGCTAACAAACGGAGATGAGCACCGGCCCCTAGAGTCGGACACGACTGCACAAATGTGCGGGGGGGACCTTTACCTTTACCTTACCAATATAGGAGCCATGCTATTATTATATTTTTATACCCCTCAATGGGAATCCTCTTAGGCTCAGGTGTCTTTCCAGATCTTATTGCTTCTATAGTGTCAAATATCTCCTACAAGGTTAGAGTGTCAGCTAAATCTTTGGAATGAGCATCAAAGATTTCTTGAAGATTTCTTCCATTTAGAAAGCCATCTATCTGTTCAAGAGAAATCTCTAAATTTGCAGAGCATTAGCATGAGTAAAACTTCATAAACTGAGAATTAGTTACTTTATAGTCCCTGTGAATTGTCCCCATAGAATCTCTCTAAATATTGTTGTTTCAGTTGTTTCCAACAATTTATTAGTTTTTTCACAGTATATGACCAAAAATTGCCCAATAAAGACAATCTTTATCACCTATTGTCCGGCCATGAGATGCATTTGACTAATTTTTTTAACAACCCTTGGAGACAAGTCAGGAAAAATTAGGTTTTTTCCTAGCATATTTCAGGGTATTTGTTGAATCTCCGTATGTTTAGCTCTCCAAAAAATTTCCACCATCACAGTGCTATGAAAAGATTGAACCTTTACAGGCATTCAAACAGCTGTATCTATAAAATCTTCATACTCCAAATTGAATGTTTCCTTTAAGCATTTCTCCATAGCAAACACAAGTGACTACTCATCCTCTGCATAAGGAAAGTTCAAGACTCAAACATTTTAATGTCATGCTTGACTTTAGCAGGCTATCGGCTCCTTTTTCCATGTTATGTCTAGCTCCACTTTTGAGGCATGAAGTAAAAGTTGTCTGCTGACAAACTGTAACACCGCCCAGAGTCTACTGTTGTAGAGATGGGTGGTGATAAATTCAAATAATAAATAAATAAATAAACATGACTAAACATGATCAAAATTTGTAATCATAATTGTTCTTTGTACCTCTCCCAATTGATAATCTAACTGGGTTTCAACTGAAGTCCCTACTTTTTGAGGAGAAGCTACACTGCTCAGCCATATAGCCCCTTCTTCAGATGAGTATAGTCTACACATTTGGGGGAAGGAAAGGTTGTTTCTTTTGCTTATGAAGCACTTATTTCCCAAAACTTCCAAAAGCAATGGAAACAAATTCAGTTAGCATTTCTGCTTCCCAGTTGCTTTCATAATCACATTGTTTTCAGCAACTCACAGAGGAAGAGAAAAACTTCAACTCAACACAGTCCTGCCTGTCTTGTCAGAAGTCTTAGTGACAAATCTTGTGCTTCTGAGCTGGTAACTGATTTAGAAATATCACTTGGATTGCAATTTAATATTATGTAATATTATGTAAGGAGAAACCATGACATGAGAACATAAGGCAGAGTTGGAAAGCAGCTTAATTCAGATGGCTGTTTTGTTAGTGAATTCAAGAATTAACACAAAGTGTTAAAAACTTTAGTCTACACTGAAGGTGGTTTTCCTTTTAAATTGTACTTGAACAGTAAAGATCTCTCTATTTGCCTAAAGAGCACACTGAGAGGGACTGTACAAATATTATGTAATTCCTCCAAAATCTCCTAACTTTAACTAAGAACTATTGAAACTGTTGGTCCTTAGTTGCTATTGTAAGAGTTAACTGTGCAAAAATTAATTTAAAAATACAAAGTGATAGCTCCTCTATGCCATGGGATTATTTTATACATAGTGTGTGATATAGGATTCCTTAAGAGTCTTCAGTCATTTTGACCCAGGTGGTATTCCTTGCAGCTTGAACAGGCACAAAGCTCTCTTTTTAGTTGAGGCCTTCCTTCTTATTACAATGGAAGAGAAAAGAAGAACAACAGGTTTAAGCAACTCTGCCCAGATACCTAAATACTTCTTTTGGCAATAGGCTTAAGTACCAATAGGGAACAATTACAATTTAAAGATTCTTAAAGGAACTGTACATCACACAGATAGATTATGGGTTTTCTCCTGTGAGCAATCTTACATAAACAGGGTGACATCACACACTCCAGGCATCTGATGAAGTGGACTGCAATCCATGAAAATGTATGCAATGCAAAATGTCAAACAATGTTATGGGATTTTTGACTCCTCACAGTATTTTCACAATATGGAATGAACTGTGTTCTGCTTTGTGATAGCCTAAAAGAAGTTCAAAATGCAGAGTTAGAATGAAAACATTTCCAAAGGAAGGAGCTCTATTTGTTTCAGGAAAATCAATGAGGAATCTTGTGGTCCCTAAAGTATTATGTATTATTATAACATAAGCTTGACTGGATTTCTATCTTTTATTACAGCCTTTCTCTACCTGAGTCTATCCTCCAGATGAGTGACCTTCAATTCCTGGAATTCTCAGCAATAGCAGTGCTGGCTGGGCAATTTGAGGAATTGAACTTCAGACACTGGTGGTGCCCGGATTGGGGAAATCTGTTCTCTTCTATGTGGATTGTGTGCTGGGGTTGGCAGAATTTAGATCCTTGTGTGATTTACAGTAGAATTTCTAAACCTTAATAGCAACAATTTAAATCTCTCTCCCCCCCCCCACCCCAAAGTAGGTTGCTGGAAAAAAGGTGTTTGGGGGAAAACTAAGAATGGAGTTTTCTTTGAAAGGACTTGTGAGGTTACTTCCTGTTATTGACCAAACATTCCTGAGTTAACTGTCAGCCCAGAAGTCCATGTTTTTTAGTGTATAGTTGTCTATGTGAGCCATGGTTTTATTTCTGAGTCTGAATTGGTAGCTTTGAGTGTTTTAGTAAAAAACAAAACAGATTCCACAAACCTGACAAAAGCTTATGATGTAGTTAATATGGACATAATACACGATTAGCTTCTTTTGTTAGTTTTTCCGAAGGGCAACCAGGAGTTCCCAGAGTGATGAAAATTCAGCATAAAATTTACAACTTTTCATCTTAATTCAAAAGCTGAATTTACATAACACACTACTGTAGGCTAAAGCGTATCTGATTAGAGTAACAAACTATTATTTTTCGGTATAGCAAATTGACCCCATGAATAGATATGGTCTAAATAAGCCAGAAAATATAGTTTTCATTTGTTATTTATTTATTTTATTTTATTATTTAAATTTCTATCACCGCCCATCTCCCCCAAACGGGGGACTCTGGGCAGTTTACAATAAAATCAACAGTTAAAAACATATAAACATAAAATTACAATCCAAACCCAATATAAATAAAATAAATAAATATAAACTCCAAGGGATGATAAAATCTCATATAATAGGGAGGGCACTACGGTGCCAGCCACCCCCAGGAGGAACTATTGCCTTTCCCATCCCAGGCAAGACGGCAGAACCAGGTCTTCAAATTCTTCCCTGAGCCGTCCCAAAAGGATACCATGGTCGATGGTATTGAAAACCGCACTCCCTCTATCCCGCTCCCACCAGAGATCATCCATAAGTGCGACTAATGCAGTCTCCATCCCATATCCTGACCTGAAACCTGATTGGAAGGGGTCTAGATAATCCGTTTCATCCAGAATCCTTTAGAGTTGAAATGCCACCACTTTCTCAACCATTTCCGAAAGGGCTATCCCCCCCTTCTGGGCCCAGCCAGGTCTTGGTGATACACGCCAGGTCTGCCCCCTCCTCTGTGATCAAGTCACATATGAGGGGGGCCTTGTTGTTCACTGACCTGGCGTTAAGAAGCAGCAGCCAAAGACCAGGGCTCTCGGGGATCTGCTGTCCAGGGCCTGGGTTTGAACTCGGAGGGCCAGAACATGCCACCAGTAATGAACACCGGGGGCATCTTCCCCGAAGATGGCCTGCCCTCCGGTTCCTGTTGTAACATCCCCGACCTGTCACCACCTGGATTGGATAACCCGCCTTACAGCCCCCAGAGTTTCCTACTCCAGTAGCCTCAACTCCCAGACCTCCGAATATCCTGGGTTTAAACAAGGGTCCCTTACCCCACACATCCATCCTCTCACACTCAGTCAACCTTGGGCGATGGTAGGCCCCCCAGCGCACCAGCTGTCGCTCTCGGCGCTGTTGGGTGCTAACCCCCACCCACACCCCCACTGTGCCCCCCTCAACCTCTCTCACTAGTTGAAGAGGGGCACCCCAGCCACTCCTACCCACCACCTGTCTCTCACTCAGGGGTGGGTACTCTTACACACAATCAGACAATCCTGGACCCCCTCTCCATGTCTCTCACCTATGGGGGGAGTGCCACACTCACACCAAGGGACCCCTGAAACCCTCCGCCACCTTAAATAGGCTGGGAAATGGGCAGTCCTCCACTTGGCCCACTGGGTCCCTTATAGTATCAAAACCCACGGGGGTGTTGCCCAAAACCACTCCACCCCTGGGTCCCTTGCATTTTCTGGCCTTCCCCCCCACCCCACCAAAGTCCATCACACCACCAAGCCTCACTCCACAACGTTGGAGTTTGAGTCGCCATCAAGGCCGGTCTTCCACCCGGGGTTTTTCCATCCATCCCCAAGGAGGAGGCTCAGCAACCCCCAAGGGCCACTGCTGTTCACCAAGGCCCGCAGGAGCTCCACTAGAGTGTGCCATTGCCCCAAAGCTTGCCGCACTCTGTCACTCCGCTGTTCCAGCTGGGAGGCTCACTCGCATGGTCCGTCACACTCCATCCCCTTGCCAGAGTCGCCAAGATCTATCCAGGCCCAGAGAGCCCCTCAAAAACCGCCAGAGTTCTCTAAGGCCGTAGGAGTCTGCTGTGTCTGCCGCCGCCAAAGGCTGCCATGCCCTGCTGTTCCAGCCGGGAGGCTCCACCCACAAGGCTTGCCATACTCCACCACCTCACCAAAGCTGCCCAGTCTGTCAGGGATGTCTGCTGGGGTCTACAGGGGTCCACCGGAATCCACAAGGGTCCACCAGGGTCCACAGGAGGTCTGCCCAAATCCACCAGGTTTGCTGTCACCGCTACAATCTATCATGCTCCGCTGCTCCGCTTGTGGGGGGGGGCTCCACTCATCTCCCAACTCTAGCCCAGATTCTAAAGGCCGGAGAACCCACCAAATCCCTTCCTCAAAACCCCTAGTTGACAAATAGGAGCTGGGGAACAGGGGTTCGTAGGGTTTGCAGAGACCAGGATTTCCCCCCCTAGAGCCGTGGTCAGCATCTACTCCCCGGTTGCCATCTTGTTATGCCTTTGTATAAAAAGAATTATATGGAAGAGGGGTGTGTTTGGGGGGAGGGAGGAAAATAATAAATGAGCATCAATAGGAAAGGAAGTTTGTCTGTGCCTTGCTCAGAATTCTATTTTCTGTACAAATAAATGGATTGGAAGTGGCTAAGTTTGGTGTTATTATTTCAGAGTAAGCATGGTTGGAGAAACGTAACACTCCATAACAAGAAAATATCACATGCAAATAGCCTCACTGACTCCTTCTTGTTACCACATTTCCACAAGTGAAAATATTTCCAGAGCAAGTTGATTCCAGTGCAGTGCTACTGCCAAAACATAAAGAAGATCTTAACCCAGGGTATATGGGTTAATTGGATGTCTTAGAGAATACTTAATAAAGTTGATTACAATCACCTGAGCTGAAACATTGATTCATGTGATTTGATCTTTTTCTATTATTGTCACCTTTTGGGTTGACATTGACAGGATTGTTAATACGACTCTGAATCAATCACTGTGTGTTAAAGATCTCTGTTCTTCTAGATTATATCTGTGGTATTCAGAATCTAGCAAGATATCAGGGGCATGGGGTTTGATTAAAAGAATTATATAATACTAGAGTGAGAAATGCACACCTAATTTGCAGCAATGGATTACTGGCTAAAAAGAAGTCTTTTGCCCAATATGATAAATGTTTTTGGAGGGTTCTTTTTTGTTTGTTTATAGCATAATTTTCCAGAGCTTTTCTCTTCCTCCCCTTTTATACTTAATTCTGAAGTTAAATTATTTCATTAAAACTTTTGTGTTTATATTTTTCCTTTGTTAATTAGTTTAGCGTAATGAAATTATTAAAACAATGCAGAATGGATTGTTTTCAACACAAAATGTACAGTGGGAATAAGCTATTTGTCATGTATAATAGGAAGAGTTTGCCAGCAAGGAATAACTTCATTCTCTAGAAGAAGCTTATCTGTAAAAAAAGCAGGTAGGTCCATTTGATTGCTAGCAGTGATATTTACAGAGGCATCTTACACAAGTATGCCAATTAGGAACATTTCACTATTTCCCCAGGTATGAAGTCATTCCCTTTGAACAGGGAGAAACATTGCAGCTAATAATATTTACAGCACTAGGACAGAAGTTTACCTTAATGAGCCATGTCTATGAAGGTTCTCAGTCATCCAGGTGGAATTGTCTGTAGCTTGAATCATGTCAACTGGATTTCTATTTTCTCAGTGGAAACGTTTCGCTCCTTATCCATTCCCTTACCAACTTTGCTCAGACTGAAGAAGCCCCTTGGATAAGGAGCGAAACGTTTCCATTAAGAAAATAGAAATCCAGTTGACATGATTCAAGCTACTTAATGAGCCATGTTTTACTCCTAGACCCCAAATAAAGAGACTGAAAGATGTGACTGAATAACTCTTTGTACATTTCTATTAGGGTTGTTGAACAATCATTTCAAAAGAACCTTCCTAGGGAGGGAATGTGTTGGCTCAGGTAAACTGTGCACTCAAAATCTGGTGGCCTTTCACTAGCTTGCATTCACTGCCAGTTGAAACTATGTCCAAGAAAGCCAAGAATTCTTATCACAACAAGAGCAAAGTATTGGTTACAGCAGACAAACGAGTAGAACACATGAAAATTAAAGCTTTAAAACATAAGTTTCATGTCCAGCTGGTGCTAGATCAATACAACACAATATCAATACAACAGCACTCTAATTTGGTTATTGGGAAAACTACTACTACTACTACTACTTTTATTACTACATTATGAGTGAGGAGAGAAACTTGGGCTTCTCTGCTACATCATTTGATATGTAAGCCAGGAACCCATGTCATTCATTTTGGTAACATGAAAAAAAAATTCTGAGCAAGCAAACATGTGCATATTTATGTGAAATTAAGTCAATTCTCACAGGACTGAATCCAGGTTTCAGGACTTCAGAGAAGGAACATTTTTTTCCACTGGGCAAAGCAATAGTCAGTGTTCCCAATAACATCTGGGGCAAGAAGATCCCCCAAAAAGGGCCTTCCTATTTTCCCTAGAACTGGGCTGAAATGAGACATAGATAAAAAATTCCCCAGCTGGACAGTGAGGGGCGTCAGGAGGTTCAGCCTGACTGGCAGAAGCCTATCACAGTAAACTGTTACTAGGGCATCCTGCCAGGGAGGTTTTAGATGATGATGATGATGATGATGATGATGATGTATTTAAATTTATTAGCCACCCAACTCCCTTGATTCTCTCCTCTCAGTTTGTAACACCACTCCAGAAGCTATGGTGTTAAAATACCATTTCCCTTCAGGGAGAGAGAAGGAAAAAAAGACTTCTCACACCCACCTCAAAATCCACCAGTTTTACAACTCAAGGAGGAGCACATGATTTGTCAGATGTGAAGCCCTCCCCAAAATGGGACGATTTCAGCCACTTTCTCAGCTGGATTATTTGTAGAACAGAGCTGTTTTACACAGGGCCTGTTCTTTGAAAAGCAAATTGGATGACTCATCCACTTGTTTAGAACTGACTGAGGGCTCTTTTCAAAAGGTAAACACCACTGAACATCTTCTTGGCTACAGTTTTGGAGGAGTGCTCACTCAGGTATTGTCATTTTATTACTCACACTCCTTTCAATCCTTGAGGAGACAAGATGATGAAAAATGAACTCATTTTGCAACCAGAGGTCAGAACCTTAAAAAAATATTAAACTTACATTAAAATTGCTCTGAAATAAGGAAACCTCACTCATTGAAATACAGTCATTTTGGCCTGAAAATACTCTGGTTTTTCTGTGAATGCCTATATTCATCACGCATCCTCATTCAATATGTCTTTCTTGACAGAACTGGCAGGAGGCTGGAACTCTCCTGGATGCAACTGCATGAGAATATGAGAAAGGGCTATATTAATGAATGGAAATGGGGCTACTATGTAGGAAATGGTGTCAGTTTTTTTAGAAGCATAAACCTTTTAAGGTGAAGAGAGAACATGCAGATAGGTGCATTCTCTGCAAAACTTAACAACAACATAGCTTTTGTGCTTCAGTGGATGTTAGATGCTGACACAAGGCTATAGCTCAATACAGAACTCCTTTTGTTCTGCCCCATCCTGCTGAGAGACACCTGCTTAACCTCTGAATGTGCCTTATGTTGCATTGGACAATCATACTACTAGGCAGCTTTTCAGAGTACTGAGTGAAGAGTTACTCAAATACTGATACCCAATGCTCCCTAGACAACCATTTGTCAGGGATGTCTTTCATTTGGATTCCTGTATTGATTAAGTGCCTCCCAATTCCTTGATTCTGTTTTTTTTAAATCTGGGGATGCCTGGGTTTTAGTATGCCTCCTTATCCATGTATTAATGCAGATACATGAGTGGGTAAACACATTTTGTGTGGGGGTTTCATGTTAAGTCAGCCTTCCAACCTGCAACTCCCAGAATTCCTGGCCAGCCTGTTCTAGAGCCCTACAAGGCTGCAGCTTAGAACAGCTGGTCCTGGCATTGACCACAGGGGAGACAACCCTAGATTAAATCCTAAATGGCAGGGTTGTGCCATAACTTGGATTTGAAGGGGAAAATGTGGTTTGAAGTGTGTGTGGGCTTATACAGAGCATCTGTCAGCATCTCCTTAAATCAAACGTGACTTTTTTTGAGATTGCACAGCAGCCAGGAAAAGACGCAGCTTCTTTAAGGAGTTGCTGACAGCTGCTATGGGAATGTTCTCATGTACTCTGAATCACCTTTTCCCCTTCAAATTTGGATTGCTGCACAGCCCTACGAAGAGGTGAATGTAATCTGGTGCAAGATTTAAGTGTTGTGAAATGAAAAGGAAACAATGACCATATTGTTTTTATATTTAGCATACATGCAAATGGGAAAAGGCCAGCAGGGTCCAACACAGTAACAGAACAGGAAATATTTGACTGGAAACGAGGGATCTGGTGAAAAAATGGAGACGGAAAGGAAAAGTTAGGAGGAACAAATCATAATGCTGGAAATTATTTAAAAGCACAATAATTAAGGCTCAGCTAGAATGTATTTTACAATGTAAGAAAGGGTCAGCTGAGTCCAAGAAGAGGCAATCATGACTCTCTAGTAGTGTCCAGGAAGCTGTAAAAGTTAAGAAGCCTTCCTGCAGGAAATGGAAAGCCTGTCCTAAGGAAAACAAAAACAAACACTGGCAAAAAAGGGTAAGGGGATAATAAGGAAAGAAAGAAAGAAAGAAAGAAAGAAAGAAAGAAAGAAAGAAAGAAAGAAAGAAAGAAAGAAAGAAAGAAAGAAAGAAAGAAAGAAATAGCTAGCTAGCTAGCTAGCATGTGGCAAAAGAAAATTAAGGGAAATAATAAGTACTTATTTGCAATTTTCTTTATGACAGGAGATATAGGACTGAAAGTTCAGCCTGTTCTGACTTTCTGAGGCAGAAATTAGAATTACTAAATAAAATTGATTTCACTGGAGAATATATTCTGGGACATTTTAAGAGAGCACATATGTAGCAACAACTTGCCCGGTCCTCATGGCATCCACCTGAGAGTTCTTGAAGAACTCAAATGAGACATTTCTGATCTCCTAGCAAAAATAGGTCATTCATCCCTTAAAGATGCTCTGTGCAGTGGTCCGGTTGGTAGCTTAATGTGCAGCCAGTCAAATTACTAGAAGTGATAATCAAAATAAAAATAATAAACCACCTAGAGCAGGGCTTTCCAAAGTGATACACCAGCGGCGGCGGCGGCGCGTGTGCGCGCGGCGGTGCAGGGCGGCGCACGTGCACAGCGGTGCGGGGGTGTGTGCGGCGGCGTGCGCGCGCGCGCGCGCGCACGGCGGCAGTGGCAGTGGGTGCCGCTGCCGCCGTGCACGCACACACCGCCGCTTCCGGGTGGTGTGGCGACACACCACGCTGTGTGTGGCGACACACTTTTGTGTCGCGACACACAGTTTGGAAAGCTCTGACCTAGAGGAACAAGCCAGGCTGAAGGAAAATCAGCATGCATTCTGCAAAGATAAATCATGCTTCCCTCACCTTCTAGTTTTTTTTTAAAGTGTCAACAGTCACATGGATACATGACTCTGCCAACACTATATACTTAGACTTTTGAAACAACTTTGACAAAGTTTCTCATCAAAGGCTCTTGAGTAAAGTTATTGGTCATAGGATAAGAGGATCTGCCCTTATATGGATTGCTAACTGATTCAAAAAGAGAAAGAAAAAGTAGGAATAAATGGACAATTTTTTCCACTAAGGAAAGTAAAAAGTGGAATCCTCAAAAAACTGTCTTGGGTCCCAAGCTGTTTCTTCACTGATTCATAACTTAGGGGAAAGCAGTTTGCTGACCATCTATTTGTGGATGATTCGAAACTATTCAGGATGTTAAAAACAACAATAGTGATTTCAAAGAGCTCCAGAAGGCTCACTTTAAACTAGATTTAATCAAATGGCAAATGCAGCTCATTTTAAGTTAGTATAAAAAACAAACCCTAACTTCACAAATATACTGATAAGAGTCTGAGCTATCTATAGTTAATCAGGGAAAACATCTTGGGCTCATAATATCTAAATGAATGAAGATGACATCTCAGTGTGTGACAGCTGTGAAAAGGACAAATTCCAGGTATCATTAGGAAAGGAATTGGAAATAAAACTGCCAACATTGTAATGCACTCATACAAATCTATGTATGAGCTAGGTCCACAGCTGGAATAGTGTGTAAAGTTCTGGTTGCCATTTTTGGAAAAAAAGAAACTAATGCTGGCTATTGTAGACTTTAAGGACAAATCTACTCATATTTGCTCTGAGTTGTCCATGGGATGGCAGAGGTAATGCCTTACAAAGTCTTCTGGGACTCAAGCCTTGGTCACTTGAGGATGTTGGCAGGGTCCTCTGTGACATGAGCTCAGCCACCTGTAAATTTGGATTAGAGTTATCCCACTTCTAGGTTGATACATGCAACCAGAAAGAATACAACAACTTGGATAAAGAAGGTAGTGAACATGTCCTTGGGGCAAGGGGATGGGCCACCTGCATCCTCAAAAAGCCATCTTATGATCCAGCTGTCCTAGATAACTACTTGCAGGTCTTCAACCTGCTATTTGGTAAGGATGTAGAGAAGGTGATTGGGCTGTAAATATAGTGGGTCTGGATAACACAGATTACCAGGAACTTTTCCAGTCAGGGCTCACGTCTGGACATGGGACAGAAGTTGCACTGGTCACTCATGTGCATGACCTGTAGTGGGACCTGGAGGAGGGTGGTGCATCTATGCTTGAGAGATCAGACACTAGGGCCCAGAGAATGATGTTCTCAGTGGAGCCCTCTCTCTTTGAAAAGGCTTGCATCCACATTTAGGAAACTGGTAAAAGCAGTCTTCCATACAGCATTCAGTGAAGGATATTTTAACAGAGGATCATAATATAAGGTAAGGGTTCCCTCCGCACATTTGTGCAGTCGTGTCCGACTCTAGGGGCTGGTGCTCATCTCCATTTGTTAGCCGAAGAGCCAGCATTGTCCGAAGACGCTTCCACGGTCATGTGGTTGGATTGTTTTTATTGCTGTTTTTAATTTGCCTACATTGTACAGCAACTAAAGTCATATGAATAATTGGATAGAAATTGTTGCAATAATAAATAAATCTATGAGAAACAAAATTCTGGTTTAAGATAGGCTTGGCCTGATCCAGAAGGGCTGCTCTTATGTTCATATGCCTGAGAATATCAAGAGTTACAGTCCCAACACATCTGGAGGACCCTATGTTGGGGAAGGTGATAGCAAATGATTGATGTAAAAAACAAATTTTCTGTAGAATACCACTGTCCAACAAGAAAAAATTAGCCAGTGACTGATGGTAGGAGGAGTCAAAGTTTACAATGGGTGGAGTCAGCCTAGAGCAGCCAGAACCATTAGAACATGCATATGACCATAGTAATAGTTCTTTAAACGAGGCTTGGATAACAGGAAAGAGTCCCCTCACTCTTTTCCAGTGCAGAGCCAGCAAAGTCCAATTATGATTTGATTTCTTTTCCTGCTTCCATAGAGCTGGTGGCTGGAATTCCAACTTTCTGATCTGTCTGATGATCATGGAGACAAGCTCCCCTTATTCCCCTTCAGTTTAGTGCTAGCAGGGAATGAAAAAGCTTGTTTTTCCATCTACTAACATTGAAACTTCAGCCGTGATTGTGCAGATCCAGAAAAAGCACCTTCCAGTTCCAGATGTGTCATGCAATCTTACTTCTATTTCCGCCTTTCCTGAAAGGAAGGCTGGGTGGAATATGATAGGATGGGGGCATAAGTGAATGGTCCAGCCCAGGGGAATAAAAATAAAATGACAGTGAGTCAGTAGAATTCACTGAGGAGGCTGCATAATGTACATTTTCACCTTCATGTTGTATTTGTTGGGTGTTAGCAGCTGCGTATTGTCTTTGAAAACTCCAAGACTTTCAGAGTGAATGCAAAACTTCTAATAGGACCAACTAGCCTTTACATTACATTGTTATTCAAACACTTCCCCATAAGGAAACAAATAATAAAAGAGGTAACTTCTCTGTGGTTAACTGCCATTTATCTTCTCATTTCCAATGTTAAATGACCCTGACTCCTTTTGTGTATTATTCTCAGAAAGCTGGGAAACAAACCAAGATTGGCCAAAATTCTGCAGACTTTAATAGGGAGGCCCAACCTTCCCCATAATTCAAGCAGTACCTCCTCTCTCTCCCCTCAAACCTTCCACTTTGCCAAGAAATTATTAGTGGGCAATTGTCAACAGGAAAAGAGGGAGCAGCTTATCAGCCTTAGTCTGAGATGTGACTCTTAAGTGACAGTGGAGGAGAGGCTGAGAGCTTAGCATATGAAAGCGTTAACCTGAAAGCAATTTGTCCATTGTCTCTCTATTAATATCAGTCACCAACTGAGCACTCATCACCTTTTTCCAAGCAGTCACCCTCCAGCTAGAAGTGGCGCCATGAACAAGCCAGATGTGATCTCGTCTCTATTTTCTTTTCATAAACTTTCACAAATCCATTACAAAGGTGGACACACACACACACACACACACACACACACTGAGTATGCTTAGACTGGTGAAGAAAACACCCAAACACACATACAGTATATATAATTTGAGCATGCTTAAACTAGTGAAGGAATATGTCTATGAAGGAATAGTGAAGAAATAGTGAATAGTGAAGGAATAGTGTTTCTTCTTACTGGAGAGTTTTGGGGAGGTGGGTAGAGGTATTTATGTTTGTTTTTGCTTAAATCTTTTAATCTGTTCTGTGTTACAGAAGGGCTGGGAGAGAATGAATGCAACTTTAAGCAGGACACAGTACTCCCAAAGGGAAGAGAAGGAAAACCAGAAGAAGAAGCTGGTAGTAAGCTATCAACAGTTACTAATCACAAGGCTGTATCTTACCTCCTGTATCATATCACACCAAACCGTAATGGTTTGTGGGGGCTGGACTTATCCTGCCTTTTCTCCAAGGGTTCAAGGTGGCTTGCTGCCATCATTTTATCCTAATGAAACAAAGACAACAAAGGTGTACATTGGACTGAGTGGGATTGGACCAACGTCAGCCAGTGAGATTTATTTATTTATTTATCTATCAAATGTTGTCACCGCCCATCTCCCCCCTCAAGAGGAACTCTAGGAGTTGAAAGTGGATTTGAACCAGAGTTTCCACAGTCATAGACCAACAAACGCAGACGATACCACCCTAATGGCAGAAAGCGAAGAGGAACTAAAGAGCCTTTTGATGAGGGTGAAAGAGGAGAGTGCAAAAGCTGGCTTGAAACTCAACATTAAAAAAACTCAGATCATGGCATCTGGTCCCATCACTTCATGGCAAATAGAAGGGGAAGAAATGGAAGCAGTGACAGATTTTATTTTCTTGGGCTCCAAGATCACCGCAGACGGTGACTGCAGCCATGAAATTAAAAGACGCTTGCTCCTTGGGAGGAAAGCTATGGCAAACCTAGACAGCATATTAAAAAGCAGAGACATCACCTTGCCCACAAAGGTCCGTATAGTTAAAGCTATGGTTTTCCCAGTAGTAATGTATGGCTGTGAGAGTTGGACCATAAGGAAGGCTGAGCGCCGAAGAATTGATGCTTTCGAGCTGTGGTGCTGGAGAAGACTCTTGAGCGTCCCTTGGTCTGCAAGGAGGTCAAATCAGTCAATCCTAAAGGAAATCAACCCTGACTGCTCATTGGAAGGACAGATGCTGAAGCTGAAGCTCAAATACTTTGGCCACCTAATGCGAAGAGAGGACTCACTGGAAAAGACCCTGATGCTGGGAAAGACTGAAGGCAAAAGGAGAAGGGGACGGCAGAGGATGAGATGGTTAGATAGCATCACCGATGTAATGAACATGAATTTGAGTAAACTCCGAGAGACAGTGGAGGACAGGAAGGCCTGGCGTGCTATGGTCCATGAGGTCACGAAGAGTCGGACACGACTAAACGACTGAACAACAACAAAAGACCAACACTTTAACCACCATCCCATGTGGGTTCTTCTTCAGTGTTTTGTGAAAACCATACTATCACATCACGTTCAACAAATGTTGCCATGGCTTAACATGGTGTGTAAACCTAGAATATCTGTCAGTTGTCAAGAAACAGAAATGGAAAGATGCAGTTATATACCTGTCTTTGTTGATAAATTTCCCATTGACACTTGGGACGCTTCCAAATTATGCTGTTATTGTATAGTTTATTTTATTTATTTAGAAAATTTATATGGCTGCTATATAAGTTAAATCTTAAGTTTGTAATTTGGGTGGCTAAGAACTAGTTTATAAAAACAATATTTTAAAAATCCCCATAACTAAACAAAAATAAAGTTAGAAATAATCTAATAGAAAAGGAAACCAAGGCATCATAGAACAAGCTCACAGTACAAACACATGTATATTGGCCCCCTCTAACATTCTAGCCCTAATTTCCGGGGGGAAAGCCAGGTTTTAACAGCTTTCCAGAAGGCCAAGAGGGTTGGGATCCTCCAAATCTCAGGAGGAAGCTGTTCCATAGGGCAGGCCCAACAGAGAAGGCATGACCTAGAACATGCCCACCCTGTCCATAGCCACAGAAGTTTACAGGGGGGACTGCCATTATTGTTTTTTAATTGGAAATCTTTCCAAGTTTTTCCTCCACTTCTTATTAGAGAAAATCTGTTACGGTGGGGAAAATGGAACTGGCACATAGTGTTTTGATTGGTACTGGTAGGGGCCCATCATTCAGAAATGCCATGCATATATGGCTATGAATTGATACTCATCATGGTATTTACCGTACCTCCAAAATCTCTGTGAGAAGGATCAGTGCAATTTACTCCTTTCATGTGAGTCCAATCATCCAAAGAGTACCATAGCAGGAATAAGAAGAGGCCACAAGTAAGTGCTATGAGGTACAAAAGGAAACGTGGTTGTTTGAGGAGATATGGACACCTAGCCAATACTTTGTAAATCTTTTTTTCCTTTTGCTTTATGATAGAGTTTTGAAGCAGAGTGGATTCTCTAGAAATGGTTTCTTTTTGTATGTCTGTAGCTTGAATCATGTCAACTGGATTTCTATTTTCTTAATGGAAACGTTTCGCTCCTTATCCAAGGGGCTTCTTCAGTCTGAGCAAAGTTGGTAAGGGAATCCTAAATATGTTCCTAGGTAGCTGTGTGACCTTACACCTGGGGCTAGGTCATGGTTATATTGAGATGTAATTTTTAAGTCCTTTTATCATCTAATGGAGGGTCGTTAAAAACACCATGCTGCTGTTGAGCTTCTGAAATGGTCTTAATCTTCCTAGGCACAGAAGACAACACGGGGAGGAAGATGGGGGAGAGTTTGTGCCTGAGGCCCCCACCTCTATTCAAGGAAGGATTTTCCAAGTTGGCATAAATGGATTCCTTGACCCCTCTCTCAAACCACCTATCTTCTCTGTCTCTGGTTTGAGAGAGGGGTCAAGGAATCCATTTATGCCAACTTGGAAAATCCTTCCTTGAATAGAGGTGGGGGCCTCAGGCACAAACTCTCCCCCATCTTCCTCCCCGTGTTGTCTTCTGTGCCTAGGAAGATTAAGACCATTTCAGAAGCTCAACAGCAGCATGGTGTTTTTAACGACCCTCCATTAGATGATAAAAGGACTTAAAAATTACATCTCAATATAACCATGACCTAGCCCCAGGTGTAAGGTCACACAGCTACCTAGGAACATATTTAGGATTCCCTTACCAACTTTGCTCAGACTGAAGAAGCCCCTTGGATAAGGAGCGAAACGTTTCCATTAAGAAAATAGAAATCCAGTTGACATGATTCAAGCTACAGACAATTCCACCTGGATGACTGAGAACCTTCATAGACATATTTCTTTTTGTATGCAAATAATTTGCTCTGCCTATCTCTTCTTAGAAAAGGCTTCTAGGCTGCTCTAAAGCTTGCTTACAGTGTTTTCAACATTAGCTGATCCAATAAACATATTATTTCACATGCTCCATTTCTCTCCAATGTTATAGTTGGCCTTCAAACTGTTGCAGATTATTCTGGTCTCTTATCTTTCGATCCTTGTTCTGTGAACGTGTGTTAAACAACTTCCAGGGTTTCCTTCTATAGGCATTTACAATTGGCCAATCAATCTGATTACGACAGAAACAGAGGAAACCAATTTATGCAGGCTGCTTTGTTCCCTCATGTTATGGACTATTATCTCCTCTAGCCTGTGTTTACAGAATGCCATGGTTAACGTTGCCCAGATGCTCTGTCGCTGTGGGAAACCTAGAAACCGCACAATACTGGCCTAGAGTGTTTTCCAAACCCCAGTATGCTTTATCCTAGCTTTGTTTGTCTCTGTGTAGATTTGGGCCTTTCCCACAGAAAGGGTGTGCTGTCAGTTAGGGTTGGAATCAGATAGCATTGCTACACACGTTTGAATGTCTTGTTGGGGCCTCTCCGCGGCCTGTCAGTAAACATATTGGAACAAAATAATACTTTTTTTTTTTTTGCAGGCCTTATACTCCAATGTCAATAAAGGGAGGGCAGAGGAGAAGAGGAAAGAGCCTGAATATATGATAGAAGCAAGCAGGTACAGTTGAAGTGTCCAAGGAGTATGTAGTTTGACAACAAACGAGTTAAAGATGTTGGTAGTTTGCATAAGTTCCTTTATTTTAACTTAGACCTTTAAAAGATGCTTTCCAGGCAGGGATCAAACAGATGAAGACTTTCTTGTGCTGGGGAAAGGTTTGACAATTGAATTTCTACCTCTTAATGAATGCAGAAGGGGGCTGCCACAAAGGCAATAACTTTTAGATACGCTCTGTTACACTCTACTTCCCTCCCCACCCAGGTATCAAGTCATACATTGTTCTTCCTACCTAGAAACCACCTTCCCATGCTAAATGTCATTAAAAATACTTGTGATTTCAGTATTCCAGACAGACAGCCCTGTGCTGAGTCTAAGGGGATAGCTTTCAAATAGACAATGCAATATACTTTGGCAAGAATGTATTGTGCAGATTGAACAAGTATATTTAAAGGTATGTGCAAGTACATTGGCATGAGAGAGACCAAGTCCCATATGGAAAAGAAGGATGCTCCTGTCAGCTGTGACACGGTGGCTGCAACTGGCTGGAAAGAAATAGCCACTGATTCTCAGCGGCAGAAATGCCTTCTGTGCAATGGTGCTGGCACACCATTTCAAGTTTCTTCATGGGGTGAGGAAAGAAAGGCAAAGAGTTTGTAAATGGAGAGATTGGCAGAAAAGTTCAAAGAACTGTATTTGGTCACAGGCAAGACTAAAAGCAGCAACTGATGAATAAACATTGTCATTTTTTTTGGAACAACCAGAGGTATGGTGACTCTTAGGAATCATAATTTTTAATCTGAAACATGGTGGCCTAGTTCACACATTGCTTGCTTCACCATAATGTATTGAATAAGCTACAATTGACAGAGTTGTGCCACACAAAATCATGGCTTACAAACCATACATAATAAATACGTACCCATCACATGTAAAGTACAGAGAAAGAGTAATAAATAGAAAACAAAAGAAAACAAAGGCTTCAGATAAAAAAAGGGAAATATAACTGCAAACCTGTTTTGCTGCCCTCAATGTCCATACTTGATGCAATCCATACGTTGCCAAGTAGAACTCAGACAAATTATGGGTCAGTGTGATGGGTGAATCTAGCATGCATGTTTTTGTGTATGTGTGATATAGGATTTACACATCAGATTGAGTCACGGTAACACTAAACCATGGTTTGTTGACTAAGCCACAATTGGCTACGTTCATTTATTGTGTTAAGCCATAAATCCATACTAGAAACAAATCACATTATAGTTTAGTGTGATGCATCAATGTAGCCACTTACTGTGTTTATGTATGTGTAATTATTGCCACCAGGAGAACTGAATTTTTAAATCCTGACTTGAGTGTTGGAAGGAGCTTTCAAATATGTGGCTCCCTGTTCTGAAGGCTTCACTTTCTCTGGAAAAAGACTGCTAAAACTCTCCTACTCTCCTTCCCTATTAGTGTGTGCTCAGAAATATAGCATCAATGTTTATGTGTAGGAAATATAGCTTTTTCCTTACGCTTTCATCTCATAGTGTCCGATGTCTACCCAATACTTTTAGGTGATAGTGCTGAACTAGTCAAAAACAGAACACTTATTGTGCAGTTTCCATGGTTTATTTTATTTATTGTTTTTCTATAATCTATATTGTGGTGTTTGTTTCTCAGTGGCTAGCATGCAACAAAGGAAAATCTTGTGCCAATAGCTTGAGCCACAGATTTCACTGTTAGCTTAACTGTTTCCGATAATTGACATGATGTTTAAGAAGAAAAAAAGATGGAAAATTCTATCAGTTTTGAGAGAGAGAGAGAGAGGGAGAGAGAGAGAGAGAGAGAGGGAGAGGGAGGGAGGGAGGGAGGGAGGGAGAGGGAGGGAGGGGGAGAGAGAGAGGGAGGGAGAGGGAGGGAGGGAGGGAGGGAGGGAGAGAGAGAGGGAGAGAGAGAGAGAGGGAGGGAGGGAGAGAGAGAGAGAGAGAGGGAGGGAGGGAGGGAGAGAGAGAGAGAGAGAGAGAGCTGTTTAATTCAATGCCTTTTTGGAACATAGCCATTCCTTTGAAACAGAATATGTCAGATTTAGTAAATCACTGAAAATTGTGCTGATTTTTTTTAAGAAGGTATTTATAGGTGTCAGATGTATAAAGAAAAATGCAGAATATGCATTTTTGGTCATGCATTTTAGGGGCATTGGGAGCAAATTAGATGCTTAACACTTGCTGACATCAGTAGGACTCAAGCTCTTTACTGTTTTGGGGTCACTCTTTTCTTTATTAATTCAAGGCTTCTGGTGCTCTGTATTCAAAGGAGGTTCTTGGACTAAGCTCCTGGCTCATAAAAAAATCTGACCTCAGTTTATTCATAGGATCAAATATGCATTTCCATTCCTCTGACCCACAAAAGTTGTAGTTTTTCCATCTCATGCATGTGTACTTTTTGTTTTAATTTAAAAAATATACAATCACGCAATTGTATAAAAAAATACAATTAGTCCCAAGGCTTACTTGGTCCATCTTTCTGTCCCCACAATGGTTGACCAGACTCCTTGGAGAAGTCCACAAGCCATTTATAAACACAAAATGGCTCTCCATGTAAGCAAACAAAGCTTTCTTTCATATAAAATAATTGTGTATTTAATTTGTGTGTAATTTATTTATTTATTAAATTTCTATCACCGCCCATCTCCCCCCAAAGGGGAACTCTGGGCGGTTTACAATAAAACCACAATTAAAATTCAAAGCAGACCACAATACAAAAAATATAAAAATACAAATACAAATAAAAATAAAATTTAAATGAGATAAAATCTAGATGGCTAAAAGTTTTCTGTCAGTCCTCGACCGTAAGGGCCATTCTTGGTCCATTCTAGGGTGCTAGCCATCCCCAGGAATTCCCCCTCCCGTTCCAGGCATGATGGCAGAACCAGGTTTTCAGTTTTTTCCAGAAGTCCAGGAGCGAGGGGGCCTGTCTCACCTCCGGGGGAAGAATATTCCAGAGGACGGGAGCTACTGCAGAGAAGGCACGCTTCCGAGACCCTGCGAGATGGAATTCTTTTACGGATGGGGTCCGTAACATGCCCTCTCTGCATGACCGGGTGGGACACGTCGATGTAATAGGGATGAGACGGTCCCTCAGGTAGCCTGGCCCCATGCCATGTAGAGCTTTAAAGGTAATAACCAACACCTTGAATTGGACCCGGAAGCAAACTGGAACCCAGTGCAGCTTGCATAGTAGAGGTGTTATATGTGCTGATCTTGGTGCACCTAAGATTGCTTGCGCAGCTGCATTCTGGACCAGTTGTAGCTTCCGGATATTCTTTAAGGGTAGCCCAATGTAGAGCGCATTACAGTAGTCTATATGGGAGATAACTAGGGCATGAGTGACGTTCGAAGGGCCTCTCGGTCTAGGAAAAGGCATCACTGGCGCACAACACAAAGTTGAGCAAAGGCCCTCCTGGCCACGACTGCCACCTGTTCCTTGAGCAGGAGTCGTGAGTCCAAGAGGACCCCCAAGTTACGCACCGGGTCTGTCTGGGGTAGTGCGACCCCATCCAGAACTAAAGATGACAAATTCCTAGATACCGAGGAGCCATTAATCCACAGCCACTCCATCTTACCAGGGTTCAGTTGAAGCCTGTTGTTTCCCATCCAGGCCCCCACAGCCCCCAGGCACCTGGAAAGGGTGGTCACGGCATCACTTACTTCACCCGGGATGGAGATGTATAATTGAGTATCATCAGCATTTTGATGATACCTCATCCCATGGCATCCAGGGGGCTACGCTCACCCACACACCAGCCCATCAGGTATGGGGATTATGTACCCCAAAAACCTCGACAACCAGTTAGGCTGGGGGTAAGAGTTGTAAAATTAGATTTCACCCCTTAGAACGGCAAATGGCATCCGCTTGCGGTCGCCATCTTGGACTTTTTTTTTTCATTTGTATAACACACTAATGACTAATCCTTAGTTTGCCTAAATGTGGTTTATTGAATTCCAATTGTCTGGGTTTGCATAACATCCTAATTCATAAATCATGGTTTATCAATCACAATGGCAAGAATTTCACAACACACTATGCCAAAAAACAAAATGCCTGTTATGGATTGGCATCACGTGGGGATCCAGTCTAGGTCTGGTTTCTGCTAAAGGCACTAAAGGAAAGGGAATACTAAAGTTCTCTCTGGCTGTTTGGTCTGTTTCCCCCAACTGGGTAAATGGGTATGTTAATACACTGTGCTGTGGGAACATCAAGAAGTATCAGCTGATTCAGTCAACTATTCATCAAGAAGTTAAACTGAGCTCAAAACAGATCCAGTTATGCATTGGATTAAATTAAATCCATCCAGTCAGCTATGCTGTGAGAACCCCCAAACCCAATCAATTGCCCCATTTTGCCTATTTAATACTCCATGAAAAAGAATTAGAGGGAAAGAGCAGCTAAAAACTACTGTAAGCTTCTTCATTAAAGAATTCCTTGTCAAATACTGATTGGCTACAGTGGCCATGTCGTGCCTACTTTCAGGCCAATAGGAGGGAGCTACTGAAGTAAGGAAGTCTTACCAACAATCTCCTGAAGCAAGGGCTTCTGTAGAAAGTTGATGGGGACTTTGGATGTCTAAAATGGTAAATTTTGACCTAATTATTGTAATTATGTGCTACCAGAACCATTGGTAAAGGAATCCTAGGGCCGTAGATGAGATGGGCAAAGATCTGATCCATTTTTTTTTCATTTTGGGGGTGGTTGGGAGTGTTTAAGGGATTGGACCCCTTTAAAAGTATGTTGTCCTTATGCTGACCAATAAAATGCCATGCCAAATAATGTGGCCCCGTCTACTTTACAACATCATGAAGACCTATATAGACCCCAGGCAAGGTACACCAACAAAGTTCATCCCAAAGTCTGAAAAAAGGTTGCTCACTTGTGCTGTTTAGCTGTCAAACAATTAGCCATTATAGGATTATCTTCTATGAATTATTGAACTTCCTTTTAAAGTTTAAACTGTCCTGAGTCACGGTCTCTCCTGACATAACATTCCCACTGACCTAGAAATTAAGAGTAAAACAATGATATCATTATTAAACAAATTTCAAGTTAATACCAGTCAGCAATTATACTAGTGGCAGCCAAAATTTGCATCAAAAACCATAAATACAAACCAGTATTCCAGCTATGTCCATGTCATTAAGCTTGATCTGATCTGGGGAAAATGATGCAACATCCTTGCTGAAGCCCAGGAGCTCTGGGGTTGCTATTTGGAATGAGGGGAGACCACATAGGAGGTTGAAAATAAGATGCCTTGGGTTCTTTGGTATCGAAGGAGGAGAAAATAAACAGCAATAAACTAAGTATATCCTAGGCCAGCCTTCCAGATTATGTTGCATTTCATTTTCTATAAACCCCAAACAACAGGGGCTATGGTCAAACTGCTCGTGGTTTTTGTGGGAGCTGAAGTGCAACACAATCTGGAAGGCACTAAACTGGGAAAGTTTTGTTGAAGAACTACAGCCATTTGAAGATGCTGTCCTAATTAAAAATGGCAAAGGAAAGGCAGAAAGGAGATGAAGGGATAAACCTCTTTAGGGAGATTGTTTCAAACAATGGTTGCCATCAATGGAACTCCCTATTCTGTGTCTATGAAGGTTCTCAGTCATCCAGGTGGAATTGTCTGTAGCTTGAATCATGTCAACTGGATTTCTATTCTGTGTCTTCCTGGCAAACTGTAGCTGTATAAGCATGAGGAGGGGGCGTGGTGGCTCAGTGGGTAAGATGCCAGGCTTGTCGATCGCAAGTTCGGAGGTTCGAATCCCTAGCCCTGCATGACGGAGTGAGCTCCCGTACTCGCCCCAGCTCTTGCCAACCTAGCAATTCGAAAGCATGCAAATGCAAGTAGATGAATAGGTACCACTTCGGTGGGTAGGTAACAGCGTTCCACGTGCGTCATGCGGCCACATGACCGTGGAAGCGTCTTCGGACAACGATGGCTCTTCGGCTAACAAATGGAGATGAGCACCGGCCCCTAGAGTCAGACACGACTCCACAAATGTGCAGGGGGAACCTTTATCTTTTTTTAAAAGCATGATGAAGGTACATACTGCAGCGATACAGCTACTGGCTTACATTGCTTTAAAAGGAAAATAGATATATTCATGAAAAATAGCCCTGTTGGTGAACATGGGTAAGCCTATGAGATATAAATAAAACTCCCCTTAGTAATGGGGAACTGCAGCACATGGCTGTTACCTCCATACCTTACTTATGGACTTCCTCCCAATCAAGTATAACAATTTACCTACACTGATTCCAAATGAGTACTTAAAAGTACCACCTTAGGAGGGTTGAAGATGCTAAGCCTGGCTGGTCATGGATCCCTGGAGTAAGTACAGATCTTTTGAATCAGTGTCCCATATTTCAAGATATTTGCTTCTCTCACACATAATAGTCTTTTGTACTGCATGTACATGCAAAATGTGGGAAACCACCCTAAGACAGAGTTTCCTGTTTGGCAAGACTAAATTTCCAGCCTAAGTTTAATAGTTTGCAATAGCTAGAGGCTGTTTATACAATTCAGAGGTAACAAAATCAAGAGAGATAAAGTACATTTGGTAAATAGGATTAAAGTTTTGTTTTAGATATCTCTCTTTTACATATCATTTCAAAACTGATCAGGATTAATTTGAACTTACATCAGCATTTTTTCTGCTGACTTCCCAAGCAAAGGATCTTGCCGTCAAAGCATTTTTAATCTCTTGTCTGCTCACAAGTATTTTAATGTCTGATGAGCAGGAAGGGGACAGAGCTTGTCCAAGGAAGATTTCTGCTTCTTACAAGGAGAGAAAGTGTTGTGTGCTGCCTGACCTCTAGAGAAAGATTTGTGATTTGTGCCTTTTAAAACCTGAGCAGATATTCTGGCATTTCTTTTATAGTAGTGATCCTTGGACAGCAAATAGAGAATCCTTTAAGGCTGAACCATGCCTGGCTAAGAGTTCTTGGGAACTCTAAAGCTTGCAACTATTTTACAACCCTTCAATAGGCCTTACTAAAGATACTGCCTCAGTGTGGATCTTAGAGTGACCTTCAATTATTTCAGACAGGGAGAGGTAAATCTATCTCCAAGAAAATTACACATACACAAACACAAACAAACAAAATTACCTGTACATGTCTGTCTGTAGCTTGAATCATGTCAACTGGATTTCTATTTTCTTAATGGAAACGTTTCGCTCCTTATCCAAGGGGCTTCTTCAGTCTGAGCAAAGTTGGTAAGGGAATCCTAAATATGTTCCTAGGTAGCTGTGTGACCTTAAGCCTGGGGCTAGGTCATGGTTATATTGAGATGTAATTTTTAAGTCCTTTTATCATCTAATGGAGGGTCATTAATTAATTAATTAATTAATTAATCATTAATTAATTAATCATTAATTAATTAATTCATTAATTAATTAATGGTCGTTAAAAACACCATGCTGCTGTTGAGCTTCTGAAATGGTCTTAATCTTCCTAGGCACAGAAGACAACACGGGGAGGAAGATGGGGGAGAGTTTGTGCCTGAGGCCCCCACCTCTATTCAAGGAAGGATTTTCCAAGTTGGCATAAATGGATTCCTTGACCCCTCTCTCAAACCACCTATCTTCTCTGTCTAAAATGTGAACATTAATGTCCTCAAATGAGTGTCCTTTTTCTTTTAGATGAAGATAAACTGCTGACTCTGGTCCTGTGGTGTTATTTCTCCTGTGTTGTGCCATCCTCCTGTACATAGGTTGTTTGGTTTCTCCAATGTAGAGTTCAGAGCACTCCTCACTGCACTGGATTGCATAAACTACATTGCTTTTCTTATGTTTTGGAGTTTGATCTTTGGGGTGTACAAGCCTCTGTCTCAGTGTGTTGGTGGGTTTGAAATATACAGGTATGTGGTGTTTGCCAAATATCCGTTTTATCTTTTCAGACACGCCAGCCATGTAGGGAATGACCAGGTTCTTTCGTTTACTCTGAGTCTCAGCCCTATCTGTCGCTGTTTTAGGTCTGGTAGATTTAGATTTGGTGAAGGCCCAATTTGGATATCCACAGGCCTTCAGGGCTGTTCTCAGGTGCTGATTTTCATTCTTTTTGGAATCCATGGAGGTGGGGATGGTTTCTGCTCTGTGTGACAATGTCCTGATGACTCCTAGTTTGTGCTGCAGTGGATGGTGGGAGTCAAACATCAGATATTGATCTGTGTGTGTGGGTTTCCTGTAGATCCCTATTTCTAGCTTGCCACCGGTCCCAATGAGGACTTCACAGTCTAGGAATGCCAGTCTGTTGTCCTTGGTGTCTTCTCTGGTGAAGCTAATGTTGGCATCTATAGTGTTTATATGGTCCGTGAAGGCCTGTACTTCCTGGGCCTTGATTTTGACCCAGGTGTCATCCACATACCTAAACCAGTGGGTGGGCACCGTTCCCTGGAATGTGTTGAGTGCTTTCTTCTCCACTTCTTCCATGTATAAATTGGCCACAATGGGTGACACAGGAGAACCCATGGCACAGCCGTGTTTTTGTCTGTAAAAGTCACCTCTGTATGTGAAATAAGTGGTGTTAAGACACAGGTCCAGAAGATGGCAGATTTGGTTTGGGTTGAGATGGCTTCTCCTTTCCAGGGTGCTGTCCTCTTCTAGTCTCTTCCTGACAGCGGATAGAGCATGAGTGGTGGGGATGCTGGTGAAAAGGGAGGACACATCAAAGGAGACCATAGTTTCATCTGTATCCAGTTTCAGGATCTTTGCTTTGGAAACAAATTCTTCCGAATTATGGATGTGGTGTTCAGAGTGTCCAACTAGAGGTGCTAGTATGGTAGAGAGGTGTTTGGCAATGTTGTATGTTACCGAATTGATGCTGCTGACTATGGGTCGGAGGGGTGTTCCTTCCTTGTGGATCTTAGGAAGTCCGTAGATGCAGGGGATGGCTTCTCCAGGATACAGACGGTGGTAGGTAATCCTATCGATGGAGCCATCATGTTCCAATTGTTTCAAACTGTCTATTGCCTTTTTCTTGTAATTGTTGGTGGGGTCTCTTTTCAGTTTTTCATATGTATGGTGATCCTCCAAAAGTGAGGTAATTTTATTGTGGTAGTCTGCAGTGTTTAGAACCACTGTACATCTTCCTTTGTCAGCAGGTAAAATGGTGATGGTTTCATCTTTGCTGAGGGCTGTCAGGGCTCTCCTCTCTTGGACGGTAAGGTTGGGGGGAGGAGGTTGAGCACTGGACAGAGCTGCAGATATTTTAAGCCGGAGTTGTTCTGCTTCTTCAAAAGGTAGGTGGTTGTTGTGGATGGCAGATTCTGTGGCTGTAATGAGCTCCACAACCGGAACTTGCTTGGGAGTGATGGCAAAATTAAGACCTTTGGCTAGGACATCTCTCTCTGGTTGGGTAAGTTCTCTGTCTGAGAGATTTTTCACCCACATGTTCTTTTTGTCCTCTGTGGTCCTGTTGTTGTTGTTCCTCCCAGTGGTTTCTCCAGTTCCTTGTTTCTGCTTGCTGCGAGAAAGAAGAATGTCAAATTTCTTAGTTTGCCTCTCCTTTGTCTTGTGATGCTGGGCCAGCTGTACTTTATTGCCAAGCTGAATAACTCTATCCAGGATTGGGTCAGGAAGGGTGGCTGTGAGTTCCTGGTGAATGTTTTCAAAATTGTATTGCAGGGCATCAATGGTGAAGTGGACTTGCCTTATTCTTTCATTTAGAAGATGTCTTTGTGCCTGCTGCAGGATCTGCTCTGCTCTGTGACCCTTAACTGTAGATTGCAGGCGTAGGCTTGTCGGGATGAGTCTCTGTTGTCTGCATCTGAGGTTAAAACGTAGGTGGTTTCTATAGTCTGCCACCTTTCTTGCTGTCTTCTCGAATTTCCTTACCAACTTCAGGGTTTCATCCCCAAAATGTATGGCAATATGTCTATGAAGGTTCTCAGTCATCCAGGTGGAATTGTCTGTAGCTTGAATCATGTCAACTGGATTTCTATTTTCTTAATGGAAACGTTTCGCTCCTTATCCAAGGGGCTTCTTCAGTCTGAGCAAAGTTGGTAAGGGAATCCTAAATATGTTCCTAGGTAGCTGTGTGACCTTAAGCCTGGGGCTAGGTCATGGTTATATTGAGATGTAATTTTTAAGTCCTTTTATCATCTAATGGAGGGTCATTAATTAATTAATTAATTAATTAATCATTAATTAATTAATCATTAATTAATTAATTCATTAATTAATTAATGGTCGTTAAAAACACCATGCTGCTGTTGAGCTTCTGAAATGGTCTTAATCTTCCTAGGCACAGAAGACAACACGGGGAGGAAGATGGGGGAGAGTTTGTGCCTGAGGCCCCCACCTCTATTCAAGGAAGGATTTTCCAAGTTGGCATAAATGGATTCCTTGACCCCTCTCTCAAACCACCTATCTTCTCTGTCTAAAATGTGAACATTAATGTCCTCAAATGAGTGTCCTTTTTCTTTTAGATGAAGATAAACTGCTGTAAGGAAATTCGAGAAGACAGCAAGAAAGGTGGCAGACTATAGAAACCACCTACGTTTTAACCTCAGATGCAGACAACAGAGACTCATCCCGACAAGCCTACGCCTGCAATCTACAGTTAAGGGTCACAGAGCAGAGCAGATCCTGCAGCAGGCACAAAGACATCTTCTAAATGAAAGAATAAGGCAAGTCCACTTCACCATTGATGCCCTGCAATACAATTTTGAAAACATTCACCAGGAACTCACAGCCACCCTTCCTGACCCAATCCTGGATAGAGTTATTCAGCTTGGCAATAAAGTACAGCTGGCCCAGCATCACAAGACAAAGGAGAGGCAAACTAAGAAATTTGACATTCTTCTTTCTCGCAGCAAGCAGAAACAAGGAACTGGAGAAACCACTGGGAGGAACAACAACAACAGGACCACAGAGGACAAAAAGAACATGTGGGTGAAAAATCTCTCAGACAGAGAACTTACCCAACCAGAGAGAGATGTCCTAGCCAAAGGTCTTAATTTTGCCATCACTCCCAAGCAAGTTCCGGTTGTGGAGCTCATTACAGCCACAGAATCTGCCATCCACAACAACCACCTACCTTTTGAAGAAGCAGAACAACTCCGGCTTAAAATATCTGCAGCTCTGTCCAGTGCTCAACCTCCTCCCCCCAACCTTACCGTCCAAGAGAGGAGAGCCCTGACAGCCCTCAGCAAAGATGAAACCATCACCATTTTACCTGCTGACAAAGGAAGATGTACAGTGGTTCTAAACACTGCAGACTACCACAATAAAATTACCTCACTTTTGGAGGATCACCATACATATGAAAAACTGAAAAGAGACCCCACCAACAATTACAAGAAAAAGGCAATAGACAGTTTGAAACAATTGGAACATGATGGCTCCATCGATAGGATTACCTACCACCGTCTGTATCCTGGAGAAGCCATCCCCTGCATCTACGGACTTCCTAAGATCCACAAGGAAGGAACACCCCTCCGACCCATAGTCAGCAGCATCAATTCGGTAACATACAACATTGCCAAACACCTCTCTACCATACTAGCACCTCTAGTTGGACACTCTGAACACCACATCCATAATTCGGAAGAATTTGTTTCCAAAGCAAAGATCCTGAAACTGGATACAGATGAAACTATGGTCTCCTTTGATGTGTCCTCCCTTTTCACCAGCATCCCCACCACTCATGCTCTATCCGCTGTCAGGAAGAGACTAGAAGAGGACAGCACCCTGGAAAGGAGAAGCCATCTCAACCCAAACCAAATCTGCCATCTTCTGGACCTGTGTCTTAACACCACTTATTTCACATACAGAGGTGACTTTTACAGACAAAAACACGGCTGTGCCATGGGTTCTCCTGTGTCACCCATTGTGGCCAATTTATACATGGAAGAAGTGGAGAAGAAAGCACTCAACACATTCCAGGGAACGGTGCCCACCCACTGGTTTAGGTATGTGGATGACACCTGGGTCAAAATCAAGGCCCAGGAAGTACAGGCCTTCACGGACCATATAAACACTATAGATGCCAACATTAGCTTCACCAGAGAAGACACCAAGGACAACAGACTGGCATTCCTAGACTGTGAAGTCCTCATTGGGACCGGTGGCAAGCTAGAAATAGGGATCTACAGGAAACCCACACACACAGATCAATATCTGATGTTTGACTCCCACCATCCACTGCAGCACAAACTAGGAGTCATCAGGACATTGTCACACAGAGCAGAAACCATCCCCACCTCCATGGATTCCAAAAAGAATGAAAATCAGCACCTGAGAACAGCCCTGAAGGCCTGTGGATATCCAAATTGGGCCTTCACCAAATCTAAATCTACCAGACCTAAAACAGCGACAGATAGGGCTGAGACTCAGAGTAAACGAAAGAACCTGGTCATTCCCTACATGGCTGGCGTGTCTGAAAAGATAAAACGGATATTTGGCAAACACCACATACCTGTATATTTCAAACCCACCAACACACTGAGACAGAGGCTTGTACACCCCAAAGATCAAACTCCAAAACATAAGAAAAGCAATGTAGTTTATGCAATCCAGTGCAGTGAGGAGTGCTCTGAACTCTACATTGGAGAAACCAAACAACCTATGTACAGGAGGATGGCACAACACAGGAGAAATAACACCACAGGACCAGAGTCAGCAGTTTATCTTCATCTAAAAGAAAAAGGACACTCATTTGAGGACATTAATGTTCACATTTTAGACAGAGAAGATAGGTGGTTTGAGAGAGGGGTCAAGGAATCCATTTATGCCAACTTGGAAAATCCTTCCTTGAATAGAGGTGGGGGCCTCAGGCACAAACTCTCCCCCATCTTCCTCCCCGTGTTGTCTTCTGTGCCTAGGAAGATTAAGACCATTTCAGAAGCTCAACAGCAGCATGGTGTTTTTAACGACCATTAATTAATTAATGAATTAATTAATTAATGATTAATTAATTAATGATTAATTAATTAATTAATTAATTAATGACCCTCCATTAGATGATAAAAGGACTTAAAAATTACATCTCAATATAACCATGACCTAGCCCCAGGCTTAAGGTCACACAGCTACCTAGGAACATATTTAGGATTCCCTTACCAACTTTGCTCAGACTGAAGAAGCCCCTTGGATAAGGAGCGAAACGTTTCCATTAAGAAAATAGAAATCCAGTTGACATGATTCAAGCTACAGACAATTCCACCTGGATGACTGAGAACCTTCATAGACATACTGTACATGTCTGGCTCATTCGTGATAGATAGTAGAATTGTTGCATGTTTGGGAGTAGATGGGAGCGACTCTGCAGCTGGACTTTTAAAAAAAAGTGAAATATGCATATCCATAGAATTCTGATTTGGACATTCAGGCCATCAAGTCCAACTCTCAGTGCAGTACAGAAATCCACATTCAAGCATCATCCACAGATGACTGTCTAGCCTCTGTCTTGACACACGTAGTGAACAGGGACTCATCCCATCACCCCTCTGGTAACCAGTTCTACAATGTACATACTGTCTTATCTAAAGTTTTATCTTTTGTATCCACCGTTAGATAACATCCTTTGCTAATGTGTATTCAGTTACATAGGTTTATGCCTTAAGGACTTTTAAAGGACCCATTTTTGGAAGCCACCAAGTAATATACCCCCTTGAAACATGTTTCCAATTTCAGTCCTTCCAGTACTTTATGTCCAGCATTCCACTGGGATTTTAAATAAGGCGAAACAGTACGGCAGAACTTTTTCAAACAATCTGAGTTTGGGAAAATGGTATGAGTGGGGCAGGCCCTATACTGACTAGATTTATTAGGAACTATTTATATGCCACTTTTCAAAAACTGTAATAAAAGGATTTTGTACAGGAGAATATAAACACAGTCCACTAGAAGTAATTTACAATTTCAGCAGGATGGACTTTCCCCTATAAATTTGCTGCCCTTAAATAGAGGAGAAAATTCCCTATTATGCATGGGTGTCCATCTCCAGGCATTTCTCAGTACTGGCTGGGGATACTGGAAATAGTGATTTAGTAAATTCTGGGAGTTGCATTCCCCAAAAATCCAGAAGCTATCTGTTTGGGAAAGGCTGGTCTACAGAATTTCTGTTCACCTTAAGAGATCTTCTGCAGAAATACCAGTTCACCCCCCCCCCCCCCGCCGCCCTTTAACTACTATCACATAGTTTTTCTGGAAAACAACTGCCCAGAATTCTGGCTGTTTTGGTTACTTCTATTCTACCACTGTTTTTACTCCCCAAACCTGCAGAAACACGTTCAAACAGACTCAGATTGTAAATCCTCATTGTAGCGAACCTTGAAACACTAAGTATATCACATGAGCTGCTTCCTCCTGACCAGCAGTTTTCCTCCCATGCTGTGTTTGCTTCTTTGGGGCTTTGTAAAAAAACACTGAGAGGGGGAAATCACTTAAACGGGTTCAACTGCCATAGCACTATCCCTCTTACCACAATTTAAAAGAGCTGTGAATGCTGAAATGGTAGATGCCACCTTGGGTTAAGCTTATTTGGTGTGTGTGTTGGGAGTCTGTGTGTCAAGGAGAGCTCAAGAGCTCATTGTTTTCCTCCCCAAGCTCTGCAGAGCACCAGTGTTCCAGGTGAAAAACTGGACTCATTGGTTGCACTGAAGTTGAACTGGAATGAAATAAACTCATCTGCTGAAGAGGAGCAACGTCATGAGATCACAGGGCACTCTGTCCATCCTGGAGTGGCACAAATGCCTTGAGTGGAGGTACACTTGGATGCAGCAAAAGGCAACCTTTTGTTGAAGCAATAATTCTCCCAGATCAGATCTAGCAATCCAGCAAAGAATAATGTCTAGTTCAGGAGGAAAAAAACAGCTTCATTGAATAGCACACAATAGCATGGGTGTAATGAAGGGGTATCCAACTGTTATTGTCATTTAGCTGAGAACCACACTTCACCTTTGAGTGAAGTGAGGAGGCCGTACTGCAAAAGTGGGTAGGGCTGCATAAAAATGGGTTGGGTCCGCCAGGACAAAACTAAATTTCATTTAATATAATTTAAATGTAATTAAATGTAATACAATTTATTAGATAGTTAATATGATTGGATGAAATTATTATTCTTTTCTGTGACATTAAAAATTATAATTCACCAAATGCTATTGCAGAGTGTTTCAGACTGCAGTGGGGGAAATGTAGAAAGGGAGATGGCTCAGATCTTCCTACTCAAAGTCGAAAAATACAGAACTTAACAAAACCTTCTGAATATCCTGAAAACACAAGGGGTAGCTGGGCAACCATTAAGTAATCTTTCATATGAAGAAAGCTCTCAATTTCCTTTTAAAACAGTAGACCCAGATCACATGTTATTAAAAGGCATTTATCTAAGAAAGAGAAGGAAACCAAAAGGCAAAGGGAAGGCAACAATCATACACACAGAATTCCAAATAAAATCAGTGACAGTTGTCTAACTAAACTAGTTATAAACTTTCAGAACGTACGCAGAGTTCATTGTAGGAAGGATGGTTTAAGACAGGGGTGGGGAACCTTTTTTCTGCCAAGGGCCATTTGGATATTTATAACAGGGGACCGGGGGGCGGGTTTTCTGGGATTTCTGCGGACCGGGAGCTGGAGTTTGCGGGCGGGAGCCAATCACAAGCACTGGGGGGTGGGGCTTGTGGGCGGGAGCCAATTGTGTGGAAGAGGTGGGGTTTGTGGGCGGAAGCCCCGCGGGCCGTATACGGCCCGCGGGCCTGATGTTGCCCACCCCTGGTTTAAGAGATTGCATCTTGGCCTTCTGTCCTCTTCTTTCTTTAGACAACTAACCTCACTTAATTTGGGAATGCATCTTGCAAAGAAAAGCGAACCAGCACAGTGCCATCTTTCCAAACACCCTAGGGGACACTATTGAGCCATATCAAAATATAGAAGTGATAGAGGAGTTTGGGAGGGGGACACACCCAAAGCTTTGCAAACTTCAGGCAACCTTGAGCCCTCAGATTGTTCACTTGTCCTCCATACAGTCAATCATGAAGCAGCAAAGAGTCATAGGATCTGGGACCAAAACTGGTTGAAGTTTATTTTGAAACCAAGTGGCACTTCTCCTGCCCTAACTAAGCATGAGGAAATGGGCTCTTCAGAGAAAACAACAGGGTAATGGAGGGTAGCTCACTAGGAGTCATCTGTCTGGAAGTGCACTCAAATTGCTTGGCTGTTTGAACGAGGAACAGCTTCTCTATGCATTATGCACATAATCTAAAAAAGTGATTCTGAGCCCACTATATAACTAGCTTATTTAGAAATGGCTCATGGTTAATTCCTATTGTCTGGAGGAAACACCCTTCTCAACTCAATAAGGGTATACTGCAAGTCAGAACCAGTAATATTGCAATAATTCATTTAAGCAAAAAAGCAGACAAGCCTATGGCTGAATTAAACACGAGCCATTTCTAAATCGGCTAGTCATGCATTTGGCCCACTATCGCTTATTTAAATTATGTGCATAATATACCCTGAGAGATTGCGCCACTTGGAAATTTGAGGGTACTTCTAGACAAATGGCTCCCATACTATTCATCAGAAGATACTATGATAGTCTTCTATCTCTCCTACCTTCTTTTTTGTGTGTGTGAAAAGATGGAAAAAGTGGTGGGAAAGCTTACATGGTGGAAAACGGCTGGTGGATATCCGAAGTTTTGAGAGTATATAACATGGTTTCCATGAGGGGGTTACCCATTCACAAAAGGGCAACTTTACACAGGTAAAAAAAATCACCCAAAGACAAAGAACAATAAAATCTTTATTTAACAGACCATTTGGAGGGAAGGGGTGTTCATTAAAGCCAAATGTCAAACCCAAATTTCTCTAAGTGTCATAACATCCATTTACAAATGGACAAAAATGACATCAGTTATGTAACTGAATTATGTAATAAAATGTCAGCTATGTAATAATTACCCAAATGAGGTCAATTGCACCAATCATCCGGACTGCTTCAGAAACAAAGGACTTTGGGTGAAGTCTGAAGGACAATTTTGTCTGCTACAACTGTAATCTGTGGAATGGAGGTTATACTGTAATGAAGTTGTTCTTAGCTGTTCTGGGTAGCCCCCAGGATGCTCCTAACAATCCCCAGCTTTCCTTTATAGGTGGCCCACTTCCAAACCAAACAATGGGCTGTAGCCAGCAACTACTGATTTCTTATGAGGGCCTGTGGAGCCTCTGTGGGGTCAGAAGTTGTGATGGAATCTGTCTCTGAGGGAGAAGGTGATGTTATGGAGATTGTGGGTGAAGGAGGAGGGGGCACTTTCCAGGGTGAGAAGTGCGTTCCCAGCCTCAAAGACCTTGGGCGCCCATCCAAGAAGGTCAGGCTGGATCTGCCTTAGAGCGCCTGGGGTTTTTCCCCAGAGAACTGCTTCGTGTGGCTTAGTTTGGCAAGATTCTGTGTAAGGTAGAACAATAAAGGTCTAGAGCATAGCTTTCCAAAGTGTGTGTCGCGACACACTACTGTGTCGCCTGCGGTGTCCTGGTGTGTCGCACACAAACCCGGAAGCGCTGATGGGGGGAACCGGAAGAAGCGGCACCTCCGCCAATCAACGCTGCGGTGGTGGCGGTGGCGCGTATTGGCGGGGGTGCCGCTTCTTCCGGTTCCCATCAGTGCTTCTGGGTTTGCGCGCGACACACCAGGACACCACAGGCTGCGCCACCACCACGCCGCCACCATTGGTGTGTGTCACCAACATGAAAAGTTTGGAAAGCTCTGATTTAGAGCTTAATTCCGAGGCTCAGCGTTGTTCTTCGCCTAACCATGACAGAAGTATTCTTGTAAATACACATGATACTAGAGACTTCTGCTTTGCCATACAATATTAAGATTACTGTTTTTACTTTACAATTAAGCATTTCTCCTTTCCCTCTGTGAACTATACAACAATAAGAAAAGTGGATAATCTTTCTCCCAAGTCACTTCATTCTTAAAAATATTAAAGTAGTAAAGAATGAGGCAGGGAATCTGATAAATGTGTGGCCAAATGTCCATCGGCAAGTTGCCTACCCCTGATTTGAAAGAACACATATTTGTCTTTTGTTCAGTTTTGTGGCTCACAAATGAAGCAACAACAACAATAAACAATTGAAAAACTGTCCTCAAATGTTTGTAATAAAAGATTGATGAAACCTACATTCTTAAAAATGCAGTGCAATTTTGGTAGTTGCTGTTTGGTTTCATAATGGTGCCACCAATTGTTTCTCAAGCCAAAGGCTGGATGTTCAGGTTTAAAAAGTCAACATTCCGTCTTGTTCACGTGAAACCAAGTCTTTTGAAATATCTTACAACTGCCTTTAACAATCAGGAAGGTTATCTGTCAACCAATTATAAGAATTGATTTGACTGCAATCCTAAGCACACTTTCATGGGAGCATGGCCCACTGAGCTCAAGAAAGCGATAGCTTTGTTGGTTGATAACCATATGCTTTGCCACTGATTATTCCATTAAATTAGCAGAGAAGACAGTATCCCAGCTGAGGTATTTAAAATCCTAAAAGATGATGCTGTTAAAGTGCTGCACTCAATATGCCAACAAATTTGGAAAACTCAACAGTGGCCACAGGATTGGAAAAGGTCAGTTTACGTTCCAATTCCAAAGAAGGAGAAGAAGTCCCACCAAGCAGTAGAGGTCTCACCTTTGAATTGGCATCTATATAACTGCAATTTTGTGCATGTTTTACTTTGAAATAAGCTCCATAAATCTCATTGAGACTAATATAATATGGCATCCAGATTAAAGTAAGTGTTGCTTTATTTTTTTAAATCTCAATTAAAAAAAGTACACAACACTATTTTATGATTGGCACACTATAAATAGAAACACCATATAGTTAGGGACACTTCCATATTTTTCAGGCGTTCCTGTTTCTGAACAGAGAAAAGGGCGAGCTCATTAACACCTTGGACCACAACACATTTGCTTCCTTCCAACACAGAATGCGCAGTTTTCCGCTGGGTCCTTAATATCTTTGCTGTGTTCACACTTTTGCGTTTCATATTTTTCACTTCTACATGAAGATCCCCCTTTCTAAAATCCTAAAATGCCTGGTTATTGTTCCTGGCTTCAGGAAGAGCGATTTTCCCTTCCGTTTCTGTTTAAAATCACATTTACGTGCTGCTTACAACTGTAGCACCATTTAGCAACATCTTATAAATGCTAATAACTCATAGATGTCTATATGGGAAATATTATTCAAAACACATACATATGTACTCTAATAAGACCACTTGGAACATCCAGACAGAGTGGAAACAAAACCATGTAAAAATCACCACCACCACCACCACCACCACCACCTTCGACCGCTTCTAAAGGACTGCTGCAAAAGAATATTGAAAGCTGTCCTTTCTCGAGTTTGGTTTCCGCCTCACATTTCAAGGATATAGTCAAGGTGTTGCTCTTTCATCCATTTTGGAGAGAAAACACCATACAGTATTGGAATGTGTTGAAATTAGAAGGGTAGCCAAAAAAAATAAAATGTAAAATGGTAAATAAGAACCTTTCTAATCTTTCCCCAGAAAGCAGGTAGGAAAGGGAATTATTAACATCTATAGAGGAGCCCCTTCTCACTTCTGCAATGAGATGTTCTACGAGCTTGATTCAAAACACCGATACTGTATGGAGCATGCTTCAGCCTGCGTTAGCCCGTCCATCAATCTATATGAATGAGGCAGGAGGCCACGCATCATCATTCCTATGCCGATATCAATCAGGGTTTTCCAGGCTGCGTTTTGTGGAATTCTGCAAACAGAATTCCGTGAATTCATGAGATCAGACCCCATTAAAGCCTGACAAACTAAGATGACTGATTCAAACTCAAGCTCGAGCTCATTTCAGCAAAAGCTCAGAGTTTCCTAACATGGCACCTCTCAGACATTTCATATTACAACCCACCTAGTCTCCTCATTAAGGGTTAGTTATGAGAGTTTCAAAAGGGGCGCGATGGCTCAGTGGTTAAGATGCCAGGCTTGTTGATCAGAAGGTAAGCAGTTCGAGACCCGAGCGCCGCGTGACGGAGTGAGCTCCCGCACTCGCCCCAGCTCTTGCCAACCTAACAATTTGAAAGCATGCAAATGCAAGTAGATGAATAGGTACCTCTTCGGTGGGTAGGTAACAGTGTTCCACATGCGTCATGCCAGCCACATGACCGTGGAAGCGTCTTCGGACAACGCTGGCTCTTCGGCTAACAAACGGAGATGAGCACCAGCCCCTAGAGTCGGACACGACTGTGCAGGGGAAAACCTTCTTATGGGAGTTTCAGTCCACGATCTCTGGTGAGCACCAGACCGAGGAAGAATTTGAGCAAGATAAACGAATGGAGTGTCTCAAGGACTAAGTTCACTCAGCATGCTAAACTACAAACCTGGGTTAACAAAACCCCATCTCTGTGTTTATATACCACTATGTACTCAAAGAAATAAACCATATTATGGCTTATTGTGATGGTCTGGTTCAGACAGTACACTAAAACGGCTGGGTTCCTAGAACATGGTGAACCACCAAACTCCCAATGCTATTTTAGCCTAGTTTAGTGTGCTATGTGAACCCAAAGTCAATACCTTTTAAATTGCATTTAACTATAGGTAATTGCAAGCACCACAGTTATACAAGCGCTTTTTGTTGTTTATTCGTTCAGTCGTTTCCGACTCTTCGTGACTTCATGGACCAGTCCACGCCAGAGCCCTCTGTCGGCCGTCATCATCCCCAGCTCCCCAATGGTTGAGTCTGTCGCCTCCAGAATACCATCCATCCATCTTGCCCTTGGTCGGCCCCTCTTCCTTTTGCCTTCCACTTTCCCTAGCATCAGCTTCTTCTCCAGGGTATCCTGTCTTCTCATGATGTGGCCAAAGTACTTCAGTTTTGCCTTTAATATCATTCCCTCAAGTGAGCAGTCTGGCTTGATTTCCTGGAGTATGGACTGGTTTGATCTTCTTGCAGTCCAAGGCACCCTCAGAATTTTCCTCCAACACCACAGTTCAAAAGCATCTATCTTCCTTCGCTCAGCCTTCCTTATGGTCCAGCTCTCGCAGCCATAGGTTACTACAGGGAATACCATTGCTTTAACTATGCGGACCTTTGTTGTCAGTGTGATGTCTCTGCTCTTAACTATTTTATCAAGATTTGCCATTGCTCTCCTCCCAAGAAGTAGACGTCTTCTGATTTCCTGGCTGCAGTCAGCGTCTGCAGTAATCTTTGCGCCTAGAAATACAAAGTCTGTCACTGCCTCCACTTTTTCTCCCTCTATTTGCCAGTCATCAATCAAGCTTGTTGCCATAATCTTGGTTTTTTTGAGGTTTAACTGCAACCCAGCTTTTGCACTTTCTTCTTTCACCTTCGTCATAAGGCTCCTCCTCCTCGCTTTCAGCCATCAAAGTGGTATCATCTGCATATCTGAGATTGTTAATGTTTCTTCCAGCAATTTTAACTCCAGCCTTGGATTCCTCAAGCCCAGCATGTCGCATGATGTGTTCTGCGTACAGGTTGAATAGGTAGGGTGAGAGTATACAACCCTGCCGTACTCCTTTTCCAATCTTAAACCAGTCCATTGTTCCGTGCTCTGTTCTTACCGTTGCTACTTGGTCGTTATACAGATTCCTCAGGAGGCAGACAAGATGACTTGGTATCCCCATACCACCAAGAACTTGCCACAATTTGTTATGATCCACACAGTCAAAGGCTTTAGAATAGTCAATAAAACAGAAATAGATGTTTTTCTGAAATTCCCTGGCTTTCTCCATTATCCAGCGGATATTGGCAATTTGGTCTCTAGTTCCTCTGCCTTTTCTAAACCCAGCTTGTACATCTGGCAATTCTCGCTCCATGAATTGCTGGAGTCTACCTTGCAAGATCTTGAGCATTACCTTACTGGCATGTGAAATAAGTGCCACTGTTCGATAGTTTGAACATTCTTTAGTGCTTCCCTTTTTTGGTATGGGGATATAAGTTGATTTTTTCCAATCTGATGGCCATTCTTGTGTTTTCCAAATTTGCTGGCATATGGCATGCATCACCTTGAAAGCATCATCTTGCAAGATTTTAAACAGTTCAGCTGGGATACCGTCGTCTCCTGCTGCCTTGTTATTAGCAATGCTTCTTAAGGCCCATTCAACCTCACTCTTCAGGATGTCTGGCTCTAACTCACTGACCACACCGTCAAAGCTATCTCCAATATTATTATCCTTCCTATACAGATCTTCCGTATATTCTTGCCACCTTTTCTTGATCTCTTCTGCTTCTGTTAGGTCCTTACCATCTTTGTTTTTGATCATACCCATTTTTGCCTGGAATTTACCTCCGATGTTTCTAATTTTCTGGAAGAGGTCTCTTGTCCTTCCTATTCTATTGTCTTCTTCCACTTCCGCACATTGCTTGTTTAAAAATAATTCCTTATCTCTTCTGGCTAACCTCTGGAATTTTGCATTTAATTGGGCATATCTCCCCCTATCACTGTTGCCTTTTGCTTTCCTTCTTTCTTGGGCTACTTCCAGTGTTTCAGCAGACAGCCATCTTGCCTTCTTGGTTTTTTTTTTCTTTGGGACGTTTTTTGTTGCCGCCTCCTGAACAATGTTGCGAACTTCTGTCCATAGTTCTTCTGGGACCCTATCTACTAAATCTAGTCCCTTAAATCTATTCTTCACCTCCACTGCATATTCCTTAGGAATATTAGTGAGCTCATATCTAACTGATCTGTGGGTCTTCCCTATTCTCTTTAGTCTGATTCTAAATTTTGCAATAAGAAGTTCATGATCTGAACTACAGTCAGCTCCAGGTCTTGTTTTTACCGACTGTATAGATGTCCGCCACCTTTGGCTGCAAAGGATGTAGTCAATCTGATTTCGGTGTCGACCATCTGGTGAAGTCCATGTATAAAGTCGTCTTTTAGGTTGCTGGAAGAGAGTGTTTGTTATGCACAGTGAGTTGTCTTGGCAAAATTCTATCAGCCTATGTCCTGCTTCATTTTGTTCTCCCAGACCATGTTTACCTGTAATTCCAGGTGTCGTCTGACTACCCACCTTAGCATTCCAGTCTCCTGTAATGAAAATAACATCTCTTTTTGGTGTATTATCCAGTAGGTGCTGCAGATCCTCATAGAACTGATCTACTTCTGCTTCTTCAGCATCTGTGGTTGGGGCGTATATTTGGATCACTGTGATGTTAAATGGCTTACCCTGAATTCGAATTGAGATCATTCTATCGTTTTTTGGATTGTATCCAAGCACTGCTTTAGCCACTTTATTATTAATTATGAAGGCTACTCCATTTCTTCTGTGGTCCTCTTGTCCACAGTAGTAGATCTGGTGGTCATCTGATGTGAAGTGGCCCATTCCAGTCCATTTCAGTTCACTGACACCCAAACTGTCTATATTTAATCTTGCCATCTCACCAATAACCACATCCAATTTGCCCTGGCTCAGGGTAGATCTTACATTCCAGGTTCCTATAGTGTGTTGATCTTTAGAACATGGGATTCGTCGTTCACCACCAGCACCGTCGGCCGCTAGCCGTCCTTTCGGCTTTGAGCTAGCTGCGTCATCACATCTGGGGCTAGTTGAACGTATCCTCTGTTCCTCCCCAGTAGCATTTTGACCATCTTCCGACCTGGGAGTCCCATCTTCCGATGGTATACCGACATATCTTTGGTTGTACTGATCCATTTAGTTTTCATGGCAAGAATACTGGGGTGGGTTGCCATTACCTTCCCCAGGGATCGTATTTAGTCTGACCTCTCTGCCACGACCTTCCCGTCTTGGGTGTCCCTTCACGGTTTAGCTCATGGTTTCATTGAGGTGCTCAAGCTCCAGCACCACGACAAGGTAACGATCTCCTTTGCTGGAGATACAAGATACAAGATACAAGCGCTAGTTACAAATAAATATATGCTTGATAACTGCTTGGGTTGATCCTTGTTTATGGCTGATTTGTGAACACTGTTTGCCCCAGTGACTTTGTTTTACAGTGCAGATGAGGTAAAGGTGTGCTGACTGAAGGTGACTCAAGAACATTGGCTCTGAAGGTCACAACAGTATTAAGCTGTGGACTCACCTCTCATGTAAAAAACAACGACACATTAACAGAGTTTGAAAAATCAACAGAATAAAAGCAAAGTTTATCAGGTTGTGAAAACTAGGTTCTAGAAAAATGTAGAAGCTACTCTTATTGCTTTCTGAAGACAAGGAAGTGTATCTACCCAAATGTACAAAATTCAGAAGATAAACATAGGATGATATTCACAAGTATGTGGTAAACATTAATAAGAAAATAAATCTTGTAACCAAGGGCTCAAAAATACTTGACCAGGAAATATTCAGGGCATCACGGTTTACATATTGCATTATGCCAGAGCTTTCCAAACTGTGTGTCGGGACATGTTAGTGTGTCGGCTGCAGTGTCTGGGTGTGTCGCGGCTGCTGCTGCCTCCTGGCTTCCGCACAGGCCCTAGGGCCTGCCTTGTGCCTTGCTGCCTCCGAGCCCTGCCAAGATTCCGCGCAGGTCCTAGTGCCTGCCTTGTGTCCTGCTGTAAGAGTGTGTCGCGAAATGATACATGTCTAAAAAGTGTCTCACCAACATGAAAAGTTTGGAAAGCTCTGCATTATGCCATGATCTGCTGAACAAACCATAGTAACCTTGTTCATGCATAGTGCTAAGCCATCAATCATTATTTATAAAGCGGAATGGCTGGGTTCATACATAATGGTAAGCCAAAACACATTATGGCATAACAAACCTGTCTCTACTTGAATTAGGTTATTCTAGTCCCAAAGCAAAAGTGTGTACTTAACTTATGGCTGTGGCCTGGATTTCTTGTCGTTGGAAGTATGCTAGCATATGACCTAGTTGTAATCAGAACCAAAATCCAACATTATGCACATTTTTAAAAATTGACATAATTTCAGAATGCAGACCTGACTTTGTGGTTTTGAAGAGTAGCACATACATTTTAAAAATAAATACGAAATATAAATATTTTCAAATGTCACTTTGTAGATTTAACTTGGAAGAGTTTTTTTAAGACAAATAAAAAGATTGAAACCCTGAATTTTGCTGATTAGGTGTAAGGAAGAAATCTGAAAACCTCCTTGCACAGTATTAGTGACTCCATAGGTCCTGGTAGGGAGGAAAAGTGATTACACATATTAATATTAAAAATTAATTATAATAATAGACAAGTAATATAAGTAACACACCCAACCCTGCTTAGTTTGCAGTGGTTTTCCAAGCCTTATTTGCCTTAAAAACAAAAGAAAAAACACATTCTAAGCTCATTAAAAAATAGATACTTTAAAAAGAACTCTATCTACTTGACAGATAATTTAATGTTTTTGAATTTGCAAAACACAAATACCTAGCCATTCACAGCCTCCTGAATTGGTATTGTTTTTTCCTTCTCTTTTACTGTACAAATGGCCACACCCTGTAAACAAGATGAATGTCACATGACCTGCTCTTTTGCAGAAGGCTTTATACAAGCTTATAATCTTTATCTCTGTTTAAACTTGGCTTTTAAAATTGGTTTGTAGAACATCTGTAACAATGATGTCATAGCTGTGGAGTAATTCAGCAATTCCTGGGATATGTAAACACACACAAAGGTGTATACAGCAGGGTTTCCTCATAGCCTTGCTTTGGCCTTGCTGGGATAATGATACGCTGTCATATCTCCGATTGCTGTGTTAGCCGGCTAACGAAATACAGCAATGAAATGACTGATGGGAATATTTTCTGCCTCCCACCACCCCAGAATCTACCCCTGAGAGATCAAGCCTGGTCTGGTCACTTGAAGACACCTCCCCAAAAGGAAGGGGTGGGGGGACATAAAGTCATTTACACACTATGTCTCTGTAGTTGCTTCAACAGGAAAAACCGGTTATTTGCTGGAACATGAAGGTTTGGCTAAGATTATTTAAATTTTTGGCTGCGGGGGCAGTGGTGGGGGGAGAGACAATGTTAGGCATCCAGGCATTCTAGTTCTGATGTAAACAGGGAGTGATGAAAGGGCCTAACCTGATTATTAGTTACAAGTGTGGCTAGACAGTAATTCTGCTTCCTATTTTTTTTTTTGCAAGAACAGATTACAGGCTAATCGGTTGTATTTGGCTAAATGAATCACAAGCCATGCACGCCTGATGTATGCAGATCTACATGATTAATCTACTCCAATGCTTCTTGCTATTTAGGATTATGTCAGAGGTTGCCAAACTACAATTCCCAACTGTCCCAGCCTTGAGAGGGATGCTGGGACTTGTAGTCAGTGACTTTTGTTGTTGTTGTTCAGTTGTTTAGTTGTGTCCGACTCTTCGTGACCTCATGGGCCATAGCACGCCAGGCCTTCCCGTCCTCCACTGTCTCCCAGAGTTTACTCAAATTCATGTTCATTACATCGGTGATGCTATCTAACCATCTCATCCTCTGCCGTCCCCTACTCCTTTTGCCTTCAGTCTTTGCCAGCATCAGGGTCTTTTCCAGTGAGTCCTCTCTTCGCATTAGGTGGCCAAAGTATTTGAGCTTCAGCTTCAGGATCTGTCCTTCCAATAAACAGTCAGGGTTGATTTCCTTTAGGATTGACTTGTTGGCAAGGTGATGTCTCTGCTTTTTAATATGCTGTCTAGGTTTGCCATAGCTTTCCTCCCAAGGAGCAAGCGTCTTTTAATTTCATGGGTGCAGTCACCGTCTGCGACTTTTACAATGACTTTTACAATGCCTCAAGTTTGCCACTCCTGGGTGATATATTTACCTAATTTATAAGAGAACATTGGTTCCCCACATCAACTTGTCCTTCACATTTCTGTCTCACCCTACCTCTGTGAAACTTGGTTATGTACAATTCCATGACAATGTAGTGGTAAAAATATAGTGTATGAATAAATAAAGCTCTTCCTTCACCTCAGTTTTATTGGAACTGCCAGATATGGGCTGCAAAAATTCAGATAACCACTAGATGGCAGGGGAGAGAGTTTCCTATATCTTTCCGAGTGGTCATCTGGACTTTTGCAACCTTAGTGAGATCACTGTAGCAATGCTACAATGTGTCTCTTCTGCCATTTGGAGAAGGGATAACAATTAATGGAAAGGGTGGCTTCTACCTCTAAAATAGATTTCTTTGCCATAATCCATGATCGTCCCCAGAACATCGACCCGCCCCACTCGGTCATGCAGAGAGGGCTTGCTACGGACCCCGTCGACAAGAGAATTCCATCTGACGGGGTCCAGGAAGCGGGCATTCTCTGCAGTGGCACCCGCCCTCTGGAATATTCTGCCCCTGGAGGTGAGGCAAGCCCCCACACTGACGACCTTCCGAAAACAATTGAAGACCTGGCTCTGCCACCTCGCTTGGGATGGGAGGAGTAATAGCTCCTCTTGGGGATGACTTGCTCCGTATAGTTCTTTTAAACTTAACATCAGAGCCTCTTGGGTTTTATATATTTAATTAATTTATATTGATATGTATTTATTTACGATATTTTATATGTTTTTATATGTTTTAATTGTCAACTTTGTGTAAACCGCCCAGAGTCCCCTCTGTAGGGGGAGATGGGCGGTGATATAAGTATGATAAATAAATAAATAAATAAATAAATAAATAAATTTGTGTTACCATGGCCCATAGGTTTCCAAACTGTGTGTCGCAACACTTTAGTGTGTCGCAACACACAGTTTAGTGTGTCGCAACACAACCCGGAAGTGGTGGCGGGGGCGTGCATGGCGGCGGCGTGGGGCGGTGTGTATGGCGGTGGCGGCAGCGATGACAGCAGCATGCCATCAGCGCTTCCGCGTTTTAGTGGAGGCCGCCGCCGCTGTGCACACCGCCGCCACCGTGCACTCCCTTGCACCGCCGCCGTGCACGCCCCCACCGCCATGCACATCCCTGCACCGCCGTCGCTGCCGCCGTTGGTGTGTCACTAACAGCGGCAGTTTGGAAAGCACTGCCATGGCCTCTTGAACAACCCACAGAGATCAAAATGGTAACCTTAAGCGCTCTCAACCAACTGTTTGTTGTGCATAGTCTCCTCACAGCTGCTTCTCCCTTTCCAACTAGACCATACAAGGTTTGGAAATACACATCTGGAATTCTCTGGGTGGATGAAAGAGCAGTTGAGAATTAGAAAAGTAGTCTGCATGGAAAGTATTAATTGTCTTCACTCTCAAAATCATAGTCTTCCAAATCTAAAAAATAAAATCTCCTTTGGGCGTGGTGACTTTATGGCTTTGTCCATGTAGGGTTTTTTTTGGCAGTGTTACAGAAATAGTCTGCCATTATCTTCTTCTCATCTAGCCTCCAGCCCTGATATTACTTGGAGGAACACCATCCAAATATTAATCAGGCTTGACCCTGCTTAGCTTCTGGGCTCAGACAGCATACTGCCTCCTGTTGAGAACTAAATGTTTGGCTTCCAGATGTGGGCTGGAAGAAAAGCTGACAACCACTAGATGGCAGCAAAGAGTTAAAGGTTTCTGTATCCCTGCCACCATCTAGTGATTGTCCAGAACTGAGCCTTATCAAACCCACATTTTAGTTAAAGGGGAAAAGAAAGAGAGGGTAAACTGCTGATTTGGGAGTTCTATCTGCATATCATGTGTTGCTTGCTGTTAAGGGGTGTTTTTTGTTTATCTCCCAATAATTTGTCCCACAATTTCCTGGCTTTTATTATGCAATTGCTCTGCCTCATTCATAAAATTTTACTCAAAGTCCAGAGGATGTTGTGCTCTATTTTAATCGCCCTGTGTTTTCCACTCTTGCATGTATCTCACCCCCTCAAAAAAAAAACCACAAACCAAACCAAACCTCTGATAAAGAAATAGCAGAATAGCAGTGCAAGTTTTTAGTAGATGAGGACAGGAAAAAGTACAATTGTGGCAGGGTGGGAAGAGCAGTTCCTGAGATGCAAAGGTCATAGTGAGGATGCTGTCTATCACTTGCTGTATAATTTTTGTTTGCAAAGCTGTTTTGTGTCCTGCAAAGGAAGCTCTTCCTCTCTCCTAAAGATTCTTTGAGCTCTCAAAACAGGGGAAGATTCCACTGAACACAGCAGCACTTACTTCTGAGTAAATATGTACAGAATGGGGTTATACAGCTGGAATTCTTGTGCTACGTTTTTTTTTTATTTATTTAAGTGTAAAATGTCACCATACAGGAGCAGACACAGTCTCAAATAAAGCAAGGGTTGCCTTCTTTATTTTTTAAAGAGGCAGGGAGAAGAAACTCATATCGTAAATTTTGACAACTACCTGTCCTACTTCCCTGGGGTTTGGAAACAGTTCCTGTATTTAGAAGAGCTATTCACATACAGAGTGAAGAAGATGAGAATCCACACTTTTCCGGTTTGGTAGTGAAACTGGCTGCAATTGACTGAAAGAAGTCAAGCTTGCAAGTATCCAAAGTTTGTGAAAGCTACAAGAAAAATCAAGGAGTCAGTTTCTAACTACTGTACATAGAAAAAGCAAGCAGTCTGCTCTCTAAATCTGTTACGAAGCTAACTACAATACTGTGTGAACCCAGCCACCCTTGTTTATGGTCTTACAGAAGATTGGGCAACCTAAGTTCCCATGGCTATATTCAGCTCCTCCAAACTGTTTTTCAGCCTCCAGAGTCTCCTCTGAACAGTTCCTTAAAATAATTTGTCATTTTGAGTTGAGAAACACAAGCCCACAGTGATAGGCAAAGCTCCTCCCAATTTCCCTTCCCTAAATACCTGAGTTGTTCTGAGCATCATGTTTTTAAAAAAACATTTTCCCCAATTCTGGAATTCCAGAATTTGAAAATACTACAATGAAAGTTTTGCAACTTTATACAGGCAGCTGTATAATCACAAATAATTATTTGGTCAGAGGAGAGAACCAAAAAAAAAAAAAAAAAGCTAAGGCATGCAAGGTAAACACATAGAAATCTAAATGCATGCTGTCATGAGTGCATCTCACAGGTTTCTTGGAAATAAACCAGAGTTCCAGAATGAGTTGTATGGATTTCATGCTGTGGTATTGCAAGCAATTAAAAACAACAACAACAAATGTAATAGCATAATACCAGTAGTGCTTAGATCTGCACTCAGTCCTTATTAAGGTTTTGATATCCTGGTATGTTGAAAGGGTCATGTATGTATTTATTTACTCCATGCCCAGCCTGGCATCACCCAACAGAATCAGGCAGCTGCTGAGGCCCCAGTTTGCAGCAGGGGACATAGCTATACTTAACCATCTCAATGAATCTCCCTTCTAAATTTCCCAAAATGGAGAGTCACAGCTGTCCACCATACTGCTATGTAAGGCTGTGGATATGCAGAATCTCTATGTCCTGACTTTCATGAGTAGCTGAAATGTGTGATGGTCGAGAGTGGGAAAATCCAGGTTCCACTTCCATGCTTGAAGCTATTGGGATATTAAAATTGTTAGAGGAAAATGTCTGATTCTGCATTTATGCAATCACTTACCTCTAGGTATTTGAGGTCATTCTAATCAGGTATGTTTCAGGAAAGTCATTGCAACTCCTTCTAAGGATGGATAAGAATAGACTAAGAGGTAGAAAATGAGATATCTATACTATATTAATGTTGTTTTTATCTCTCTAAAGGCAAGCTGAGATGGGAATGCCAATAAAAATGGGTGTTATCACTCTTTCTAAAATCAGACTCAGACAGTGAGTGCCAAAGGCCATCCTGGCTGGAAATATGGGAGTCCCAACAGATCTGGAGGGCAAGAGCTTGAGGAAGGCTTTTTCAAACTTTCACCACGCTTTCACAGTTTCAAGCATTGGCAAAAGCAGATGTTTTTAAGAACATGAATAAGTTTGCTCAAAAATGTAATTCAATTAATATGGTACTTTGGAGAATACATTTTGATGAAGCAGTATTGTTCAGATAGGAAAACTGATGTGTTTGAGAAGTTAAGCAATTTACCCAAGGTCATGGATTATTATTAAAATGGATGCTTTGTTTATAGCATACAACACTTTCACTTGGTGCTACTAGGTGAGCTTCCTCAGCAGGCCCATCTGTAAAAAGGAGTAGAAGAAACATTCTGGTATCTCTAGCCAGGCATTTTGCCCAACTTGTTACTACCATCTTCATGTATGTCCCTGTAACTATTTCTGCAGCCTACCTGTGATGGGGTTAAAGATCCACAGCAGGGGGAGGATTTTACTCCCACAGCTTTCCTATATCACTTTAGAAGACCAGAGTTCTGAGCCAGATAATTGAGTGCAACCACATAGAAGAGACTATGGAAACCCACATTTTCTGCTTGGCCATCACCGGCACTCACCACTTCCTGAGTGCAAGAACAGATGATATCATCTTCCTCCCACTCTTAGCCCATTGTAAATGCACCCCGCACCTGTGTTTTCCAGCTTCAAATCAACACTGCTGTTTTCTCACCTGAGCCATCTTAAACCCTTCACAGTGGATGGTCTCCAGCACTTTGTTCTGTTCTAGTAGCAGCTCTAGCTGTGATTGGGTGAAATGCCTGGCACACTCTCTCCACTCCAGTGGCTGCTCACTGCCCTGTGCAGCCATTTCATCCTGGGTTCCTAAGTGGTTATTGTCTCTACTGGTCAGCAGTTGCTGGGTTGTTGTTGCCTTTTTTAAATCTTGTGGTTGATCCAATGATGGCCTGTTAAGTCAATGAATTATCCTCAACTCTAGAAGCTCATGATCCATTCAACCCTTACATCTCCAAAGGGCACCCTTTCAGCTTCTGTCCTGGACGAGTAAAACATGCTTCCCTTGCTTTCCTACCCGCTGCCAACACGGTATTGCAAAGTTTCCTCTACCTTTCCTTTATTATTATTTTTAAAGATCTTTAAGTTGTAAGATAGAAACATTAGTACTTTGTTTCTGTGAAGCTGAACTAAAAATTCTTCCTTGCTACAACATTTTCATGGACCTACAGAGCATTGTAGGCATGAAAGAATGTGTTCTGTATTGCTTTGGTTATTGTAGCATTGGAGCTATGATGGTGCCATGGAAGGAAGGAAGGAGGAGGAAAGAGAGAGTCTGCATCAGTATCAAAGGAGGTAGTGCAGAAAGGGGTGTATGTGTGTGAAAGCTCCTTGTGTGCAAACATCTGGAAAAGCAAAGGAAAGGCTCAGGACTAGTGAGGAGGGAACAATCCTAGAAGGGAAAGGCAGGGGCTGATAAGACCAGTTCACACAGGAACGAGCCAGTGAGGGTTGCATTTCCTGCATGGATGGGAAGGGCAAGAAGGAGGGGAATGATCAAGCAGGTCTTGCAGTGGCTGACATCCAGACTGAGTCCCATTGCCACCCCACTGCAGCCCAGACTGGAATTTCTGAAGTTGACTTCAGAAACAGACAAGAGCAGTATGGGAGAGAAGCAGATTAGGCTGCAATGTGGAATTGCCCTCTCTTGTTCATTTCCCAAACTGAGGAGGGGGCAGCAGGAAAAATAATAGGGATGTGCATGAGAAAGTAGCCAACAGACCTAATTTTCCCCTTTATGAGTGTGAGGAAGAAAGACTCACTAGGGGGATACTCCATTGATAAAAGTTGAAATAATGTTGATTGGCACTGTATTGTCAAAGGCCATTCTACCTGAGCACAGAAAGAGCCTTCTGTCTGTGCTCCTGCCCTCTGAAGATGCTGGCCACAGATGCTGGCGAAACGTTAGGAACCAAAACTTCCAGAACACGGCCACACAGCCCGGAAGACCCACAACAACCATTGATTGGCACTCTCCATTTTTTTCTCTACCTGGAGCAAGAGATTTCTAATCCCAGGAGAACAGCCCAATATAATTGGGTTCAGAATGGCTTGATTATGTGCTATGTGTCTCACTTCAAAAAATGGTGAAGAGTATTCAGTGCACAACAGAGAAGGCACTTCCAGACAGCTCAGTTTTTCCATTGCTGACTGCACAATTTAAACAAAACAGAACTTGAGTGGGCTGGTCTGACTCTTTAAGGTTATCAGGATGTTACAGGAAAGAGCAGTGTGAAACTATAGCACTTGCCAAAACCCAACAGCCAATCAGTCCCATCATCCAGCCTCTGCTCTAGGACAGAGGGATGGGGTGAGTAGGCATGCCCTACAGTTTCTGGGCAAACCATCCCACAACCATGCATGTTTCTGCAGTGATGCTCCCTGCCTGAAAATAGAAGTTCCCTGTTTGCTGGAAACCACACTATATCAATGTCAGTTGCAGGCTGCATTAGCTTTAATGCTGCAGCTGCACATCTATTTGGAAGGACCCACATCTGTGGGAAATTGTCTAATAAAATGTGTATTAAAATAGTACTCACCCTTCACTGGGAGTCTAGGACAATGTCATTAATTAGGAATGTGTTACATCAGTGTTTCTCAACCTCAGCAACTTTAAGATGGGTGGACTTCAACTCCCAGAATTCCTCAGCCAGCATGCTGGCTGAGGAATTCTGGGAGTTAAAGTCCACCCATCTTAAAGTTGCTGAGGTTGAGAAACAATGTGTACATTATCATCAGTGTTGTTGTTGCCCTGCCTTTTTACTCACTGGGCTCTCAAAGTGAATCTAGGATCAGGATAGTTAAGTTGCTACAATTCTGTGTGCTTTTAATTCTTTCTGATTTAAGATTTTGAAGAGACATTGCTTTTCTTTTTAAAACAATGCTTAAGTTGTAAGACTTTACTGTTGAGGTATGCTTGGAAATATTCTTAAAACAGTTGCAGATTAGGAAGTGGAGCATATAATTTCTGTATATCTGTTGGTTCCTTCCTGAAGTTACATCGTTCTATGATTTCCTCTCTAAATGTAAAAAAAGAAGTTATTGGGTCTTTCAGAATATAGTCTAAAATTGAATGAATTTAAGTAACCAATACATCTGTGTTTTCTTAAACTGAATTGTTTATTCTATCAGCAGAATTGGAATTTGCATGGTACAAATTTGTCCTTTTTGTTATATGAAGAGGTAGTACTAAAGAAGGTATAATGAGAATAAAAGTTTTAAAGTCATCATTTACTACATATATGTATCAGGTATGTGGGTGGGAAAGTATAGAAATTCCCCTACAACACATATAATATCTAAGTCCTTGACTTCCACCACACTCCAAAATGAGCATTAAAAACAATCCTAGCTACAGTGATGAATGAATTAATTCAATAGGTGAGTCCTTTATTGTCATCCATCAGAATAGAACAAAGGCAAAACACATGGTTCTTGTATGAACTATTTAATTAAAAAAAAGAGGGAAAATGGAATTGCAGGCCTTAGCTAAGGACTTGTCCAGTCTTCACATAGATGATTCCCTCCAGATGTGTTAGACTGTTAGCTAACTGGGAATAACTGCAGTTATCTCTCTAACCCCATATTTCCCAATTTTAAAACATAATATTAATTGATGAAGTCTTTACCCAGCTCTACATATCTCCCTACATGGCATTTGCGATGATCTCGGGTCAGCTTTGTGCCTATGTGCTCCCACACTAACATCTCTTGTTGGAAATTGAACCAATTTATTTCCAGCTCAGATGCCAGTTGAACATGATATTTTGAATATGGGTTTTCAGCAGAAGTCCTGTAATTTTGCTGAGGTTGGGGGAGAGGTAGGTTGATTTCCCATTATTGGGACAAATTGCTTTGCCCTGCCTCCCAGCTGTTGGAGTCTCTTCCCCCCATGCAGAAATTAAGCCATTGTAGTTTTTTGCTATGATTTATGTGGTTTAAATAATAGAGCGGAGGAAGCATGGAGGTGTGGCAGCTTTGCAGTTCCCCTCCTGATTGCAATTGTTTGAAATGCTAAACCAAACTGTGCAGGCTTGGTTTTGTGTCCTCCTATTGTTGAGGATAAATGTGGGTTGGTTTGAAACTGTTTCTGATGGTTTGAGAAGTGAAAACAGCGTGGTGTGAGAACCCGAAGAGTGTTGAATTAGAAACTTAGATTTGATGTAATTCAGATGTGAAATGGTACCTGAGCCATATAACTCTCTGAGCTATCATTTGGCATCAAGATGTGTTCCCAAATCACTATTCCTAGGTTCAGTTAGTGGGCACTGAAATTCCAGTAGAAGAAGGGGGTGGGGGGAGGAAAGAAATGGAAGAAAATCAAGATTTCAACCAAGAAGAAAATTTGCCCCCGCTCCAAACCTTGCTTCAGTTTCTCTCCTTCTAGCCTCTATGCTTGGCTGCTTTTTGAGCATATTGGATTTTTTGTTCAATGATTTTTAAATATGGCCTTAAACTAGGCTGACCATACGTCCCGTTATGAACGGGGCAGTCCCGTTTTTTAAGCATTTTTCTTTTTTTTTTAACAAATTTTATTAGATTTTAATTTTACATAGATAAAAGTTTGAAACAGAAAAGAAAATGGAAATACAAATCAAGAAAAAAGAAAAGATAAAAAAGTGTAGTAAAGGAAAAAAGAAAAAAAGATAAAGCTGAAACATAGAATTTGGTCAACTTCCGATTTGTATCTGGTCATGGTATTTTAAAAAAATTTATCTTACATGCTAGGTCTATATATAATATTAAAGAATATTTCTTGTCTATTACATCAATATATATATATTTTAATCTTCAAATCCCCATATAAGCTTTGCCCCTCCCGCATCTTGTAAATAGTCAGTTAATGGTTTCCACTCTTTAAGGAAATAATTATTTGGATTTTCTTTTAATAAACATGTCAGTTTATCATTCTCTGCCATATCCATCAATTTTAACATCCAATCTTGTATCGTAGGCGATATCTGGTTTTTCCAATTTTGTGCAAAAATAAGTCTTGCTGCTGTAATCATGTATTGCATAATCCTTGTAAATTGCTTCCCAGGTTGTCCATCAATTATTCCCAGTAAGAAAAATTCCGGTTTGAATGGAACTCGAATTTGTAATATATTTTGCATCAATGCATGTATTTGAGTCCAAAATTTCTTTGCAGTCTCACATGTCCACCACATATGGTAAAAAGACCCCTCTTTTTTTTTACATTTCCAACATAAGTTGGAAACATTTCCATACATTTTAGAAAGTTTTTGTGGGGTCATATACCATCTGTACATCATCTTATAAAAGTTTTCTTTTAAATTATAACACAAAGTAAATTTTAACCCTTTGGTCCACATATCTTCCCATTGTTGCATTTGAATATTATGGCCAATATTTTTAGCCCATTTAATCATACAGTCTTTAACTTGTTCCTCTACCATTTCACCTTTTAACAATAATTTATACATTTTTGCAATTAGATGATCATCTGTCTCACATAGTTGTATCTCAAATTCCGATTTGGTTTGTTCAAATTCAAGGTCTTTCTTATCTAGTTTAAATTTCTCTACGAGCTGCATATATGAAAGCCATTGAAAACTGTATCCCTCTGATACCAATTCTTCCACTGATTTAATTATATATTGTCCTTGTTCTTTCTTTAAAAAGTCTTTGTAGGTTAACCATTTATCTTTATTTCTTACTTCTGTTCTGTAAAATGCTTCTTGTGTAGAAATCCATAAGGGTCTTTTATGACATAAGATTAATTTATATTTATTCCAGATTCTTAACAAGGATCTTCTAATATAATGGTTTTTAAAGTCCACATTAACTTTAACTTTATCGTACCACAAATATCCATGCCATCCATATCTTAATTCATGTCCTTCCAAATTCAATAATTTTTCATTTTTCAAAACTATCCATTCTTTAATCCAAACCAAGCAACAAGCAGCATAATATAATTTCAAATCCGGTAGACCTAGTCCTCCTCTTTCTTTAGAGTCTTGCAAGACTTTATATTTTACTCTTGGTTTTTTCCCTTGCCAAATAAACTTAGAAATATCTCGCTGCCATTGTTTAAAAGGTTCTTCTGATGCCAATATAGGTAGTGCTTGAAAAAGATATAAAATTCTTGGCAAAACATTCATTTTAATTGCTGAAATTCTACCTAATAATGATAATTGCAGTTTTTCCCAATGTTCCAAATCTTTTTTAATATCCATCCAAAGTGGAATATAATTATTCTTAAACAGCTTAACATTTTTAGTTGTTAAATATACTCCCAAATATTTTACTTTTTCTTCCATTGAATATCCTGTTATTTCTTTCAATTTCTCTTGTTGGTGGTAATCCATATTTTTGGTCAAAACTTTTGTCTTCTGTAAATTCACTTTGAACCCTGCTAGCGACCCAAAGTCTTTTAGTTTCTGTATTAATATTTCAATTCCTTCTATTGGATTCTCCAAAGTAATGACTAGGTCGTCAGCAAATGCTCTTAGTTTATAAACTTCTTTTTTAACTTTAATACCATGGATACCATCATCTTGTCTAATATCTCTAAGTAAAACCTCTAATACCAATATAAACAAAAGTGGAGATAATGGACAACCTTGTCTAGTACCTTTTTGTATTTCACATGGCTTACTAAATTCACCATTAACAATTATTTTGGCAAATTGTGGAGTATATATTGATTTAATCCATTTTATAAAATTTCCTCCAAAATTCATATTTTCCAAAACTTTGAACATAAAAGGCCAATTTAAGTTGTCAAAGGCTTTTTCAGCATCAATAAATATCAAGGCAGCTTGTTTATCATAGTGTTGATCCAAATATTCAATTACGTCTACTATGTTTCGGACATTGTCATGAATTTGCCTCTTGGGTAGAAAACCAGCTTGGTCTTGATGAATAAAATCCTTAAGTATATTCTTCATTCTTTCTGCTAATATCGTTGTAAATATCTTATAGTCATTATTCAATAAAGATATTGGTCTGTAATTTTTAGTTAATGTTAAATCCTGTTGTTCTTTGGGTATCAATGTTATATGTGCTTCTTTCCAAGTTTCAGGCATAATTCCTGTTTCCAAAATAGAATTCATAGTCTTCTGCAAAGGTAAACATAAATCCTCTTCAAAACATTTATAGTAGGCTGCTGACAATCCATCCGGTCCAGGAGCTTTTCCACTACTAATTTTCTTAAAAGCTTTTATCAATTCTTCTTTTGTTATAACATTATTTAATGTCAATCTTTGTTGGTCATTAAGAACAGTTAGTTTTTGTTTATTCAAATATTCTTCAATCTCATCCAAGTTGACATCTTGTTTTTTATATAATTTAGAATAATAGTCATGAAAGGTTTTTTGAATGTCCATATTATTCACCAGAGTTTTTCCTTCATGTTGAATATTAGTAATCAAATTCTTTTGTCTTTGTTTCCTCAATTTATAAGCCAGCCATCTACCTGGTTTATTTGCATATTCAAAATATTTTTGTTTTGTAAATTTCATTTGAGTCTCTATCTCTTGAGTTAATATCATTGATATTTGCTTTTGTAGAAATTTAATTTGAGTAAGCAAAGTGTCATCCATTGGTTTATCTCTCAAATCTAACTCTTTACTTTTAATTTCATCTAAAATCAATTGAATTCTTTTTTGTTTTTTCTTCCTCATTTGAGCATTGTATTGAATAAAATAACCCCTCATATATGCTTTACTGGCTTCCCATACAGTTTGAATATTAGTCCCTTTGTTCAAATTAAATTGAAAATATTCTCTTAATTTTTTTTTGCATACATCAACTACATCATTATTCCGTAGTAGTGACTCATTCAATCTCCATCTAAATACATTCCGTTTCCCTTTAAGAGTCAACATTACTGGATTATGATCTGATAAAGTCTTAGGTAATATATCGACTTTGTTAATATCCATCATCAAATTTTTAGATATCAAAATCATATCTATTCTAGAATGTGATTTAAATCTCTCTGAATAATATGTAAATTCTCTGGAAGTCCCATTCATACATCTCCAAATGTCTTGTAAATCCAACATCTCTTTCAAATCGAAAAATGTTTGTGGCAATTTTCCCTGTGTTTGCTTCACTTCTTTTTGTGACTGTCTATCCAATCTGGGGTAAATTACCCCATTCCAATCCCCCATAAAACACCAATTGTCATAAGTTAAGTCCAAAAGTTTATCCATCAGGTTTTTATAAAATACTCCTTTATCCATATTCGGTGCATAAAGTCCAACTATCAGTGTTTTAGTTCCTTGTATGTTAATTTCTACTACAATGTATCGACCCTCTTCATCAGCTAATATCAATTTTGGGTTTAACTTTGGTTGTACATATAAGACTACCCCTTTAGTTTTTTTATATCCAGCCGAAATAAATTCTTCTCCAAGCTGTTTTTGAATCAAATATTTAGTATCTTTTTTACAAATATGAGTCTCTTGTAAACAACTTATGTCCAATTTCTGTTTTTTCAAAAAATGAAATATCTTTCTTCTTTTTTGTGGAGCATTGGCTCCATTAATATTCCATGTCAGATATTTAAGTTCCATTGGTGTTTTATTCTTTAAAATCCCTTTGTTAAGTCCACACCTGTAGCTCCTTTCTCAGATAGATCTTCAGTCTTCTCTTTGTCTTTACTCCTTCTGGTAAACCCATTTCTTTCTTGTATTTCTCTAAAAAAGCTTTTGCTTTTAAAATGGAAGTTATTTTGAATCTCTGTCCTTTAAACTCAAACGATACGCCTTCCAATTTTTCCATCTGAATGAAATACTATGTTGCCTTAATTTGTCTGTAAGGAAAGAATAGTCTTTTCTTTTCCTAATTATTCTCAAGGGAATTTCTTTTAATACAATTATTTCCTTCCCTTCTATATTTAATCTAGTATTATAATGCTTCCTTAAGATTTGCTCTTTTGTCACTTTTCTTACGAAATATATCAATATGTCTCTAGGGACTTTTCTTTCCTTAGCATAACGTGAGTTTACTCTGAATATCTTGTCTATCTCCAAATCTAAATCTTGTTCTCTTGTCTCCAAAAATTTAGCTAATTCAAAAGTCATCCTTTCTCTCACATTTTCATCTACTTGTTCTGGAATTGCTCTAAATCTCAAGATGTGCTCCTTCTCTCTCATTTCTGCTAAAGCTGTGATATCTAGATTATGTTCAATCTCTTTAATAGCATATTCTGATTTATCTTCTAATTTTTGCATCTGGCTTTGCGTATCTTTAAGTTCTCCTGACAGAGAATTGACCACTTCCTTAACTGTTTGAATTTCTTTTTTAAAATCTTGCTTAATCTCTCAGGTTATTTCTTTCTTCATATCGTCCATTTTTTTGTCTAATGCTGTAATCTGATCTTCCATCTGCTTCGTGGAGTCATCCATTTTCTTATTTATTGCTGTATTCTGGTCATCCATTTTCTTATTTATTGCTGTATTCTGATCATCCATTTTCTTATTTATTGCTGTATTCTGATCATCCATTTTCTTATTTAGTGTTGCAACAGCTTCTAATATCTTTTTCATTTCTGGTAATAAAGCTTCTGAGGCAGATGTAGCAGGTGTAGCAGAATCAATAGGTGGTCCTCCAGTCTCCTTCTTCTTCTCCTTCTCCGCCCGTCTCGTTCCCAAAGACGCCATAGCCCTGCAAAAAAGAAGAAAAAAGGGAGAAAAGGGGAAAAAGCACCATATAACAATATAACAAAAATTATTTAAAAAAGGGGAAAAAATTAAAAAAAAAATTAAAAATTCTTTTACAAATAATAAAAAGAAAAAAGAAAAGGTGAAAAAACAAATATCCAAAAGGTTAAGGAAAAAGAAAGAGAGAACTAGGCTCCTTTAAAAATTTTCCTCTTAGGTCATTTATAATCCCTTATATATAAAAGTCCACAGTGTTTCAAAGGATAAAAGCCTAGGACTTTTTGTTCTCCTGTAGTCAAAATCAAAGATAAGAATAGTAAATATTCCCAGGGTTTCACCTTCCCACTTGTAATTCTTCAATCCAACCACAAGTCAAAAAGAAAAAATGTTGCTAGAGACATGTAAAAAAGCCTCTACTTTCCATATAATAATCCAATAATCCAAATTAAACGTTAAATAACTTGACTTTTTCAGAAAAATAAATCCAAACAGAGTTCAAAGTTCAAAAAGAAAAAGAGGAACTTGTATATATAAAAGAGTTTTTAATAGGGTTCAGTAATCCCAACATCAAAATCTTAAAAAATAAAGTATTAATCACTCCATTTAAATCCAAGCTTTAATATAGTATTCCAGAGAACAAAAATAGAAATACCAATAGTTGTCCATAAGTAAAAAACTCAAACCAAACTGAAATAATAGTAAAAGTCACTTTCACTTCTAGCAAAGCCACTTAGCTTCTCTTCCCACCGTTTATTCTTCCATTAACAAGAAAAAAATATAGCACCAGCAAATATAAATCAAGTCCAGATACAAATCTTAGCACTTAATAAAAAAATAATAATGTTTAAAAGTAAAAAAAAGTGACTAAAAGCCTGGTCGGGCCAGCTACTTATCTTTTAGAATCACAGCTGCTGCAGAGCCCCGTTTTATACTCTGGTTTCTCTTCAGATCGTATAAATCTTTCGCCGTTTTTTAAGCATTTTTCAACTGTCCCGTCGTTTTCATAAAAATCTCAATTTTGTCCCGTTTTTCAGACCCGGGGGCGGGGTTTGCGGGCGGGAGCCAATCGCGTGGACCAGGGGGTGGGGACCCCTGTCTTTTTCATGAATACGGAATATTACATAAGACCCCGTCCCGTTTTGCCATCCTGAAATATGGTCAGTCTACCTTAAACCTCCTAATGTTTCAGCAGTTCCTTCTGCATAATTGACCTTAGACTACATGGTATGTTAGGTAAACTCTGGAACCAGTAGCTCTTTGGGAGAAGGCATTTGGGCTACATTCTTATGGAGGAAAAGTCAGGTTTCTCCCAACCCTTTCTGCCTTCTGATGAGACATCTTTCTTGCTAACAGATGCATAAATGCATGCTTGTCATATGGTTTTATTTACATTCATTAGGTTTCCAAAGACTTTCTTTTTTGCATAACTACTCCTGCCTCTGCCAGTCATAGAAGATATAAGGAATTATACAGGCCCTTAGAATCACTCTCCAGAAATCACCTAAAAGCTTGTTTAAACCCAATTCTGAGAAGTCAAACTAGATGACTGATGGAGACCTATAATGGAATCCTTTGCCCTTTACATTTTTATTTATTTATTTATTAATCAAATTTATCACCGCCCATCTCTACCACGGTAGACTCTGGGCGGTTTACAATAAATGTTAAAATTAAGATTAAAAATCAATAATCATTAAAATACAATAAACAGTACAATAAATAAGAATATAAAAATCCAGAGGATGGTAGGATCTTAAAAGGAGGTCATTATTAAACTAACCACCCCCAGGAGGAACTATCTCTACCTTTGTCCCACGCCAGGCGGCAGAACCAGGTTTTTAGGGACTTCCTAAAGGCCAAGAGAGAGGGCGCCTGCCTCACCTCTGGGGGCAGGATGTTCCACAGGGCGGGCGCTATCGCAGAGAAGGCATGCCTCCTGGACCCCGCTAGATGGAATTCCTTTGTTGACGGGGTCTGCAGCATGCCCTCCCTGCATGACCGGGTGGGGCGGGTAGATGCAATCGGGATGAGACGGTCCCTCAGATAGCCTGGCCCCATGCCATGTAGGGCTTTAAAGGTGATAACCAACACCTTGAATTGGACCCGGAAGCAAACTGGTACCCAATGCAGCTCGCGGAGCAGTGGTGTTACATGTGCTGATCTTCTCGCACCCATAACCACTCGAGCGGCTGCATTTTGGACCAGCTGAAGCTTCCGGATACTCTTCAAGGGTAGCCCCATGTAGAGCGTGTTGCAATAATCTATATGAGAGATGACAAGGGCATGAGTGACTATTCGGAGGGCCTCTCGATCCAGGAAGGGGCGCAACTGGCGCACAAGCCAAAGCTGTGCAAAGGCCCTCCTGGCCACGGCTGCCACCTGCTCTTCGAGCAGGAGTCGTGAGTCTAGGAGGACCCCCAAGCATTGCCCTTTACATTCTGTATTCCATTGCTTTTTCTTTCTGAGAGCAGGAGCAGCCAGGTCTTTCTCTCGGCATGTGCATACACTTTCATTGGGAAAAAGCCTGGGGAGGAAAGAGTTAACCCTCCACCTCCATCAGTGCCATCGTGCTGACCCAAACTTGGGTTCTACCATGCTGCTTTTTGCAAAAATGAAAGGGAGACCAAACTAACCATCAATATTACCATCTCATCTATTCAAGCTGATCTTTAAAACCATGAGGACATTTTTTAAAGGAAAAAAAAATAAGGATAAAACGGAACTTCTGCCCCATGTAAAAACTTCAACAGAACTGTAGAATAAGCAAAGCCCTAAGCACAACACATTTAATTTCTAAAGCAAAGGATGATTCATGGAATTCTTGTGGACGTTTAATGTTCTTTATTCTGCCAGCCACTATGGTTAAATTTAAGTTTTTTAAAGGTTTTAGATAAAGTCTGACCCAGATTTATAAAAAGATATTTTTTTTAGAACAGTTTGGCATGTAATTCTTGCTGCACTGAGTCATAATGCAGCAACAGATGGTTTTAACATTTGCTATTGTAGGGTTAAGGGTTCTTCTTGCAATAATAGAACCCAACTGAAACCTACCTCACAGATCTGCCTATTAATGCTGGAAGTAAAATTTGCTTGGAGATTCCCTGGCCCCATTTCAAATTAAACTGCTGGGCCTCTGAAAAGCAGAGGATTCATCTGATCTGAGCCCCTGCTATAACAAAATGCTGAAGAATGATAGGAATTCCTAATCATTTCACAGAAGGGCAATATGCAGCTTGTTGTTTTGATGATAGTTGACCTCAGCCTTCTCAGTTTTGTGCTCTCTAAATGTGCTAGGTTACAACTCCTATCATCCCCGATCAGCACAGCAACTGGATTTTGGGGATTGTATTCTAAAATATCTGGATGGTTTAGAATGAGGAACACTGGATTTAAAAATTAGGGTTAAAGAAATAATTGCTCTTAAGTGCATTACAACTCAGTTACAATAACTGGGAGCAACAGTTCCCAACACTTTATGCCCTTGCTCAATTCCTATTTTGTTTAAACTCTACCTGATAATCATGAATTAAGAAAATGAGTTAGGGTTTTGTGACATCCTGAAGCGGTGATTCTCCAAAAGAACCACCATAAAAGCAGTCAAAGGAAAAGAGAGCATCCTGATGGAAGGACAAGTTGGGACATGCGTATTGGATCCTTAAGAGAAGTGGTTAACATACCGTAGACCTGCCCTTGGCCATAACACATTGTGATAAGAGATATTTGGCTGCCATTTCACTATAATAATTATTTCTAAATTTGCATTGATACATATCAAACACTATATGCACATTCTATGCAAATGTGTGCTCACTTTGTCCTGTCAGCCCTCTAACAGAGGACTGTCCTTTGTAAAGTAGGGCAAGTGGTCATGGTGCTTTTATGTAGACAACCAAGGCTCTCTTATTCCAGTGAGTCTTTTTACAGAACCATTTTGAACTATTTCACATTGATACTCCCTCTCAGTCTTCTCTTCTGAAATTTATTGTTGGGGGCAAGATAAGGAAAAACAAGAAAAACAATGGTGGTTATAAGATGGTGGGCAGATGCCATAACTTTACTTATGTGGATTTAAAAAATAAGCAAGTTCCAAATGGAAATTAGAATTTCTTTTTCTCTTTTTTGCCTTCTAATTCAAGCTTGCCAACTTCTGCTGTGAAAGTCACCCGAATCTAATGAGCTTCATCTATCTTCTTCTGAATGAAGACACTTCTAAACGCCTCTTTCATGAACAAGGAGAACTATTCTGACTTAGGGCTGCAACTGAGCTTAACTGCCAGCATTTCTGCGCTGAAGCAGATAGGGAGAAATGAGTGTTAGACAAAGACTTTGACAACCCTGCCAACGTCAGCATGCCAGCTTCCAGCAGGTTGATGCCTGCAGCAGAGCTACTGATTAGGGCACCTTTGGCAAGAACTTGGCATTGCTTACAGCCAACTGCTAGGGAGAGAGTAACCTCTCCTACCAGTGCTTGCCACACTCCATCCCCAACAACTAAATGGCAGAAAGAACAAGGCACAAAGACAAAATGGAGTCTTTCATTACATGGATGAACCTCTATGTTATAAGTATAGGCAGCAAACAAGCATGTCAAGCAAGAAAAAAAAAGCTCATTCTTTTGCCTCTGCTTGCATTTTATAAAAACAACTATAAAAGTGACGTGCCTCAAAATAGCAGAGATGTATTGCTCTGGGTTAGCAGGGAATGCATTCCCTATCCCATTACAATGGAGGAGGAAAAAAAAGACCCGAGGAAGTCACTGAAATCACATGGTTGGAGTAGTTTCCCCCAACCTGGTGTCCTCCAGCTGCATTGGGTCTACAGCTCCCATAATTCCCAACTCAGAACTCTAAAAGTAAAGTCCCAACATGTCTGGAGGATGCCAGACCGGGGAAGACTGAGTTAGGGAATGTGAGACTATACCTTCAGATCCAGATCTGTACTTATCCATACAGCTTGCTGGATCTCTATGGAGGATCAGCTGTACTCTACCTCTTTTTTAGGATAACTTTAATGGGATTAAAACATAGCACCCTGAATTCCTTGGAAGAAAGTTGAGCCATAAATATGCTAATAAATGGATGAGGAAAATCAGAGTGTGCTCTAACTTGTGTTTTCTCAATGGCAGGACTGGTTTCAGAATTTTCAGGGTCTGGCAACCTGCCACCAACCATCATCCATCCACCATCAAGAAGAGACAGTGCGCAGATGGAGAATTTGCTTGCACTCTCCAGATGTACTAGACTACAGTTTCCATAAATCAATGGACATAGTAGCTGAGAATGATAAACATTGTAGTTCAACACACTTGGAGTGTCCAGGATTGGGGAAGGATGTAGTAATTCCTTTGCTCAATTGAAATTGAGCAGCTTTAGTCACAAACAAATAAGCATGTAATTAGTAAAAGTCAAAAGTCCCTTGCATGGGAGATGGGCGGGGAATAAATCTGAATAAATAAATAAATAAATAAATAAATAAATAAATAAAGGTAAAGGTACCCCCCGCACATTTGTGCAGTCGTGTCCGACTCTAGGGGCCGGTGCTCATCTCCGTTTGTTAGCCGAAGAGCCAGCGTTGTCCGAAGATGCTTCCACGGTCATGTGGCCAGCATGACACGCATGGAACCCTGTTACCTCCCCACCGAAGTGGTAATTAGTACTCTGTTTTTAAAGTTTTAACATTACATTCGACTATACATTTTAACATTACTTTCTTCCTTAGCATCAGAATCAGGATTCTAATGTTAATAAATTAATATTAACCATATTAATTTTGATAAGATTAATATGGTTCTCTCTGTTCCAACCCACCATTAAAATTGTGCAAATATGTTTACTGACCAATAAAAGCGGACCTATTCATCCCCTTCTAGTTCATGTTAAAACAGAGTCCCAACAGTTATGTAAAGTTATAGCAGTAGTTTGTTATTTCCCCTTTAACCTCTTGACTTTTTCTTTCAGCATTTGGACAAACATGTAGCAACACCTCAGCCATCAAAAGTCACAGAATATTCACACTCTTTCCTACTTGAAAGGAATAAATCAGATGGGAAAGGATACAATCACCTGCCTGAGGTAAGTTCATTACTTCAGAGTTTTTGTTGGGTTAACAGGACTGAAATAATTAACAATGTTGTTTTAAAGGGGGGGGGGCTGTAACTGAGCTTCAAAGCTAACAGCTCCCCTATAAAGTTGAATGGGACTTGTTTACACTTCCTAGCTCCATTGTTTTTAGCCTGGGTTTTATGAAGGTTTTAAAGGGAAGACAATGGCACATCTGTTGACACTCTCTTTCCACCAACCCAGATGGGCTGGAAAATCAGAGCTTTAAGGAGAAGTTTTAAGATATTGAAGGATACAGCCACATCTGAAGGATGAAAAGCTTCACTCTTTGATAATCATATGTAAATACACTATGTATTTCTTGATATGTTCTTATTCAAGATCTTAAAAATATCAAAAACCTACCCTTGGGTAATTTTGTAATTAAGACAAAACTTTATTTCAACATTGCTTTTTAAATATTTATTTTTCAAAAGACCAACTAGTACCACTTAAGACATATAGTTGAGATGCAGGCAAAAGCCAGAATAATTTTCTATATTCAGCAATGAGCTCTTAGAAGGCATGTATATAATGGAATTAGTAGGATGAGGACCATTTTTCGTTTTGTTGAAATATCAGAACAAGTTGGGAAGTGAATGCTTTACTTGACTTGATCCCACAAATTCTATTGGCTTAATGGAGATGGAAAAGACATTAACAGATAGCACACCTGATCAATTTAGGCATAAAAACAAACCAATGTTTATTTCTACAATTACACAGGAAGTAGTGAACTGTTAAATTAGTTATACAAGGAAGTGATTGTGAGCGGACAACTTGATTGAATAACCACGTAATGGTGAATGCACCAGAGTGCTTCTTATTACTGCACTCTCACCGGCAGAAACAACAGTCATTTATAGGGTAATGGAGTCATTTTGATCCTTAGGCTATGGATCTTTATTGTGGGCTTTTCCTCTTGCCCACAGTAATATGCTATCCTCCTGTCCTTGAGCCAGGAGGAAAATAGGTTGGTATGAAAAGTGCCACCCCAAAAGTCTACTTTTACTGCACCCTGGCAGTGGAACAGTCACTGTTGCTAACTGCACGAATGGGACAAGGGGGTAAATTTCAGAGCAGTGACTGGTAGGACCCCTGCCATCTTTCTCTTCCTCATTCACTGTCATCTAAAATTAACCCACTAGTTGCTCTCCTGAGCATGTGGTGGGGCAGGGTTGCAGGACACCAGCGCTCACTGTCCCTCCCTCCCTCCCTCCCTCCCTCCCTCCCTCCCTCTCTATACCTGTATTTACTGCCATGGGAATAAGGATCTGTCAATCTCCTGGAAGAGAGAAAAGTTGATATTCCCATAGCCTGTATTTTTCAAAACTGCTGCACTGAAGCATCCCACAAAGGCATCTCATGGTTTTCCTGCTCTTCACATCCCCACTCTCATGCTGAGCAGCCTCTCCTGAGAGCCACTCTTTGGCTTACCATGGCTTCACTCTTACTGTTTCAGCCACTTACCTTGCCACTGCCCAGAGATCTGATTTATTTATTTAAAGTTTGAGTTTGGTTAATAAAATCCAGTCTAGCCTGATCCATTTGTTTAGCAATTTGCATATCCTTTTATTGTAAAATAATTGGGTTTAAAACAGGATTCCGGTTTATTGCCATTGAATTCAGTAAATCAGAAATTTGTCTATGTCCTGGAAGACTTGCAATCAGTCTTATATTAGGATGATATTCCCATTTTGAAACCACCGCAAACAGAAGAAGAAAACTGCATAAGGGAGGTGTCCAGTATCTCTGACAGCCGCAGCACAAATCTCTATGGAGTTTTGGAGCCCAGTGGTCAGATGGAAGGAGGCATTCCCAGTGCAGACCTGCCAGGTCAGTTGGAGTCCAGCAGGCTCGTCCTCCATGCACTATGGATTGTCCTCAAGGGAGGTCTGGTGCCAGCATAAGATGGAAAACACTACTCTCTTGCTGAAACACCTCAGCTCAGTTTCAGCCTAACTCAGTGGTGGGCTGGCCATGAGATGGAGCCTCTCTTATGAGGAGATGTCTTTGGCAAATGGTTAGTGGGGTGTCTTTGTGCTGCTGCAAGCAGGCTGGGTGGACGAGCCCTATGCCAACGCAAAATTACGAAATGTAGAGACAAGTCTTCACATTATCTTGCGGTGATTTTGCCCATGTCTGACTTCCTATCCTGTGATAATAGAAGCTGCAATGCGGCTTATTTCTATCATCCTTCAAGTGCCCATAATGTGAGCCATAAATCTTCAAGGCTACGTTACTGAGCATTTTCATTTCAACTGGAGAGCCTACGTATCATGCCATATTCCACATTAATATTATTAACAGGGGAGGGGGCTTAACGAGAAAAGATATCAAAAAGATATTTACCTAACACTTATTTTTGGAAGCATCTAATTAACATTGTGTTGAATATTTGCCAGTAATACTAGCTATATAATCATGGTCTTTAGGTCCAGAAAGACAGTTGGTTGAATGTTAGAGAAAAACCTAACAGTAAGAGTAATTAAATCAATTACTGAAGGAGTGGTAGACTTTCCTTTTCTGGATGTGTTCAGACAGAGGCTGGCAGGGATGCTTGAATTTGAACAGACAGGTTGGACTTAAAGTCTTAAATATAACATGAAGGTAAAAGGGAGGGCTGATGTGGGCTGTGTTCCCCTTCTCTCCATGTTTAAATGCATGGGGGAATAATTTCTGAAAGGGACCTTTCCCTGCCAGTTATATACACAAAGATAAAAATGCATTTCTGATGTGAGCAGATCTGCATTGCATGGAATCAGAGACATCCAAAAAAGAAACCCAAGCCAAATATTTACATTTAAAGCTTGACTTGAAAAAAAGAGAAAAGAACAGCCTGTTTAAAAACCATCACTCAAAACCAGTATGTTCATTATGCATAGTGGAAAAAGGCAATTAAAATGTAATGGAGCTTGCATGGTGTGCTGAAAGAACACCCAAGACTAGTGCCAGAAGCAAATATGTTTTTTGAGCAAATAGGAGAGAATGAAAGCAATGTTTCATTTATAACCTGGTCATGCACGTTCAGAGATTTCAAAACACAACATAATAAGCAAACCTTACAGACTCTATGTTGAAAGGTGCAGGTTTTACTTGATGGTAGGTGCTGCTGGGGAGTTAAGAGCCTAGCAATATGCTTGGGCCTGATATCTTTAGCACAGACTTCCACAAGGCAGATCCCAGGGTGTTACAGGGATCAACCTTCTCATACTTGGCGGCTGGTGTTCCTGGATTCTTTAAAAAAGCAAGCCAAGCCATTGACTAAAGAAAAGGAAGAAAGGAAACTAAAGTATTCAGACAATGTTGTTTCCAATCCTTGCTATTGCACTCCATAAAACACGAGAAGTTCTTATTGGAAGAACTTCTTGGAGAGTTTAGGTTCCAAAGCATAAACCCTCTGTCATACAGGGACATTCTGAATCTTGGAACATTTTTAAACATAACCTCCTTTGCTCATTCAGCAAACCTGTCTTTCCTTTGGTCACATGAACAATCTGATTCCAAACATGGGAGGCTAATGGTGTATTTTTGGGAACCGCAAGGTTCAGCCATCAGTTCTGCAACGTGTGGGAGTGACAGAAGGAACAGAACTCCATTAAGCCATAAATCAACCCCTCCTAGTATGTGCAAAGCAGAATCCATATGTGAACTGAGCATGGCCTGTTTAAGAACAACTTACACAGAGCATAAACAGTCTAAACAGAGAAAGAAGATTGTTTGTAAGTCTCAGTAAACTCAGGAATTTTTCATATGAGCATGATACGCATTTAAAAAAAAGGCCAGAGATTTATTTTTCCAGTACTTAACAATCTTTTGGTTTGTTTACTTTGTTTTCAGGTGCAATTCATAGCCCTAGTTTTAAAAACCCCAATAGCTTAAAATCTTGGTGGTGAAAGGACTGCTTAGCTTAGCTTTCCCTAATGTGGTGACTCCAAATATTTATTTATTTAATTATTCAATTTATATAGCTGCCCATCCCACATACGTGACCCTGGGCGGCTCAACAATTAAAAACAAACAAAAAACAAATAGTTACAAATAAACAACTAAAATGAATGCCATAAAGAACCAATTAAAACAATTTAAAGCTTAATTTGTGGAGTCCTTGGTGTTCTCTGAGCCTTGTTGTTTTCTTGCAGACATTTCATTGCCAGACTAGGCAACATCTTCAGTGTGAAAAGGGAGTGGGACTTGCTTTCAGTTTATATATCGTGGCTTGTCCTGCAGGACAAGCCACGATATGTAAACAGAAAGCAAGTCCCACTCCCTTTTCACACTGAAGATGTTGCCTAGCCACGATATGTAAACAGAAAGTAAGTCCCACTCCCTTTTCGCACTGAAGATGTTGCCTAGCCTGGCAATGAAACGTCTGCAAGAAAACAACAAGGCTCAGAGAACACCAAGGACTCCACAGTTCAACCCTGAGCTACAAATATTCTCTTTGAAAGCTTAATTTGCAGGATAGCCCAGTCCAGTCCATACAATTGCTAATAATATAACCAACTGACAGGCTCCATGGGTCCCCAGGCACAATGACAAAGCCATGTCTTAACAGCCTTCAGAAAGGCCAGAAGGCTCGGGGCCAGTCTTACCCCTGGAGGAATGATGTTCCAAAAGGTGGGTGCTGCGGCAGAAAAGGGTCTCCTGGGTCCCGTCAGATGACATTCCTTGGTGGATGGGACCCGTAACATGCCTCTCCTGCTGGACCTGATGGGACAGGTAGATGTAACTGGGGAGAGGCAGTCCCTCAAATATCCTGGCTCCATGCCATGTAGGGCTTTATAGGTCATTACCAGCACCTTGAATTGAATTTAAATATGTTAGACAAGAACTCCTATCAGTTCTCCAAAAAGCTAATGATGAGAATTGCAGTCCAACATATCTGGAAGGCACCAATTTGGGGAAAACCGAACAAGCCCTAAACATTTGTTTAGGTAGGTACGTAGGTATCCTATGTATATTGGCTTTATGTATCCTTGTTTAACGATTATTTTATATCACCTTGAAACAAGACTTTTTCATTGAATATATTTTTCTCTGCTGTTCCTATATTTGTCTGTTCGGAAAGGTTTTAAAATTATTTTTAAAAATCCTTTTAATATTTTGGTGTAATTTATTTTCTATCGCTCCCTGAGTATTTGTGGATTTAAATTTACAGCTTTCTTTTATATTGCAAAGTGTCTTCAGACTTGAGAGGAAGCATAGCAATATTTCAAAGAAATAAATAATACAGTTGTCTCATCACCCCAACCTTTCATTATATTCATGTTAAATTTGAATAATTCATTCTCCAAAACAACAGCATTTGGAGAAAGAAAATCACAAAAATTGTAGGTTACGATATTTGGTCTCAATAAATGTAAATTCTCTCATTGAGAAGGAAGAGCAGAAAATAAGCAGCACATCTTATTGTGGAAGTCAAAGCATGACCTTTTTGATCTCAAACTTGACTTCATTCTTCTAGATGCTTCTTTACATCTAGAACTTTGCGGCTATCACTGTAGTTTGCAGTGCACCAATGGATATCAAACAGAATATATGAAAACTCTTGGGACACTGCTAGATCCTGTTCAGTGTTTTCTAGTTGTAGTTTTTATTATTATTTTCTTTTTTTAAAGTTTGGTCATTCCAGTATTGGTGACTTAATAGTTTGCTTAGCAACTGCTGTTTGATTATTCTTCCATATCCTGGATCTAAAGCTGAGTTGAACCACAGTATTTGATCTCCAGTCTACTGCCATTTTATATCAATGTCATATTCCACTGCTAAGTTATACCCAGACTTGGCCATTCCTCTTTACCTTCCCTGGTTTCTGGCTCACTGGGTGGTAACTACTCAAATATTTAAAGTTCTCATGTCAAAGATATTTGACTCTGGAAGAGCCGACATTCTGAGAGGCCACTATAGACAGAATTATGGAAGGTAGAAGCTTCATTTGTTCCACAGTGATACCCTGGATAGTCAAGCTCAAGTTTATATGCATACATACATACTATATCTTTATTAAGGTCACTGACCAGAATACAACAATCATTAGCGGATGAAACAAAACAGTCTGTGGCTAGTTAAGTGATGTAATCAAAGTATGCCTAGTTTTGCAGACAGTGTAACAACATTTGGTCACATCCATAGAGACAGAATCATACTGGTCTGACAGTAACAACTGTGTGTAGAATAAATTGGAGTTGCTTGGGTACTTTATTAAATGGGGAGTGGTGAGATGGACCCTTGCATCCTTATATATAAAAAAATCAATATAGCAGGTTTGGACCATGGTTTTGATAGCCCTTTCTCCACAGGGGCACAACCTTAGCTCATATGGGATTGTTTTTTGTATCTGCCCTTAAGAACTGCTGTAGGCAGTGCATTAAGGCCTGCTAAGGTTAGTACCCTCTGGAGTTTAGGGACAGTTAAATGGTATAGATATCTTGCTGGCCTAAAGAAGGTCCCTGACTGTTCCTGGGTAGGGCAGATTGATCCAGTTTGGCTTCCAGATCTTGGGTACATTGCTTGAATGGAATGATTGCTCAGCTATAGCCCATCTTTAAAAATGCTTCCCTAGAAAAACCGTAGTATTACAGTTTTTGCAGAATTGTCTTATTCCATATTGATTTATAATTGTCTGCAAGGAGAAAAGAACGCAGACCTTCTGAAAAGAACATTAGCTTCCAGTATGCAGTAACACAAATGCATGTGCCCATTTCAACTTTAGTCAACCCTGCCTCTCTCTCCTTAATAGTACATTAGGAATACATGGGTCCACTTGAAACAGAGATCTTAGGAATTTGGGTTAGACTCTTTCCAATGGGACAAAATAACAGTAAGATCCCAAAACAGCATCAAGCAATAATGGCATAAGAAGCACTTTTGCTGAATAAAGCTTTAGCGTTGCTGGGTTAGGGTGTGCCCTTCTGTTAAAGTGGAAGGACTGTAGAGCTGTCATTGTTGTCTGTGCATTTTATATGACATAATTCTGATGTGCACTGCATTTAGTAGAACTATGAAAGACTATGACCAAATATTTAAAGACTTTTACTTGTTCTATAATCCAGCCATTTAACTGCCAAGTGTGCATTCACTTCATGAAAATTAGGATCTTTGTTTTGGAACAGTTGATCTCAAGTGCTTCCTCAGAATAATAATTGGCTAGGATACTCAGGGCTTGTTTGAGTCCCATTAGTATTTGCAACAGAAGCACTACACCATCTGCAAACAGTGGGGATGTAGTATGCCTATTAACTAATTTAGCTATTTTGGCCACAAGAGGGTTAATATACAGATTAAACAGTCAGTCAAGATATTCTGAACAGTCAAGATCTAGCCATATTGGTTTCCCAGCTATGCTCAGGCGTAACATGGCAAAAAGTAAAAGGTTCCCCCCGCACATTTGTGCAGTCGTGTCCGTTATACAGTATATTGCATATCAATTCAAAAAGATCCACAATATAGAACAGTTTATCTAGCAGTCTTCCTTTCCCTCCCTCCCTCCCTCCCTCCCTCCGATGAAAGAATCATTGCAAGCTATATCTTTTGTGTCAGCCACCATGTATCTATCCTTGGCCTTTGATATATAAAAAAAGGAAACAGACATCTACATTTTCCTCTGGAATAAGAAGCTTGTCCTATGGCCAAGAGTGGATGACATATTAGACAGATGTTCTCAGTCTGTGGAGCAATTTTGAAAAATGCTTTTATGCAGGTACTTATTTTATTTATAGACAAGAAGTGTCCAACTCTTCTAATAGTTAAAGCCCATTTGAAATTTCATTTACAGAATGAGAGTGAATTGAATAGGGCAGCAGAAGGGCTGACTGTTGGGGCCACACCGTTTTAGTGACCAGCTTGGGGGCATGAGAAGCAGTGACATCACTAGGGGAAGTAAAACAAAGTAGAAATGCATTTTTTTAAAAAAATCTTGGGAATTTGCAGAGGTTTAAGGTACCCATTTTGCCTTTTCAATTCTTCAAAATAGGAAAAATTACCCGAATTTTTAAAAGGTGGTTTTCGAGGTTTTAAAGGAGTTCAATGGATTGCTTAAGCCTCTGCAAAGCTTAAGGTTCCCATTTTGCCTTTAAAATCCTCAGGTTCTCCCCAAACAAAACATGGGGTCACTCTGGAGCTACGAGGAAGTACTGGTAGAGGACGGCTCTCTTGGAATAAATCTTGCAGGTTTTCAGCTCTGATTTCAAACTGACATCTTGAACAAGCCATCACTCCTTTTGGTGCCTGCAGAGACAAGATGAGTCTCCTTGTTTACATGGCAGTTTTGGACTTGCGTTCAATTACTTTTTCTTGTAGCTGAATTAAGTTTGTTTCAGCAAAGTCTCTAAATAGTCTATAAACTACACATCAGTAGGCATACTTTTTTTCCAATATGCGAAGTTAGCAGGACTTCAGCTGCTTAAAAAAAATGATGCAAGGCAAAAATTGGGAATACAGGGAAATAAAAGCTAATTCTTTTACAAGCAGAGTTTGCCCACTTGGGTGCCTTGTCATGATTTGGAAAGTTTGGCTGTTGCGCTGGACATCTGGTTCACTTTGTACTCTGAAAGAGGTTGTGTCCAGACAGACAGCAGGGCCAGCTGGGGGAGAGTTAAAAAACAAACAAACACAAATTTAAATAAGCCAGAATAGGAGGGTTTAGACCCCATGATATAACAGCTTATGCAAGCAACTTTAATAAGCAAAAGATACAGGACGAAAAGATTGTGTATGCCATGTGAAAACAGGGCCAAAATCACTGATTCCTTCCCCCCCCCCCAAGACTGCTTCTGAATATTGAACCTGGTCAGAGATTCCCTGAGATTCCATTGCATTATAAGAAATACACACCCAACATACACACATACTCCAGTCTTGTTGCAGCAGTGCACAGCGATGCAAAGTAAATAAAATGACCAGCCTATCACCATGGGTGTAAAAGGATATACTGTAGATTTATGCTACATTTAGCCAGCCAATTTTCATTTGGTGAGGTTGGTGTGCTCGTATTTATTTTGAACCTCAAGTGTTTTGGGATGAACTGCACATCAAAATCTTTGCTACACTTTTATGACCAGAAGTTCCTGTTCCTGCAGCTGTACCTGCCCTAAAAGGTGCCTTAATGTTCTTTCAAAGGGGGCCATTTCCTCCTTTTATCTCTGATCCATTTACACAGAACAGTTGGCCTAATTTCCTTAATCTGTGATGCCATAAAACTTGCTCTGTGCCGTGCATTCCACCTCACATTCTTTCTTATGAGATACTGTACCCTTAGGTGCCTTGTCATGTATTGGGTTCGCCCCTCACTTTCTCTGTTTGCCTTGGAAGGATGTTTTCAATGGGGCTTACTTCCAATAGTTTCTTTTGGATGAAAGAGCATTGGAGACTTACATGATGTTCATAATATTTGCTTCATTAACAAATACAAGCAGAGCATAAGGGGAAAAAAAAGAGGAAACACGGTTATGAATCCTGCGTCAAGACTATGAAAAAAGTATGTGTATTCTTAAGCCATACTTCTGTCAATTAATTTGTAGCTTGAATCTGCTATGCAAGAATAGTTCCCAGTCAAAACTAAAATCTAGCTTTAAAATGCTTTTGTGCTACCCCTCCTTTAGTGGAGGGGTAGCAGCCATTAATGTTTAGTGAAGTGACTTCACTGCAAAAGCTACAAAGAGATTCTTAGCTATTGGGAGTCTCTAAATTGTTAATGGTTACCACTGGTGAAATACAGTGTGATCCTGTACTATTAGCATGTAATTAGGCTACTGTTTCCCAACCTCCAAAGCAACAGTTCTTTAAATTATTATGTAAATAGACATTATTAAAGATCAGTGGAAAAAGGTATATTTTATGGTCTTAAAGGCCAGTGTAGATAGCAATCCCAGTATTATGTTGGAATATGTAAGCAAGTTGAATTGCCAAGGGATATATCTGTGTGTGTTGTATGTGTGTGCATTTTCTGATGTTTCAGCTTATAAAGCTAGACAAGGCTAAAACTAAGTTACTATCACATAAATCAAAATGGGTCAAATGTGCCCTCTAGATGTCACTGGATTATAGTTCCCACCACTGCTATCTATGACTGAAGAAAGCTGGAATTCAGCAACATCTGGAAGGTCACATGCTGCCCATCCTCGATTCAAATGTTGCAAAACCAGAATATTTTTTCAAGCAGAAGTTTCCATTTTTAAAAATAAATATCTGTACAACAGATGTGTTTAAATATTGCTTCCTTAAAATGCGAACCTCTGATCCAGTGAAAATATCATTTATAACTGGAAAAGAAAAATAGTTTGCATCAGTGCTTATCTGCACATGCAAGGCTGGATGCCAAACTTACCTACCTCCATACTAAGAAAAAGGCCTCTTTCTATATACTGTTTATAGATTTATATATTGAACAATTGCATCAGCCAAAGGCCCTGCAGAGTGCCAAAATGTATAATATAAAACAGGATGTCCAAAGCATGACATCATAAACAGTATAAACAGATAATGCAGCCAAAGTTTGCATCCAAGGGCAGGTTGTGATAAATAGCTATAGTGCTTTCTATTTCTGTAGCTGTTAATTTTGGCTCCCCATCTGTAATAGAGGGAATATGCAACCCGGCCTATCCATTTCCCTCTCCTTATGGCCAGTTCCACGTCTGGTTTTCTGGAAGAGTCTTCACTGAATGCTACTGTACTTATGGATGTTTCTGTAATCTCTCTGAAGATTAAACACCCAAAGGGTGCAACTGGGATGTCCTTCTCTTTTTGGATGGCATGTGATGGGCCCAGCTAACAAAACAGAGAAGGGACCATTGGGAATAATAATTCTATTTTATGTAGAGCTACCAGATCTGGGCTTCCAAAATCTGGATGATCACCAGATGGCGGCAGAGATGTAGAAAACAATAGCTCTTTTTATAGAAAAATAGTTTTGCAGTCCATGTCTGATAGCCTGAAGTTTTGAAGCTTTCTGCTGATGGCAGCACCTGATGGATTTATAATATGGGCATGAAAGTTAAGCAAGGTCAGAGTCCTTGGTAGGATTTTGCCATGTAAGGCTAGACTGGAATATTAGAGTTTTTTGTATCTCTTTGATGCCATCTTCTGGAATTTTGCAAGCCAAATCCGCTAATCCTAATCTTATGATGAATTAGATGGTTCAAAAACCTGTTGCATCTTGGTCCCTCTGTTGTTTAATGGGTATGTTATAAGGAGTTCTACTTGACTATCCATTCATTTCAGTACAGGCTAGAAAATGGACTCAGAGTGATATCTGCTAAAGTTGTGCTATAAAGTTTTCCTTTATTTGGCAAGGAAAAACTTTATACTGATATATAAGCCAATGTGCTGCATAATAGAAATACATATATTAATACTGGTACTTTCAGTTAATAAGCACCAGTCTCTTTCCCATTTGTTGTGATTGTTTTGTGCCTCTGTGTGTATACTTGGGCTATTGCTATTTCTATAAAGTATATTTGCCATGGGGTGGGGTGGGGTGGATTCTTAAGTTTTATCCGTAGTTGGAGATGTCTTTAAAATTAACCGCTGATATCTTTGCCATTGACTTTCATTTCTATATAATGAAAGAGAAATGGGAGAGCAAATAAACAAAAGTGGAAAAAGAACAATGGTTGAAGTCAGACATAATGGGAAGCTGCATTTGGTACACGTGGCTCAGGACAAACTCTCTACATGTGAACATGGCTCAACAGTGCCCTCTAAAGTGTCTGATAAATTAACCCTATCTTGGGAGGTTTGAATAGGTTAAAGCACCTCTTTTAGTCCCTTGTGCATCTCCAATATTTTCCTACAATATTATAACCAGTTAGAACTAATCTTTCTCAGTCAACTCCAGAGTAATTAGGAGGTGGGCTTTTCAGTCCCTAAACTATTTTCTGATTTGCTGGCCAGATTGTTGACAACAGAGATGGAGTGTTTTGTTTGACTGAGCAAAACAACAGCCAGTTTCTTCTAAGAAGTTGTCTTTCACTTGCCTTTATTATTTATAAGATGGTGAGAACATTGCTAAAAAAAAGGGGGTGGGGTGGGGAAGAAAGAGCCTAACAGCATCTGAGCAGGAGACCAGTATAATATGCTTTCTTTCAAACCATCCTTTCCTCAGTGAATTCTGCACATGTTCTGAAACCCAAGAGCCCATAGGTAATGATTGACTCCATTAATTTTATTGGGGTTTCTCTGGGTGTGAAAAATTCCCTTCCCTTGTCCTTCCTGTTTGTTTTTTAAACTACAGTTTTGTCTGTATTGGTTTAAAGGGGAATGTCTTATTAAAGTTTTCCTCATGTACAAGACTGCCTTATTAAGTCAGGACCCCAGACTAGGGGATTCAGAATGTTCACAAGGTTTTGTTAAGTTCTGTATACCTGGCTTTTGGGTTGGAAAATCCAAAGCACCTTTCTTTTCATGCAGGATTTCTTCCTCCAGAACTGGGCTGAAAAGAGAGGACTTTGGCAAGGAGTTTGAATTCCTCAGCTTGATAGATGAGGTTGCCTTAGGCAGTTCAATGTGACTGAGAGCATCATTTTTTTGTTTTTAAACTTGGGGAAGCCCCGGAAAAAGGTGTCTGCCAGTAGGATAAACCCACTCTTCCATCATGGTTTTATCATAGATTTTGACCGGCAGTGTCAGGGTTTGAAACAAGGTCTTCTACATGCAAAACTGTCCCCAGGCGATGGTGTATTCTCCATTCATGAACGTCAGAGTGAATGCAGGTAGGATGGGCACAGGGGAACAAACACTTAGTGAGCCAGATGGCAGATTTGCGTTAGCTGGAGGGGTCTTTCTGGTCTCTTCCTGAAGTCCTTCACAGCTTGGCTGCAAAGAAAGCCAGCAGCCAATGCTGGGGATGCTTTGTGGAAACGCGTCTTCTGTGTTCAGAAATACATTCTTCTTCAATAGATCAGCACGCTCCAGTTAAAGTACATATTGCTTGGAGGGAGGAAATTACTACTGATCCTAAATTCAACCTAGAATGACCTTTTGTTAGACAAGAAGAGCAGGCAGGGAACCCTATTGTTCCCTGTTGCTACAGGGACAACAGCATTTAGTTTTTGGCCTAGGACTACTACTTTTTTTACCCTTCAAACAAGGTAGGCACCCCCCCCCCCGCACCTGCAAAGCTTTATAATGTGCAAAAGCCACAAAAACACTATTATTATGGTTGGTCGCACAGTCATCCAGATGTTTATTTATTTATTTATTTATTGTTTAATTTATATCACCGCCCATCTCCCCCCACAAGGGGACTCTGGGCGGTTTACAACAAAATTGATTAATTAAAAGCATATAAAATACAATACATCATTCCAATTTAATTAAATATAAATATATAAATGTATAAAATCCAAGAGGTTATGTTATTGTTTAAAGGAACTCTATGGTGCCAGCCACCTCCAAGAGGAGCTATTACCCCCCCCCCCCCCATCCCAGGCGAGGTGGCAGAGCCAGGTCTTCAATTGCTTTTGGAAGGTCAGGAGTGTGGGGGCCTGCCTCATCTCCAGGGGGAGAATGTTCCAAAGGGCGGGTGCCACTGCCGAGAAGGCTCGCCTCCTGGACCCCATCAGATGGAATTCTTTTATAGAATTTTATATGTTTATACTGGATTCGACATTTTTGTTCACCTATCAAGTCCTTCCTAAGGACCTGGGATAGGCAGAGGTTATTGTTTAATAATATTAAAGGTATCGTCACAGAATATAAGCTGTTCCAAGTTAAGCTGCCTTTTGCAATTGACTGATGGTGATTTTGTCAATGCCAAAGGTGTTCAAGTGGTGCTCTAGATGTTTTGGAATTGCACCCAAGGCACCTATTACTATTGGTACTATCTTTGCTGCTGCTGCTGCTGCTGGTTTTCATTATTATCTTTATTACTGTCCCTGACCAGAGCTTACAAGGTTCAAATTAAAAAAGCATATACTGTATGTAAAGTCAAAGGCTTTCACGGCCAGAATCCGATGGTTGTTGTGGGTTTTCCGGGCTGTGTGGCCATCTTCTGGCAGTTTTGGTTCCTAACGTTTCGCCAGTTGCTGTGGCTGGCATCTTCAGAGGACAGGAGCACAGCTAGAAGATTCTGTCTGTGCCCAAGTGGAGGGTGTGTGTTCCTGCTGGTGTTTATAGCTGCTGAGAGGGTGTGTGTCTTCTGTGGGTCATTTACAAGAGATTAGGAGAGGGTTTATTGTGGTGATTAGGGGGTGTGGTGCTGTCGTGTGTGGGATTAGCACATCTATTGTGTGAGTTGTTTGCATATTTCTGTGGTTGAGTAGAGTTCATTGACCTTTTGCAAGCTGTGTTTTTCAGGACTGGCAGCCAGGTTTTGCTGATCTTTAAGCTTTTTTATTGAAACTGTGTTGGTGTTTATGTATTTCAATGGCTTCCCTGTATAGTCTAACATAGTGGCTGTTGGTGCTGTCCAGTATTTCTGTGTTTTCAAATAAGATTTGGTGACCACATAAAACACAGAATATTTGAAAACACGAAGCTGTACACTCAGTGGTAGAGGATGACCATCCCAAATAGGAGTGTACAAGTAGGTCACAATTAGTTTCAATAGTGTGATATTCGATTTAGTTCAAGTTATAAAGTGATACCACGTTGCATTTAATGCGAGCCATAATTCAGTGCTTGTGAATTAATAATAATGCGAAGCTAGCTCATGTGCAGTTGCCATTGGGGTTTTAGACAATAATCATTGTGTGTGCAAAATGGAGAAAAGGAAGGTTCCATTCAAGGAAACCTAAAAAATGAAGAGGCTCATTTGCTACAGCAAAATACAGGAGATAGCAGGTACGCTTTGGATATGGGTTTATCCTCTTTCACTGTTATACAGTATTTCATTCATAAACATATAAAAATTTTAAAAATTTAATTGCCTACCTATTCCCATCAAGCTGGAACCAATTAACCTATTTTCCATAGAAATATGACTTTGAATAGAGTGAATTCGAATAATGCGACCATTTTGTGGGATTCATTAAACGCACTAATCGAGACCTACCTGTATTGTTCTATGGTCAAGGGCATATTATAGCTGTGTTCCCCTTCTATAACCTCCAAACAAATGCAAAAACATTGCCAAGAAATTATGGTATCCAAAGCCTAAGCAAGACTTTTTGATTGGGGTTCAACTGTGAATTCCTTCAGCGCTTATCTTTTAAGTTTTAACCTTTGAATTCTTATCTTTGAATTTTCACAGGGCTATGTAAACCAGTTCTTTGTAAAGAAGAGTTAACTACAGGGCCTTTCTAGTAGTTGTACTACCTTCACAAAACTTCCTTTCTAGATAGAGCTCCATCATTAACTGTGTTCAGTTGTTTGTTGCTTCTCTGAGAGCTTGAAAGTGGAGAAAATATAAGGCTATGCCCACTGCCTTCATCTGTACATCTGTGTGTCCTGTCCAACCTACTTCTTGCTTTCTCCAACTTCTCCATGAGGCCTGAAGGACTACACACTTGCGTTCACCTAAACATGAGAACAATTCAGTTCCAATCCGAGGATCTAATAAAGCAGCATCCTGGGTCATATGGAGAGATGTGATCATACTCAGGTGAACATATTCAGATGAACATGAATATGGCTTTCTTTATGAGAATAACATTTCATAAGGGAGGTTTATAACAATTCAGTGTACATTACAGTCTCTTAAAGATCCATAGGCACTAAAAACTAGGCTGAATAAAACTATCTGCTTAAAAAACATGGAAGATGAAAATCTAACATTGAGATCAGCATCTTGAAACAGACCCAGAATCAAACTGCAGGTGCAGATCAGTGTCATAAAATCATAGGGTTGAAAGCGACCTTAGAAGTCATCTAGTCCAATTCATGTTCAGAGCAGGATTAATTAAAACATCTTTGACAAGATTCAGCCTCTGTTTGAAGACTGCTAGCAAATGAGAACTCACCTCTTGATGTGGTGGTCTGTTTCACTGGCTGACAACTCATACAGTTAGGAACTTCGTCTTGATGTATTTCCCCTGGAAATCATAAGGATATCCTTATGCAAGGATAACATTATCACTTTTCCCTGGGGTACTAATCACCTTCATGTCTTCAGTCAATTATTTCCTGTTGGTGAGGATTAGGTCCAGGTAAGGAGACCCATAGTTCATTCTTCCTCCTTCTGACGAATGAAGTTGTCAGCAAGAGAAGACAAGAATTTGTTGGACCTCTGGCTCTTGGCAAAGTTAGATTCTCAGCAGATGTCAGGATAGAAAGATTGACATAGAAAGGCCTCATCTATATCTTCTGCCTGACCTGGTAGTCTATAAAAAAACCTCCCATGATGACATCATTTTAAAAATTTTTTGCTTTATTCTTATCTAACATTTCAACAGGGTTTCTATGTTTCAGTTCTTGGAGTTCTGTGCATGTTTTTTTTCTTCATGTTCAACTTAACACACCCAGGTTTTCTGCTGGCTCCATTCCTTTTAGATAACTTGTAGCCTTCCAATGATACGTTTATTATCATTTATCATATATCCTTTATTATTTTTATAAATAACTCAAGGCGGCGAACATACCCAATACTCCTTCCTCCTCCTATTTTCCCCACAACAACAACCCTGTGAGGTGAGTTGGGCTGAGAGAGAGGGACTGGCCCAAAGTCACCCAGCCGGCTTTCATGCCTAAGGTGGGACTAGAACTCTCAGTCTTCTGGTTTCTAGCCCAGCACCTTAACCACAAACAAGAATAATGTGGTATGATCAGGAAATTACTCTCTTTAGAGCATTTCATACTAGCTGCAGTTTAATGTGTTTGTAATATATACAGAAATATATTTATATCTATATTTATTTATTTTATTTATTTATAGTGTTATTTATACCCCGCCTATCCCCTCCCTAACGGAGGACTCTAGGCGGCTTACATACATATCTATATATACATTTTTTTTATCATTATACATTATACATTATACAATATCACCAAGTGTGTAATTCACCCACGCACCAGGAGAGGGGGTAAGGGAACCGGCTCTTCTAAGGCTCTGGACTACAATTCCCAGGATGCCTTGAGCCGGCTGCTGACGTCCTGTTGATGTCACATCCGGGTCTGTCCTCACCAGCACGATTCAATCTTCCTCCGTTCTTTTTCCTCCAGTGGAATGACAGGACGCCAGCACATTTTTCCCACGTAAGGTGGTACCCATGTATCTACTTGCATTAGCTTTCAAACTGTTGGGTTGACAGGAGCTGGGGCAAGTGGCGAGAGCCCACCTCGCCATGCGGAGATTCGAACTGCCAATCTACTGATCAGCAGTCCTACAGCATCAGTGGTTTAACCCACTGAGCTACTGCGCCCTGGTATTATATGTTTCTCTCTTTCTGTGTGTATGTGTATATATAGACAGCTATCCTATATAAATTGCTGTTCAGATAATATATTTACAAAGCAGTTCTATGAAGCGCATTGCTAAACGTATAGTTACAGCCTTTCAAGACAGGCCAGTTATTAACATTCCCAAACAATAGATAAGGACTGATGATGAGAGATTAAAAGTATGCCTTTAGGCCAATTGATGAGCTTTTGATTCAGGCAAACCATGGGATTTCCCAAGTAGTTCTCAGTTAAACAGCTGCACTTTTTGGAGTGTATCTAAAGAATGATAAACAATCTAGAAAGGAGGGTTCTTTGCAAACACTTGCTTTGTTATATCAGTCCCTAAAAGTAAAAGTTGATGTTGGAACAACTATGACATGCATTAAGGGGTGCACCATGGATTTCAAGTAGAGGAGCTCTTTTGAACAAACTCAAAGACATAGAAAAAGCCTTCTAACGGACCTGCACACTCAGCCTCTGTCACATCCCTAAAGGAACAACAACAACAAAAATAAATTTGTGTATCATCAAGGAGCGGTTTAATTAGAAGTAAGGAGAGACCCACTTGGCCTCTTTTCCTTCAAGAATCCATGTCATTTTCAATCGTTATGGTTGAATTGTTTGAATGCTAATTACAATTCTTTGAGGTTTTTTATTCTTGTTTTATCTCTATTTGTATGCTTTAAAAATATCATTAACATTTGTGGAATCATTGGTGCTCTCTGAGCCTTGTTGTTTTCTTGCAGACGTTTCATTGCCAGGCTAGGCAACATCTTCAGTGTGAAAAGGGAGTGGGACTTGCTCTCTGTTTATATACCCTGGCTTGTCCTGCCTGTGTTGTTGGGGGTGTTGTACTCTCCTTAGGAGTTCCTTGATTGGGCTGTTGTTTGCTGCTTGGTTGATTGACTGAGTTAATAGTTCCTTGATTAGGGTATATTGTGCTGTTTGATTGTTCCTCTGGTGGTAATCTCCACTCCCTTTTCGCACTGAAGATGTTGCCTAGCTTGGCAATGAAACGTCTGCAAGAAAACAACAAGGCTCAGAGAGCACCAAGGACTCCACAGTTCAACCCTGAGCTACAAATATTCTCTTCGATTGGTATCATTAACATTTATCATAAATAAAAAAGAAAAAAAAATCCAAGTTGTTTTCAGAATGAATACAGAACAGTTTGCCTACCTGTAATTACTGAGGTTTATTATGAAGATAAAATAGGGTAGTCACAAAAGAGAACAATTTGAATAAAATGTGCATATGCTAAGTTAAATACATGCAAATATAAATTTTAAAATCACAATTATAATAGAAATAGAAATATATCTCATCCTAGTGGTGGAAGAGTGACCAATGGACCACTTAGCCTGCTCCCCAGGACAAAATCAGAGGATTGCCCAGGTTCCTTACAGAGGATTGCCTTGATGATAGCCCTTTGGATGTTATATAACATAGAACATTGGCCAATACAGTAAATACAGCAAAATAAGACACTTAAAATACGGCTGATCATCGTAGCCATAATTCACTCTTCTATTCTGGTGTAACTTGTTTGTTTATACCAACAGAACTGTGCTGCCTTTGGGATCTAAAATGAATCCCACAGATTTTGAAATGATTTGTATTAAACAATTTCAATATTGGCTGTTGTGGGTCTTCCGGGCTGTGTGGCCGTGTTCTGGAAGTTGTGGTTCCTAAAGTTTCGCCAGCATCTGTGGCCAGCATCTTCAGAGGGCAGGAGCACAGATAGAAGCAAAATCTTCAGAGATTTTGCTTCTATCTGTGCTCCTGCCCTCTGAAGATGCTGGCCACAGATGCTGGCGAAACGTTAGGAACCACAACGTCCAGAAAACGGCCACACAGCCCGGAAGACCCACAACAGCCATTGAACTCCGGCCGTGAAAGCCTTCGACAATACAATTTCAATATTGACCATGTTATACACTACTATCTCAATTATAACATAAAATATAAATTATTTAAACAAAAGCAGAAGCAAACCTAAAATCTTGCTCATCCCCATCATTGATGGTACTTGAAAATCTCCACACACACCCATCCCAAACTCCACAAGACTCAGAAGATAAATTTTGTCACATAGCATGGACAACTGTGCCTGAAACAATGAATTCTAATTTATTAGATCTGGTGGAATAATTGATTAAGAATTTTCTAGAGATATGTTTTTAATATTTTAGCCTTTAAAATATCTTGAGGTATTTCAGGAAAAAAAGATATGCACTTCCTGAAATAGCCTACAGTACAATTATTTCTGTTTTCCCAACATATCCTCTTTTAGGGTGCCAAAAAGATATGGAATGGATCAGAAGCCATATATCACATCTTAGTACACTGAGCATAAATGCTAATGCTCACAGAAGAAACATGTTCACCTTCCTGTTTTTGTAAAAGCTAAAAGGGAACTTGAAATGACTTCATTTTTTAATCTTGTTTGGGGCTAACATGGTTTGCCACTGGCAGTTGGAAAATATTGTATTAAATCTCCCTTAAATTCCCTACAGTATATTGTTTTTACTTTAAAGTTTTGCTAGACAAAAAAGTCACACAAACACTTGATATACAAACTGTATAACAGTTTGTCATCTACTTTCTGCAACAAGAAAACCAAAAGCCTCCAAGGTAGGTGATGCTGACATCATCGGACCACATCCATTTTTATTTGTAAACAACTGACTTCTCAGTATGGGATTCAACTGAAAGAGCTCTAAACCATCTGGAGATTTCTAATGTTAGAATGTGGTGAATTGTGTCCTGAGCTTTTCCCTTTTTGATGCTACAGGTGATGGGGCATATCTATATGTGAAAACTAAGCCTGTGGTTTGCTTCATGGCCCAAAGTTAGGAAGAGCTTAATCACACACTCACTAAATAGGAAATCCTCTGCACAGAGAGTAATTTCCACATATGTGGCCATTGCTTGGTGACTGCAAACATCACAGGCATTTCTATAATTTTGTACTTGGTTTGATTTTTTAAGTGTTTACTCTATCCTGATATAGTGATCATTATATATTTTATATCCTTCCTTCCTTCCTTCCTTCCTTCCTTCCTTCCTTCCTTCCTTCCTTCCTTCCTTCCTTCCTTCCTTCCTTCCTTCCTTCCTTTTCTATCAAAGGTTCATGGAAGTTTACAACTAGACAGTAAACATGTGTAATACAATAATTAATAACATTGACAATAAATAATAAAATAATTAATAAAATCAAAACATAGTTACATTAAGTAATAAATGATTAACTCTAACAACCACAAGAATAAAAATAAAAATGATGGCAAAAATTAGTCACTGAATGCTAAATGTTTTTGGAAACTTTTAATGTTTTAACTGCCTCTGTAATCTACCAAGAGAACTTTGGATACAGGGTGAACTAAAAATAATAAAACAACAACAACCAGAAGGGCCTTTGCACAACTTCGTGTGGTGCGCCAGTTACGCCCTTTCCTGGATCCGAAGTCCCTCAGTACAGTCACTCATGGCCTGGTCATCTCCCATATAGACTACTCCAATGTGCGCGCGCAGTTATTGGTGCCCCTAGATTGGCACATGTGACACCTCTGCTGCGCCAGCTGCACTGGGTGCCAGTATGCTTCCGGGTCCAATTCAAGGTGTTGGTTATGACCTTTAAAGCCCTACATGGCATGGGACCAGGTTACCTGAGGGACCATCTCATCCCCATAACTTCAAACCATCCCACTCGATTATGCAGAGAGGGCATGCTTCGGACCCCGTCGTTAAAGGAGTTTCACTTGGTGGGGTCCAGAAGGTGGGCCTTCTCGGCAGTGGCACCCGCCCTTTGGAACATTCTGCCCCTGGAGATGAGGCAGGCTCCGTCGCTCCTGACCTTCCGGAATAACTCAAAGACCTGGTTCTGCCGCCTCGCTTGGGATGGGAACGGGAACAGCTCCTCCTGGGAATGGCTGGTGCCATAGAGCCCTTTTAAAATACCATCTTATCGCCTCCTGGATTTTATATCTAATTTATTAGTAATTTTGATGATTGTAGATTTGTATGGTTTTATATTTATTTATATTTATAAATTATATTTATTTTAACTGTTATATTTTGTAAACCGCCCAGAGTCCCCTTCGGGGGAGATGGGGCAGTAATAGAAATGGAAAAATAAATAAATAAAATAAATAAATTCCCTCTATTTCATTCACCTTTTTTCTTACAGAAAACTAATCCTTTAAGAAAGGGATTATCCAATGACTTTTTATTAGTAGGGTTTGCAAATCTCAGGTTTCATTCTATTCCATTCTGAAATATATCTGAGGCTGCCAGTAGGAAGAGCGCTGAAGCAGCAATAGGAACAACCAAAGTTGTTCAGCAGCAGGACCAGATTTGGGTCTAGATGTATTTGGTGGTTCTAGGCATTCAGTGCCAACGTGATCGGAACAGTAAATATTTATTAGGAAATTGGCAATAAATGCTGGTTTCTATAGCTTCGACTGCTTTTACAGGCATATATGCAGGTCAAGCCTCTTTCTGATCTACTGGCAATAGTACACCAATATAGCTGTGGTTTATTTTCCATTTCTCTTCCTCATTCTACAGTACTTGATCAGCTCCCACTAGTCTGTACATCGTTTGCTTGCAATCACTTTCGAAAGAAGCATCATTAGCCCAGAAACCAAATACTTAACACTGTTTATTCCTGAAATGTTGGGGAAAAGTGTCCATAGAAGGTTGTCCCCTCTCTCCCTGACTCCTCTGTATGTGGCAATCTACCAAGCATTGGAAAACCGAGCTCCAAAGAAAGAATGAAGCCACACATCTAGCTCTGTGGTTGCATTTTATTCACAGTCATGACGTCTAGGAAGTTGTCTTTTAAAAACAACAACAGCATTGACTGTAATTTCTTTGGTTTAACCAAGTGTAATATAACTAGGGCTGGGGCCAAGGTGATCTGTGCTTCTGCCCCATATTAGGAAGAGTTGCATTGGCAGCAAAAAAAAAAAAAAACCAACAACAACCCTGGTCTAACTAGGAAGAATTGCTGCTGATGTCCAGAATGTCTATTTGAGGGTCTCTGGCATTGTGGGGAAATTAAAAGATGCCATCATAGCAATTTGGGCTGTAGTGCTGAAAAAACTTCTGATCCATTACAGCATCAGGGCTCTTCTCTGGGTGTAATGGAACTTCTGACACTAGTCCCAGTTATAGCATAAACATAGATATGATTATTTGTAACTAAGATATACCCTTAGGAAGTGGCAACTTGGTCTGGCTTGTATTTGTATTCCAGCTTAATACAAAGATGACTCCAGATACTGTAGTAGATTTTGGCCAACATGTAGCTGAGATTGAAATCAGGCTACATGACTGAAGCATGGTATGTAGCAAATGTAAAAATAAACAGAATGTTATCAGGCCTGCACTTGTAGCAACATGCAGACTGTTTTGATAAGAAGCGACCTCATGGAGGCTCATTTTCTTAAAGAGACATGAATTAATTCCTCTGACCAAGGGGCTCGGATGTCACCTGGGTATGCTAAGTGGCTAGTTGTATTTTTGTGTTGCCTTGAAGAAGACTGAAGGAACCTTTTGGGGATTTTTAAAGAAGCAGGCCTTCCAAACCGGAACAGTGCATCTCAATGCCCGGGCTCTAAAAACGAAGCACAGGAGGTAAACTCTATGTTTTAAATCTTAAAATGTAAGTAGAAGGATGACTGTGTGCCAGTGCTCTGTTTCAAGCACCTTCAAAGTAATGGCCTCTATTTGAAAGCATCCTGTTTGAAGGACTATCTGGTTTAAATCCAGAAAGCAGAAGAGGGCCTTTAAGATGATCAACAGATAGCACTAGGGCAACAGACTGAGCAGAAGCAGAGGTCAATTGCAACTAAACTGTTGCTGAATTGTGCCTTTTGGGAATTGACTTGGCATTAATTAATTAATTACATTTATATCCCGCCCATCTCCCCCAAAAGGAGGGACCCTTTTGCCTTTGGGAGCATCTTTGTGTGAATAATGTGTTGTATTTTTGAATGATCAGTAGAGTTTACAGCAGAGACAGAATTTAGCATTCCATGCAAGGGAAATCTACCCCACTAGTATCCAGCTTTTTCTTTCTCAGCCCTGAAAGAAAAAAAAATGAACTTCAAGCGCAAGTGTAAAAAAGGAGGACATTTCCCCCCACTTTTTTGTGTCTGCTTTTGGAATACTTTTTCAACAAAGAAGGCTTAAAGCATTTTTAGTTTAAGAGAACATTGAAACATAGGAAGCTGCCTTATATTAACTTGGACCAACTACAGTAATTCAGCATTGTCTTCACAGGTTTCTGACAAGAATCTTTTCAAGACTTACAATAACAGTGACAGAAATTAAATATGGACTTTTTTTCTGCATCAGAGCACACACTATGCCTGATCTATGCCTTTTCTGTTTCCAGGATTTTCTGCAATAAAATGGTTGGATTCAATGAATGTTGAGATCCATCCCAACTTTAGGATTCAGGGGTGTCTGAAGGGTATGCAACACATACAAAAAACAAGCAGAGCTTTGATTGTACCATCATTTATTTTATTTATTTATTTATTTATTTATTATTCAAATTTATTCCCCGCCCATCTCCCATACAAGGGACTCCCATACAAGGGACCATCATAATTGCCATCTTGACTTTTTTGACATACTCTTGTGGACACCCTTGTTAGGATTTGTAAAGTAGTTTCAAAAACTTGATATACTTATAAATGTACTAAAAACCATTTTCCTTAATAGGAACATCAGTACAATTTTCTTATTTGGGAAAGGCAGAAACACTTGTTTTAAGTTCCAAGTTAATTTCTCAAATAAAAAACTAAGAGAGAGCTTAAATTCTCAGCTCTCCACTCTCCCCCTCTCCTATTTCACAAGAGAAGAGAAGAGAAGAGAAGAGAAGAGAAGAGAAGAGAAGAGAAGAGAAGAGAAGAGAAGAGAAGGAGTGAGTCTGGGGCACACCTACATTGCTGCTGTTTCATTCCCCAATTTCTCCAAAATACTTTGAAGCTGACCTGCTGTCACTTTCACTGTTGCTAACCCTAGAAATGTGGTGGACACCAAAACCTAACTAGCTGACCTAGGAGACAAGCCTGCAAATAACGGCATTCAAACCTGGTGACTTCATGGACATATCATATACTGTAATTTTCTTGGCAATAATATAAAAATTGTTTGCCATTGCATTCTTCTGAGGTTTTTTTTTTTTACTTCCCAGGCTACCCTACAGATCAGACCCAACCCTGCTTTGCTTCCAAGCTCAGCTTCCTGGTTCTGGTTCATGTTTTTATTTCATGTTGTAAGCATTTTTCAAAAACAAGAACAAAACCAATAACTCTCCAGATTTTTAGTGCAGCAAAAGGGACATGGCTTAAACTGTGTTATGAGATGCTCTGCAGCTCATCTGGAAATAAATAGGCCCAGCTAACAGATGAGATCACAAAGAGTGGTGCTGATCTGGGAGTTTGAAGACCCTGTGTGAAAAAGTCCTGTCTCCTAACATTGTTGGCAATATTATGAATGCAGTATAACTTAAGATGTGCAGTATCACAAAAGCTTATCATAGCCTGTAACTCATGTGCTTTTAAAAAAGGAAAGAAATACAACAAATTCATGCAGGTTAAGGGAATTTTATTTTTCAGATGCAAGTTTTAAGATTTGATATTAGCATTTGCCTGGGATTTTACATGTGGTTGGCCCATGTGGTGAACCACAACATGGCAGTTTGATTTCAGGGAAAAACCTGGTTTCCACAGCTATATCTCTTACTTATGGATGACAAGTGCTAACACTGCACACATCTAAGGGGACCTCAGATATGAATATCAGCACCACACTTTTTCAAGGAGATGTACATTTCTGGTATATGTGGTTGTATTTTCTGCTTATAGAATAAATAAAGAACAGCTCATTCAACCATCTATAGATTTCTGCATAATGTTTTCATGAAATCACCTGGAGTTTTTCATAATGTAACAGAACAAATTCATTTCTTAACACCAATCAAAGAGAATATTTGTAGCTCAGGGTTGAACTGTGGAGTCCTTGGTGCTCTCTGAGCCTTGTTGTTTTCTTGCAGACATTTCATTGCCAGACTAGGTAACATCTTCAGTGCGAAAAGGGAGTGATAGTGCTCTCTGTTTATATACCATGGCTTGTCCTGCTTGTGTTGGTGGAGGTTCTCCCCTTAGGACTTCCTTGATTGGGCTGTTGTTTGCTGCTTGGTTGATTGACTGAGTTAATAGTTCCTTGATTAGGGTATATTATGCTGTTTGATTGTTCCTCTGGTGCTAATCTTGGTGTTAATTTTTCCATATCTGGGTATTGATTGCTGGCAAGGAGGTGTTCTGGTCTTTTGGCTTTTCTATTGTCTCTTATGAATGGTATGTACATGTTTACCTCTATGTGTCTGTTGATGGCTGCTTTGTCTGAGTGCCAAGCTTCCAGGAATTCTCTAGCATTTTTGGATTTGGCTTGGTTTCAGATGCTCACAGTTTCCCAGTTGCAAGTATGGTTGAATCTGTCCATGTGTTGTGAGATTAAGGAGTTTTCATTGTGTCTTCTGACTGCTAGTTGGTGTCCGTGGATGTGCTCTGCTAGTCTTCTGCCAGTCTATCCTACATAGTGGCTGTTACAATCCTTACACTGTATGTTGTAGATAACTCCTGTTTTTTTCTTCTTGGGCTACTGGGTCCTTTGGTTTACTTAAGATGTTCTGAAGGGTTTTGGTTGGTTTATGTGCTATGGTGATGTCATGCGGTTGTAACAGTCTATTGGTAGTTTCTGAGATGTTTCTAATGTATGGCAGTGTTATCCTTTTCATAGCTTCTGTTGGTTGTGTTGTAGTGGGTTGGGTAGTCAGGCACTTTTTGATAAAGTTGAGTGAGTATCCATTTTGCTGGAAGATACTGTATAGATGATCTGTTTCCTTTTTCTGGTGTTCTGGGTTGCTGCAGTGCATTAGTGCCCGTCTGAATAATGTTCTTACACAGCTTCTCTTGTGGGAAGTTGGGTTGTTGCTTTGGTAATGGAGCACTTGGTTAATTTCTTAATACTAGGTACATCTTAATTCTGAGGGAAGAAAAACAATACAGAGCACTAAACTCAAAGCTCTGGAAATGTTTGTCAGGAACTTTTCTGTTTCTGTGTCAGCCCTTCATTGAGTCATTCCAGGAAAAAGAAGGGGTGGGGGGAAGGGTGTGTGTGAGGCAAGACATTTGTAATAATAATAATAATAATAATAATAATAATAATAATAATATATTAAATTTATATGCCACCCAACTCCTGGTGACTCGGGGTGGTTTTCTAGAGGATATGTCTGATATGAGATTTTTTTTAACAGAAGAAACTTATTTTTACACCCAGAATTACATTCTATACTGTTCCTTTTAACAGAACATCTGAATAAACGGACAGAATCAGGGGCGTTGGTGGTGTGTGCATGTATCAACAAAATCAAGATGGCAGCCGTGACTGTGGGAATGAAGCCCTGTCTTCTTTTTAAATATGTGTTACAGCACACGTAAGAAAGGGGCAGGCCTTTGATTGCTTGGTTGTAGCTGCCATCCTGACTTTTTTGACACCTCCCCCTGGACACTCCTTTAGAAGAAAAAGGGTCTTAAAAAAACAAAGTGTTCAGCAGACCAAACCAGCCTCGAGAACATAGAACATAAATCATTAGGACATTTAGCACAAACTCTTTGAATGCCATATGGTTGCTAGGCAGCATGATAACAGAACTCCTAATTAGGTCTACAGTCTGAATGACCCTAGTTGTGCATTTTTAAAGCATGAAGGAAAATAATCTGAATCTGATTCATTGCCATTGCTATTCCTACATTTTGCAGAAGTGCAGTTGATAGCTGCCACTGCCCATTTCCAGCTGTTAATCTGCTGTTTCAAATCTGATTTTACCAATGCCTTCTCCAATATCTTTAAGAGAGTTCCCAAAAACACAACACAGAAATTGTTTCCCATATAATTGTATTCAAATCTGTCAAAAATTTGCCTTTAGCCAAAACAACTCTTGGCTTCCTGTTTTTAGATTATCCCCTCATTAAAAAGAAAAACTCGCATGTTTATAACAGCCTTTTACTGGATTTGAAACAATAACAGTTTGCAACCAAATAAAATTTAGCAATAGTGCTCAGAGAAATAGGCCACAGTAAATTAAACAGAAAAAGCCCAATGACTTCGCTAAAATCCATGTATAAAACAGAAACATCAAAACATTAATGACCACCATTAATATAGGCTGAATTAGAAGACAGTAAACTAAATAAAAGGAATCTATAAAAGGGCAAGTTCATATATGCCCATGGTTCCCAAACTGTGTGCTGCGGTGCCCTGGGGGCGCCATATGGAACTCACAGGGACACCACAGGATATTTTACTACTAAATAAATGCAACTGTTGCTGTGGTGCCCCGGGGTGCCATGGCACATAGTTTGGGAACTGCTAATGGTGCCGTGAACTGAGAACGTTTGGAAACCTCTGATATATGAAATCACCTCTGTGCCATTGAGCCCTGGTGCACAATCATCCGCTGCATTGACAAGCCATCCTGAATACTCCTTAAGGGTAGCTGCTCCCCCTGTCCCCACCCTGCCCCCATCCTCATCCTATTTCCAAAATGCAGTTACATGGTAACTGGCTAGGATGACCATATTTCCTTGAAACAAAAACGGGACAAGATGAATCGAGAGCTGGAAGTAGCTGGAGCGGTGTGAAAGAGACAGAGCAGCTGATTGGAGGGAACCCGGAAGAGGAATCGCCTCCGCCTATCGTGCTGCTCGGCCCACCTCTCCCACTTCCTTTGCCGCACACTGATAGGCGGAGGTGATTCCTCTTCCAGGTTCCCTCCAATCAGCTGCTCTGGCTCTTTTGCGCCGCTCCAGCTACTTCTGGCTCTCAGAGTCTGGCCTGGAGGCAGGGACAGGCTAGTTCCTGACAGGTTTTTTAAAAAACAGGATAAAATTGACTTTTATATTAAAATAACAGGACGGTCCAGAAATGTTAAAAAAACAGGACTGTCCCGTTCAACACAGGACATATGGTCAGCCTATAACTGGCAAATTGTGAGCAGAGCACTTAATAGCATTCCATCCGCTTCCAAATGGGAGCTGGGAGATAAGGGTGTGGCAGGTAAGTACATGAGTATGTCACTATGGGCCTTACCCTACTTGCACCTAACCATGCTACAAACATGCCTTGGCAACATGCTTTTGCTGCTGAGCCTCCATGACATTCCTGCCATCTCATCCCCAGCCAATGAGTGAGACAGGCTTAAGTTGTCCTTAGCTGTAAAAAGGTAAAGGTTCCCCCACACAGTTGTGTCCGACTCCAGGGGGCGGTGCTCATCTCCGTTTCTTAGACGAAGAGCCAGCGTTGTCCGAAGACGCTTCCACGGTCACGTGGCCAGCATGACGTGCGCAGAACACTGTTACCATCCCACCGAAGTGGTACCTATTCATCTACTTGCATTTGCATGCTTTTGAATTGCTAGGTTGGCAAGAGCTGGGGCGAGTGCGGTAGCTCACTCCGTCATGCGGCACTCGGGTCTCGAACCGCCGACCTTCCGATTGACAAGCCTGGCATCTTAACCACTGAGCCATCGCGCCTGTCCTTAGCTGTACCAGTGTTAAAATATTGCTTTTCTCCTTAGGCGGACAAGGAAAGTAAAATCTGTTATTATCCATCAGTAGCTGTAAAGTGTGTAAAATCTGTTATGCTTTGCCATCACATTGATACAGGCATGCCCCAGGTCTGGTCCCTGGTCAGAATCATCTGCCACACTCTGCTCTACCTAGACACAGTGCTCTATCAGAATCATGCAAGAACATAAGACTGCTCAACCAGCAGTACTATAAGTGCTTTAATGCTATGGCTGCATTGGTTTAGTGCAGTGTTTCCCAATCTTGGTTACTTCCAGATGTATGGACTTCAACTCCCTGAATTCTCATCAATGGCCATGCTGGCTGGGGAATTCTGGCTACTGAAAGCCACACATCAGGAAGTTGTCAAGGTAGGGAAACACTGGCTTAGTGCAAGCTTGAAATAGTGAAAGTGTGGAATGAGAGGTCAAACACTCCCCAACCCCATGGTTGCAAATCAAGCACAAAGGAATCAAACTCAGCATTTGCTAGTATATCTTTTTCTTTTTCTTTTCTTTTTGGTTGGTTTGTTGGACTGCTTTATTGTTGTGTTTTATTATTGCAGTTAGCCACCCAGAGTTGTGTCTCACAAGATGGGCAGCCATATAAATAAATAAATAAATAAATATCAAGAAAGGAAAGCCCGGAGAGATGAATCTTAATTAAAAGCACTGTTTGTTCTAAATTCAATCTGTTTGGATTTTTTAAAAACTCTGTCCAGCTTAGGTCATGACAGAATGGGATGTAGAGCAGGAGCACAGAAAGGAACCTAGATGCAGCAGGCTGAACCTAGAGCCAAACGTGACCCATCCCTGCTGCAGTGTCCTAATAGGTGGGCGTTCTTCCTGCTGTCTGAGGGCCTGCAGAAGAGGGAAGACAGGCATTGCACACACAAAACCAGGACAATGCCCTTCAACCTTGAGTCAGAACAGAGGCAATGGAGGCAGGATAGGAATCAACAACGGGGACAGCAGCTTCCATGCCGTTAACAGTTTTCCGTTGTCTCAAGGATGGAGGAATAGTGCAGCATTTTGAATCGGCAGTGGGGAATGACTCTAAGAGTGAGAAGTTCTGCAAAGAAGCATGAGAAACTTTTACAGGAAATTTTCCACCCACGCTGCCACACTAGTACTTTGAATAACGTGCTGAATTTAAAAAGCCACAACCCTCCACTTTTTAGTGACAATGCCCTGTCCTTCCCTGCTCCCTGCTGCTGCTGTAGAGGAATGGTTCTTGCTTGCTTTCTCTTCCCCTCCCCCACTGCACAAATACAAGGGAAAGCCCCTCTTTTCTGACTGGCTGATGGGGAAAAAGAATGCTTGCGAACTTACAATGCACCCGACTGCAAGATTGCAAATGGTATCACGCAATGGGTGGAGTCCTGACGGCTTACCATCTGATTGGGTGATTGTCTTTCGCACTGGGCTGCTTCATGTTTGGAAGAAATTATGCTTTCTTGCAAAATCAGTTTTCGACCCTGAAAAAGGGGGAGAAGAGAGGAGAACACCAAAGAAATACAAACACCGTCAAATAAACAGGAGATAGTTGATACATGTCGTTCACTTCAAACTTCAGTCAAAGCAGTGGAAGAAGCAACTAATGGATATAGGATAAATATCAAGGCTTGAAAGTAGAACAATCTCTGCACAGGCTCCAGAAGTTCTGCTTAAGGTTCGCCTCTAGTGCAGTATCTCAATTCCCCTCCTTTGGACACCACCTCAAAACTGCTCTGGGTGTTCCTAGACTGTTTACAAACATTTAGAAATCAAAGGATTTGATTAATTCTCCCCTGTTCCACCCCTCCTTTCCCCCCAATCAATGCTACATTTTCAAAATGACAATCCTAGTTTAGGATCTTGTGAGCTTCTACAGTAATCCACCCTGGTCCAAACAATCGCTCCTCTTAGAATAAATCAAATGCTGGGCCAAGGACAGATATTCTCAATGATTTGTGCATGGGAAGTTCTGTACCTCCCTGTGACTAAGCTACTTGTGTAAGCAGGAGATGTGAAATTTACATTTTTTTGTTCTTGTTTTTTGCCTATACAAAGACTTGGTTTGCCTTAACCGAAGCAGAGTTGGAAATATGATCTTTACAAAAATGCATTTACATGGGAAAAACTATCCAGGAAGAAATTATGGTTCCTAGCCAGCAAGGCCACAGTTGAGATTTAAGGAAGTTGAAATTGACATATTTGGAAGATGCCCAGATTGGCAAGATTGAGCTAGAATTTAAACTAGAACACTTTTCTCCACATGTGAGGATTGGATATTTTTGAAATAAGGAGATTCTCTCCTAACCTATAGCCTAAAGTGATATAGACAAAACACAGCCTCATGGATTCAGTGAAAACTCATTCATATTTTCCTGAAGGTAACGTTATCTTTTTTTACTTGTGTACATATTGCGTGTTTTCAAATGTGTATGACAGCCTACATAAATAAAAATCAAGAGGATAGTATTTCATTGCAAATAATATAAGGCTACCCTTTCTGTGGTAAAGGAAACATACCTTGACAGGAAAAATGCATCATTTCCTCTTAAGACTTATTTTCACTTTAAGCAATTTGTGTTTGTCCAGAAGTTACTGGGGCTTTGTTGATGCTTTTAAAAAATCTGTATTCACAGATACCCAACATGAAGTTTTACTTTTGTGTTACAGTAATAACTAAAAGTTTCACTGGAAGAATACTGAAATAGAGCAGCAAAAAGAGTTTTGTGGTGCCATAAATGCTTATAGACAAATTAGTTACAATAATGGGCTCCTGAAGTCTTTTTTCAAAGTATCCAAAGTGGGGGATGCATATTATTTGAATGGAGGTCATGGTATAGTTAGTAGAAAGAGATAGGGAGTAACTCCTTGCCCCTGCTTTAGTTCCCACATGCAAATTATTTCCTTTGCCAGCTACTAACTGTTGTAAGAAGAGAAACATAATGTTTCATATTCTGATTCCTCCTCTTCCCCAATCATGGAGTTACATTTTGGAATAAAAGAGATACTGTAGTCTCCAAATTGGAAAACACAAGAATGGCCATCAGATTGGAAAAAATCAACTTATATCCCCATACCAAAAAAGGGAAAAACTAAAGAATGTTCAAACTATCGAACAGTGGCACTTATTTCACATGCCAATAAGGTAATGCTCAAGGTCCTGCAAGGTAGACTCCAGCAATTCATGGAGCGAGAATTGCCAGATGTACAAGCTGGGTTTAGAAAAGGCAGAGGAACTAGAGACCAATTGCCAATATCCACTGGATAATGGAGAAAGCCAGGGAGTTTCAGAAAAACATCTATTTCTGTTTTATTGACTATTCTAAAGCCTTTGACTGTGTGGATCATAACAAATTGTGGCAAGTTCTTGGTGGTATGGGGATACCAAGTCATCTTGTCTGCCTCCTGAGGAATCTGTATAACGACCAAGTAGCAACGGTAAGAACAGACCATGGAACAATGGACTGGTTTAAGATTGGGAAAGGAGTACGGCAGGGTTGTATACTCTCACCGTACCTATTCAACCTGTACACAGAACACATCATGTGATGTGCTTTGCTTGATGAATCCAAGGCTGGAGTTAAAATCGCTGGAAGAAACATTAACAATCTCAGATATGCAGATGATACCACTTTGATGGCTGAAAGCGAGGAGGAGCTGAGGAGCCTTATGACGAAGGTGAAAGAAGAAAGTGCAAAAACTGGGTTGCAGTTAAATCTCAAAAAAACCAAGATTATGGCAACAAGCTTGATTGATGACTGGCAAATGGAGAAAAAGTGGAGGCAGTGACAGACTTTGTATTTCTAGGCGCAAAGATTACTGCAGACGTTGACTGCAGCCAGGAAATCAGAAGATGTCTACTTCTTGGGAGGAGAGCAATGACAAATCTTGATAAAATAGTTAAGAGCAGAGACATCACACTGACAACAAAGGTCCGCATAGTTAAAGCAATGGTATTCCCCATAGTAACCTATGGCTGCGAGAGCTGGACCATAAGGAAGGCTGAGCGAAGGAAGATAGATGCTTTTGAACTGTGGTGTTGGAGGAAAATTCTGGGAGTGCCTTGGACTGAAAGAAGATCAAACCAGTCCATACTTCAGGAAATAAAGCCAGACTGCTCACTTGAGGGAATGATATTAAAGGCAAAACTGAAGTACTTTGGCCACATAATGAGAAGACAGGATACCCTGGAGAAGATGCTGATGCCAGGGAAAGTGGAAGGCAAAAGGAAGACCAAGGGCAAGATGGATGGATTATATTCTGGAGGTGACGGACTCGACCTTGGGGGAGCTGGGGGTGGTGACGGCCGACAGGAAGCTCTGGCATGGGCTGGTCCATGAAGTCACGAAGTGTCGGAAGTGACTGAACGAATAAACAACAAAACATGATCTTCTTAACAACACTGAGCTCATGAGAAACCAGTTTTGTCAGAAATTCATTATACATAGTTTTGATGCGCTGGTCTCTTTAACTTAAATATATTTCTCCCTTTCTCTAGTACTATTTTTCAAGCAGTTAAAATGCACACATACATACACAGACACAAACCTAATTGGGTTCACACATCTTAAAGTTGCTAAGGTTGAGAAACACTGGCCTAGATCCTAAGAAGAATTCAGCAGTCAGTTTTATAAGTCTATATTATGTCTTCACATAATGAGAAGACAGGATACCCTGGAGAAGATGCTGATGCTAGGGAAAGTGGAAGGCAAAAGGAAGAGGGGCCAACCAAGGGCAAGATGGATGGATGATATTCTGGAGGTGACGGACTCGACCTTGGGGGAGCTGTGGGTGGCGACGGCCAGCAGGAAGCTCTGGCATGGGCTAGTCCATGAAGTCACGAAGACTCGGAAGCGACTGAACGAATAAACAAAAAGTCTCCAAATATTAAATTGCTTAGTTATGTCTAGTTTTGATCAAGGGTGTAAGCTTGGGTGTAGTAGAATTCTTTCACTCATATATTTCCCCCAGTTAGAAACACACGCGTGTGCACACACACACACAGAAAAGAGTTGCAAATGGGTCAAAAGGCCAGGAAATCATTTTAATGAATGATGACTTTTTAGCACAACTGCTTAAATTTCCCCTACCCCTTAAACAATATCTGTGTAGACTGTAAAAGCAAATGCTACAATAAAGGTGTTAGCATATCAGGTTGGAAGATATCTCTCTGGAAAATGTTATGGGAAGAAGAAAACATTTAGATGGGAGGCCAAATGTCTTCTGTATATCCCTTGCAACTATTGGTTCTTATAATATTTTGAATGCTTCCTAAGTTTTTACATTCTTTTTAATGTTTCAGTAGCTGCTCTGGAGATTCTCAGTAAAAAAAAATGCTGCAGATATTTTAAGAAATAATTAATAGTATTATAGTTCTCCAAATAAAAGGATATGCATACATCTTGAATCTTTTCCAAATGTGCTGTCACTTGCTATTCGTTTGTCCAAGATAGTAAAAGACAGTCGCAGACACAGATCAACCAAACTCCAAAAAACCCTGAAACCTGATTCAAATCAAGTTTCAGAAGGACATGGAGCAGATGGTATATATGGAGTGGGAGGAGAAGGAAAGCCTACAATGGCTCCAAGCTTGCTTAAGGAGTCGGTTCAGATCCTATACCCTGAACCTCCAATATGGACTGTTTAGGAACATAGAAATGGGTCCATCTTCTTCAGCATTATTGACTTTATAAGCCTTTCCCAGACTTGCAGGCATGTTGGATTACAACTCACTTCATCCACAGCATTTTTAGTGAAGGTGACTGCCAAATAGTGGTGTGGAAGATGAGTATCTGACCCAACAAATGTAAAGGCTGCAAGATGGGGAAAGTTGATCTGACTAGTTGAGGTTTTTAGGGTTTAAGACAGAACTCTTTTTTATCACCTGGCCTAGAAATGCTGAGGATTGAAGCCAAAAGTGCCTGCATGCAAAGCCTATGCTCAAATTCTACCACTGAGTGAGAACCAGTCTCTTCTATTTGAAGCTGAATAAGGAGTTGTCCTATTAAGCCTTTTTCCAGCATCCTGGCAATTGTAAGGCCTTCAGTCCCCTGGATTGGGTACATATGTTCTTCCATTGCTGTTCCAGAAATATTTCTGCCAGCAGAAGTTGGTTTACTGGACTGCCTACTTCACAGCTTTTTCCCAATGAAAATTTCTAATTTAATTTATATTTTTCCATGAGTGGAGGAGAAAAACAACCAGAGCACAATCTGCAGAAGCAAGAAGAGGGAACTAAAAATGCTAATCGGGAAAAGCTGAAATTGTGCAGCCTAGCATTTTATTATTTTTTTTAAAACGATCAATAGCTGCTGCCTTTTCAAACAATGTTATAAAAGAGAAACCCCTGATGTTTGGAATCTTCTGTCAGATTCTCATTCGGTGATTAAGGAACATTTTAAATTGGAAACTTGACATTTAAAGGGTGTGAGATGTAAATCAGGCCAAGATCTGGCTTTAATCACTGTTGGGGCATGTTTCTCTTTTTAGCCTAATGAAGTTGTGGGATTGGCAATCACAGCCCACGAGGGTTGGTACAGATATATATCTTGCAGGTTTCCTGAACTGCAACACTATAGTGCCTGATTCTGTGATTGTTTTTCTTCTCTCTCTCTCTCTCTCTCTCTCTCTCTCTTTCTCTCTTTCTCTTTCTCTTTCTCTTTCTCTCTTTCTCTTTCTCTTTCTCTTTCTCTTTCTCTGTCCTCCCTTCCCCACTCCCTTTATGTCTCACTCAAGATGAATGCATAAAAATAGCAGGGTCCTTTGATTTATATGGTGTCAACACAAACTAGTGGGGTGGCAGAAAGCAAGATCCAACTGAGTTGGTCTCTATTTAAGTCCTGCCAGCATTTTTTTCCACAACAGCAACCTCCTAACACTAGGTCCTATAGAGTTATTGCAAATTTCCACTGAACTGATTTGAACATTTTAAAAGCAGCTTTTCATGTGTTTGGGTGGCTGCTTAAAATTCTCTTCTCAATAAAAGAGGGCAAAATAGTATTCTGCGGAAATATTGCATGTGTTTATGTATGTGTATAAGTGCACATTTAGAAATAATAACTGTAATTCAAATATATGCAATATAGTTCCAATAAAGGGGAAGGTTGCAACCAAGGGGCCTTTGTTGCATCAATTCCCTCTTAGCTGTGCTCATTGGGTTTAGGAAGCTACTGGGTTTGTGTAGAACTAGTGTGGTCATGTCCTGCCATGAGCTTTACAGAGATATCTAATGGATCAGTGCAGAAGTGTCTGTTAGGCAAATATACTTTTTGTAACTTGTAACATGATTTCCTCCCACGCACATCCCATACGTATATGTGATCTGATGAGCTATGCAAGAAAAACATTCTCTTTTAATTCTGAAATCGAATTTTCTATGTTTCTGAAATTGCATTGTGGCACTCACTGGGCTTTCCTGTCATATCCACAATTCCTTGTTTCTTTTTCTATAAAGTTGGGGCAACAATATCGTAATTTGGGGGTTAGATTTTCTAAAAGTATTATCCTGACATTAAAAATATAAAGTAACCAACTCACTCAGCGTCTGATCTGTTCCTGTTTAATTTAATCTGGAAGCTAATTAAGTAATGAATTCCAATATTGTAAATTTGCTTTCTGAAATTACTTCACCCTGGCATTCATTCATTTGCTTAGAAGTTATCTGATTTTCTATACCAAATCCTATTCTGTTAGCCACAATAGCTAAACTAAACCTCCATGTCTAATACAATATTACTGGTAGTATATATTACATGTTGTGGAATCAAGTCACCACTTCTTGGAAACCTGCAGCAGCATCTGGTTGACTGCTAGTGAAAATAATGCTGCCTACAGACCCAGAGGATGGTCCACATTCTCCTATGGTCCTTCCGGCACTGTCCCAGGTATTGTAGGATTGCACATCAATCTGAAACCTCTCCTTCCTTGGATCACTGAGCAGACTCCAAATTAATCCAAGTTAAAGAATCACCAACACATGTCTATTAAGCTTCTACCTGAAAACATTACTTGAAGAAAACCACCACTGGCTTCCATTTTCAAACTCTTCTTATGGTTAGGAAGTTTTTTGTAATATTCATTTGAAATTGGTATTCCTATAACTTAAGACCAAATATTTCATGCCCTGCACACTGGAATGATAGAAAATAAGCCATGGCCTTCTGTGTGATATCCTTTCAGATATTTGAAGAATACTGTGATATTATACTAAGTCCACTCAAGGTGATAGATACCAAACAATAATGAAGAATGGAATAATTTGGAAGGTATAATTCTATTGATGCAACTTAAAATAACATTTGCTTTTTCTGCAGCTATGTTAGATTACAAACCCATATTCAGCTTGTGATCAAGTACAATTCCAAAATCCTTCTCACAAATACTATACCAAGCCAGATATTGATGTCCTACACTTGTACAATTGTTTTCTTTTCCCAGATGAAGAACTTGCATTTATCTCTGTTAAATTTCATTCTGTTATTTACAGCTCATGTCTTTAATCTATTAAAACCATTTTGTTGTTTCCTTGTCTTGCTATTGGCTAGCACAACCTATTTTATCTCATCTGAAAATCTGATAAGCATTCCATCCACTTTGTTGCTCAAGGCTTCAGTAAAAAACACTGAATGGTACTGAGCCCAGGATCAGTATCCCTGGTGCTCCACTCCATACCTTCCTTCAATCCAATGAGGAACCTTGGTGAGCATTCTTTAGTTGCACTGGCACATCATGCCAGACTAAACTTAAATAGGGTTGGGTAATTTGGTAGTTTGGGTAATTTGGTTCAATGTATTAGGGGGAAGCCAACCATTGTTTTAACATCATATTAACATCATAATAGGATTTATTTCTGGGCATAGCAAGCTATGTGAACCCAGGAATTATGATTTTTGAACCTGAATGCAGGGTTTAGCTTGTTATGTACATCTAACATTTGAGTATAGTTTTTAAGCCAACTGTCATACCTATCATGCCATCTAGCTCCCCTGAAGTAGCTTATTAATCATAGGTCATGGAGTATCTTTCCATAATATAAAGTTTTATTATTTTTTTTAGAACAAAGATAAAAACTACAAAAAAGAAAAAAACACTACATACAAAAAGAAAAAACATTAAGAGTGCAAAAACAAAAAAGAAAAAACTTCTAGAAAGTTACATATAAACAGGTGGCTTCCCACTTTTCACAACAAGAATATACAGCAATTTTCACAGACAAACCCTTCCTCTAAGTCAAACCATAATCACATTATTTCTATAAATCCTTCCATTAACACATATGTAAATCTCTAATACAATAGCTCCTTCCCCTTACATAATATATATATATGCATATGTTTAATTTTTTACTTCAATCCCTTCCTTTTAAAAATAATCCATTTAATAATTTTCCCCCTTCTACTACTATTCTATATATTTCTGTCTACACAATACACATCAAATTATAAAAACAAATAAATTTTCTGCCTTTATAATAAACAATCTTAACTCTATTAGATCTCTAAAACAGTATAAAACATTATATCTATCAATATCCTTTAAGTTTTTTTTAAAACAAATTACCAGAATAAAAAATATCCTTTAAGTCTTAAAAATCAAAAATCCTGTAAGTCAGATTAACCTCATTATCAGTCCAATTAAATATTCTTAATTTTTTTTACCCCTTCTCAAAATATTCCAGAATGTTCAAACATTTCTACAGCACAGCACAAAACATTAACCAAAATAATCATAACATTTCAGTTCAAAGTTCTCAGCCGAGAGTTTTTCAATTACCCCCACAACAGCAAAAATGCCATCTTTTCCTGTGTTTTCCTCTTGTTCCATCATAGTATTTTCATATAGTTGTTTCATTTTGACCAAAATCTCTTCTTTAATGTCCCGAACAGTCTGTATAATATTTTGACAACTCTTTAAAATGATATTTTCTTGCTGATAACGTAATTTTCTTAAATCTTCTTTAAACTCTTCCATTATTCAAATAGTAAATTGTAACACACCCTAAGGAATTAACTCACAAATATAGAGGTTAATGAATTAATTCAAAATTAAAAAAAAAAACATTCAGGCAGACAATAAAGAAAAGTAAACAGAAAGTACAGTTTAGTATAAAAAGAATATATGAAGAGGAAAAAAAACACTTCTTCCTTGGAACTCTGCCACACAGATAACAACAGAAAGGCAGTATTTTATCTCTGAATATAACCCAGACTGGGAAGAAAGCCAAAACTTTCTTTGTAATTAAGAAACTTCAAAAATAACTATAGTCTCCAAGAAATTCAGCTTTTTCTTACTGTAAAAAACTTCTCTTGAAATACAAAACTTAAAAAGCAAACTAAGTGTTTAAGATATGGAAAGGCTACGACTTAACTCCCTTATAATAATGGAATACAAATGTGGGTTAGACAAGATTGAATCCAGCCTCCCGGTGTAGTCTTACCACTCGGTTGCAGACGCTGTCTACGAGCTGCTGGCTGCAACTCACCGTCTGGAGGACAAATGGGTCGATCCTCAGTGTTTTCCTTAATCTGGAAAAACACTTGGGGCTACAGAAAAACCAGTCTGTGCCCAAAAAACCCCCCACCACATTGCCAGCTCTGCCCGTGGAGCTCACAGGCAAAGTTGTTCAGTCAGCCATTTTCCACAGGAAGCTCCATGGGGTATCTTTCCAATGGTTTGCTAAGATCCAGATAGATTATGACTAAGACAATCTCAGAACCACCAAGGATGTTTTGGCAACGTAAGCATATATATTTGAGGATGCAATTTCTTGTTCATTAAAGGCAAAACTGAAGTACTTTGGCCACATAATGAGAAGACAGGATACCCTGGAGAAGAAGCTGATGCTGGGGAAAGTGGAAGGCAAAAGGAAGAGGGGCCGACCAAGGGCAAGATGGATGGATGATATTCTGGAGGTGACAGACTCAACCGTGGGGGAGCTGGGGATGGTGATGGCCGACAGGAAGCTCTGGCGTGGGCTGGTCCATGAAGTCACAAAGAGTCGGAAGGGACTGAACGAATAAACAACAAATTTGTTGTTCATGAATTCATATGATAAATATTTTTTAATCTGATTTTTTTTCTTAAGATACTGATTGAAATTTAAACTATATCATGATTATCATTACTGATTTAAAACTATATCATGAAGCATCTAGTCTCATGTGGATAAAAGAATGGGCTACACTAGAAAATTATAAATTATTACCGTATTTTCCGGCGTATAAGACGACTGGGCGTATAAGACGACCCCCAACTTTTCCAGTTAAAATATAGAGTTTGGGATATACTCGCCGTATAAGACTACCCCTCTTCAAAACCTGCAGCTTGCTCCGCCCCGGGGTGGAAAATATCCACGCCAATCAGCTGTGTGGTGGGGAAGCGGAGTAGAAAGTAAAAAACTGCAGGGAGAAAACAGGGAAACGGAGTAGAAAGCGAATGCGAAGCACAGCAGCGCGGGGTGTGTGTGTGAAGGAGAATATTGGGGGGAGGAGTGAGAAAGCTTTAACGATTTAAAGAAAGCTTTAATTACCTGGGCAAGGCAGAGGGGTGAAGAATACATTTCCAAGCTTTAGCGGAACAAACCATGAAGGAGGAGGAGGAGGAGGAGGAGGAGGAGGAGGAGGAGGAGGAGGAGGGTGATGGGGGGAAGTTTGAAAAAGCAGATCCAAGCGCAAAAGTTAGTGAGTCATTTCAGCCTCCCTCCCTCTCGCTCTCTTTCCCTGGTGATGGATCAGTGCGGGGGGGGGGGTGTCCCACCCTCCGCTCTCTCCCTCCCTCCGCTCCCTCCCTTGCCATTTCCTCCCTTCCCTCCCGACCCCCCCCGGCACTGATCCATCACCAGGGAAAGAGAGCGAGAGGGAGGGAGGCTGAAATGACTCACTAACTTTTGCGCTTGGATCTGCTTTTTCAAACCTCCCCCCATCATCACCACCACCCTCTTCCTCCTCCTCCTTCATGGTTTGTTCTGCTAAAGCTTGGAGATGTATTCGGGGGGGGAGGGCCCGGGTGGAAAATCTCGGCGCTGATCAGCTGTGCGCCGGGGATCAGCTGTGCGGCGGGGAAGTGGAGTTGCACCGGCCCTATAAGACGACACCCGGCGTATAAGACGACCCCCGACTTTTGAGAAGATTTTCCTGGGTTAAAAAGTCGTCTTATACGCCGGAAAATACGGTACTTTTGGAAGGTCATGATTTAAGATTCGGTTGGCATGCATATCTTTGGTACGACAAAATTAAAGTAAATAGAATGTTTAATAATCATTGTATAAGAAGAGCATTGATAAAAACCTGGAATAAATATAAGAAAAGATTACTACCAAATACACCTTATTGGCTATCTTCCCAAGAAGCCTTCACTAGAAAAGAAAGTGCTGACAGATGTAAATGGTTCAGATATAAAGATTTACTATATTATGAAGGTGACAAATTAGAAATAAAAACAAGAGAAGAATTAGAAAAAAAGAAGGATTATCAGTGTAACTGGTTCATATACCTACAGTTAAAAGAACAATTCAAATTAGATAAAAAGAAATATAAATTTACAAAAGAACCAACGTGGTTAGAAAACCAATTATATTCTAGTAATGAACATACCATAACGAAATTTTACAAAATGCTATTACAAATAAAATTAGAAGACGAACAAACCAAAGAATGTATGATAAATTGGGCTAGAAATTTTGGATACAATATTATGTATGATCAATGGGAAAAAATGTGGATAAAAGGACTAAAATTTACATTAAATTATAATTTGAAAGAAAACTTTTACAAAATGATGTACCGTTGGTATATAACTCCAGAGAAACTATCAAAAATGTATAAAAATGTATCAAACAAATGTTTTTATTTATTTATTTATGCTTCAATTTGTATACCGCTCCATCTCCCCACAAGGGAACTCTGGGCGGTTTACAGGATACAACAATTAAAATTTAACAGTTAAAACAGCATAATAAAATACTCTCATATAATAAAATTAAATATAAAATCCAAGATGTGATGGTGTGATGTTTAGATGTTTAAAAGGGCCCTATGGCACCAGCCATCCCCAAGAGGAACTATTCCCCCCCCCCACGCAAGGCGGCAGAACCAGGTCTTTAAGTTCTTTCTGAAGGCCGGGAGCGATGAGGCCTGCCTCACCTCCGGGGGTAGCATATTCCAAAGGGTGGGCGCCACTACCGAGAAGGCACGCCTCCTAGGCCCCGTCAGGTGACATTCCTTTATGGACGGGATCCGCAGCATGCCCTCTCTGAATGACTGAGTGGGACGGTTCGAAGTTATGGGGATGAGACGGTCCCTCAGGTAACTTGGCCCCATGCCATGTAGGGCTTTAAAGGTGATAACCAACACCTTGAATTGGACCTGGAAGGACACAGGCACCCAGTGCAGCTGTCGCAGCAGAGGTGTCACATGCGCTGATCTTGGCGCACCAATAACTGCGCGAGCAGCCGCATTCTGGACCAATTGAAGCTTCCGGATACTCTTCAAGGGTAGCCCCATGTAGAGCGCGTTGCAGTAATCTATATGGGAGATGACCAGGGCATGAGTGACTGTACGGAGGGCCTCCCGATCCAGGAAAGGGCGTAACTGATGCACAACGCGAAGTTGTGCAAAAGCCCTTCTGGCCACGGCTACCACCTGCTGTTCGAGCAGGAGCCGTGAGTCCAGAAGAACCCCCAGATTACGCACTTGGTCTGAATGGGGTAGTGCCACCCCATCCAGAACTAAAGATGATAACTTCCTGGATCCACAGGAGCCATCTATCCACAGCCACTCCATCTTACCAGGGTTCAGTTGAAGCCTGTTGTTCCCCATCCAGACCCCCACAGCCTCCAGGCACTGAGAAAGGGTAGCCACTGCATCACTTACCTCACCAGGGATGGAGATATATAATTGAGTATCGTCTGCATATTGATGGCACCTCATCCCATGGTGACGGATGATCTCACCCAGCGGTTTCATAGATGTTAAATAGGAGAGGGGAGAGAACCGAACCCTGCGGTACCCCACAGACGAGGGGGCGAGGGTCGGATCTCTCATCTCCTATTACCACCGATTGGGAACGGCCCCGGAGGAAGGAGGTGAACCAGCGCAGAACTACGCCTCCCACCCCCAACTCCCTGAGCCGTCCCAAAAGGATACTATGGTCGATGGTATTGAATGCCGCTGAGAGGTCAAGAAGAGCTAGGATGGATGCACTCCCTCCATCCCACTCCCGCCAGAGATCATCTGTAAGCGCGACCAATGCAGTTTCCACCCCATATCCCGGCCTGAAACCTGACTGAAAGGGGTCCAGATAATCCGTATCATCCAGGATCCTCTGGAGTTGCAACGCCACCGCTTTCTCAACCACCTTCCCTAAAAAGGGGAGGTGGGAGACAGGACGAATATTGTCCAATATAGTAGGGTCCAGTGATGGTTTCTTGAGGAGGGGGTGCACCAGAGCCTCTTTAAAAGCAGCTGGGAACACCCCCTCCCCCAGAGATGTATTAACCATCACCTGGACCCAACCACATGTCACCTCCCGGGCTGCCTGTACCAGCCAGGAAGGGCATGGGTCCAGATGACATGTGGTGGCCCTTACAACCCGAAGGATCCTGTCCACTTCCTTAGGTCCAACAGGATCGAACTGTTCCCAGATAACTGGGCAAAGACGTTCCCTCGGCATCTCCCCAGACTGTGCCACACGCTTAGAGTCCAACTTAGACCGAATCTGAGCGACTTTATCCTGCAGATGCTCAGAAAATTCTTCCGCACGGCCCTGTAGGTGGGTCTCGGACTCCACCTTACCCAAAAGAGATCTTGTTATCTTAAACAGGGCCGTCGGGCGGCATTCTGTGGACGCAATAAGAGCGGAGAAATATTGACGTTTCACCGCTCTTACTGCCACAAGGTAGGTCTTAACAGTGACTCTAGCTTGTGTTCGGTCAGATTCAGTCTTTGTCTTTCTCCAGCGGCGCTCTAGGCGTCTCTTAACCCTCTTCAAGACCCTCAACTCCCCTGTATACCAAGGGGAGTATCGGGTCAAGTGTGGCAAGAGAGGCCGCATAGGCGCGATCCTGTCCAAGGCCCCAGCCGCCTCCCTATTCCAGGCTGCGGCCAGGACCTCCGCTGGAGCGTGCAGTAGATCCTGAGGTACAACCCCCAACTCCCTCTGAAACCCTATTGGGTCCATTAGTCGCCGGGGGCGGACCAATCGACTGGGTCCTGCCTCCCTGCGGAGTGGGGCGGCATAAGAGAATCTCAAGGTCACCAGGGCATGATCTGACCATGACAAAGGGGAAAGATGTAACTCTCCCCTCAGAGCAAACTGCCACTGCTCCGACAAGAAAACTAAGTCCGGGGTGAGTCCACTGTCTCGAGTTGGGTCTCGAATAATCTGGAACAGGCCCATGGCTGCCATGGTAGTCATGAACTCCCGAGCCGCCTCAGAGGCACGTCCCAGGGATGGCAGATTGAAATCCCCCAGAACCATAAGCCTAGGGAATTCCACCGCCAGCCCCGAGACGGCCTCCAGCAGCTCAGACAGGGATGTTGCTACGCAGCAGGGAGGCTGGTACAGCAGCAACACTCCCAACTGTTCTCGAGAACCCAACTTGAAAAACGGTCTCACAACCGGCCACTTGCGGAGCAGCGCCCCTGAAGGCCACCAGAGACTCTCGAATTACAACCGCCACCCCTCCTCCCCTGCCCCGGAGTCTCGGCTGATGCCACACCTGAAACCCGGCTGGGCATATTTCAGAGAGGGCTACCCCCCCCTCCGAGCTCAGCCAGGTCTCGGTGATACATGCCAGGTCTGCCCCCTCCTCCGTGATCAAATCACATATGAGGGGGCCCTTGTTGTTAACAGACCTGGCATTAAGCAGCAGCAGCCAGAAACCAGGGCCCTCAAGGATCTGCTGACCAGGACCTGGGTATGAACCTGGAGGGCCGGAACACGCCACCGGTAACAAACACCGGGGGCGTCTTCCCCAACGATGGCCCACCCTCCGGTTCCCGTCATAACATCCCCGGCCCGTCACCACTTCGATAGGGCAGCCCACTCCATAGCCCCCAGAGTTTCCAGGTCCACATGCCTCCACTCCCAGACCTTCAAAGACTCTGGGTTGAAACACGGGTCCCCTCCCCCATGCACACATCTCTCAAGCTCAATCAACATGTTACATGTTACATGTTGGAAATGTAACAAAGAAAAAGGAACATTTTATCATCTATGGTGGACATGCAAGAAAGCAAAGAAATATTGGGAACTAATACATAAAACTATTAAAGAAATTATATTAAAGGAATAACAAATAAAACCGGAATTATATTTACTTGGCCTCATGGATGATGAACTGGGGAAAAAACATGGAAAACTTTTATTGTAAATGATTACGGCAGCCAGACTCACATATGCACAAAAATGGAAAGAAGAAAACATCCCTACAATAGAAGACTGGATCATCAAAATAATGGACCTTGCACAGATGGCAAAGTTAACAGAAATGTTAAAGGATAAAAATATAGACCAATTTAAAAATGATTGGCAACCATTTCTTGTCTATATGAAAAATGTACAAAAATATATATAATTAATATAGGATTTAACAATTAATTATATTAGAAATAGAAATGTATCAAAATGTAACTAAGACAAGTAAAAAAAATTATATTGATATACTAGTCACTGTAAAGATAATCGGGAATCGGACACCTATTTTTTCTTTTTCTTTTTTTCTTTTTCATTTTTTTCTCCTTTTTTATATGTATGTATATATGATTTGTGTGTATGTATATATGTAATATGTGTATGTGTATGTATATATGTTGTACGTTGAAACAATTTTATATAATAAAGTTTCATTATAAAAAAAAAGATACTGAATGAAATTTCATCAACAGGTCACTCATTTTGATAATTAGATATCAAACACATTTAGATACATATGGATTTGTTTTGGTATATTCTTATTAGTCATTTTCTGATTTCTTTTGGAAGAGGGGCATTTATTTATTTAATTATTTTATTATGGGCCGGGTGATTCCATTATGACTCTGGGCAGCATACAGTATAAATTTAAAACAAGCATATAATACCTTGCTTGCTTTAAAACCATACAATTCAAATAATACCAAAAGCAAATATCTGAAAAAAGAATAACACAAATTCTAACAACCTCCACAAGGGGTCTGCTACCTACTCTATCCCACAGCCTGGGGGAAGAGACAGGTTTTAAGAGCTCATTTGAATATCAGATGATACTCTTGAACTGATGGGACCTGGAGCATGCCAACTATGCTGGATTGTGTAGGAAGAGCTGAAACGATGGAAGACAGCCCCTCTGAAAACCAAGCTCTAGTCCATGAAGGGCTTTATAGAAGATAACCTTGCTTCCATCATCTCAACAGGATTTGCCTAGTGGGAGTCCAACTCCAAGTGGATCTGAGTGACTTTATCTGCCGGAACCTAGAATGTTCCTCATAGCAGCCACCCAGATAATACTGTGGCTTGTCCCTCCCCAGCAGGGAAAGAGAACTGCTGGATTAGTATCTCTGGATGTGATAAAAGAGGAAAAATAATTGTGTTTTGTCACCCTTATCGCCTCAGTATAAACCCTAATATGGGATTTTTCTTGTGCTTGGGTGTTCTTCATCTTCCTGCAATGGTGCTTTAGGTGTCTCTTCTGTCAGAGAACCAATGAGTACTTCAGGATTAATTCACAGTGAAAGACCATATAGGAACAATCTGACCCAAGCCCATCAACACATGCCCATTCTGGGCAGCACCCAAGGGCTTAGTAGAACCACCCATCATATTCTCAAGACAAAACCATGTTCCCTTTGAAACCCCATGGGGTCCAGTAGTCACCTGGGGTGGACTGATCTAATAGGTCTTACCTCCCAATGAGAGGAGATAGTTCTGACAAGCCAGGAAGCTTAGAGAGTGTTATTTGACCATGGCAAAGTGACATTGTGGTAGTGTTATATTGTAGCAAAGTGATGGTGATCTTTTATGTTCCTAGATTAGATCACCATTTCCCTGAGACAAAAACCAGGTCTAAAGTGCAATACCTGATGTGTATCAGAGAGCCTCTGAAGGCCATTAAGGTCTTATGGATGACAACCGCTGACCTACACCTCCATCCCCACCCTGGGCTTGTGGTAGTTGCCAAACTTGAAACCGAGATGGTCATATTTCTGAGAGGGGAACTCCGGGCCTACCCAGGCTTCAGTTGTACAGGCAAGGATGGCTGCCAACCTGGTGGAGCTCAAGGGCACCATGAACCCAATGACCTGGCCTTGGGGATGAATACTTAGGACTGGAGGGTAGGTCAGGTCTTAGCCACTGGCCCCACCATTCCCACCAGCAGCCTTCCCTCATCTTCCCACTATATCTCCCTGTGCCCATCACAATCTTGATGGAACTTCCTGTCCTCTCCCCCCTGACTTCCACCCCTCACCTCTCTCCTAGGCCATAGAGTACATCCAACCATTCTTGCTGCCACCTTTGCCCTAACCTTCACAGCTTATAGAATGATGACCTGTTCCTGCCTTCAGACCCTTGGCAGTCTGGGGTAAAACATTGCTGTGGGTCACCAGCCACCCACACTCATCCACTCTCATCCACCACTTTCTCTTCCTCTACTCCCTGGACTCTACACAGACACAAACTGGAGCAGAACACAGATCACATCGAGGTCAGTTCCCCGCATATACTTCAGAGGTAGATGGGAAAAGATGGAGGAGAGTTGAAACGTGGGACAGATGCAGCAACAACAACCTAGCTTGGATATAAATGGCAAAAAGCCAGAGCAACTGTGGGGCTTGGTTCCTGCAACCTGCTCCTGCTCCTGCTCCTACCACCCCAGCTACCACCAGGTGTGCCTCAGGAACAAAAGTTCCTGGTGTCCAGAGGTTCACTGATGCTCCTCTGCCAGGACACACAATGGGCACACAATATATTTCATCTTCAAATTCATTCAAAATTCACTCAAAAGTTCAACTGAACCCCACTAACTCTACCCTTCTGGACACTACCTTTCCAGTTTTACAGATATAAATAATTATGAAAGATGACCAAGAGGACTTCCCATCTGGTTTTGTCATTTTTGCCATCTTTACTCTTTATTATTATTTTCTTTGCTTTTAAATATTTTTAACAATTTGTAAACCCCCCAGAGTCACTAGGAGTTGGGCAGCATATACATTTAATAAATTAGTATCATTAACTTTAATAAATAGCTGTTTTAATCCCATTTAAAATAGAAAAGATAGCATTGCATTTTAGAATAATATATTAGCACTAATAAAGGAGTGAAAACTTCTGGGTTGAGCTGTTTTATCCTGTTATCCTAGTAAAGTTCCAGGTCTATTTTTTTTTAAACTTTCCATTTGCTTTTGCTTTTGTTTTGTTTTAAATAATAATATAGTCCTTGGAGCCTGTGCACAATTCCTTTTAAGTTTTCAGTTTAACATTCTGCCTCCAGTTGCTGCAAGAAAAATGTTTTATATGAAAGCAAATTTAACCTTTCGAACAAGTTCATTTACTGTTATGTTTGGTATTAGCTTTCGGGGAGGGGGAGAATGCAGTGGGCTTTTTTAGAATGGTACACCTTCTGTTTTCAATACTGGGCATGAAAAAAAAAGGCATGTGTAATAAGTCAGAAATAAAATATTGTGCCAAAAGACTCTCCCTGCATGAATTCAGCATATGAGCAAATGAGTAAGTGGTTTAGAATAACTCTCGTTGCTCAAAGCCAAGAGCTGGGCTTGATGTATCCAGGAGCATGCTGGTAACAAATAACATATTGAATCCCTTGGCCATGAGAAAATGTCAAACTGTCCTTTGATAGATGGCTACACTCATATAACTAGTGGAGTGCGGGAGAGAAACGTACAACCATTAAACTATTAATCCCACTGAAGGGAAAAGAAAGGCTGGATTTGAGCCTTAATTAATTTTTTCCCTTGCTCTTGCTTAATCAGCTTTTTCATGGGTTATTGGCTCTTGGTTGCCGAAGTCCAAGTATTATTATCTTTGTTCTGTGGCTAGTGACACACACACACACTCACTCGAAACGGTTTTTAATGCCATATTTTAGTGGAAATATTATTATATTTTTGGAAGTAAAAAGTAAAAACCTCTTCCAGGAAACCAACTTGTGAAACTTGTTTTCTATGAACACTGGATGTCCCTACCTTTATCATTATTTTGACATTCATATTTCATTAATATGCAAATGAATGCAATATGTGATGGGCACAAACAATAAAGCAAGGACTTGGGGAGGTGTGGTAACGAAGAAGAGTTGTCTGAATCTTTGAATGATCCTGAAAATGGAACTATTTTCTGAGGAAAAAAAATGCAAATATCAAAATAAATTCTGAAAAATATTGGGATAATAGCTACAGCCTCAGTTCAGTAATCAATGTCCTGATAACTTCTCATCTAGATTTCTCTACTGCCTTATACATGAACTTGAAGATGAACTAAAAACCTCAGTGTCATAATATGCCAATTTACATGGTCTTCTCTGTTTGTTCTGGTTGTGGTTCAAAGAACTGCTTTAATCTATAATATTTCTAGTGGTTTCAGACCACAGTATTTGAAGGAATAGCCCTTCCCATATATCAGAGCTTTCCAAACTCTGTGTCGGGACACGTTAGTGTGTCAGCTGCAGTGTCTGGGTGTGTCCCGGCTGCTGCTGCCTCTGAGCCCTGCCAGGATTCCGCACAGGTCCTAGTGCCTGTCTTGTGCCTGGCTGCCTCCAAATTTGCTGTGATTCTCCGCAGGTCTTAGTGCCTGCATGGTGCCCTGCTGTAAGAGTGTGTTGCGAAATGATGCATGTCTAAAAAGTGTGTCACCAACATGAAAAGTTTGGAAAGCTCTGCCACATATTCTTGTCCATATGACTAAGGTCATCCTCAGAAATGCAATTCTGAGTGTCTTCCCATCCTGACGTGTGTTAAGTGTCTTCTTAATAATTGCCCCTGGGTCTTGAAGGCCTTCCTCAAGGAGGGATGCCTCATATCTATTTTATTTTCTTTCCAATGCCAGGCAAAGAGGTTTTTATTTTCCTAGGCCTTTGTGAATATATTAGTGTTTCAAAATTTTCATCCTGCAAATGAAGTTTTTAAACTAACTCGACTGCTCTTTACATTCAATTGTTTTATATACAGTATCATTTTAATTTTAGTTTTATAAAGTGTTCTATTGTGATTATAATGGGTTGTAAACTGCCCTGGGGTAATTCTGCTGATGCAGATTTTAAAAATTAATAGATTTGCATGATCAGAACAACCCATTCATTTTATATAAATGGGCTACTTTAGCAATACAATAAAATGGTAATCTGGAAGATCTTTAATAGACTGAACACAACACAGAACAAAACCTCTCATTTATCACTTTACCTTTTACACAGATACAGAAAACAAATACAGATAGAATCTTTCTCTCTGTCTCATACACACACATAAACAAATACACACATCACAGTAAGAAAGACAAGGTGATTCACTGCCCCAGACACAATATCCAAACAGGACGGCATTTTTAAAAATCAATGAACAAAAATGTCTGAGAAATACAGTCCGTTAAGTTCAGTAGGACTCACTTTCAGGTAAGTAATTGTAGGATTATGCAGTATTATGTGGCAATATCATTTACTAAAGATAGCACTGGAGAATTGCTTTAGAAAGTTTTGCATACATTTTTAAATTCATTCTGGTACTTGAGCATCAACAGTCACATCTTTGCTTCTATTGGTTACATATGTTTTGTTATAAGCTTGATTAATGCTTAACTTGGCCATGTTCATGCTTTGAAGAAGCAGATCTGTAGGTTGCATGTGACACATAATTCATTATATCTGGGAATGCATTTTGTAGCATAGCAGGACTTTCTCACGTTTCCATCCCTTTACTCTGCATATGCACAAGATCTGCATGAAGTTTCAGCAGCATCTCCATCTGGAATGGATCAGGAGATGCCGCAGTCCGACAGTGATAGATGGCATGTGAACAAAACATTCAAAGTTTTTGTTGTCAAATACTGTAAACACTAGGCATAGATGGAACCAGTGATATAAACCAGATCAGGCATTTATTTATCTCTATATTTTATAAACTCTATTGATAAATTCCAAATGTGCAGAAATAAAAACTTTAAATTAATGTTGTTTTTTTAATCTAAGCCTGTGAGTCAGGAAAAATGGAAGCAGGACAAAAACATTTGTTGTCAAAACAATGTATATTTTGAGGGATGCTTTTGTAAGCATCATTTTGAATATTTGAAGAATAATTATATGGAGTATAAATGAATAAGAATGACCAGGATCCAATGTACATTTCTATGCTGTTCTAAGTGTGTGCTGGAGCCAATTAAATGTTCTTTTCTTTTTGTATCTGAAAGCGTTCTCCTTGGTTTTACATTAAAAAACGGGTTTGAGCAGGGAATTGTGGAGAAGCTTGATATAAAATGCTGGTTGATAAAATGTCCTACTTTAAAATGGATCGTTCTGCATTTGAAAAGCTGCCAGAGGACAATCATTTGTTTGAAAGGATTCCAGTTCAAGTCAAATTTAACAATAAAGAATCATAAGGGAATGCCCAGGAACCTGGAAGTTGTTCACTGAATAGGTGCAAATATCATAATCTTCCCCACTCTGGCGAGATACACTGAATTTCTGTTTATTATTTTTTAAATCTGCACCAGATACATATATGCGTGAGTGTGTTCAATTTGGTGGTAATGGGGGCAAGAAATGTGTATATTTATTTATTTATTTATTATTTCTAACTTATATCACCGCCCATCTCCCCCCACAAGGGGACTCTGGCTATTTGGGCCACAGAGGGCCTACCCCTGAAGTGGCTTAAAAAAAATTGGGCTTTCAGTAGAGTTTGTGGAAAGCCTGTAGCTCCAGTTTTGCCACAATTAATGACTTTGGCAATTTCTCTACCTACAGGCACAATCATTCTATGCAAGTTAAAATATCAGAGTTTTGCAGTTCAAGGAGGTTTGTTTAAACAAACTGAGATTTCCATGGAGATTAATAATAAGCACCATACCCAGGATATGTTCAAAGTCTTCCCTGTGTGAGTTACATCTGCCATTATTTACCAGCAACAGTGTAACAGCAACAGTGAAAAGCAACACATAAATGACGATCCAGAAGTAAATACTGTAACCAACCACGTTGCATGCATAGCCTTATGGGTGAAATAGCTTTGCGGCTTGAACCGGAAGAAGTTTTAAGGAGCTTCCTGTTCCATCTAAGCCTTGTTTGAGCAAGGACCTCTTCCCGAGCTCTGGTATGTTCCTTAATTCTTAATTCTTCTTTGGTCATGACCTTCAACTTGATCCATGGTCCTGCCTTCTGCCTTGACTTTCTGTTCCATCCTAAGCATGACTCAGGTTCCCAAATCTTGACTCATTTCAGACTGCGATTCATTGTTAGCTGTCTGCTTACTGCTGGAAAGTGCTGAACAAGAAAAACCTTACTTATTAGTATATTACTCTTTAGCAGAACTTCCAGCATGGCTCACAAAAGCATGACAAAATAATAAAATTAAAAATAAACTCAGCATGGCAGTATGAAACCCTTTCTCACTATATTTTGCTTTTAGCATCTCTTTATAAGTGTATATTGAGAGAAGGTAACTGTTGCATTTCTGCCAGCTTACTTGACTCTGTAGTTGGGAGGAATCTAGGACCATTCCATCTCAATCTTTGGGCTTTGAAAAAAAAAGAAAGCACTCCCTCCATCCCGCTCTCGCCAGAGATCATCCATAAGTGCGACCAATGCGGTCTCTGTCCCATATCCCGGCCTGAAACCTGACTGAAAAGGGTCCAGATAATCCGTTTCCTCCAGAATCCTCTGGAGTTGCAACGCCACCACCTTCTCAACCACCTTTCCCAAAAAGGGAAGGTGGGAGACTGGGCGAAAATTGCCCAGGATAGTAGGGTCCAGGGATGGTTTCTTGAGGAGGGGGTGCACCAGCGCCTCCTTAAAGGCAGCCGGGAACACCCCCTCACTCAAGGACGAATTTATAATCGCCAGGACCCAGCCACATGTCACCTCTCTAGCTGATTTCACCAGCCAGGAGGGACATGGGTCAAGTTGACATGTGGTGGCGTTTACAATCCCAAGGATCCTGTCTACTTCATCAGGCCCAACAGGATCAAACTGCTCCCAGATAACATGGTAAGTACGAGCCTCTGGCATCTCCCCAGATCTTGTCTCACGCTTGGAGTCCAACTTGGAATGAATCTGAGCGATTTTGTCCTGCAGATGCTCAGAAAACTCTTCCGATCGGCCCTGTAAATGGGTCTCCCCTTGCTCCCAACCCAAAAGCGATCTTGTAATCTTAAACAGGGCCGTCGGACGGCATTCTGCAGACGCAATAAGAGCGGAGAAATATTCACGTTTCGCCGCTCTTACCACCACAAGGTAGGCCTTAACAGCGGCTCTAGATTGTGTTTGGTCAGATTCAGTCTTCGTATTTCTCCAGTGGCGCTCTAGACGTCTCTTAACCCTCTTCAAAGCCCTCAACTCCTCCGTAAACCACGGAGAGTGATGGGCCGAACAGGGCCGGAGAGGTCGCATAGGTGCGATCTTGTCCAGGGCTCCGGCTGCTGCCTTGTTCCAGGCTGCAGCCAGGAACTCCACTGGACCGTGAAGCAAGTCCTCGGGAATAACCCCCAGCTCCTTCTGAAACCTCACTGGGTCCATCAGTCGCCGGGGGCGGACCAGTCGAATAGGTCCTGCCTCCCTGTGGAGTGGGGTAGCACAAGAGGGTCTCAGGGTCACCAGGGCGTGGTCTGACCATGACAATGGGGAAAGATGTAACTCTCCCCTCAGATCACATTGCCACTGCTCGGACAAGAAAACTAAATCCGGAGTGAGACCACTGTCACAAGTCGGGTCACGGATAATCTGAGACAGGCCCATAGCTGCCATGGTAGCCATGAACTCCTGGGCCGCCTCCGAGGACCGTCCCAGAGATGGCAGATTGAAGTCCCCCAGAACCATAAGTCTGGGGAACTCCACTGCCAACCCCGAGACAGCCTCGAGCAGCTCAGGCAGGGAGGTTGCTACGCAGCAGGGAGGCTGGTACAGCAGCAACACTCCCAACTGTTCTCGTGAACCCAACTTGAAAAACAGGGTCTCACATCCGGTCACTTGTGGAGCAGCGCCCCTGAAGGCCACAAGGGACTCTCGGATGACAACTGCCACCCCTCCTCCCCTGCCCCGGTGTCTCGGCTGATGCCACACCTGAAACCCAGCTGGGCACATTTCCGAGAGGGCTACTCCCCCCTCTGGGCCCAGCCAGGTCTCGGTAATACACACCAGGTCGGCCCCTTCCTCTGTGATTAAATCGCTTATAAGGGGGGCCTTGTTATTCACCGACCTGGCGTTCAGCAGCAGCAGTCGGAGACCAGAGCCCACGAGGATCTGCTTACCAGGGCCTGGGTATGAACACGGGGGGCTGGAACGCACCACCAGTAACAAACACCGGGGGCGCCTTCCCCGATAATGGCTTGCCGTCCGGTTCCCGTCATACCGTCCCCTGCCCGTCACCACCTGAATCAATTGGCCCGCTACACAGCCCCCAGAGATTCCCGGCTCTGGCCTAGTAGCCTCCACTCCCAGGCCTCCGGAATTCCTGGGTCTAATCAAGGGTCCCTTATCCCATTCATCCATCATCCAATCTCATACAATGTCGGGTAGTGGCAGCCCCCCCAGCGCACCAGCTCTCGCTCTCGGCGCTGGTAGGGTCCAGCACCACCCCCACTCACACTCTGCACCTCTCCCTCAACTTCTCTCACTGGTCAGGGAGAGGTACCAACACTCACCAGCAATCACTCCTACCCCACCTGACTCTCACCCAGGGGGGTACTCTTACAAAACCATACAATCTTGGTTCCCCCCCACCTCGTCTCTCACCCGGGGGGGGGGTCCACATTCATACCAAGGGACCCCTACAAACCCTCTGCCGCCTTAGCCTGAATGGGACGATATCCAGATCTTCATGGGGGTCAGTCCGTGTTATTATTTTTCTTACGCCCTGATCTCCTGGGCTCCAGCCTCTGCAACATCTGCACTTTCCAGGGCCGCAGGGTTCGCCCCCAACTCCAGCCAGTTCTAACATCAAAAGCTTCTGAACCCCCTCTAGAATTGGCCCAGGAAAAAAAAGTCCAGTTTGTCTGCTTGTCTGCGGGGGGGCAGGGGGTGGCTCAACCGAGGACTCCGTTGCACCAGCTGGGCTCCCCTCTGTACCACGCCGGCTCTGCTAGGCCCCACCGACTCCACCGGCCTAGTTTGAACTCTGACGGTCTCCAGCCTCTAGCAATCGAAATCAGAGGCCTCCGGCAGCTTCCAGCAGCCCTCGGTAGACTCTAGCCCTGCAAGCGCCGCCGGCCCAGCTTGAAGACCAACAGCTAGCAGCATCCAGCTGCCTCCTGCAGCCTCCCACAATCTCCAGGTCTTCGGTGGATTCCAGGCCCTCACCAGCTCCACCGGCCTCACTCCACCGGCCCAGCTCGAACCTCAAAAGCCTCTGCGGTCTTTGGCTTCCAACAAACTTCGGAAGCCTACGGCGTCTTCGGCAGTTCACTGGGCTTCCTCGCGCAGATTCATGGAGCTCCGACCCGGACACAGGCCTCGCCCCAGCTCTTCCCCCCGGAGAAAGCCACTCACCACCGGCAACACCACCTCTCCAGACCCCCCAAGGTGAATTTTAGGGAATTTTCGGTGGGTTTTCACAGGGTTTGCGGCTTTTCTCCCGGAGCGGTTATCGGTCGCGCTGACTTGCGGCCGCCATCTTGGAAAAATTTAATTCTTAATTCTAAGAATCATCCGGTATATTTTGCAAGATGTGTTACTGAACCATTAGGAGGCAGTGAACACAAACTAGGTTTGCCATCACTTAGTAAGTTTATACATCACTACCTTTTGGAAAGATATTGAAAAGAGATAATTTCTCCATTCTTGAGCCTTAATTTGGAGTTATAATATTGATGCTGTGACTAATCTATAAACTGGAAGACAGATGCTTGTGATCCATTAATAAGTGTATCAGATGGATCAGCTAACTCAGCCTGTACCTGTCTCTCTTAGGTGCCCTCACTTCAGCTAATTCCTGTGGTATTGGCTGAGGATCAGTCTGGTCAAGGACTTCATCTTCTGAATCCATAACACTTTGTTAGTCTTTTGCTTGTTCCAGAAACGCTTTGCAATTTAGAGAAACTTTTTCAGCAAACATTATATATATTAATATAAAACATAACTAAAAAATTTCTCTCCTTAAAAATACAGAGAGAGCCTCAGCATGACTCACACATACTGACAGAGATACGAGGCAGAAGAACAAAAGGCAAAGCAAGGCAAGGTTTACAAAACAAAGAACACGCTAATATATACATTTGTATTTAGGTCAGGACAATTTATCACCATGGTAACTAACCTCTGAACCTGGCCGATACTTAAGCGAACAATTAGAATGCCTTGGAAGCACAAACAGAAACTCAGACTTCTTGTCTCCAAGCCAGCAGAATATTTTTTGATCCAAATTCTTTTAAATCATAAAACCACAGTACACTTTGTGTGCATTTGTCTGATGATTCATGAAAAAATAAAAATGGATAATAAAAATGTACAAAAAGGCATCCTTCTCCAAGGATTTCCCAGATACCTTGCTGTCAATCCAATTATATTTAAAAGCCCCTATGAGTTTTGAAGGTAAATGTGGACAAAGTCTACAAAATGCGTTTTTTAGTGATTAAAATATATATATTGAAGCAGACAGATATAAATTGACTCAGCTCCAGCCAGTGTCCAGCATCATCTTTATTCCCATCAATATGCACACATACACCCAAGGCATTCTTAAAAAATAAAAATGGTAGGTGGCTGCAGCCAGGTGCTTTCTTTGGAGATAAACTGGAAATACCCTGGGAGGCTAGAGATGGTGGCAAAGAACCACATTGCCACTTTGCCTTTTGGTAAATGGATGCTTTGTGACCAGCCATACCTGCCATGGAAGCCATTCTGAACAGTGTCCATGGCATGTTCTCAAGATTCCAAATACCTTATCAGCCTAAAAGTGAATTGTCTACAAAATAAATCTACTTTCTTGCTTTATATACTGTATAAGAAATTCCAGCTAAAAAGCAACATTTCTGGACTCTGCTTGTTGCTAGTGATTTAACTCTGCACTTCGGCTAATTCATGCTATTTCTACTTAAACACTTTAAGGATAATCAACCTTCAGTTTGACTCTCTTCTGATATCATTCTTGGCTATCATTATTCAGACATTTTAAACTTTTCCAAGACAATGAAAACCACTTCTGCTAGAACCATTAAAGCATTTATATCATTTAAAAATTCATTGTTCTGCTGACCATCCAACATTTTCAACTCTTCTCCAAATAGAAAGTATAAACTGAAGGAAGTTCCTTCTTGTCACATAAAATGTATTTTAATTGACTCCTCAGCTGTTTCATCCATATTCAGTTTTTCTCAATCTGCTCCATAGACACTACATCAACAACTTTGGATGCCAAGTGTGAACTCCAATATCTTGATCACCTGGAAGAACAACCTCTTGACCTTTAAGTCAGTGTTGATTCTTGGCCACATAAGCTAATATAAAATACTAAAATGCTTCTGTTAAAAACCTGGGATCAACGGATGAACGTGCATATTATCAAACTTATAGTACATGTGTATTACAAACATTCAATAAGGTGGAATGATATGATTTTGGATGTATAAATTGTTAAATGGAAAAAAATAAAATATTTTATCTCATCCTAAATAAATCCAAAGATGTATTATAATGTAGCCATAGCATAATCCATGAGCATAATGGCTCATGGAAAGTTATGGAAATTAACTAGCCAACCTGAGTAGATGGCGCCATTTGAGATCCCTGAAACAGTCTTCTTCAGTACTAAACACACTTTCACTTATCACAGTGTAACAATTCTTTTGTCCTAAGTGTTCTTTCCAAAGAGTCATCCGAGAATCTGAATGGGTATCTTGGGACCTTTTAACTGAGTCTATAAAAAGACTTTGTGGCAATAAAATCCTGTAAGACCTCTCTTGAAATATTACAATTATATAACAAAATAAAGGAACAATTGTCCAATGGGACTGCAATTTTCAGACCAGTAATTTTCTCACATGTTAATGTTTCATCAAGGGAGGAGTAGGAGGAGAACGAGAGGAGGAAGAATCCACCATGGTGATGTCAGAGAGGTGCAGCTTGATGATGTGGGAAGAAGCATGTTGCATTTCTTTACAACTGATAGTTGAATTCTATATTTTTCTGACTAGGTAAATAATGGCCTTGGTTACTGGGCAAATTTTGTTTAGAAAGGAAATAACTATGATTCAACAGTACAGCTATCAAGACAGCTGACGACTGTAAAAGGAAGAGGGCTATAGGTCAAAAGCAGAGGAGATTTGATGAGGAAATGTGAAGCTTTATTGTGTGGCTTTTGGCACACTTTCTATGGGACATTTCCTTTCAGGTTGTTTTGAGGACAGAACAATAGAAGGTTATTTGGTAGCACATCAGCCTTATAAATAAATGATGTACTATATTCAAAAAAGACAAAAAAGGGTGTGTTTGAATTGTGAGTTTTCCAAGACAGGATCTCCCCTTGCCTGGTCTTTAACAAAAATATGATTTGTTTATTTTGTTTCCTGAATATTTTCAGAACACTTTGTGCCATCTTCATTTTTACGTGCATCTTTCAGAATGTATGGAAAGTGGCATGAGTCATACACCATGAATTAATTACATGCAGTAGTAAACTTCACAGAATTCAACAGAATTTACTTTCAACTGATTTCTTAGTATCTACTCAGAACTAAAAACCATTGATGTATACAAAATCACATAGGATAGAGAAATACTGTAAATTGCCCTGCTCAGCAATCAAGATTGCTACTTCCCCATTATGAAGAGCAACACAACATTCATCCTAATTTTCTTCAATCCTACCATACTCTTCTTCATCTATTTTGCTTACTCCCATTGTGCACTGCTGCTATATAGCAGGTCCTGACAGTATAAGGAGCCATTCCTAAAGGGTTCTATGATTGATCATAGAGCTCTTTTACAGCACCTACTAATATATGGCCAGTGTCAATGTTATTATCCATTCTAGCAGCTGCGCACGGATTTTATGATGTCATAAAGGCTACTCACAGAAGTTGTCAGAGCTGGTGCTAATATTTTCAGGGCATGAATAAACTTGTAATATCTGTTGGTGTATTATTCTTTTGAGGAGTAAATCACAGCAATATAACCTTATTAGGTAAAAACCTGCAAACTTTAAAAGGTCAGGCAGCACGTGATACAGGCTGAAGAGTATAAAAGAACCTGCCTGCCTGCCCCGCCCTGATTGCTTACTTGCTGCTCACTCCTTACTGCTTACTGCTTCTTTTGTTTAGTCCTGTTTGCTTGCTTACTACTTCTGGTATGTGGATTTTGTAATACTTCCAGGGATCTGGAAGAGGACTGTAAATAATATCTGTTTGTATGAGTAACAAATATAACTGCAACTAAGTTGCTACAATGACTGGTGTCATTTATGGTCTCTAGTGATAATCGCTTTCTGATACTCTACATGTGCAAGAAAACACACTCTCCAACAATATCAGTATTGCATTTATTAACCCTCCAGCAAAGGAGATCGTTACCTTGTCGTGGTGCTGGAGCTTGAGCACCTCAATGAAACCATGAGCTAAACCGTGAAGGGACACCCAAGACGGGAAGGTCGTGGCAGAGAGGTCAGACTAAATACGATCCCTGGGGAAGGTAATGGCAACCCACCCCAGTATTCTTGCCATGAAAACTAAATGGATCAGTACAACCAAAGATATGTCGGTATACCATCGGAAGATGGGACTCCCAGGTCGGAAGATGGTCAAAATGCTACTGGGGAGGAACAGAGGATACGTTCAACTAGCCCCAGATGTGATGACGCAGCTAGCTCAAAGCCGAAAGGACGGCTAGCGGCCGACGGTGCTGGTGGTGAACGACGAATCCGATGTTCTAAAGATCAACACACCATAGGAACCTGGAATGTAAGATCTATGAGCCAGGGCAAATTGGATGTGGTTATTGGTGAGATGTCAAGATTAAATATAGACATTTTAGGTGTCAGTGAACTGAAATGGACTGGAATGGGCCACTTCACATCAGATGACCACCAGATCTACTACTGTGGACAAGAGGACCACAGAAGAAATGGAGTAGCCTTCATAATTAATAATAAAGTGGCTAAAGCAGTGCTTGGATACAATCCAAAAAACGATAGAATGATCTCAGTTCGAATTCAGGGTAAGCCATTTAACATCACAGTGATCCAAATATACGCCCCAACCACAGATGCTGAAGAAGCAGAAGTAGATCAGTTCTATGAGGATCTGCAGCACCTACTAGATAATACACCAAAAAGAGATGTTATTCTCATTACAGGAGACTGGAATGCTAAGGTGGGTAGTCAAACGACACCTGGAATTACAGGCAAGCATGGTCTGGGAGAACAAAATGAAGCAGGACATAGGCTGATAGAATTTTGCCAAGACAACTCACTGTGCATAACAAACACTCTCTTCCAGCAACCTAAAAGACGACTTTATACATGGACTTCACCAGATGGTCGACACCGAAATCAGATTGACTACATCCTTTGCAGCCAAAGGTGGCGGACATCTATACAGTCGGTAAAAACAAGACCTGGAGCTGACTGTAGTTCAGATCATGAACTTCTTATTGCAAAATTTAGAATCAGACTAAAGAGAATAGGGAAGACCCACAGATCAGTTAGATATGAGCTCACTAATATTCCTAAGGAATATGCAGTGGAGGTGAAGAATAGATTTAAGGGACTAGATTTAGTAGATAGGGTCCCAGAAGAACTATGGACAGAAGTTCTCAACATTGTTCAGGAGGCGGCAACAAAAAACGTCCCAAAGAAAAAGAAAACCAAGAAGGCAAGATGGCTGTCTGCTGAAACACTGGAAGTAGCCCAAGAAAGAAGGAAAGCAAAAGGCAATAGTGATAGGGGGAGATATGCCCAATTAAATGCAAAATTCCAGAGGTTAGCCAGAAGAGATAAGGAATTATTTTTAAACAAGCAATGTGCGGAAGTGGAAGAAGACAATAGGATAGGAAGGACAAGAGACCTCTTCCAGAAAATTAGAAACATCGGAGGTAAATTCCAGGCAAAAATGGGTATGATCAAAAACAAAGATGGTAAGGACCTAACAGAAGCAGAAGAGATCAAGAAAAGGTGGCAGGAATATACGGAAGATCTGTATAGGAAGGATAATAATATTGGAGATAGCTTTGACGGTGTGGTCAGTGAGTTAGAGCCAGACATCCTGAAGAGTGAGGTTGAATGGGCCTTAAGAAGCATTGCTAATAACAAGGCAGCAGGAGACGACGGTATCCCAGCTGAACTGTTTAAAATCTTGCAAGATGATGCTGTCAAGGTGATGCATGCCATATGCCAGCAAATTTGGAAAACACAAGAATGGCCATCAGATTGGAAAAAATCAACTTATATCCCCATACCAAAAAAGGGAAGCACTAAAGAATGTTCAAACTATCGAACAGTGGCACTTATTTCACATGCCAGTAAGGTAATGCTCAAGATCTTGCAAGGTAGACTCCAGCAATTCATGGAGCAAGAATTGCCAGATGTACAAGCTGGGTTTAGAAAAGGCAGAGGAACTAGAGACCAAATTGCCAATATGCGCTGGATAATGGAGAAAGCCAGGGAATTTCAGAAAAACATCTATATCTGTTTTATTGACTATTCTAAAGCCTTTGACTGTGTGGATCATAACAAATTGTGGCAAGTTCTTGGTGGTATGGGGATACCACGTCATCTTGTCTGCCTCCTGAGGAATCTGTATAACGACCAAGTAGCAACGGTAAGAACAGAGCACGGAACAACGGACTGGTTTAAGATTGGGAAAGGAGTACGGCAGGGTTGTATACTCTCACCCTACCTATTCAACCTGTACGCAGAACACATCATGCGACATGCTGGGCTTGAGGAATCCAAGGCTGGAGTTAAAATCGCTGGAAGAAACATTAACAATCTCAGATATGCAGATGATACCACTTTGATGGCTGAAAGCGAGGAGGAGTTGAGGAGCCTTATGACGAAGGTGAAAGAAGAAAGTGCAAAAGATGGGTTGCAGTTAAACCTCAAAAAAACCAAGATTATGGCAACGAGCTTGATTGATGACTGGCAAATAGAGGGAGAAAAAGTGGAGGCAGTGACAGACTTTGTATTTCTAGGCGCAAAGATTACTGCAGACGCTGACTGCAGCCAGGAAATCAGAAGACGTCTACTTCTTGGGAGGAGAGCAATGGCAAATCTTGATAAAATAGTTAAGAGCAGAGACATCACACTGACAACAAAGGTCCGCATAGTTAAAGCAGTGGTATTCCCTGTAGTAACCTATGGCTGCGAGAGCTGGACCATAAGGAAGGCTGAGCGAAGGAAGATAGATGCTTTTGAACTGTGGTGTTGGAGGAAAATTCTGAGAGTGCCTTGGACTGCAAGAAGATCAAACCAGTCCATACTCCAGGAAATCAAGCCAGACTGCTCACTTGAGGGAATGATATTAAAGGCAAAACTGAAGTACTTTGGCCACATAATGAGAAGACAGGATACCCTGGAGAAGAAGCTGATGCTAGGAAAAGTGGAAGGCAAAAGGAAGAGGGGCCGACCAAGGGCAAGATGGATGGATGGTATTCTGGAGGTGACGGACTCAACCATTGGGGAGTTGGGGATGGTGACGGCCGACAGAAAGCTCTGGCGTGGACTGGTCCATGAAGTCACGAAGAGTCGGAAACGACTGAACGAATAAACAACAACAAAATTTATTAACCACATACTCAAGTTGGTATGGAACTACCTGATTGATTGATTGATTGATTGATTGATTGATTGATTATGTGCCATCAAGTCAGTGTCAACTCTTAGTGACCACATAGATAAAGCTTCTCTAGGATGATCTGTCCCCAGTCCAGCCCTTCAGGTATTCCAGTGGATGGTGAACCCATTGCTAATGTAATCAAGTCCATCCACCTTGTTGCTGGTCATCCTCTTCTCTTTCTTTGCACATTTCCCAGCATTATAGACTTAAGTGGGCTGGGTCTTTGCATAATGTGTCCAAACTATGGTAATTCATGCCTAGTCATTTGTGCCTTGAGTAAGAAATCTGAATTGATTTGTTTTATGAACCATGTGTTTGTTTTCTTGGCTCTCCATGGTATTTTCAAGTCTTCTCCAACAACAAAGTACAAAAGCATCAATACTCTTTCTATCCTGCTTCTCCAAAGTCCAACTTTTGCTTCCACAGAGTTTCATAGGGAAAACCATTGTTTCTGATCTTGGTAGGCTTACACACATCATGGCATCTTAATATCTTTTCCAAGGCCTTCATTGCTACCCCAACATGTACTTGTCTGTGGCAAATTTCTTGAATGCTGGTTCCTTTACTGTTGATAGTCAATCCTAAAAGGCAGAACTATCCACCACATCAGTGTCTTCACTGTCAATTCTAAAGCTGTTTGCTGTATCTGTTGTCATTAGTTCAGTCTTTGTATTTAATCTTAGTCCCATTTTATTCACTGTGCTTCTTTACTTTCATTACTAGAGCTTGAAGATCATCTGCATTTTCAGCTATCAGAGTAGTGTCACCAGTATCATACAGGTTATTGATGTTTCCTCTTCCAGTTTTAAAACCACATTCATCTTCTTCAAATCCAGCCTCCTTCAACATACAGTATGCTCAGCATACAGGTTGAATAAATAAGGAAAACGTATACAGCTTTGTCTCAGTCCTTTGCCAATTGTGAGCCAGTCTACTGTATTTTTCCATGTTCTATCCAGACTGTGGCTTCCTGTCCTGAGTACAGATTTCTCACGATGACAATTAGGTGTTCTGGGATTCCCATTTTCCTGAGGACATTTCTCAGCTTGACCTGGTTGACACAATGAAGGTCTTTCAATAATCAGTGAAGTACATATTGTTTTCTTTTTCATATTCTTTGATTTTCTCAATAATCCAACTTGTATCAGCAAAAATATTTTTTGTTTCTCAGCCTTTTCTAAAAGCAGCCTGAATATCTGACATCTCCCTTTCCAGGTAAGGCTCTAATCAGTGTTGAATGATGCTAGTATGTGAAATATCTTCTGAAGTATCCTGGATGTTGACATCTCTACTATACAGAATTTCTTCCATCTTTTTCATTTCTTCCATATACTCCTTCCATCTTTGTATGTTCTTCTTTGAATCAGTTACTATCTGTCAATTGGTGTCCTTTAGCATACCCCTTTAAAATGGAACTTCCTTCTGAATTCATAGATCTTCTGGAATACTTTCCTCATTTTTCCAGCAGGAGTCTGGTAGCACCTTTTTTGACTAACAAATTTTATTAAAAGACATCAACTTTCATGAGCTGCAGCTCACTTCATCAGTTGCGTAGAGAGGCTAGACTGAAAATCAGTGTTGACATATTGGATGTGGTATATTGAGGAATCATGTTTGTGTCAATAGTTGAGCCACTGATTTAAATGTGCTGGAGTGCCACATCACCACAAGCAGGAAATGTATCACCAAAAATGGATATAACATGAAATATATTTGCATTAAATTTGCACATGCTAATTTGTAGTTACAGATGTAATTTAAGAGTTAATAATACTAATTAAATAGAAATGCATCTAACCAGAACTCTGGACTGTGGGTCTTTCAAGTCTACAATTCATGTAATTTCAAACATCTAACTTGCATTATAGTTTTTAAAATTTGATTTGGACTGGATAATCCTTCTAATAGAGGATGCCATCAGAAAACTATACTCCGAATCCCTTCATATAGAGTTTTTTAAAAAAATCCATTCAGTCGTGTCCGATTCTCGGAGACTGCCTGGACAAGTCCCTGCAGTTTTCTTGGCAAGTATTTTTGGGAGTGGTTTGCCATTGCCTTCTTCCTAGGGCTGAGAGAGAATGACTGGCCCAAGGTTACCCAGCTGGCTTTCTAAAGTAGCAAGGGAGTTTGTTATACAAATAATGGAACTGTAATTCCTACCGTACTTTAGAGGATGGTACTCATATAGAGTACCTCTAAAGTATGATAGGAATTACAGTTCCATTATTTGTGTAACAAACTCCCTTGCTACTTTGGAGATAAAAATATTTTCTTCTTTAAGTGGAAGCAACATAATTCCATCAGAAATAATGGTGAAATGCATTGAGGGCATGAAGGGGGAAGCAAGATTATGCTTGTTAGCCATGCAGATGGTTAGTTTCTTACTTGGTCTAGCATTCCCTTTATTTACTATATTTTTATTATTATTTGAATTTATCCCCGCCCATCTCTACCATGGTAGACTCTTTTTATTCCATTCTTTGTCTAAAGAGTTCAGGGTAATGGGATCCCTTATTTTACCCTTCCAAGAACACTCCGAGGTAAGGTAGGCAAAGATATTATAATTGTTCCAAGGCCTCAGTGTCCTTTTTTGGCTTGATCCAATTCATTATCAACAATTCTGACGATAGTGTACTGTGTATGTGGATGCCTTTGAATCCAAAATATCTTGGTCCATCTACTAACCGAAGGTTAGCAATGTAACACCAATGCTTTGGTCATTGCATTGGTTACTAGCTTGCCTCCAGGTCCAATTCAAAGTGCTAATTATCACTTATAAAGCTCAACATGAGTTATTTAGGCTGATATCTCCTGGCAAGATTCAGGCCACCCTGCACATTTTTAGGGGAGAAATGTTGATGGTCCCCACCCACCTGTAGTGAATGAAGTAGGGGTCCAGTGATGGACCTTCTCAATAACTGCCTCCATACTGCTGAACACCTTGCCTCCCAAGGTGTTGATTGCCCTTACATTCTAGTTTTTAGGAAGTTCTTAAGACTTGGTTATTCTGTAGGACATTTGGGTGTTAATGATGACAGGCTGACTTAAGTTAATTGGCTGGGTTTTCTTTGTATTGCTTATGTTTCCTCCCCTAAATTCTATGTTATTTTGCCATGGAATTGTAAACCTCATGAAGGCCTAGAAAGTAGGTGACAAATAAAACCATGAATGCATGAATTCTTTATAAAATGTTCCTTTTATAGATTGGCGTTTGGAAAATAGTGCAGAGGTTTTAATGTGGTTTTTCTATCAAAACACAATTTTTAAATGCTTGCAGTTAGCTTTCATTCCGTTTTAAAAGTATTTTTAGATGATTTAATAAATTTATATTTTTATCAGTTTTGTAAGTTTTGTAGGAAGGGGAATATCAAATAAAGAAGTGCAGTCCACCAAAACTCCAAATTCTCAAGTTTCACTAACTTGAATAAGATTATAAATTTTATGTTCTGTAATCTCCCACTGAAATAGATGGCTTCCAAAATGCTTTGACTTAGTGTTTTTTGCAGACTGCTTTTTAAGAACTTTGATAAGAAATGAGGAACATCAGCACAGGAACCCGATCATCCATCCCTCCATCCCTCCATCCCTCCATCCCTCCATCCATCCATCTCTCTCTCTCTCTCTCTCTCTCTCTCTCTCTGTCTGTCTGTCTGTCTTCCAAAAGATGAAGTCAACATATTGTTTGCTTCTTCTCCATTTCCACAAAGGGCTACATTTATTTGAGATTAATTTGCCAGATACTCACAGAATAGTGGGCAGGCCAAAAATTGTTCTCTCTGTTCGATTTCAGCTTCCTCATGGTCTCCCTGCCAATCCCATGAAATAAGCGGTGTGAAACCAAGGTGCAGATCATTCTAAGCACCTCTTTGCTCTGTGTAGCCATTCCACATCAATGTGCTTTGGTTTTTCAGGTGGTTTAAATCAAACAATGCATTATTCATATAACATAATATGCATTCTCAGGCCTTCCACAAAGGAAATTACTTTTAGCTACTTCTAAGACTTCATCCTGTTTAAGAAAATTATCCGGAGTCCCTCTTAGAAATTTTAATTGCCTGTGATTCAGTTGAGGAACTTCTAAGAATGGACTGCTTTCTGAAATGTAACCTGAGAGCTAATTTATTTTTTTACATTGAAAATTGAACATAATGACACCATGCAAAAGATTTTGATGTTGTAACCGAGTACGAAGAAAATTTGGAATGACAAAATAATAGCACGAGAAACAATTGAATCTTGGTCATGCAGGATTGATGTGCAGACATGTCCAACAGATTCTAGTTACTTTGGCATAATACTTCACTTTGATTTGTAGGTTGTTCTAGGTTTTTTATTTTTTAGAAAACCATAGATAAGAGAAATTCATGCAGGAAATCTGAGAAGATTAGTACCCATCTGTGAGTAACCAAACATAGGGCAACCCCAAAGGTTTTATTGCAGGTCAGACAGACTCTGAACAGAGCTTCTGTTTGGTGTGCGTGTGTGCATATATTTCACTTTATTGTGCAAGCTAACCCAGCCATCTTCATAACACAGCTCAGCAGTTAATATTGCATTTAGTCTCCTTGATTTTTTTTTAGTGGATCAGATTTTGGATTCTAATATTAATCCTATTGTAATATCAGATCATGTTCTAATTATATTAACTCTGCAATTTAAAAATGTAAAGTTGCCTGATGATAGGTGGTATTTTAATACCTGCTACGTGATGGTAATTTTCACTTATATTAAACAAGCTTTACAATTTTTTGAAATTGATCATAATTCAGCTAGTTTTCAGTTTGGGATTTATTTATTTTATTTACTTACAGGATTTATGTGGCCAGCTATCTCATACAATGACTCCAGGCGGCTCACAGCAATCCATAAAACATGGTTAAAAACCAAGGTACCCTTCCCCGCAGGCACCAGACCAAACATCCTCACAGCTCAAACCCCATCCTAGTCCAATGCTTGGGGAAAGAGCCAGGTCTTCATAGCCCTCTGGAAGGCTAAAAGTGTAAGGATCCCTCTGATCTCAGGTGGGAGGCTGTTCCAAAGGGCTGGGGTGGCCACCAAGAAGGCGTGCCTCTGAGGTCCCATCAGATGGCAACGTTTAAGGGAGGGGACCTGGAGCGCACCCACCCTATCTAACCTAGTAGGATGGGCAAATACCCTCAGGGAGAGGTGGTCCCACAGGTAACCTGGCCCTGTGCCCTGTAAGGCTTTAAAGTAGATAGCCAGCAGCTGGAATTGCACCTGGAAAGCAACTGGGAGCCAGTGCAGCTCACGCAGCAGTGGTGTTAGTCAGGTGAACTGCGGGGCACCCAAAACTGCATGTGCTGCTGCATTCTAGACCAGTTGCAACTTCCAGATGGTCTTCAAGGGCAGTCCCATGTACAGCGCATTGCAGTAATCCAAATGGGAGGTGACTAAGGCATGGATGACTGTGAGCAAAGCCTCCCTGTCCAGGAATATGCAAACAGGCTCCACGCCACCACTGGATCCCCAGACAAAGCCATGTCTTGAGAGGCTTCCGAAAGGCCAGCAGGGTCATATTCTGTAATACATAATAACTGTGCCTCCTAATCGTTTGGATTGCTTATTTTTCTATATGTTTTATTGTTGACATTTTTTTGTATTGATCCATTTTTATGTCATTGTTCATTTCAAATGAACAATATAATTTATGCTATTCTTCATCTGAAATGTTCTTAGTTGCTTTGGGCAAAATGTTAGAGATAGTGGCTTAAAAGTAAATAGATATTGATGGTGTGGGGCAACTTCACAAATGGTTTTTATGGCTGCAAACTGGACTATGCTGAAAAGCTGTTGAGTAGCTTTTCCTTGGGGTGGGAAGTGGAAGTATATTTGTCTGGAGTATTACAACATTGGCATCAAACCAATTTAATCATTCTTCATTTGTTTCTTCTTTCTTGTTTTAAACAGTGAATGATTTCAAAATGCCCATTTTCCACCATAGTAGCTTAACAAAAGGATGTGGTTTCAAAGAACCCAAAAAGAAGGTGAAAGAAAAGGTATATCTACCCCAAACCAATTCCCATTGAATTCAAGTGGACTTAATCTTGGGAAACAGAATATAGGATTGCAACCTAAATAGATCTAAGCTGGCTGTCTCATGGGAGTCACATGAAGAATCAGCTGCTGATCTTTGCTTCTTGATGCTTTCCTGTAACTTGAGAAAGAGAACATGTGTTGTCCAGACTCCAGGGGTCTCTCATCCCCCACACCAGTGAGGGGTATGCAGTAATTCCAGTCCTGTTTCATATGCCCCTTCCATATGTGCAAAGTAAGTGCAAAATAGCAGGAACCCAATTATGCTGATCCTTTCCCATTTATTATTCACTGGTGATAATCTTTATGTGTAGTCTGATGTGATTCAAGCCAGCCAAATAAAATCCCCAACCACAGGCATTATTGGCATACGTATTCTGTAGTTTCATATGAATTATTGTTTTTTCCGCTTTGCATTATGCTTGCTGGCTGAAGAATGAGCACAAAAACACACACAGACATTCCCACGGAAGCTCCTCCTAAACAATCAGCTTGGAAACTGAGCTCATTTAAATTAAAAGAATTGACATAGGGCCTTTCCCCATGACTAAGCTGAAGTGCTTATCCACTCATCCTTAGGTTGGCAGAAAACAATGCTGGCATGGAATTTGCTGTCCCCATTGGTGATCCCTGTCCTCCCACTGATCCCAATTACTGACAGTCACCTGATTTCCCTCCAAGGTAATGAGTAACAAAACCTAACATATTTTACACACCCCTAAGTTGCCCTTGGACAGAGATGGTATAAAGGGGGGGGGGAATGCTACATTAGCTCTAGTACAGCTAAAGGCAACTTAAGCCTATTTCACTCACGGACTGGGATGAGATTAAGGCAATGTCATGGGGACACATGAGAAAAAAGAAGTTGGCAAGCCATGTTTGTTCTGTGCTTAGGTTCAAGCGGACACATAGACTTAGATGTGCATCTAGGACCTCACACCCAGAAGATATCACACCCCTCAATGACATTTTAGATACACCAGCAAACTAACAAAGGATACAGACCTGTTGTATGTGGCAAAGAGGTTGCACAAAGTCCAACACATATAGAAAAGAAGTGCCAAATATGTGAGAAAGGGAGGAAAGTATAGCCTGCAAGTCCATTTTCTCTCTTCCCCTGCTTTCTTGAGAAAAGAGCACCCGTGTCCTCAGCCTGCCACCAGCATTTGTCTCCTTGCATAGGTGCATGGCTATGCATTCAGTTCAATGCTAGCTTTTGCTCTGAGCACCCTCAACTGAATAGCTGTGTGGAACCTGTCATGCTAATTTACTACAGTACATTTTCCCAAGATCTGGGAAAATTCTGGGAAGTTTAAACAGCCTCTGAGATTGAATCACCCCATGTTGATCCAGTACTCCTGTCACTGCCATTAGTCTGCCATGGGCAGATCTGCTAATGACCCTCAGGACAAGAGTCTTACGGAGTCAGACCTGCAGAGGTCAGCTCACATCTCTTGCATGGGAATGACTCATTGGTTTTTTGTCTTCACATTTTATTCCTTTTCTACCTTGTCCTCCTTCCAAGTGTCGCAGAATAGCCAGTTCCCCGAAACTGGATCCTTGGATTCAAATAGGTAGAGTTACCTCACACCCTGGTAAGCTTCAGCTCAGTACTAGCTTCTTCACCTTTGAATATCTTCCTGGATTTTAAGCATCTCTTGCACTGAGCATGGGGTTGGACCCTCAGGGGGTGGGGCTTTAAGGTTCCCTTCAGCTCTATGAGTCTGTGATATTAATGAAATAGAAAACTTGAGGCAAGAGAGACAACTAAAATACTTATGCCGGTTTTAGTGTGTCTGTCTCCAGTTATTGTCAATTTAGCCGCAAGCTCAGTCATAACCATCATGTTGAAAAAATGCAGTTCTGAAAGTGTAACTCAAAGCAAATGTTAATCGTTTAATTAATATTTAACCATGGAATGTTATAAAGCATTCCTGTGCCATTGGATTAGCCTTATTTGCTTACATTATGTTCTGCTATGATCTCTCTGAAATTTATAAGCATGATTATGGACGTGTCAGGATGCCATTAACAGCTTAAGTGTTCAGAGAAACATAAGACTTCTCAGTACAAGAAAAATAGAGTGACTGAATGATTGTTCTATGAATTAGGAAAGCCCCTGTTGAAATCTAACTTCTGGTACTTGCCAGCTGGCCTTAGAAGCAAGATTCTCTCTCATTTCCCTCAGCATTTATAATGCTGGTTTTACCATTGTTCCTTGGTTTGCAAACAGAATACTTTTCAGTCCAATTGATTGTTATTTTATTCCATATGATTTTTTTTTTAACATTCAAGCTTCCTTGTTCACCACTAAGAAGCTGGAGCTGGGATAGGAACTGAAGAGTCTTGAAATAATCCTAGACTCCAGTCCCATCAGGGGGCATGGTGGCTCAGTGGGTAAGACACCAGGCTTGTTGATCGGAATATTGCAAGTTTGGAGGTTCGAATCCCTAGTCCCGCGTGATGGAGTGAGTTCCTGCACTAGCCCCAGCTCTTACCAACCTAGCAATTTGAAAGCATGCAAATGCAAGTAGATGAATAGGTACCACTTCAGTGGGTAGGTAACAGCGTTCCACGCTCTTCATGCGGCCACATGACTGTGGAAGCGTCTTCGGACAACACTGGCTCTTTGGCTAACAAACGGAGATGAACCCCGGCCCCTAGAGTCGGACACGACTGCACAAATGTGTGGGGGGAACCTTTACCTTTACCTTTACCTTTACCTTTACCTTTACCTTTACCTTTACCTTTACCTTTACCTTTACCTTTACCTTTACCTTTACCTTTACCTTTACCTTTACCTTTACCTTTACCAGTCCCATCACAAAAGTGAACACTCTTCAAATTTCTCTCCCTTACTTACTCTTGGCCAATGGACATTTACTATTTATCAAGATGTATTTGTGACATTAGTTTGACAGCAGAAATGTCTGCCCCCAAACCAGCTCTATTTAGGAATGTGTGGATCACCAAAAATCTGTTTCATTTTATTGCCTACCTTGGTTGTCCAGTTTTCTACTTCAGTGGGTTTTTTAATGGTTTTTAAAATATATATAAGGTGGGTGAGGAGATCTCTTCAGTCCATTTTAATAACTCTAAAAATCACCCCCATAGTCACACATGCAGGGTGCCTTTGCAAGGAAACTTTTCTAGGGCTTTCAGAAATCCTTGAGTGAGCCTGGAATTATTATGGCTAAGTCAAGGAAAACATGAGCTCATTTATATATGACAGCTGTAAAAAAAAGGTCATAATCAGGTTGGGAATGATCAGAAAAGAACTGCTTTTATACAATTCATGGAAAATTGTACAATGTTTTGGTTACTATACCTAAAAACCCATAAAGCTGGAAGAGGTTTCAAAATAATAATAATAAAAAGGCTGAAGCAATCTTCTAATAAAGTTATAGCTCTTTGCTTTAGAAAGAAATGAATACATTTGGCATTATGATAGAGGTGTACAAAAGTTTACATAATGTGAAGAAAGTAGATCTATCTGTATCATCTCTCTCTCTCCCTCTCTCCTAGATCACAAGGTCATCCACTGAAGCTAAATAGTGGGAAGTTGGGAGATTCAGGACACAGTGCATTGTATAATTATCAAATTCACTTTCACAGAATGCTGTGGTGGCTATCAATTTAGGATGGCTTTGAAAGAGAATTAAGCAATTTCAAAAAAGATAAAGCTATCATCAGCTACTAGCCACAACAGTTATCTACTTACTGTCCTTCCATTATTGAGTCAATAGGTCTCTTTGTAAGAGTTGCAGAGTGTCTTGAGTAGGAAGATGGCATTACACTTAGGACTTATAGGTATCCTCATTTAATGACAGCAATTGGGATCGGAATTGCCATTGCTAAGTGACGTGGTTGTAAAGGCAACATCACGTGACCACACCACTTAGCAATGGCAATTCTGGCACTCCTGGTTGCTGTTGTTAAGCAAATCACCACGGGTCATTAAGCGAGGACGTCACGTGGTCATTATTTGCAACCTCCTGCCAGCTTCCTCATTTACTTTGCTTGTTGGAAGCTGACAAAGAAGGTAGCAAATGGCAACCACCTGACTGGGTTGCTGCAATGTCATAATTGTGATCCGGACGCTGAGTGCCTGGATCATGATCACATGACTGCAGGGTCGCTGCAACAGCTGGAACTCTGAGGACCGGTCATAAGAACCACTCATTCAGTGCTGTCTCACGTTCAAATAGTTGCTGAAAGAGTGGGCATTAACTGAGGACCACCTGTATTGCAAACTCCCCAGAAGTACCTGAGTGCCCACTCTGAGACTCTGGAGACTAGACTAAATGAACATTTCATCCAGCACAGCTCTTGTGTTCATAACTGGAACTTTAATGATGATCTACTTCTTCTCTTTGAGGAGAAATAAGGCCGGGAGAGTGAAAGGATAGGTTGTGGGTTAAGCCTGTTGCCCGCTGACCCTAAAGCAGAATGGACATCTTGATCCTATGTCAATGAAGATTCTCAGTCATCCAGATGGAATTGTCTGTAGGTTGAGACATGGCAACGTTTCAACCAAAGGAAAGAAATCCAGTTGCAATGACTCAACCTACAGACATCTTGATCCTGTTTCATCTTATAAACTCCAGCACAATCAGAATGTGTTATTTTTCAGTAGCTGGTAACTAATAATACTCATCCTTACTCATCATACAACTGAAAGAATATTCACAGCAGTAGCATTACTTGTAACCATACTGCTTTTCTTAGCAAAAACTATAGTTTCACTAAATATAAAGGGTACACTTGGGCTCATGAGAGAAGCAGCCATCCAGCAGCTTCAAATGTTTGGAGAAGCTCTGAAAAACAGGTATTTGCTCAGTCATTGTCTGTGTAAATTGTAACATTTGAATCATGGAAACTGGAAGAGATGCTCTCTTGCTTTATAGACAATAATTATTGAAAAAAGCTACTTTGTTCAGTTTTAACATGCTGCAGAAAATGCAGCTGCTACATTTAACTTCTGAAAACTACCAGTTGTAATGATTATGCTTCGTTTAGCTCCCATGTGGCTGAAGGCTCATATAAAAATGAAAGTCATAGAAGTCAAAGAGATCAAGAGAAATAATAAATACATAATAAAATAATAAAATACATAATAAAAAAGAACAAAAAAGCCTCCACAGTCTGTTTCTGTGGAACAATTGTTTTGCTTAAAATCATGCACATCTCCACCTGTCATAAGCACCATCAGGCTGAGATACAGGACAGTGACTGAATTGGGATGTAATGGTTCACTGTGTGGTGCTGTTATCCCCTACTGTTGGAGATCGACCATTGTCAGGTATGAATGGGGGACTGGGTTACCTGATTGTGCTTGAACTTCAAAACAATGTGCTCATAAAGGTAAAGGTTCCCCCTGCACATTTGTGCAGTCGAGTCTGACTCTAGGGGCCAGTGCTCATCTCCGTTTGTTAGCCAAAGAGCCAGCATTGTCTGAAGACGCTTCCACGGTCATGTAGCTGGCATGATGCGCGCGGAACGCTGTTACCTACCCACCGAAGTGGTACCTATTAATCTACTGGCATTTGCATGCTTTCGAATTGCTAGGTTGGCAAGAGCTGGGGCTAGTGCGGGAGCTCACTCCATCACGTGGGACTAGGGATTCGAACCTCCAAACTTGCAATCGACAAGCCTGGCATCTTACCCGCTGAGCCACCACGCCCCTAATGTGCTCATACAGTGATCATATCAAGAGGTTCCGTATAATTAAAGAGAATCAAAAATGTACCTCCTGGCCTCATATATAATATTGCACCGTGCGTCAACCTCTCTTCATGAGTTGAGCCCAGATATCTACGATGATTTGAAACTATACTATATGCAAAATCATCTAGAGAAATACAGTTGCTTTTAGATACAGTTCAAATACTTAGTGATGATACCAAAATGGAATTTGGATTGGATAAGTGTGCAACGCTGACAGGAAAAAAGAAAGGAAAAAATTAATACTTAGATGGAAATGGAAAATCAAAGCATTGCCAATGAAAAGAAGTTAGAAATATTGGGGTGTTTTAGAAACAATATTTTGCATGCCGAAGTGACAGAGAAAACCAGTGCTGAATATATAAAGTTAGAAAAGTTTTAAAATCAAAGCTAAATGGCGGTAATAAAATCAAAACCATTTATACTTGGGCTGTCCCTGTAATATGCTTTACAACAGTTTTTTAATAATAATTTTATTAAAGTTTATATAAAACTAATACAAACTAAGAAGAATATAAAAAGTAAAGAAGAAAAAAATAAAAAGTGCAGAGAAAAAGAAAAAAAGGAAATAATAGAAAAGGAAAAAAATAAGAAAATATATATAAAGAAATGACTCCCCCCTCCCTCCAGACAAGTATAAACAAGTTTAGTAACTTAACATCTTCTCTAATATTTCAATTTTAAAAAAAATCTCTTCTTCCCAAAATCTCCTCTCTTATCAATAAACAAACTGTAAAAACTTGTCATCCAGTCCTAATCAGCAAAAGTCCACTAAGAGCTACCAGAAATAATAGCATATTTATTTTAATCTTAATCAAATAAATCCATTTTGTATTCCACTTTCTCTAAAAAATAAAGCAAAAGAAATATCTTCCCATAACTTATCTGTTATCTATAAACAAATCTTTAAAGCCTCATCATTCAGTCCTGGTCAAAACAATATCCATTAATAGCTACCGTCTTTAAGCCTTTGAAGGGATTCTTTAATCCCCTCAAATAATGTGCCACAAGTTGATTTCTTATCATCTTCTCCTTGCCTCCTCTCAGAAACTCCTTTACTAGTTTAACATGTCTCTTTTGTAAATCCAAGATAAGAAAGCTTTCCAAGTCACTCTTATGAAAAAAATGTGGATTGGATGCCCCAAAGAATTGTTGTTGCTTTTGTGCCTTCAAGTCAGTGTTGACTCCTGGGGACTGCAGCTTTCTTGGCAAGATTTCAGAAGTGGTTTCATTGCCTGCTTCCTAGGGCTGAAAGAGAATGACCAGCCCAAGGTCACCCAGCTGGCTTCAGGCTAGAACTTACGGTCTCCTGGTTTCTAGCCTGGTGCCTTAAGCTGCTACACCAAACTGGCTCTCCCAAAGAATCGGTATGACCATAATGTTGAAAAAGTGCTCGAGAATGACCATGTAAAAATTTATGGGGTTTCCAAATTCAGATGGACCAACATCTAGAACTCAACATGCCAAACATTACAGTAGTTGAAGAAAAGCAAACTTTACTTATGGACGTGGCAATACCAAAAAACACTAGAAGAGATCAAAAGGAACTGGAAAAGACTGGAAAATGTTGATATTTAACAACTGACATACAAAGATTATGGAAGAAAGTGGCAAAATTTTCCCCCATAATTATTGGAGCATTAAGAGCTGTAACAATGGAATTGCCAAAAGAGTTGACAAAATTAGAATGATTTGACTTCACAAATTAAGTTTACAAAAACCAACTTTGCTTGGAACCACATATATATTTCTGTGGTATTTGGGCAATTTTTAGGCTTCTGGATAAAGCTTGACCTTAAATTACCAGTATTTGCTGAGTATTTTTCAGAAGAGACTGTTTGAAGAGCTGTCAGCCCCAGTCTGTTTGAAAAATAAAGAACCAGAAGCAGAATGAGAGCAGTGGCCTGGAGACAGACCTGTGGACAGTTAGCCCCTGGACAACTAATCACATTCCATTTCTAAATGGGTTTCATCATAATCACATACAGCAAGGTGGAAATGCCTGGCAGATCTTTATGCTCTTTCACTTTTTAAAAAATTGTGCATGCATTTTCCTCTGATGGTGCAATCAGAGAGCTAAATCACCAAACAGATTGTCTGGAATGAGTTTTCCTTAATCCCATACTGCCAGCGTCAACTGTATTCAGAGGAGCATCAAAAGCACACACTGGGGAAGATAGAGAAAAACACTAAAACAGGAAAGGCAGTGATCAAGCAACCTATGTTATTTATTTAGATTTATTACAGTTGCCCACTCCCACAGACTCTGGGTGGCTTACAAATACAATAGCCCTTGATCAGTGTACATGGCTGTTTTTACAAGTTTCTCTGAGATGCAACCTCTCTTTCCTTGCTTTTCATAATAACTGCACCCAGACTGACTCCTTTGGCAGTCATGCTGGCTTAGAATAGGAAAATAAATACTCTATGCAACTGGGTAGGAGATGATGTCAGCCTCCTGGCTAACACAGGATACAATGAATAATAAGTGTGTATGTACACTTGGAAGCAGGTGGGAGAATGCCAGAATCCAAGCAAGCCAGCTGGGCCTGCCCTGCTGTTCCAGGTCAGGACTGGAGAAAGCAATAAGCGTTTGGATCTTCCACCACTGCTGCAGCTGTTGAGCAAAGGTCCTTCCTTTCTGGGGGAGTTCTAAAATGTTACCTTTTGGGATCGGCAAAATGGTTTTAAAAATAGAAAATAGTGGTACAGTATGTGGAAGACAATGGAAGATGTCCTTCCTTTGTGCCCCCCCCCTGGGTGTTTCTTCTCCTTCCGAGACATAAGTAATACTGTAGAGCAAAACAGAGAGCCAGTTTGGTGTAGTGGTTAAAGCATCAGGCTAGAAACAGGGAGACCGTGAGTTCTAGTCCCGCTTTAGGCACAAAGCCAGCTGGGTGACCTTGGGCCAGTCACTCTCTCTCAGCCCTAGGAAGGAGGCAGTGGCAAAGCACATCTGAAATCTTGCCAAGAAAACTGCAGGGACTAGTCCAGGCAGTTGCCGAGAATTGGACACGACTGAACAGCAGGAAAAAAAAGAGAACAAAACTATACTGCTGAAAATGTATATTATTTTTGCTAGGTTCTTGCAGACAGCACTAAATTGTGCTGGGCATTTATTTATTTATTTATTTATTTATTTATTTATTTATTTATTTATTTATAGAGGGAATCAATCAATACATTGTCTTGGTGTGTATTTGGGTGGTATGTTTTATATACACACGTAAAAGTATGTATTTCCAGTATGACTTGCCAACAGAAAGAAAAGCGATTAACGATTGATTACCTTCCTGGAATGGCAGGGAATTGTCCAGTGGAGGACTGTGATAGCTGGCAGTCTGGACTGAGCACCTAGCAACTTGCTGTCAAAGTACTCCAGACTAGAGATAATTTTTTGAAGCTGGCTCAGAGTCCAGCTGGCATTAGCAAGGGACAGCAGCAGCTTAAGGGTGCAATGGGATGTGCAATTTAAGTGCCTGCAATGCATTGGGATATTTTATGTTTTTTTTATCTTTCCTATGCTATTTATTTATCAATTGCATTTCACTGTTTCATTTATTTGTTGTTTTCCATGTTTAAAATAAATGAAGAAAAATAAACAAATTGTTACTGGCCTTTGGACTTGATGAACCAAAGCTACCTGATGGAAGGTAATTAAAGATGTATTAAATTCTTGTCAGTGGAGAAGATTAAATTTTGAATGAAGCACATTGACATGAAATCTAATTATGTATAAGTTTCGCAAGAAAAGGGGCTTGTTAAAGTATTGTCCAGGAGAATACATAGCAGATGACTTGGCCAAAATGCTACTGGGAGACCATTACCTGACATTTTAAGAGATGAAGAGAGTTGTGGATCCATCTATATTTGTGGATTGGTACTTCAGCCAATGAGAAGGGGGGTTGGAAATGCACCTCCAGAAGCACCAAATCTTTGCAGCTTTCATCTTGTTGACCATTAGGAGTAGAGAAAGCAATCAAGGCACTCCGTCTTTGTCTCTTCTCTGCTTTCAGTGATAGAAAGGCGAAAAATGTTGTCTATCCCTAGCATACGGAAATAGGGGTATTAAGAATGAACTAAAATGCAGCAATCAGGAATGATGGGCAGTTTCATACTGAGACCAATTAATGGGAGACATCATGGAAGTGTCAGAAACAATGGCCACTACCCCATGGAGCCAATTTCATTATTGCAGGCCTGCAGGAAAGAGTCTTCCAGATTCTTATAGTAGTACTTGTCCTGGGCAGGATGGAGTATAAGTGGTATTTTCTTGAGCACCCAGGACTACCTGATCATGAGCACATCTACTGCTTCTAGTCCCTGCTTCTGGATTGTTCTCCAGTGCTGCTTTCTGGTTCAGCATTTGAGCCTGATACTTTTGGTCTTGATTCTAGGTGCCCAATTTATTCTGGATTGCTAACCATGGTTTGTGTTGCACTGATTCTTTCCAATGCACTTAGTTTCATGTTTAACTAAAATCCCGTTTTCATTTGAGTAGAATATATATAAGAAATGCCTATATCACCATCACAGCTAATTTAGAATTTAATTTTAAATAGATGCAAAAGCCAGACTTTGAATCTCCCTGAGAATCTTGTCTTCTCACAGACTGCCTCCCCATGAACAAAGCTTTTGTTTTATTATACTACTCCCTCACACTTCAGATATTAATCAGAAATATTGTTGAATATCTTCTTTTTCCCTACTTTTATCTATTTTTTAGAGTTAGTTGTTGTAAGAGCCATGTTTGTTTTACCTGATAACAATAGGCTCAAACCGACAGATAAGTTGTAAAGCATTGTCAAATGAGTCATTTTCAAAGTATGTTTGTTTCAAAGGAAGAGTGGGGAAAAACTTTTTTAAAAGACCTTGCATTGTGGTTTTTTTCACAGTGACATAACCAATGTCATCACTAATACATAGATTGGGCAATGAAAAAGACAGCAGTGAAAATCCAACAAGTGGGCATTCAAGTTGACAGCCTTCTTTGTTTTCTCTAGAATTAAGGATGGATAAATCTACCAATTTTACTTTCCCTTGTTGTTGTTGTTGTTCAGTCGTTTAGTCATGTCCGACTCTTCGTGACCTCATGGACCATAGCACGCCAGGCCTTCCTGTCCTCCACTGTCTCTCGGAGTTTACTCAAATTCATGTTCATTACATCGGTGATGCTATCTGACCATCTCATCCTCTGCCGTCCCCTTCTCCTTTTGCCTTCAGTCTTTCCCAGCATCAGGGTCTTTTCCAGTGAGTCCTCTCTTCGCATTAGGTGGCCAAAGTATTTGAGCTTCAGCTTCAGGATCTGTCCTTCCAATGAGCAGTCAGGGTTGATTTCCTTTAGGATTGACTGGTTTGACCTCCTTGCAGTCCAAGGGACTCTCAAGAGTCTTCTCCAGCACCACAGCTCGAAAGCATCAATTCTTCGGCGCTCAGCCTTCCTTATGGTCCAAGTCTCACAGCCATACATTACTACTGGAAAAACCATAGCTTTAACTATACGGACCTTTGTCGGCAAGGTGATGTCTCTGCTTTTTAATATGCTGTCTAGGTTTGCCATAGCTTTCCTCCCCAGGAGCAAGCGTCTTTTAATTTCATGGCTGCAGTCACCGTCTGTGGTGATCTTGGAGCCCAAGAAAATAAAATCTGTCACTGCTTCCATTTCTTCCCCTTCTATTTGCCAGGAAGTGATGGGACCAGATGCCATGATCTGGGTTTTTTTAATGTTGAGTTTCAAGCCAGCTTTTGCACTCTCCTCTTTCACCCTCATCAAGAGGCTCTTTAGTTCCTCTTCACTTTCTGCCATTAGGGTGGTATCGTCTGCATATCTGAGGTTGTTGATATTTCTCCCGGCAATCTTAATTCCGGCTTGTGATTCATCCAGCCCGGCCTTTCTCATGATGTACTCTGCATATAAGTTAAATAAGCAGGGTGATAATATACAGCCTTGTCGTACTCCTTTCCCGATTTTGAACCAGTCGGTTGTTCCATGTCCGGTTCTAACTGTTGCTTCTTGACCCACATACAGGTTTCTCAGGAGACAGGTAAGGTGGTCTGGTACACCCATCTCTTTAAGACTTTGCCACAGTTTGTTGTGATCCACACAATCAAAGGCTTTAGCGTAGTCAATGAAGCAGAAGTAGATGTTTTTCTGGAACTCTCTTGCTTTTTCCATGATCCAGCGAATGTTGGCAATCTGATCTCTAGTTCCTCTGCCTCTTCGAAACCCAGCTTGCACTTCTGGTAGTTCTCGGTTCACATACTGCTGAAGCCTAGCTTGTAGGATTTTGAGCATAACCTTGCTAGCTTTCCCTAGCTAGCTTTCCCTTACCTTCTCTTTTTTCTAACTGTATACTTTGTTCATCTTTTCTCTTCATCAGGTTGATTTTTTTTGTAAAGTATTTGCACAAAATTCATACACTTTTTGTTTTGCCTATGTATGCAGTTTTATGGTCAATTTTTCCCAGATATAAAATATTTTTCATGTAATTTTCTCAACAAAGACAAAAGTGTACATTATTTTACGTGTGTGTGTGTGTATGAATTTCAAAATATTCAGATAATTCTACACAAAATTAGATGTTTAGAGGTATGTATTGAATCTGATAGCCATCACTGCAGACTTGATCGGCCTTGATTTAGAATCACCGAAGTTGGAAGAAGCTATTTAAACCATTTACAGTATTTATTTATTTAATTTATATAGCCTCCCATTTCAAACCAGTGACTCTGGGTGGCTAACGATTTGGCCCAACTAAGTTTGCTCAGTGAAAGTATCTGAATTAAAGCATTGGTATCAGATGGCTCTCTAGCCTCTGCTTAACTTTATCCAGTAAAGGGGAGTCCACCACTTCTAAATAACTACTTCTACAGTTGAACTGCTCTTACTGTTAACAAAACTTCCTAACTTTCAGTTAGAATCTGCCTTCTTATAACTTATATCCTGTAGTGGCAATGTTAGGCTGACCATACGTCCTGTTTTGAATGGGACAGTCCCGTTTTTTTAGCATTTTTTCAACTGTCCCGTAGTTTTGATAAAAATCTCAATTTTGTCCCGTTTTTTAAACCTGGTGGGAATGGCGTGGAAGGAGGATCCGAGCCAGAGCTGCCGATTGGAGGCAGCCCGGAAGAGGAAGCCCTCTCGGCTATCAGCGCACAGCAAAGGAGGGCGGGGTTTGCTGGTGGGAGCCAATCGCGTGGACTGGGGGGCAGGGTTTGCAGGCGGGAGCCAATCGTGTGGACTGGGGTGGTGGGGTTTGCAGGCAGGAGCCAATTGCGTGGACTGGGGGGCGGGGTTTGCAGGTGGGAGCCAATCGCGTGGACCGGGGGCAGGGTTTCAGGCGAGAGCCAATTGCATGGACTGGGGGGCAGGTTTGCAGGTGGGAGCCAATCGCACGGACCAGGGGCGGGGTTTGCAGGCGGTAGACAATCACGTGGACTGGGGGGCGGGGACCCCTGTTTTCATGAATACGGAATATTACATAAAACCCCATCCTGTTTTGCCATCTTTTTTTTTAAATTTTTTTCAAAGTTTTTATTATTTTTTACAACAAAGATAAAAAACTACAAAAAACAAAAACACTATAAACAAAAAAAAAACATTAAAAGTGTAAAAACACAAAAGAAAAGACTTTTAGAAAGTTACATATATATAGGTGACTTCCAGCTTTCAACAGCAAGAATATACAACAATTCCCACAAACAAACCCTTCCTCTATATCAAACCATAATCACATTATTTCTATAAATCCCTCCATTAACACATATATAAATCTCTAATACAATTGCTCCTTCCCCTTACATAAAATATATATATACATATATTTAAATTTTTACTTCAAACTTCCCTTCCTCTTAAAAAATAATCAATTTAATTTGTTTTCTTTCTACTACTATTCTATATACTTCTGTCTACACAATAAACATCAAATTATAGAAACAAATAAATTGTCTGCCTTTATAATAAACATTTTGCCATCCTAATGTCCTGTTTTTGTCTCAAGGAAATATGGTCAGCCTTGGCAATGTGGAAGACCATTGTTATTTTGAGGAGTTAAGTGACATATTTTGATTTTCTCCCTCACACGAAGAAGATTAGAGTTTATTTTGAGTTATACTGATGTTTAACTGGCTTGTTTTTATTTCTCTTTGGAATGGAGGGGGAGATAAGGGAAACCACCCAGATTAAAAGTTTAAGCATAAGTCCACACCTCCAACAGTCCCTCCAGAAAATATTTTGGTTTGGAAATGGGCGGGGGGAGATAAGAGATTGTTTTTGTTAGGCACTAGCTTATCTGTATAGCTTCTCAGGCTCTTGGAAACAGGTGCTCCAGACCCTGGGAACTATCCCAGTCAAGGTCGCGTCCTGCAGCCTCAGTACCATGGAAACAGAGTCATGAGGTTTGAGGGCCAGACTTTGATAAAATCCTTAGAATTGTTTTTTCAGTTTGAGAGCTTCTGCACAGGCCTAGCACTGGGTGCTATGGAATCTGAGCCATCCTGGCGTTATCTTTGCTGTCTTGGTCAAGAGGCTCCTGACAGCTAAAGGGGATAGGGTCAACTTGCTGGTAGGTTATGATTTCCTTTCTTTATGCTATGCTTTTTATGCTTTTGTTTAATCTGCCTAAACTGCATTTCTGGTTAAACTGTGTTTCTGTTAAGCAAACTTGTTTGCTTAAGTTTATAATAAAGCTTAAACTCTCTTTGGGGAGTCTTTGGTGCTCTCTGAGCCTTGTTGTTTTCATGCAGACGTTTCATTGCCAGGCTAGGCAACATCTTCAGTGCGAAAAGGGAGTGGAACTTGCTGTCTGTTTATATACCCTGGCTTGTCCTGCCTGTGTTGGTGGGGGTCTTGTACTCTCCTTGGTAGTTCCTTGATTGGGCTGTTGTGTGCTGTTTGGGTGATTGACTGAGTTAATAGTTCCTTGATTAAGGTCTATTGTGTTAAGGGACTTAGAAACAAACATCTCAAAAATAACCATGACCTAGCCCCAGGTGCAAGGTCACACAGCCAGCCTAGAAACATATTTAAGGATTCCCTTACTAACTTTACTCAGACTGAAGAAGCTCCTTGGATAAGGAGTGAAACGTTTCCACTAAGAAAATAGAAATCCAGTTGACATGATTCAAGCCACAGACTGTTCCACCTGGATGACTGAGAACCTTCATAGACATGTCTATTGTGTTGTTTGATTGCTCCTCTGCTGCTAATCTTGCTGTTAATCTATGCATATCTTGTTGTTGATTGCTGGCCCAGGGGTGTTCTGGTCTTCTGGCTATTCTATTGTCTCTTATGAATGGTATGTAAATGTTGTTAACCTCTATGTGTCTGTTGATGGCTGCTTTGTCTGAGTGCCAAGCTTCCAGGAATTCTCTAGCATTTTTGGATTTGGCCTGGTCTAATATGCTCACAGTTTCCCAGTTGAAAGTATGGATAAGTCTGTCCATGTGTTGTGAGATTAAGGAGTTTTCATCATGTCTTCTGACTGCTAGTTGGTGTTCGTGGATGCGTTCTGCTAGTCTTCTGCCAGTCTGTCCTACATAGTGGCTGTTACAGTCCTTACACTGTATGTTGTAGATAACTCCTGTTTTTTCTTCTTGGGCTACTGGGTCTTTTGGTTTACTTACAATGTTCTGAAGGGTTTTGGTTGGTTTGTGTGCTACAGTGATGCCGTGTGGATGTAACAGTCTATTAGTAGTTTCTGAGATGTTTCTGATGTATGGCAGTGTAATCCTTTTCATAGCTTCTGTTGGTTTTGCTGTGGTGGGTTGAGTGGTCAGGCACTTTTTGATAAAGTTGCGTGGATATCCATTTTGCTGGAAGATGCTATATAAGTGGTCTGTTTCCTTTTTCTGGTGTTCTGGGTTGCTGCAGTGTGTTTGTGCTCGTCTGAATAGTGTTCTTACACAGCTCCTCTTGTGTGAGGTTGGGTTATTGCTTTGATAGTGGAGCACTTGGTTAGTGTGGGTAGATTTCCGGTAGACTTGTGTTTCTAGAATGCCATCATTTCCTCTACTGATGAGGATGTCCAAGAAAGGTAGTGTGTTGTTGTTTTCTTCTTCCCTTGTGAATTTTATTCCTTTGAAGATGTTGTTGATGGCTTCATGTGTTTCCTCCAGTTGATCCTTTTTTATTATGACGAAGGTGTCATCTACATACCGGATCCATACTTTGGGTTGTATGTGTGGGAGTGCTATCCTTTCTAGACGTTGCATTACTATCTCTGCTATGAGTCCTGAGAGTGGTGATCCCATAGGTGTTCCTTTGATTTGTTGGAATATTTGTCCATCAAACTGAAAGTAGGTGGTGAGGCAGAGGTTGATGAGGTCCATGATTCTGGGTATTTTGATCTTGGTGTATCTTGTTAGGTCGGGTGTGTTACGTAGAACTGCTCTTTATCCACTGTCTCTGGATCTAAAAGAACCAAATGTCTGAGCACCTGATCACTGCTTGGGCACTTGGCAGAACATATCCATTATTTCCTCCTATCCTCTGGATAAATGGAGTATAAGTCCTGAGTTTCAGGTATTTGAAGAATGCTCTTGAGAATACAATGGACAGCCAAGAAAACAAACGGATGGATCATTGAACAAATCAAACCAGAGTTCTCACTTGAGACGCAAATGACCAGGCTCAAATTATCCTATTTCAGACATATTATGCAAAGACCCCCCTCTCTGGAAAAGGCGGGAAAAGGTGGAAGGAAAGAGAAGAAGAGGATGACCAGCAGCAAGGTGGATGGACTCAGTTACAGTGGCAATGAGTGCACCATTGGAAGACCTAAAAGATTAGAGATTGTCACGGAGAAGATCTATGTGGTCACTAGGAGTTGAAAATGACTTGATGGGAGACACTTCTGGTGGGGACATGGAGGACTGAACAGCTGTGCCCGCGGGCTCAGCAGGCAGAACTGACAATGCACCAGCTTTTTCGGGCTCAGGCAGGTTTTTCCTGAAGCCCAGGAGTATTTTTCCAGATAAGGAAAACACCTGGAATCACCCCATCTGTCCTCCAGATGGCTGCTTGCAGCCAGAAGATCGCAAACAGTGTTCATGATTGACGGGTAAGAGCAGCCGGGAGGCTTGGATGTCACCATTTCCAAGCCGCGCTGTAGCCTTAAAGGGACACTAAGAGCGGCCATCCCATTTCTAAATCACCCAATTTATATTTTTTTAAAGTACGCGTACCCTAACAGAGGCTTTCTACAGCAAGGAGAAGCGGGTTCTCTTGGTGCTTATTGTTATTTTTGGGATTAATTTTTTTTAAAAAAACTTTTAAAATTTTTGGATGTTGTTTTCCCTCCAAATATTAAGGAGGATTGAAAGTAAATAATTGTCTCCCTGTTATTATTTTTGTATTAAATTCGAAGATATTAGCATTTTCCTATACATTGAATCGGCTGTTTTGAACTTTAAGTTTTCTGTTTCTACTTTCCCTGGAAAACTGTCTGTTACCTCACTTTCGCTTGTGTAAACACATTCCAGAATTCTTTCATATCTTTGACTCTTGCTCGTTAAGCTCCTAGGGGGTGCCATAATCTACTGCGTGAGACATGGAGGAGTTTAAGCAGACTTTATCTGACTTTCACCGAGATTTTAAACAGATTCTTTTTGATTCCTGTCAAGTTTTTATGCAAGGCATTCAGGACATTGTGGAAAATATGAGGTCTAAAATGTGCCATCTGGTTGGGGATGTCATGGATGAAACTGAAGAATTTAATAGTGACAGAACTGTTTCTTCTAAGAGTGAGATTGGGACTTCTGTTGAAATGCTGGATGAAGATTGGATAGACGGGTTGAAGAAATTAAAGGGAGAGAGCGAGTTGCAAGCCATAAGTGAAATTGATCTTCTGATGGAATACCATGGAAAAGAAGGGGTTATTATGTATGGGAGGTCTCTTGAAGAAAAGTCGGAGTTTTTGAGGGGGGCAGTTGGGCTGTTCGATTTTTTAAAGAAAAAAGCTCTGTGTGTATTGTGGGGGTATGTAAATGCTCTGGTTTATTTTGAAGTGAGATAAGGGTTTAAGAATATTTATCTGGATTGCTTTTAGGGTTTGGCTGATTTCATTTATCTTTAACGATTTGGATTAAGATTATTAAGGTATAATAAAAATAATAAATGTTTGGTTTTGAGTTTAATATGATTAAGATTATTAAAATTGTATTATCAAGTATAATGGCATACAATTTATGTTTTTTAGTTTGATTTTTATTATAGTAGACAAGAATGTATAGAATAGTAGTAGGAAGGAAAGAATTAAATAAATGTTATCTTTGGGGGGAAGTTTATTAGGAGGCTTGTGTGTGTGTGTGTGTGTGTGTGTGTGTGTGTGTGTGTGTATGTATGTATGTATGTATGTATGTATGTATGTATGTATTTAGTGATTTTTATAATGTGCCAATGGAATGATTTATAGAAATAATGTGATTTTGGTTCAATATAGAATAAGGGATTGATTATGGAAAATTGTTTTATATCCTTGCTGTTAAAAGTCAGAAGTCACCTCTTTTTGTAATTTTGAACATTTTCTCTTGTGTTTCTACACTTTTTTAGTTTTTTCTTTGTAGTTTTTTGTTTTTATGTAGCTTTTATCTTTGCTTGAAACTTAATACAATTCTTTTTAGAAAAAAGAAAGAAAATGAGTTGATGGCACATAATGAATGAATGAATGAATGAATGAATGAATGAATGAATCAATCAATCAATCAATCAATCAATCAATCAAATCATATTCCCTGTAAGTTTTATACAATTAATTTCTTTTTCCTAAATGAAGAACATTAAATTTATCTTTGTTAAATTTCATTCAGTTATTTTCAGCCCATTGCTCTAGCCCAGTGTTTCTCAACCTTGGAAACTTTCAGAAGTGTGGACTGGGGAATTCTGGGAGTTGAAGTCCACACATCTTAAAGTTGCCAAAGTTGAGAAACACTGCTCTAGCCTACCAAGATCATTTGAATTTTGTTTGTCTTCTACAGTAATAAATATTCCACCCCATGTTATGTTATCTGCAAGTTTTATTAGTAATCCCTCTATCAAATCATTAATAAAATGTTGTTGAGTAACGGACTCTGGACTGGACCCTGTGGCACTCCACTCAGTATTGTACTCCATTTTGATGAAGAATCATTGGTGAACTCTCTTGGAATACAATTTTTGAGCCTGCTTTATTTTTATTAAATTGTTCTACCTTCCAGTCCTTAGTTAACTAATTTGTGAACATGAATGTTATGCAGTACTTTGCCAATGTTCTGCTGAAATCAAAATATGTTACACTTAAAACATTCTTATAATCTGCTATGGAAGATATCTAACTTTTACAAAATGAGATAAGTTTAGCCTGTTCTGACAAATCCATGCTGACTTCCATGTTGTTTTAAGGTGATTAAAACAATCACTTTAAAACAGATCAATCATTTTATGGTCTGCCCTAGAATCTTCCTGGGTATCGATATCAGACTGACCGGCTGGTAGTTTGTTCCCTCTTTTCTTCCTTTTAGAGATACTGTGGGGATAACATTGGCATTCCTCCAACCATCTAGCAATTCACCAGTTCTCCAGAATCTCTCAAAGATAATACATAGCAGTTCAGCTAGACCATCAGCAAATCCTTTTTTATCTGGAAAGTTCAAGTTGTTCAAAGTAAATGGCTTTCTCTGACTTTATTTCTACCAGGCTGAAGTTTCAATGTTGCCCCTTCATGCTGCACTTCAAAGTTGCCTGTGGAACACATACTCCTTTGTTGAAGCAGGCAGCCAAAATAGGAACTCTCTTGGTTATCAGTTAGCATCTTGCCATTTTCATTGAGCAACTGGTGTATTTTCCTCTTCTGTTTATTTTGAACAGAATAGAATAAGAATAAGAATAAGAATAAGAATAAGAATAAGAATAAGAATAAGAATAAGAATAAGAATAAGAATAAGAATAGAATAGAATAGAATAGAATAGAATAGAATAGAATAGAATAGAATAGAATAAAATACTTTATTGGCCAAGTATGACTAAACATACAAGGAATTTGACTTCGGTGCAAGAGCTCTCAATGTATTTACCTAACATCAAAAAAATAAACAATAATAAATTATACAATCAAGAAAAGAAAAATTAAGAAAAAATAATACTACAGCTATTTAACTAACACATACTCATATTTAAGGGAGAATTAAGGGACAATAATACTGCATCTGTTATCTAGCATATGTTCACATATAACAGAGCATTATTGGTCACGTCTTAGCAGTCATATCTAAAGAATGTGTCTAGTATTCTTTGACAACCATACCTAATTCTGATCTTCAGCTTTCCTGACTTCTTCACAGAGCTAGGCTTCCTTCATATACAGTACTGACTGTTTTCCCCTTCTACCTCTGATACACTTTCTTTTTGTAAATGCTGTTTTCAGATCTTCCCCGAGTTTTTTGTGTAGTTGTATGGGCTTCTTCTGTTTCCAGGGATTTTTATTTCTTCATTGGAATTGTATGGTAGCTCCTAGGGCCACCATATACTGACTGCCAAAATCCAGACAAACACTATAGGGGTGGGGGTGGCTAAAAGAATTATACTGAGAAACTGGAAAAGCGATATTATTCCAGATGTTAAGGAATGGCTTTCGGAAACATGTGACATAACTCTTTTGGAAAAATGTCTATGAAGGTTCTCAGTCATCCAGGTGGAATTGTCTGTAGCTTGAATCATGTCAACTGGATTTCTATTTTCTCAGTGGAAACGTTTCGCTCCTTATCCAAGGAGCTTCTTCAGTCTGAGCAAAGTTAGTAAGGGAATCCTCTTTTGGAAAAGGCAATATTTTCTACTAATCAAAAGATGAAGCCACGTGTACTACTGTGGCAGAAATTTTGTGATATTTTACAATAATATTTTGTATTGATTATGTTATAGTACTGTATGGTATTTATTAGCAAACTATTGATAAGTTTAATTTATAAGGCAGATTTTTTTTTCTTTTTTTATAGTCTGTATGGTTTTTTAAATCTTTTTCTTCTCTTTGATTTTGATTTTGATTTTTTCTTTAAGTTTACACATGGTCTTGTTTAATTGTGTGTGGGTCTCTGAAGGAGAACAGGAGAAGCCAGGAATTTCCTGGAAGATGTATGTTTGCCAGATATTGTCTACCTAATACTTTATGCCCCTTTGAAAGATCTGCAATTTGCTTTTGGGAAGAATTATTTGCATCCTCTTTTGGTTGGGTGGATAATAGCAGATGTTGGTGATAGTACTGCTTTTTGTCTTTCCTGCAGTTGTTTTTATCCAGGTGATCTCTTCAGTATCACCACATTTACTTCCTTAGATTTCTGAGCAGGCATGGATATTTTTAACATACAGTGCAAATTCATCTTGCCATTATCTTGTTTATTTTTCATATTCAGAGCATTAGTTTACAGTGAACAAAAGGCGTGATTTTGAGACAATGTTCTTTCTGTTGTTGTTGTGTTGTTGTTTTGTTTTCACTGAGTAACTTAATGGATCCCATTATAACAACTCTCAAAAAGAGTGTACATCTCAGGATTTTTCTTCTGGGTTTTCATTTTCAACCCCTATACAATTCATTTTAAAACTCTCCTGATTAACTTTGCCATGCTTCAGGCAAATACATTTTTCCATTTCTTACAAGTGCAACTCAGCCTGTGCCAGCAGTCCATTTTTCAGACAATGGCCCTAGAAAGCAACTTTCTTACATACAGTAGATACCATTTTTAAACCCAGTCATTCACTTGCAGTGTTCTTCCCCTTTTTCCTTGGTTCTCTTCCATGCACTCAAAGCATGAATGAGGACACTACCTTAGCAACCTTGGTCCTAACTTTTATGTCTAGATCTCTGAAGTGATTATTCTTGCTATTGCTATCTGTCCATATTTGGATTAGCAGGAAGGAGTAACCATCAGTGAACTTGGTAAGTCTTAGAAATTGTTCCGTCAAATCCCTGATCTGATATGCTAAAAAGGTAAAGGTTCCCCCTGCACATTTGTGCAGTCGTGTCCGACTCTAGGGGCCGGTGCTCATCTCCGTTTGTTAGCCGAAGAGCCAGCGCTATCTGAAGACACTTCCATGGTCATGTGGCCGCATGACGCGTGCAGAACGCTGTTACCATCCCACCGAAGTGGTACCTATTCATCTACTTGCATTTGGATGCTTTTGAATTGCTAGGTTGGCAAGAGCTGGGGCGAGTGCGGGAGCTCACTCCGCACGCAGGGCTAGGGATTCGAACCTCCGAACTTGCAATCTTCCGATCGACAAGCCTGGCGTCTTACCCGCTGAGCTACCACGCCCCCTTCTGATATGCTAGAGACTAACTATATCAGAGTTCTAATCAGTGCTTGAAAATCTAAATAAAAATTATATAAAACCATATAAGATAATTTTGTCTCCCTAAAAGTGCTTGGCCTAACATCCCATTTAACCATCTGAATCTGAAACTTATTCACAGTTTGTTCCTCTTTAAAAGAGAACTAAACAGCATCTGGAATTTGTGAACTTCCAGTTACATGCTGCATCAATGAAGGTTGTTTTCTGTTGTAAACACTGACATCAGGAACTGGTATTGGGGAAATAGTCTGTTTCAATCTGAGACCATTTTGCTGTTTGAGCTCATTTGCTGTAGTGAAGTTGTCATGACTGCAATACATTTTAACTTTGTGATATCATTCTTACAAACCTCTGAAACTAAGCACATATATTTCAATACAGAGTTTAGTTATTTTGTGACTGAAGGAAGTTGCCTGGAACCCAGCATATCATTTGCAGAATGGTGCTGGGGAATAATTCATATAGGTGGTGTGCTTTGATGACTCATGCTGCAATAGCTGATTTCACCATGCACAAACTAAAAGCCACAGATTATGTTTTGCAGATAAAATAATAATTATATGGAGCTCATCAACAAAAAATATAGCTTTGGGTTCACACGATATTTCAGTATTCTAATGGAGAAGCACAGATGTACATGTAGATATAAACCCCATAATTAAATATACAATATTTCTCACCATAGTGGAAGAGATTGTGACCAGATTAGGCATTTTCATTCTGCTATCCTAAAACAGTTGATGCACAAATTCCTTTCTTAAAATTCCTTATCTTTAAACTGGATTGGACACACATTTGATACCTCTTCAGAGAACTTCTCTGTGAAATGGCTATCCTAAGAGTGTTCCAACAGATACAAAAACCAGGTAACATAAATTTTAGAATCCTAGAATTGTAGAGTTGGAAGAGATCACAAGAATCATGTCGTCCAATCTTCTCAATGTGCAGGAGAACCAATGAAATCATCCATGAGAGGTGGCTGAACAGATGATCTACATCTTACCCAGAATTAGATGGTAATATTCAGAACTATACTGGATTTAGGATTTGTGTACTTTTGTAAGTTTCTATTATATATACAGCTCTTCCAACATCCAAAAAATATTACTCTCACTTGCTGTACATCAGGTACAATCCAGAATTCTATCACTTTAATCTCTTTGTCCTTCCTTAGTTATCCTCTTAATGTACAGAATAACTCTCAGGGTAATTAAGCTGTTCGGCAAAATGTGGTAGGAAAATGGTGAAATGATAAAATGCATTCACCTCAGAAAGAGATAAACATTTTTAAAAAAGCTCCTTACAAGTAGAAATAATGTATATTAGGAAGAAACGTTAAAATCTCACTCCTTATCATGTTGCTAGTTTTCGGCTCATAGAAAAAAAGATGTAATTGCTAATTCAGCTTTAGGGTACATTGCAGAAGCTGTTGGGTTTCTGGCATCCATTTCTTAACAATATATCATCTCTTTCCCTTTGCTTGGGATATGTGTGTGTTTGTGTGGAGGGGAGGTGTAGGGGGAAGGGAAATAATCATATTTTTTTTCCAAGATGATAATGGAAAATTGGCTGGCTGTCAGCAATTTTTGCTTAGGGCAGACGGTTTCTAGATATGGAAACCTGAAGTTTGAGGCCTAATTGTGCTGCCAGAAATAATAAAAGAGATGTTGTAATGAGACTTTAATTTTTATTGAGGCCCAGCAGCTGCTGATTTCTGTGGAGCATGATGACGTCTTTATGGTATATTTTATGATGAGTGGATGATGGCTATCTACCCCCAGCACATATTATGGTTAAAACGGCTTTATAGGAACCTGATTTTGAGGCTAATTTGGCTGAAATATAACTCTGAAATTCCACAGCATCTTGATTTTGATTGCAAAAGAAGCCAACCATACTACATTAGAAGTATAAAAACTTTTACTCAGAAATTTAGTTAAAATAAATCCTGAACATTGTGAGGTTTAAAAATAAATTGGTCTTGCATATATCATCTTACTGATGAGAGATAGAGAGAGATATTAAGTATGGCTTTATTATTATTGAGTGTGAATGTTTTGCAAATATGTGATTGTGTCACTCCTTCAGAACTTTCCCAATGCAAACCACTTTTGTTTCTCAAGCATTGGAATAAATTGAAATACTCCTAGTTGTTCACTGAGATGTTTCATTTTCTGTCTCCAGTTTTCAGGGAAACATAGCTAGAAGCTTTTTTAAAAATCTATTCAATCATGTCCGATTCTCAGAGACTGCCTAGAGAAGTCCCTGCAGTTTTCTTGGCAAGGATTTTCAGAAGTGGTTTGCCATTGCCTCCATCCTAAGGCTGGGAGAAAGTGACTGGCCCAATTAGTTGCTAATTAGAGCCTCTTGCAGATTTGATGGGCTCATAGGCAGGATTGTTATCTCAGGAAGCAATCCATTTGGATAATATACCATGTTCAGGTGAGAGAATGGGCTTGAACTTGGCATCTCCCACCACCTGCTTGTCTCCCCCTAAATTGTCCAACCTCCCCCCTCCTGCCATTGACTGTAAGGAGCTTGGTATATGGTATATGGGTCAGGCTACAGTATATGCAGGCTTGTAGCCATTATCTAGGGCAGAGCTTTCCAAACTTTTCATGTTGGTGACACACTTTTTAGACATGCATCATTTTGCGACACACTCTTACAGCAGGGCATCATTTCGCGACACACTCTTACAGCAGGGCACAAAGCAGGCACTAGGACCTGTGCGGAATCACAGCAGGTTTGGAGGCAGCAAGGCACAAGGCAGGCACTAGGACCTGCGCGGAATCACAGCAGGTTTGGAGGCAGCAAGGCACAAGGCAGGCACTAGGACCTGAGCGGAATCCTGGCAGGGCTCCGAGGCAGCAGCAGCCGTGACACACCCAGACACTGCAGCCAACACACGTGTCATGACACACAGTTTGGAAAGCTCTGATCTAGGGCCTCTGATGGCAATGCCTACTACAACAAGAGGATTTGAGGATCTGGTTTTGACATTCTTATTGGCTTGAAACTGCAGAGACTAAAAGGAAATCCAGGTATTGTTTTCTGCCACCTGCTGGATACAGTTTGCAATTTTTACTGGAATAACATTTATTGAAAAACTCAAATACTTCTGCACCTTATATGGCTCACTAGAAGACAACGACTTACAGGCTGCATTACTGTGAATAAAGGTAAAAGGACACAGATTTCTATCAGCTGATCCCAAGACGGAGGGGAAGTGGAACATTTGCAACTCAGGGTTTTTTGTCTATGTTATTAAACTCTTGTTGATGCACCTTTATTATAAGTGCCCCCTTGCTCCTGGACTTCTGAAAAAAACTGAAAACCTGGTTCTGCCATCATGCCTGGAACGGGAGGGGGAATAGTCATTCCTGGGGATGGCTAGCGCCCTAGAATAGACCGAGAATGGCCCTCACGCTTGAGGACTGACAGAGAACTTTAGAACATCTAGATTTTATCCCATTTATATTTTATTATTGTCTGTATTTGTATTTTTATATTTTTGTATTTGTGGTTTGCTTTGAATTTTAATTGTGGTTTTACTGTAAACCGCCCAGGGTTCCCCTTTGGGGGGAGATGAGCGGTAATAGAAATTTAATAAATAATAAAAATAAATAACACGAATACTGTTATTTCCATACATCTTGGGTGTTTGTGTGTGAAAGGCAAGGACTGCTATCCAAATACCCAAGTTATGGCCTGAGTTTTCTGGGCTGGATGCTCAAACCAGAAATTCATGTTAGTCAAAACAGAAACAGTGAATCCAGTCTAGGTTGCTCACTGCAAGTTTTAAAATTGTACCGCATGGAATCCAGAGATCTAACTATAGAATTCTGATCATATGATAATAGAATAGAATAGAATAGAATAGAACAGAACAGAACAGAACAGAACAGAACAGAACAGAACAGAACAGAACAGAATAGAATAGAATAGAATAGAATAGAATAGAATAGAATAATAACTTTATTGTCATCCCACTATACACTATACAAGTGCACAATAGAATGAAATTTCATTGCAGTTGGCTCACAATTTCACTCAAGCAATAAAATACTAATGATAATAACAGAAAACCATAATTACTATAAAATACCCATTCTTATAAAATACACATTCTTATAAAATATACATTCTTTAACTCACAATTTCAGTCAAACATTAAAATACTAATAAAAATCCATAATTACTATAAAATATACATTCTTTACATATTTCACCTAAAAGAACCTATTTGGCATTCAAGAATCCAATAGCCTGGGGGACAAAGCTGTTTCCCAATCTGGCTGTTCTACATCGGATACAGCGGAACCTCTTCCCAGAGGGGAACAAAGAAAACAAACCATGATGAGGATGGGAGGCGTCACTGATGATCTTTCGAGCTCTGGACAAACAGCGTGCATGTGCTAAACCTTGGATGAGGGGCAGAGATAACCACGCTGGATACATTTTTCTTTCAGTCTTCATTGAAATAAAGTAACCTTTACTACGCTATGGATAAAATGTTCCTCCCCCCAAATTCTGCAGCTTCCAGAGTCTCTGCTTCACTTGCTGCTGGCAGCATTGGGGGACCTGCATTTAACAAAGTGTTAAATATGGTCAATCATATTTAACACTTTGGGAGCATTAGAGTCTACTTAATATACAGTGCAATTTTCATCACATTAACCATTTTATGAAAATAGAAATAAGAATGAATGTTTCTTAGCCTTCCTAGCTTATCCAGTTTTTGCTCTGGCTCTATCTACATACTTCGTCTTGGCTATGTCCAGTTCACAGAATGCTGTACCACAAAGACCAAATGAGGCTGCTAGCCTCCAAAAAAAATGTCTCCCCCTGCTTTAAATATAGAGACGGGCAGCTTGGTGCCCTCCAAATGTTTTTGGCCACAATCATAGGCATCCAAGGAGGGGGGCAGCAAGGTGGGGGGAAAGTGATGAAACATGCATCACAATGTCATGACCACAAACTCTATCCCTTACGCACTTGTTTGCATTTTCACGATGCAGTATGAAAGTGTGGAGCTTGCTTTGTGAATGTCACAATTACATGTTGCCATTTTGGTGTTAAGAACAGACTCCTATGGCCACAACTCTCCTAAAGCATGCCCAGGGTTTTTGGCACTGTAATTCAAACCTGAACTATGCAAGATTGCTTACTGCTTTTGCAGAAATATAATGAACTTATGAAAATAAGGGGGATATGTAATCCACCTTTGCTTACCAATGCAAGCTGGCTTTAGTCTGGATTAACTGTTCCTTTGCTTGCTTATACAGAGGTTCATATTATTTGTTTCTGTACATAGGCTTTGCACTTTTCCCTTCAACTTTCTCTAAATTCTCTATCAGCCTTTCAGACCTTTTTGAGCAAAATCATAAACTAAATGTCCTTTAATCTCTCCGTGGCCAGACCTCTGTCAAGCAAAGCTCTCTGTATAATCAAATAATACTGTGTCATTCAGCCTCAGTTCATGGCATAGGTGCTGGGTTGGCATCTCTCCCCTTTGGATGTAAATTTTGGTGCAGTTCCATGTCTCTCCAAACATTAAAATGTCAATTTCCTCTTTAGACCATGTTCTCTTTCTCTTCAGAACTAAGCAAATACTTCCTAGTTCCAGAAAAAAGGTACAATCTTTATCCAGCTATTTTGTGTCCCTTGGTTTGTCTCAGGGAGTAAATTTAGAAAAGAAAAAATAATTCTGAAACACTATCCTAGACTTAAATATTGTGTCAATGCCTCCCTCTGCTGAACATTTTACAATATTTTTCCGCCTCTTAGTTTGTTGATGGTTTCCATTGCTATAACAGGACAGATATAGATATAGAAGGAAACCTTGTTTGCTAGATTTGCTACATGTGGTTAACACATTAAAGTGCACAGGCTATAGAAGTTCCAGCAAAAATATTGCTTTCTTGCAGTGCAGCCCAGAAGCTGAGATGGTAAACTGGGTTGTTGCTGTTTGTCTGGGACTTCTCGGCACACTGAATCAAACAGCTTCCTCCATTCCAAAATGCTTACTCTGTGGGAATGTCACCATTTCATCTCTTTGCCAGAATCTTTTCTCCCTTCCCACTTCTCTATTTTTCAAGAAAATTTGTAAAAAGAACAATTGCACTGGTTTTTTTTCTTTTTAATAATCAGCAGTGGTGATGATAATTATATCAATCACTGACAAAAAGATCTTACATTGGCCTGTGGGATTAACATTTACTTGGAGGTAGGTAACTGGCCCCATCATTAGGCAGACAATATGGCTTCTAAACCCTATGAGAGGCTTTGTTTTTTGTCCATTACCATGCCCCATAGCAAAGATACTGATTGCTCAGCATCTCTAATTATAATTATGCAAACTAAACACAGAGAACTGATGTTCTCAGAATGTGTAAGTATAACAGTTCTCATATCATTGGCAAATTTCCTTGATCTCTCCCTCTTGCCTCCCTGCCTTTTGCTTTTGCTCAGTCTCTCCCAATTTCTCTGAGTCTTTCGTTTTAAGGCAATGAAACAACCACCATCAGAGTACTTCATACCTATTACCACAACTTCTATTTGTACCAATAGTAACTTGTTAATAATTTCTGTGTAGAAGTGCTATAACATCAAACAAGTATCACTGGTATCAGCCATTCAGGTGGGAATTCATATTATCTGCTGCACGGTCCAGCGGAGGCTCTGGCTGCTGCCTGGAATAGAGAGGCGGCTGGGGCCTTGGACAGGATCGCGCCTGTGCGGCCTCTCTTGTCCAGTCGAACCCGACACTCCCCCTGGTTTACAGAGGAGTTGAGGGTTTTGAAGAGGATTAAGAGACGCCTAGAGTGCCGCTGGAGGAAAACAAAGATTGAATCCGACTGAACACAATCTAGAGCTGCTATTAAGGCCTACCTTGTGGTAAGAGCGGCGAAAAGTCAATATTTCTCTGCTCTTATTGCATCCGCAGAATGCCGCCCGACGGCCCTGTTTAAGATTACCCGATCCCTTTTGGGGAAAGGGGAGTTGGAAATCCATCTGCAGGGCCGTGCTGAGGAATTTTTGGAGCATCTGCAGGATAAAATCGCTTGGATTCGCTCCAAGTTGGACTCCAAGTGTGAGTCAGAGTCTGGAGAGATACCCAGGGAACGTACTTACTTTGTTATCTGGGAACAGTTTGATCCTGTTGGACCTGAGGAAGTAGACAGAGTTCTCCGGACTGTAAATGCCACCACCTGTCAATTAGATCCACGCCCCTCCTGGCTGGTGAAAGCAGCTCGGGAGGGGACTTGTAGTTGGGTCCAAGCGATGGTGAATGCATCCTTGAGAGAGGGAGTGTTCCCGGGGGCTTTTAAGGAAGCGCTGGTTCACCCCCTTCTCAAGAAGCCATTGCTGGACCCTACTATACTGGATAATTTTCATCCAGTCTCCCACCTTCCCTTTTTGGGAAAGGTGGTTGAGAAGGTGGTGGTGTTGCAGCTCCAGAGGATTCTGGATGAAACGGATTATCTGGACCCCTTTCAGTCAGGTTTCAGGCCGGGTTACGGGACGGAAACTGCATTGGTCGCGCTTATGGATGATCTCTGGAAGGGAGCGAGATGGAGGCAGTGCATCCATTCTCGCTCTTCTTGACCTCTCAGTGGCGTTTGATACCGTCGACCATGGTATCCTTCTGGAACGGTTTATGGAGTTGGGCGTGGGTGGCATGGTTTTATGCTGGTTCACCTCCTTCCTCCGAGGCCGGGCCCAGTCGGTGTTAATTGGGAGCGAGTGATCCAGTCCGTGGGCCCTTCTTTGCGGGGTCCCGCAGGGCTCGGTACTCTCTCCGCTCCTTTTTAACATCTACATGAAACCGCTGGGCAAGATCATCCGACACCACGGGGTGAGGTATCATCAATATGCCGATGATACCCACCTGTATATCTCCATCCCAGGTGAAGTAAGTGATGCAGTGACCATCCTTTCCAAGTGCCTGGGGGCTGTAGGGGCCTGGATGGGGAAAAACAGGCTTCAGCTGAACCCTATAAGACTAGGGTGTGGATTAATGGCTCCTTGGCATCTGGGAAATTATAATCTTTAATTCTGGATGGGGTTGCAGTACCCCAGACAGACCCGGTGCGTAACTTGGGAGTCCTCTTGGACTCATGACTCCTGCTTGAAGAGCAGGTGGCAGTTGTGGTCAGGAGGGCTTTTGCCCAACTTCGTGTTGTGCGCCAGTTGCGCCCCTTCCTGGAACAAGAGGCCCTTCGAACAGTCACTCATGCCCTGGTTATCTCCCACATAGACTACTGTAATGTGCTCTACTTGGGGCTACCCTTGAAGAATATCCGGAAGCTACAACTGATCCAGAATGCAGCCGCACGGACAATTTTGGGTGTCCCAAGGAGGACACATAACACCTTTGCTGCGCAAACTGCACTGGGTTCCAGTTTGCTTCTGGGTACAATTCAAGGTGTTGGTTATCACCTTTAAAGCCCTACATGGCATGGGACCAGGATACCTAAGGGATCGTCTCATCCCCATCACTTCATCCTGTCCCACCCGGGCATGCAGAGAGGGCATGCTACGGACCCCATTGGTTAAGGAGTTCCACCTAACGGGGTCTCGGAAGCGTGCTTTCTCTGCTGTTGCCCCTGCCCTTTGGAACATTCTGCCCCCGGAGATCAGACAGCCCCCCTCACTCCTGGACTTCCGAAAAAGACTCAAAACCTGGTTCTGTCAGTATGCTTGGGGTCGGAAGGAGAATGGAGATACCTGGAGATGGCTAGCTCCTTAGATTAGCTCTGAGGTGCCGTTTTTTGTGAACTTAAGAATATTCTGCCATTGGATCCCATTTTATTCATTATATTTTAAATTATTACTTATTATGTATTTTATTTTATTTATAAATGTATATGAATGATTTTAATTCTGTTGTAAACCACCCAGAGTCCCCCTTGGGAGAGTTGGGCGGTGATAAATTCGATAAATAAATAAATAAATAAATAAATAAATAAATAAATAAATATTGAGCCTTCAGGAATGATGGCATAAATCAGAACAGCTTCTTAAGAGAGTGCCGAAATAGTTCACAATGGAAACAGAGCAGACAATTTCCTTATTCAGTTGTCTCTCAGATTAGTCTCCTTCTGAGTTTTACTACAGCCCAGGAATTTCTAGGAAAACCTAGATTAATAGTTAGCATGTGACTATGGTTTCACAATATTTATTCAAAACCCTTTCCCAAAATTTAATTTGTTTCCATATTGGAAGTAATCCATTTTCAGCATAAAGCAGTTGATAAGGCTGTAAATGTATTGATTATTTTAAAATGCATAATACTCACCCGTATCTAATCAACAACATGCAGGGGAGCACTGGAAACAGTTAAAATTAGAATTGTATGTAATCATTCAAATTGCTCAAAACTTTAAAATTATTCATTGCTTGGAGCTAGTGATCTTAATTCATGGAGAAGGTCATAAAAGAGTAGATGCCTAAGGTTTTCCAGATACAGGCCACTTAAAATTGTTTTAATTGACCAGATCAGCACTGTAAATTTAATAGATCAAAGTAGTAATCATCTCAAATCAGACAGAATTGATATATGCATTCTCTAAGTAGTCTTCGGACAACGCTGGCTCTTCGGCTAACAAACGGAGATGAGCACCGGCCCCCATCGGACACGACTGCACAAATGTGCGGGGGGAACCTTTACCTTTACCTTTTTATAGGGCAAATCAAACCTTCACCAAGTAGTTTCAGTCCAATTGCCAGCAACTAGGCTCTAATATTCTGAATGGACTGGAGATAATTATGGAAACCCCCATATACTGTAGTCATGTCAAGAGGGAGAACAATGGCCACATCCTCAACTGCCCCAAAAGGGCGCTCTTTGGAACAAGTTTTTTAAAATAAACAATGAGTGTGTTTATTTCCCAGCATGCCTCTAGGGACTCAGAGTAGCTTTATGACCTACATGACAATCCAGAGAAATAGGATATGAAGTGATATGAATTGACCCAGTGCAAAACGATGAGCTTCATAGCTGAATATAGAAAGTCCAGTTTTACGTCACACTGAAAACTTTAAGAGGTAAACTGTAGGTTACGTAAGATGAGTATAGTTCAGTAGCCCTTCCAAGGGTGGAGGAGCAGAACTTTTGTGGGTCGAGGCCACATCAGTCTTTGAACTGCATGTCAAGGGCTGCATTGCAAAAAGAGATAAGCCACATGAAAAGATTTAAAAAGTAGGTAGGAGGTGAAAATCAGATTAATTTTTACAATATTATTACTTTAAATTTATTTAATTATTGCCTGTTAAAGCTTAGCATGTACACAAACTTATAGTGATTCCATTTGAGTTGATTCCCTGGTTTAAAATAAAGTAAGGGGGGAAAAGTGAAAGATTATCTCATACATATAGTATCCCACACACACCAATACCTCATCCATGGAGCAGTAGTGTCCTAGCGGTGGGGTGAGTCCAAAAAGGCAAGATGGCAGGGTTGATTGAAGCCCTACCCCTTTGTACATGCATGCAATACAGGGCTTCAGTTGTGCTGACGGGACTATCCTTGCCTTTTTTGTCCCCTTCTCCCAGATGTTGCTGCTACAGAAGAAAGAGCTGGATAAGGCAGGTGCTGACTGGGGAATTCTGGGACTTGAAGTCCACAGGTGTTATCAGCATGGGGGGGTGAGCAACAGAATCTTGAGGGGACACATATAACTGTACCAGACTACCTGCAAGGCCATCTTTAATAGCAGTTTTCACTGTCTTCCCAGGAACAGACGTTAAGCTGTCAGGCCTACAGTTTCCTGGATCTTTCTGTGAGCCCTTCTTAAAAATTGGAGTTTCATCAGCCACCTTCCAGTCCTCAGCTACAGAGGCCAAGTGTAGAGACAGGTTGCATATTTTCCATAGATTGTATACCTGTGGCCTAGTGGAACCACACAGTAGCTTACCATGGTCTTAATAGAATTTTTGTTAATATTTATTTATTTATTAAATTTATACACCACCCATCTCACTATGGAAGGGACTCTGGGTGGCTAGAGGGTTGGGAATAAGGGCTAGGCCATCCCTCTTTGGGTCTTGTAGTCCTACTGTATTCTACCATAATAAGTACACTGTGGTAAAGTGTGTCTGGAAGGACTGCTGCAGAGCATATATATATATCCATAATAACAGCGTTCCACACTCATTATGCCGGCCACATGACCGCGGAAGCGTCTTCAGACAACGCTGGCTCTTCGGCTAACAAACGGAGATGAACACCGGCTCCTAGAGTCGGACACGACTGTACAGGGGAAACCTTTACCTTTTAAGCTAAATTTTTGGATCGTTGCAGCAATTAAAGTGCTGAGGAATTATAAAGCACTTTATGCAGTGCTTTATAAATGAAAGGAAAATGAATGATAAATGAAAAGAACTTTGTAAATCTTTTAGAACTACATTTCCCCTCTTTAAGAATAGTTTCCTTTATGCATCTTTTCACATCCAGGGGATAGCCATACAACAGCTTCATCAGAGAGCTGGCAATCAGTTTTGGTTGATGGGTGTGTTTCTTTGCTGTGCTGATAGTTTCAGATGTCAGGTTGGACAGAGGCAGATTTTTCTTGAGTGAAGCAGTCATCACCCTCCCATTGAACACTGTGCTGTCTTGGGAAGATGATATGAAGCCAGCTTTGCTGCTCTGAATCTTGATTGATAACTGAGAGGAAGCCTGCACCTGTGGACTGCTGAGGTCAATCTGTCTTTGGGAGAAAGTTTCAGCATTATATGCACCTGGCTTGACATGAGAAACTTGAGGAACACTTCCATCCCTTGATGATGGCGTTTTGGCAACTGGAAGAAGTTTGTACAAGATGTTGGCATGTGCAAGCCAGCTTATTTTCAGCTCTGCTTATAGACAAGAAAATATATATACATTGTTTAAGAGTCCAGAGAAATTAAGTGAATTCATACAGCTTCTTTAGAATTATGAAATGTATTGAAAATCAAGTCACCATGGTTGAACTTTTGAAGAATGTAGCAATAAAATTTGAGAATGTTTCAGAAGATGTTTGAAACTTTATGGTTTAAACTAGAAATGGCCAAGATATTTTAGTATGTGAGGCAGAAAACCAAGTACTTACATGACAGAATGGCAAAATATAATAACGTCACAGCAAAAACTGGCCATTTGCTATTCTGAAGTTTGTTGCTTTATCCAAGATGTTTCATTCTCTTAATAACAGGGATGACATTAATTTAGCTCACTTTCAATAAGGATTTGGGATGCCTTGGAATATTCTGAAGAACACTTAGTCACCATAAATAATTGCCTTGCAATGTATTACCAAAGGTTTGCATTTCAGAGATTATTACTTCATTGTATCTTGATTTTCATCTAAGATCAACTCATAAGGTGTCTTGCAATTCAAATCCTCACACAGAAACAATATGTTAATTGATGGCTATTGCTTTAGATGTGGCAGTACATGTTGGTACATGTGTATGAGAATTCAGATAGAAGCTACAAAACTCTCCTCCTCTGGTTATGCCTTCATTATCTATTTTTCTTGGCCTCTTGCATATTCTGTTTCTTAGCATCCTACAGTCAGAAAAGCGATGGACATTTTTCTGTTCTTTCTACTATTATTTCTCACTGGAACATGACTATTTCATCATCATTTTTAAGCCAAGGTGATAGGTGGGATATATAAACATGGATTATGCTATATTCTCAATTACCCTTACTCTTGAATTGCAGCCAGCAGAAACTGTCTAGTCAAAAACTGCACACAATTGTTCTGTAACTAAAGTTCCTGTAGGAAACCTGTATTTTTGACTGAAGGAGAGTGACCTTTTGCTATATTTATGTGCACCCTGGTTCTCCTGGCTGGAACTCAAAAATGAAACATAACAGTGTGCTTATCCCAGAAGGGACTGATGGAATGTTTATATCTGAACAGAAGAAGAACCATGGGAAATATTTCATACCTTTTCTGATGCCTTGTAAGAAGTATAAGTAAGCTTGAAAAAACTGGATCAGTCATCTTAATATTTAGTTGACTTTATAGTAGAGTTGAACTTTATTCAGTGTGAGAATTTATTTTTTCATTCATTCAAAGACCTCTTTCTGCTGTGTTGGGGAATGAAAAAGAACATATGAATAATCAGAACATTCTCTAGGTTTGGGTGGGGAGGGGGCTGGCAAGGATGTACATGTGAGCCTCAATTCCTCCAAGGAGACCCATAAAGCAAACTGAAGTAGCCATTCTTGTTCCTCCATATCTAGCAATCAGTAGATAACTTTTGTTTACTAAACTGTCCCCTCTTTCCTCCAATATCTCACATAGGATACTATTACAATCCACAGTTGTTGTTGTTGTTGTTCAGTCGTTTAGTCGTGTCCGACTCTTCGTGACCTCATGGACCATAGCATGCCAGGCCTTCCTGTCCTCCACTGTCACCCGGAGTTTACTCAAATTCATGTTCATTACATCGGTGATGCTATCTAACCATCTCATCCTCTGCCGTCCCCTTCTCCTTTTGCCTTCAGTCTTTCCCAGCATCAGGGTCTTTTCCAGTGAGTCCTCTCTTTGCATTAGGTGGCCAAAGTATTTGAGCTTCAGCTTCAGCATCTGTCCTTCCAATGAGCAGTTAGGGTTGATTTCCTTTAGGATTGACTGATTTGACCTCCTTTCAGTCCAAGGGACTCTCAAGAGTCTTCTCCAGCACCACAGTTCGAAAGCATCAATTCTTCGGCGCTCAGCCTTCCTTATGGTCCAACTCTCACAGCCATTCATTACTACTGGGAAAACCATAGCTTTAACTATACGGACCTTTGTCGGCAAGGTGATGTCTCTGCTTTTTAATATACCATCTAGGTTTTCCATAGCTTTCCTCCCAAGGAGCAAGCATCTTTTAATTTCATGGCTGCAGTCACCGTCTGCAGTGATCTTGGAGCCCAAGAAAATAAAATCTGTCACTGCTTCCATTTCTTCCCCTTCTATTTGCCAGGAAGTGATGGGACCAGATGCCATGATCTGAGTTTTTTTAATGTTGAGTTTCAAGCCAGCCTTTGCACTCTCCTCTTTCACCCTCATCAAGAGGCTCTTTAGTTCCTCTTCACTTTCTGCCATTAGGGTGGTATCGTCTGCATATCTGAGGTTGTTGATATTTCTCCCGGCAATCTTAACTCCGGCTTGTGATTCATCCAGCCTGGCGTTTCTCATGATGTACTCTGCATATAAGTTAAATAAGCAGGGTGATAATATACAGCCTTGTCATACTCCTTTCCCAATTTTGAACCAGTCGGTTGTTCCATGTCCGGTTCTAACTGTTGCTTCTTGACCCGCATACAGGTTTCTCAGGAGACAGGTAAGGTGGTCTGGTACACCCATCTCTTTAAGAATTTGCCACAGTTTGTTATGATCCACACAATCAAAGGCTTTAGCGTAGTCAATGAAGCAGAAGTAGATGTTTTTCTGGAACTCTCTTGCTTTTTCCATGATCCAGCGAATGTTGGCAATCTGATCTCTAGTTCCTCTTCCTCTTCGAAACCCAGCTTGCACTTCTGGTAGTTCTCGGTTCACATACTGCTGAAGCCTAGCTTGTAGGATTTTGAGCATAACCTTGCTAGCATGTGAAATGAGCGCAATTGTACGGCAGTTTGAACATTCTTTGGCATTGCCCTTCTTTGGAATTGGAACGTAAACTGATCTTTTCCAATCCTGTGGCCACTGTTGAGTTTTCCAAATTTGTTGGCATATTGAGTGCAGCACTTTAACAGCATCATCTTTTAGGATTTTAAATAGCTCAGCTGGGATACTGTCTTCTCCGCTAGCTTTGTTGTTAGTAATGCTTCCTAAGGCCCACTTGACTTCACTCTCTAGGATGTCCGGCTCAAGGTCAGTGACCACACCATCGTATTTATCAGGGATATTAAGATCTTTCTTGTATAGTTCTTCTGTGTATTCTTGCCACCTCTTCTTAATCTCTTCTGCTTCTGTTAGGTCCCTGCCTTTTTTGTCCTTTATCATGCCCATCTTTGCACAAAACGTTCCCTTGATATCTCCGATTTTTTTGAAGAGATCTCTAGTCTTTCCCATTCTATTGTTTTCCTCGATTTCTTTGCATTGTTCATTTAAGAAGGCCTTCTTATCTCTCCTTGCTATTCTCTGGAAATCTGCATTCAGTTGGTTATACCTTTCCCTTTCTCCCTTGCCTTTTGCTTCCCTTCTTTCCTCAGCTATTTGTAAAGCTTCATCAGTCAGCCACTTTCCTTTCTTGCATTTCTTCTTCTTTGGGATGGTTTTAGTTGCTGCCTCCTGTACAATGTTACGAACCTCCATCCATAGTTCTTCAGGCACTCTGTCTACCAGATCTAATCCTTTAAATCTATTCCTCACCTCCACTGTATATTCATAAGGGATATGATTTAGGACATACCTGAGTGGTCTAGTGTTTTTCCCTACGTTCTTCAATTTAAGCCTAAATTTTGCGATAAGAAGCTCATGATCTGAGCCACAGTCAGCTCCAGGTCTTGTTTTTGCTGATTGTATAGAGCTTCTCCATCTTTGGCTGCAAAGTATATAATCAATCTGATTTCGGTATTGACCATCTGGTGATGTCCATGTGTAGAGTCGTCTCTTGTGGTGTTGGAAAAGAGTGTTTGCTATGACCAGTATGTTCTCTTGACAATACTCTATTAGCCTTTGCCCTGCTTCATTTTGTACTCCGAGGCCGAACTTGCCTGTTATTCCGGTTATTTTTTGACTTCCTACTTTAGCATTCCAGTCCCCTATGATGTAAAGGACATCTTTTTTTGGTGTTAGTTCTAGAAGGTGTTGTAGGTCTTCATAGAACCGGTCAACTTCAGCTTCTTCGGCATCAGTGGTTGGGACTTGGACTACTGTGATGTTGAATGGTTTGCCTTGGATTCGAACTGAAAGCATTCTATCGTTTTTGAGGTTGTACCCCAGTACAATCCACAGTTACTTCTACAGATTCAGTGTTTTGAATTTTGATCTGTTTCTCTTTTTTTCTCTGAAATAATTGCTATGCTTGAGATCTTTCTTTTACAGAAATAAATAAAATTATGTTTAGTTTTCTTGAATTTTTTGGTACAAGACATACACGGAAACCACAATAAACACACGTTGTACAGCCAGCTTCTTATGTGCAAATTATATGCTGCTGATAGGCATCAGAGTACTGAATGATCAGCCTCATCAGCTACTCAGAAGTGTCAAACCACAAAGGGAAGTCTCTGAAGTCCTGCTTGCTATTTTTGTTTTGTTTTGTTTTTCTTCTGTTTTACCTGGTGTTTTCTTCCCATGTGAGGCCACTTGGTTCTTCTGCTTAATTTTAAAGCCGTTTAAGTCCCAGGAAAACAACTTTTAATAAACAGGTCCCAACACTTTATAACAATGCTAGCTTCATATTGATATTGAATGCTGGTCACTGATAGAAACACTTTGCTAAATTTAAATAGGGGATTTCTTTTTCCACTGAAGGGTTTGTTAAGTAATATGATAGGGAAGATCTGCCGAAAAAAGATTAACTTTGGATTGATTCACTGTTAGTCATCAGGAGTCAAACTCCACATGAAGGATAAAATGGGGGTTGCTAGCTGCCAATAACACTGTACTAACTAAAAAAGAAAGGTTTCCATCATCATCATCATCATCACCACCACCACCACCACCACCACCACCACCTTATATTTATTAATTTTATTTTTCAAATTTATATAGCTGCCCATCTCACAAACAAACAACTCTGGGTGGCATACAAAGTATTGGCATTAGCATCAAAACTACTAACTGGGCAGTACCTATCTTGATATGAAGTGGAGGGCTAGAAATTTATTTTAAAAATAATGCAGGTGATCAGAAATCCTGTTATGTAACCAAGATATGGGTGGAAATATAATAATCTAATAGGTGGGAATATACTAAATGGAACAAGTAGCATTGTTCTTGGTTCTAAATGGGTCAGAAAGAAAAACCTATTTCATAAAATGTAAATAAACCAAGTGAATCTAAGATGGAGATTTTAAAAGTAAAGGGGAAGGGTTACAAATCCACCTGGAGACAGTGATACTGAATCTTCCCTGTTCACAAACAAGCAAAACATTTTGCTGCCCAGGTCTTTATCTTTCATCAGATGAGAAGGAGCCAATTGTGAAGACACGAACAGGCAGCAGTGTTGGATTTTCCACCAGTGCCAGGCACAACACAGCAGTCCCTATCAATATACAACAAGAAGTTAAGGAATATATTAAAGAACCACCACCAATAACAACAACACCACCACCCAAGGTTCTGTTTGAAAAATCTGTTACTGTCAAGAGATTTCCTGGCATACAGTTTCTCAGGGAGTTCTACTTTCTGGTGAATACCTATCTCAGAAACTCAGCAAAATAGATAACATTTTTTCCTAATCTTTGGAGCGCTTTTTATGAATGCTCTGCATTTTCTCCATGACACTCCCTAACCAACTATTTTGAATCTTAATAGCCCATTTTTTAAAATACCACCACCACCACCACAAAACTCAGCCTCACCAAATAAGCAGTTGATAATAATGTTTAATTTGTCTGTAGTGTTTAATCTGAGAACAGTAACAAAATGGAGGCCTGCATTTTTGAAGGGAACGAAATCTTAAATTTCTTTCTCCACGCAGTGCATAATTTTATAAGCCTACCATGTCTCCTTTGCCCCCCCCCCTCCGTTCTCCCTTAAATTAAAACCTGCATGTTCCTCAAAAGGGAGTTGCTCCCTTTATTTTGTTGGTCCTGTGCATATTTTTCCAGTTTTGTAATATCCACTTCTGATATTCTCATGTGTAAATTCATGGACTGGTGGCCAGCCCTCAGGCTGTTTGATGAAGCAGAAGACAGTAGTTCTGCCAACAAATTGCATATGTTAATTGGTAGCATTAATTATGTTTAAATTGAAGTGGAAAACATTTGAGTGGGGCAAACGGTAAACAAGGGACCGAGGGGTCTGTTCAGCTTGCCCTATATGGGATAACTGTCGATAGGCAGCTTTAAGACAAGGGGCTTCTCCTACTCATAGGTCTTTGTTTTAAATTGGGTTAGGTAGCCTTTTAAACAGAGCAGGGAGGGCAGCCATTTTCAATGGGGGGGGATTATACTTCTTGCCCTGCCTAAGGGCTCTGGAATGTCATTAGTGACTTTATGCCATCATCAGAGTGAGCAAGGGTGATTTCTTTTTCTTTTCTTTTTTCTTTTAAGTTGGGGGGAGTTATCAGCAGGAAGGCTAAGAGGTAATAGTTATATTTTAGGCCTTGCAGAGACTGTTACTCCTTAGAAAAATAAAGATTCCCTCAAGTCAAGCTTGAATCCTGGTGACTACATGGATGTATTATTGTAGTTTTCTTGACAGCGAATGGAAATTGTTTATCTTCTACCGTATTTTTGACTTTCAGTTCTAGTTTATAGCACCTGGATTTCCTGGTGGTCCCCTGGCTGTGGGGACTGCAGGTGGAGTGCTGGGGGAGAGGGGAAACAATCTGTGGACACCCCATACCTCAGAGGATGATTTTAAACAGAAATTGCCCTCTCACCATGTCTGTCCTGAATCTGAATGCTTCCTGGGGAATTCTGGGAGTTGAATCCCACACATCTTAAAGTTGCTGAGGTTGAGAAACACTGGTCTAAAGGAAGATATGCCGCTTCCTACTGCAGAAGGACACCTTGTCCTTTTTACTGAAGATGGAGCAGCACTTGCAGATGGCCATGCAGGCACTGCTGGGCTTGCATGCTTCTGCCAGATGAGCAAGCTGACCTGGCGAGGAAGCATGGCTGGATGGGGTGGGCAGCTCTCACTGGCCTTCAGCCATCTTCACCCAGCCTGATGTTCTCTTATAAAAAAGAGGCAGTGGAAGCATCCTTTCTTCTAACTCAAAGATTTGAGAGAAAAATGCCTCATGCTCTTTTGGAGGACCAAGTGCCTCAGCGTGGCAAAATACCAGACATTTTTACATTTTTTTAAATGCTCAGATGGAAATTTAAGGGCTGGAAAAGAACATATCCAGGGGAATATACAATGATCTAATGCAACATTTCTCAACCTTGGCAACTTTCAGAGGCATAGACTTCAATTCCCAGAATTCCCCAGCCAACTAGGTGGAGAAACACTGATCTAATGTAATTTTTTTTGGCTATCATCTGTGGGCATAGAAAGACATCATGGACTAAGTTGAAAGAACTCATTCCCTTAAAGCCTACATTACGCAGGAAGATGCCACATGGGGTTGCCTATGAAAACAAGATTTATTTCCCACAATAAGATTAATCTGGCAGCCTTATCCTTTTCAAATATATCTTTACTTTCAATCTCACGTAATGATAAGTTTGCGGCTTTAACTTTGAGCAATTTTAATGCCACTATGCTTCTGCTAAGCGGATCTACGGCAGTGTGGGGAAAATGCTTTTCATTTGGAAAAAAGCATAAGGGAAGGGAAAGCTACATTTGGGGTGTACTTTAAGTCAACAGTCCTGCTTGAGAGCAGATTTGGAACATGCAGGGAACAGCCTCTTCTGAGCCATTATTTGTTTGCACTTCTCTTCATAGTCTTGGATGGCTTCCTTAACAGGAATGAACTGAACTCCCCTGCTTTAAGGGGAAATGATTCAGTACATTTCCCCTTATCCAGCAAGTTCTGTAACGGTAATATTTTGAGATGGTCCAGACCTTTTCTATACTTTGTCATATTTTATTTCACCATTGTGATGGCTTTTTCTGGGATCTGGCCATGAAATGACTCCCTCCTCTTTGGTCAAGAATTATTAAGCTGGGCATTTCTAACCAATTCTGATGGGTGATGCTTCCCAGTGGTCCAACCATAAAGTGTCTGTTTCCATCATTTTCACCAACTCATTCCCCTCTCTGCCCTTCCCACATATGGTGTGAAGATAGGCAGAAGGGAATTTAACTGACTGCCTGGAATTCAGAATCACAGAAGAATCCCAGGGAGGCATTCTTAGGTACTACAATAGCAAGTACCCTTCTAACTATAGCATACATCATATTTCAAATCAGACAATGGCTAAGCCTCCCATAAACTCCTGGGAGCAAGCAAACATTGGACGCAAAAAATCATTTCAATATGGAAAACCTCTGTTGATCAAACCAAAAGCATATTCTAGTCCAGCATACAATACTATTCCCACAACTCGTTCTTACAACTATATCTGTCCCCTGTTGAGTTCAGCAGAAGTCTTATTATGTGTATGACATCACCAAGCATCTGTGCGTAGTACTTACCCAGTTGAAAGTTCATAGTGCCCCCAAATAAGCCAATTATTTTGGCACGTGAAAGAGAAAATACCAGAAACACATCCTGACATGCCTTGCAGTAATATACAGATACATACATTCATCATGCTATTCCTTTGGGGGGTAACCAATATTATGCAAAGGGAAGAAAATAAATACAGAACAATAAGCCAAAGAAATTAAAGGCATGGGATCAGAGAATAAAAAAAGGAAATATGCTTGTCTATCCTTGCAAATCATCCTTGTTTTTACCACATGCTGATACTGCTTCATGCACTGCCTTTTATTTTTTAAATTTCTCCTGTCTTTTTGAGGATTTCAGCTCCGTCCATCCACAACTTTCTCAGCCTCTCCCTTCCTCTTTTGTGTTATTTATTCTTCCTTCAGGTATTTGTTTTGCAATTTGATCCTCATTCATGCACTCTGTATAACCAATCTACCTCAACATACTTCTGTCACTCACTTGTTTGTACTCAGTCCAGATTCATTCAGCACCCCTTCTTTGGTGACCCTATTTCTTCTTGTTTACCATACACACCAAAGTATCCTATTCCCACTACTTTCAACTTACATTTATGTGTCTCCTGACAAATGTAACTCTCACTTTCATGTAACAAAGTGGGCAGAAACATGCTCCTATACATAGCCATTTTCGCTTCTTTTGACAAACATTCATTTCTTACAACATGCCATCTTTAGCAACAATTCTGTTAAATTCATACTACCTGCTGTAATAGTCTGTAGCTTGAGTCATGTCAACTGGATTTCTATTTTCTCAGTGGAAACGTTTCGCTCCTTATCCAAGAAGCTAAAGTTTGTAAGGGAATCTTTAAATATGTTTCTAGGGTGGCTGTGTGACCTTGCACCTTGCACCACACAGCCACCCTAGAAACATATTTAAAGATTCCCTTACAAACTTTGCTCAGACTGAAGAAGCTTCTTGGATAAGGAGCGAAACGTTTCCACTGAGAAAATAGAAATCCAGTTGACATGATTCAAGCTACAGACAATTCCACCTGGATGACTGAGAACCTTCATCGACATACCTGCTGTAATATTTCACCATTTGTATATAATTTGCAATGGTTCACTCCTTTTTCCCTGTCAAACAAAACAACCACTTTGGTTCTATATATTTTTGATCCATACAGCTTGTTGCCTCATACACTCTATGTAACCTAATGCTGCAGATCATTTGGGTTTTCAGCCCACACAGCATGACCTGTGTACAGTATAGAAGTTTACATATTTTTAGGTTCCAAACAAACACATCTCTAATGTCACCACAAGCGTTCCACAAATACATTAAGCCTTATCTATGGACCTATCAAAAAGATATACTTTATTCACATGCAGTTTAACTGCTACCCATAGAAGTCTCCCAACCAAGCATGCATATAACTAACATAATAGAAAGACATATGCGTTGCTTGCCAACCAGTGAATCTCACTTCCCCACATCTCCTGCACTGATGTTGTTACAAAATATGGTAATGAAATGTTTGCAAACCAAAAACCTAACTCAGAGAACTCTAGCAATACAACATGGTAACTCTGACCTACATATCCTCTACTATCATAAATACATTAAACAACTAAGGGGACATTGCATACCCTTGCCTTACTCCCTGCTCAATGCTGAACTATTCGCTCAGCATTTAATTTATTCTCATGTTTGTCTTATTTCCACTGTTTATACTGCTCTTATCACATTCAGCAACTAACCGTCCAAGGGCACTTGCAGCAATCTGAGATTTTGCCAAAATGGAATTAACATTTGCATGGGCACAATGCAAATACAAAGGGGTGGAGTTTGTATCATGTTGACACATGTTTCAATGTTTCCTCCCCCTTGCTCCCTGGCAGATGCCTATGCAACTCTCAAGTCCATATTCATGCAGACATGTCACAATTTCAATCCTATTCACTTTTAGCATACACCTTCAGAAAATTAACAAATGTACACTTTCTGTAAATTAACAAATAAATCTCCTTTTACACATTCATACAGTAATAACTAAATAGCAATTTGCTGCACTTCTGTAACACCCTAAATCTGCTTTATGGTTTCATTTTGTGCTAAGGAGGTTGATCCAGCCCACCCGGGGAAATATAAGTCAAAGAATTCTGATGGGATAACAAGCTCAATGCAACCTCAGAACTCTTTGTAGTAGCAGTAGTGCAGTAGTAATAGTATTTTTATTTGATATGAACTTATATCTAATAGTGAATGTCCAATTGGCTTTTTTTGAGTGGCCCTGATATATTCAGGGAGGTGGTGAGCTTCCCATGTCATATACATGATTCAAGTTGATCCCCAGCCATGTTGCTATTTGCAAAGGCTTTGTACTAAGGGAGGACACATGTTTGGAATTTTATCATTGTACGATGCATGTTCTCATACAATGGTTGCCATGAGGGAGGCTTATCCATTGATAAATGGCTATTGGAAGGAAGTCATGGGAATGTTGCTACTATCAATTCTCCGATGCACTTGCCAAGGCTCATGTCAGCTCAAGAGACTTTGGGTATCTTGGCTAGGAATACTGGGAGTTGCCATCCCAATGGCAGTCATGTATGACCAAAATGACAAATAGTGTAAGAAGATGGGAAATAAAATAACAAGGCAGTAGACAAATGACATGTATTTACAGCAGACTGAAATGGGAAAACACACAATCATGTGACAAATCCAGATATAATATTGGAATATATTAAATTTCCAAGATTTGCGGGGGAAAGAGAGAGAGAATGAGGAAAAGAAAAGCCAGGAAAGAGTAACCTGGGTGTGACAGACTGAAATAAACTATATCTTATTTTAAATTAAAAGTCCACCCCCTGAGGTATAATACAGACAGCAGAATTTGCCTTGCGATAAAACTTTACCTCTTGAGATTTACGGCTCCCACTAACTCATCTTAATCAAATCCTAAAAAGAGCTTAAAGTCTTAAAGACTTTAGTAACAGATAAAGAGGACTAAGGGAAAACCATTCTAAATGTAAAAAGAAAAAAAGATTTTATGAACATAGGAAAAATTGTGAGTTTGCTTTCTAACTTACTCTGCTATATGTGTCCTTCCATTTTGTGGTATATATTTCAAAACTGCAGTAGTACTACTGCCACTAGCAATAATTGCTGGACTGCATTCGGTGTGTGGCTTTCACATAACTTATGCGGCTCTTCTGTAAAATATTAGAAGTATGTTCAATGTGATATTGAATTAAATATCAAACTCTCAATTGCAATTATGCATGTGAAAATAAATAAATAAATATTTTCCCCAAACCTTAGCTGGAGCATTAACTATATGAGTCTCCAGAGATGTCATGACCTGAATCATAACAATGAATTTGGCAAAATGCTAGCATATAGCAACCATGAAGAAATGTAGAGATGTTACTTGATCCTGTGGCTGAGATCTTCCAGAGCTGAGTTTATTGCCACAATAGCCTTTTAGCAACAGGGAGGTACAGTATTTGCTCATTCTGTTTTTCATCAGGTTTCCCCTCTTACCAAGTACTTTTAACCACTACACTGAAGTAAACTCAGAAATAATACTTCAGTTATTCCCATAGAGATCTAGCACAGCATAGGATGTTACAATTCATTTTATTAATAAAAGGGAGTTTCCCAAGGCAGCTATAATGCTCTACATAAATGTTTTTAGAAAGTCCTACACAGCCCAATATAGGGCAGTAAAAGTTCTGTGGTTCAACCCACTCAGATGATCCTCATATATAAATAGATTTAAAAATCTCCCTTCTGAGACCATTGCTAACAATTTGACAGGATGTCTATGAAGGTTCTCAGTCATCCAGGTGGAATTGTCTGTAGCTTGAATCATGTCAACTGGATTTCTATTTTCTCAGTGGAAACGTTTCACTCCTTATCCAAGGAGCTTCTTCAGTCTGAGCAAAGTTAGTAAGGGAATCCTAAAATATGTTGCTGTGTGACCTTACACCTGGGGCTAGGTCATGGTTATTTTTTTGAGATGTTATTTCTAAGTCCCTTTATCATCGAAAGAAGGATCGTTAAGATCACCATGCTGCTGTTGAGCTTGCGAAATGGTCTTAATCTTCCTAGGCACAGAAGACAAAGCAGGAAGGAAGATAGGGGAAAGATTGTGCCTGAGGCCCCCACCTCTATTCAGGGAAGGATTTTCCAAGTTGGCATAAATGGATTCCTTGACCCCCCTCTCAAACCACCTATCTTCTCTGTCTAAAATGTGAACATTAATGTCATCAAATGAGTGTCCTTTTTCCTTTAGATGAAGATAAACTGCTGACTCTGGTCCTGTGGTGTTACTTCTCCTGTGTTGGGCCATCCTCCTGTACAAAGGTTGTTTGGTTTCTCCAATGTAGAGTTCAGAGCACTCCTCACTGCACTGGATTGCATACACTACATTGCTTTCCTTGTGTTTTGGAGTTTGATCTTTGGGGTGTACAAGCCTCTGTCTCAGTGTGTTGGTGGGTTTGAAATATACAGGTATGTGGTGTTTGCCAAATATCCGTTTTATCTTTTCAGACACGCCAGCCATGTAAGGAATGACCAGGTTCTTCCGTTTACTCTGAGTCTCAGCCCTATCTGTCGCTGTTTTAGGTCTGGTAGACTTAGATTTAGTGAAGGCCCAATTTGGATATCCACAGGCCTTCAGAGCTGTTCTCAGGTGCTGTTTTTCATTCTTTTTGGAATCCATGGAGGTGGGGATGGTTTCTGCTCTGTGTGATAATGTCCATGACCTAGCCCCAGGTGTAAGGTCACACAGCAACATATTTTAGGATTCCCTTACTAACTTTGCTCAGACTGAAGAAGCTCCTTGGATAAGGAGTGAAACGTTTCTACTGAGAAAATAGAAATCCAGTTGACATGATTCAAGCTACAGACAATTTGACAGGATCCTTGCTTTTTATTACCAGATCTGAAGAAGGCTATTGTATTTTAGTCAAAAGTTAGGAAGTTTTAGTACATATTATATGATATATGAAGCAGCCTTGATTATTGTTATACGCAGTGCACTAAATCATTGTGTTTAACAGCACACAGAGTTGTTAACATGTTATCTTCAGCTGATGCAAAGCTGCTAAATGAATTGGATGCAAATGGTTTTGGTTTCACATAATTACAGAGGCTGAGTTTAGATTAAAATCCATCTACAATTTGAGGATTGACACTGTTAAGAAACTCATCTTCATTTTCTTTTAATTCCATTGCTAGCTTTATTTAGATGTATAAAAAGGTAAAGGTACCCCCCGCACATTTGTGCAGTCGTGTCTGACTCTAGGGGCCGGTGCTCATCTCCATTTGTTAGCCAAAGAGCCAGCGTTGTCCGAAGACGCCTCCATGGTCATGTGGCCGCATGACGCGCGCGGAACGCTGTTACCTACCCACCAAAGTGGTACCTATTAATCTACTTGCATTTGCATGCTTTCGAATTGCTAGGTTGGCAAGAGCTGGGGCGAGTGCGGGAGCTCACTCCGTCACGCGGGGCTAGGGATTCGAACCTCTGAACTTGCGATCTTCCCGATCGACAAGCCTGGCGTCTTACCCGCTGAGCCACCACGCCCCTATTATTTACATGTATACCCAGAAGTAAGTCTCATTAAGCTCAATGTGGTTTGCTACCTTGCAGATTTGCAGGTCCCAGACAAGGGTTTGTATTTCCAGCTGCTTGTCAAGGCCCAAACTTCAAGGTGGGTTTTCCACTGCCAACCATAGAGCCGTTTGCCACTGCAACTCCCCTTCTTGTCTGTTCACCTATCCTCTCTGAGCACATGATCAGGGATAGAAGAGGAGGGAGGGAACAGAACCTTTATCTATTTAGGGCACTTCCATTATACCACAATTTTCATTGTCCAAACCTTTGGAATTTTGGAATTTTGGAATTTGGCATTTTGGAAGCAAGCCGGGGTGTCTTTACTTCTGCCATCTTGATACTCTGATAACAAGGAGTAAAATGTTGTGCTCTACCTTGCCCTGCTGGAGGTCAGTGAGCCAAGCACAGGCCTCTGTACAAAAGGAAAAGAAACATTCCCAAACCCCAGCTGGGTGAGTCTGACCGTATCTGGTGTAGTCCTGATCTGTAGGGGTAGATTTGTAAATTTCATCCCTCTTCCTTTTGTCTGGGCAAGGGAGGGAGAGCTGCAAAGCCCTCAAACTAGCATTTCCTTTCCAAGTCCTGAAGCTTCGAAGCTGGCAGAAATGGTGAGGCAAGTATGCCCTTCAATGGTAAAAAGGAGCCACAGCATCTAATAAGCAACAACAACAAATACCTTTGCAGCAGTTTCAGTGCACTACAGCTGAGTTGAAAATATTGCGAATAGCATGAGAACACAGAAACCAAGAGCTGCTTTCAAGCTGGTCTAGTCCAGGAATAGAATGAATTGGACTATAGAGAGAGGCAAGTGAATGGATAACTACAATAGTAATCAAGAGACAAAAGAGAGGTAAATTCAGGAAAGAGTTCTTATTGAGAATAACTTGTCCAATGATTCTCCAGCATTAGAGATTGAATATCTTTCAAGCTAGCATCTATGCTTTTAAATTTGATAATATGGTAATGACTAATAGAGTTTTGTCAAGAGAACACGCTGGTCATACCAAACACTCTTTTCCAACAACACAAGAGACGACTCTACACATGGACATCACAAGATGGTCAATACCGAAATCAGATTGATTATATACTTTGCAGCCAAAGATGGAGAAGCTCTATACAATCAGCAAAAACAAGACCTGGAGCTGACTGTGGCTCAGATCATGAGCTTCTTATCGCAAAATTTAGGCTTAAATTGCAGAACGTAGAGAAAACCACTAGACCACTCAGGTATGTCCTAAATCATATCCCTTATGAATATACAGTGGAGGTGAGGAATAGATTTAAAGGATTAGATCTGGTAGACAGAGTGCCTGAAGAACTATGGATGGAGGTTCGTAACATTGTACAGGAGGCAGCAACTAAAACCATCCCAAAGAAAAAGAAATGCAAGAAAGCAAAATGGCTGACTGATGAAGCTTTACAAATAGCTGAGGAAAGAAGGGAAGCAAAAGGCAAGGGAGAAAGGGAAAGATATAACCAACTGAATGCAGATTTCCAGAGAATAGCAAGGAGAGATAAGAAGGCCATCTTAAATGAACAATGCAAAGAAATCAAGGAAAACAATAGAATGGGGAAGACTAGAGATCTCTTCAAGAAAATCAGAGATATCAAGGGAATGTTTTGTGCAAAGATGGGCATGATAAAGGACAAAAAAGGCAGGGACCTAACAGAAGCAGAAGAGATTAAGAAGAGGTGGCAAGAATACACAGAAGAACTATACAAGAAAGATCTTAATATCCCTGATAAATACGATGGTGTGGTCACTGACCTTGAGCCGGACATCCTAGAGAGTGAAGTCAAGTGGGCCTTAGGAAGCATTACTAACAACAAAGCTAGCGGAGAAGACAGTATCCCAGCTGAGCTATTTAAAATCCTAAAAGATGATGCTGTTAAAGTGCTGCACTCAATATGCCAACAAATTTGGAAAACTCAACAGTGGCCACAGGATTGGAAAAGGTCAGTTTACGTTCCAATTCCAAAGAAGGGCAATGCCAAAGAATGTTCAAACTGCCGTACAGTTGCGCTCATTTCACATGCTAGCAAGGTTATGCTCAAAATCCTACAAGCTAGGCTTCAGCAGAATGTGAACCGAGAACTACCAGAAGTGCAAGCTGGGTTTCGAAGAGGAAGAGGAACTAGAGATCAGATTGCCAACATTCGCTGGATCATGGAAAAAGCAAGAGAGTTCCAGAAAAACATCTACTTCTGCTTCATTGACTACGCTAAAGCCTTTGATTGTGTGGATCACAACAAACTGTGGCAAATTCTTAAAGAGATGGGAGTACCAGACCACCTTACCTGTCTCCTGAGAAACCTGTATGCGGGTCAAGAAGCAACAGTTAGAACCGGACATGGAACAACCAATTGGTTCAAAATTGGGAAAGGAGTACGACAAGGCTGTATATTATCACCCTGCTTATTTAACTTATATGCAGAGTACATCATGAGAAACGCCAGGCTGGATGAATCACAAGCCGTTAAGAGTTAAGATTGCTGGGAGAAATATCAACAGCCTCAGATATGCAGACGATACCACCCTAATGGCAGAAAGTGAAGAGGAACTAAAGAGCCTCTTGATGAGGGTGAAAGAGGAGAGTGCAAAAGCTGGCTTGAAACTCAACATTAAAAAAACCCAGATCATGGCATCTGGTCCCATCACTTCCTGGCAAATAGAAGGGGAAGAAATGGAAGCAGTGACAGAGTTTATTTTCTTGGGCTCCAAGATCACCGCAGACGGTGACTGCAGCCATGAAATTAAAAGACGCTTGCTCCTTGGGAGGAAAGCTATGGAAAACCTAGACGGTATATTAAAAAGCAGAGACATCACCTTGTCGACAAAGGTCCGTATAGTTAAAGCTATGTTTTTCCCAGTAGTAATGAATGGCTGTGAGAGTTGGACCATAAGGAAGGCTGAGCGCCGAAGAATTGATGCTTTCGAACTGTGGTGCTGGAGAAGACTCTTGAGAGTCCCTTGGACTGCAAGGAGGTCAAATCAGTCAATCCTAAAGGAAATCAACCCTAACTGCTCATTGGAAGGACAGATGCTGAAGCTGAAGCTCAAATACTTTGGCCACCTAATGCAAAGAGAGGACTCACTGGAAAAGACCCTGATGCTGGGAAAGACTGAGGGCAAAAGGAGAAGGGGACGGCAGAGGATGAGATGGTTAGATAGCATCACCGATGTAATGAACGTGAATTTGAGTAAACTCCGGGTGACAGTGGAGGACAGGAAGGCCTGGCGTGCTATGATCCATGAGGTCACGAAGAATCGGACACGACTAAACGACTGAACAACAACAACAACAACAACAACTGTGGATTGTAATAGTATCCTATGTGAGATATTGGAGGAAAGAGGGGACAGTTTAGTAAACAAATGTTATCTACTGATTGCTAGATATGGAGGAACAAGAATGGCTACTTCAGTTTGCTTTATGGGTCTCCTTGGAGGAATTGAGGCTCACATGTACATCCTTGCCAGCCCCCTCCCCACCCAAACCTAGAGAATGTTCTGATTATTCATATGTTCTTTTTCATTCCCCAACACAGCAGAAAGAGGTCTTTGAATGAATGAAAAAATAAATTGTCACACTGAATAAAATTCAACTCTACTATAAAGTCAACTAAATATTAAGATGACTGATCCAGTTTTTTCAAGCTTACTTATACTTCTTACAAGGCATCAGAAAAGGTATGAAATATTTCCCATGGTTCCACTGTCCGGGTGACAGTGGAGGACAGGAAGGCCTGGCGTGCTATGGTCCATGAGGTCACGAAGAGTCGGACACGACTAAACGACTGAACAACAACAACAAATGATATTTCAAATGTCTCCAGCAACAGCCTCACGGATCTGGCCAGAAGTCCACTGAACATGGCATCCTGCTTCTCAAAATAGACAACCAAATGCATACAAGCAGATTGCATGGCCACTAACCTCAGTGTTAGGAACAATGTACATAGAAATGAAGCAATTAATATGTTGCAATAAAAAACATTTTCTTGTGGAGGCATTAGAAGCTGTGTTTTGCCAGGTAAGTAATCAGAAAAGAACTTTGCTATGTTGAAAGCAGGAATATGTCCATAATTTTTCCCCGTATAATATGCTTCACCAAGAAGTTTCACCTTAGACTTTTCTCACAAATTTCAGAATGAGAAAATGACTTCATTATGTGGCAAGGTTTACCTTGCAGAATGACAAAACAAGGAAAGCCACACTGTTAAAGAGAGGAAGAATTAGTTGTTAATCTGTTTTTAACACTTAGGGAAAATAATAGCTTACTGTGATCTCAATCCTAGAATTTTAACTTGATCCATATCTACTAATATCTGGCCAGAGTATCACAGCTACCACACATCATTCTTGGCCAGTTACATTTTTTAATTTTGTACAATTTGGCAGAATATTTTGCCCTTTTTTCCTTCCTTGCTTCCTCTTTTTTTAAAGTTAATATTATATACAGAATACAAATACTTCAAAAAGTTATCCAAACCAGGTGTTACCTGGGCTTGGATTCAGATGCTGTTTTCAGTATCAGGACTCAAGTCTTGTGGAACTTGCAGAGATGGCTAAACTGACTTCTTTGATAAGAGAAAAGACAACATCTACATTTATTGCTGACTGGAAACCCCTTATAGACTTTTTGCATGAAACTGAAAAAAATAAACTTTTGATTTGTGGTTTTGATTATTAGAAAACAGATAATAGGAAAAAAGAGCTTTTTTTGTAACCATAGAGTAATAGATAATCTTATAATCATACTTGTATTTGCTGCAAAAGAAATCAGAAGCTTCTTCTTTCTATTTCTATTTCTTTTTATCTCTTATCTTTGCTCTTTTGTCTTTTCCTTTCTTCCTCTTTTTTCCTTTCTTCTTTTTCTTGTATTAGTTTTTATTTTCTTTTTAAAACTTTTAATAAAATTTAAACAGAGAAAAAAGAACTAAAGTCTTGTAATGTGCGAACTGAATATGGATTGCCTCAGAGCATGCACTGACTGCATATCTGAGATTATGGGCGGAGGCTTTTAGGGCACAACAGACTGATTTCCAGGAAAGTTTGAGGCCTAGCAAGTCTCCTATTTAGAAACAAGCCCCCTGAGTACAACTTTGAACTTTATATAGTAATAAAGAGGTCAATAATGCAAACTGCCATATAAAATCTTCCCTGTGTCCACCTTTCCTGTGTATAAAAAAAGTGTTATGTTTGCTCATCTTACACCTCCTATACTCTTGCACAGCTTCCTCTGAGGCTTTACTGCTTCGCAGCAGGATGTTAATTTCCTGTTTTGAATCTGTCACAAATGAATTCAGTCACCGTGGTTAAAAGAAGTGGAAGAAGGAGGAGGGAATAAAAAAAAAAAGCACCCTGCAATGCTGACATGGGGCCTAATCAAGCTCTAATGTTTAAAGGAGGTTATAGTGTTTCCTCACAGAATAGCATGGGAGGAATTCTCCTCTTTCAGATCAATTGTTTACAAAGGACTTCTTTTCTGCCCCACTCCCTCAGCTGCTTCTTTCCTCCTGGTTACATAGAGAGTATAAAGCAAGTGGTATTTGTATTTGGAAAGATGGTTTGCAGTCCACAGGCTGCTTTTTTTTTTACTTGAGCTTTTAAAACTGATAATGGGCCACTACTATAAAGTTTGAATTGTTAATGGGAGGAGGGAATAGAAGAAAGAAAGAAAGAAAGAAAGAAAGAAAGAAAGAAAGAAAGAAAGAAAGAAAGAAAGAAAGAAAGAAAGAAAGAAAGAAAAGAAAAAAAGAAAAGAAAAGAAAAGAAAAGAAAAGAAAAGAAAAGAAAAGAAAAGAAAAGAAAAGAAAAAATATGGATGAGATTTTAATGATGGTCAAATGAAACCAAATTAGTTTCAAAGTATATGCTACATTTCTTTTTGGTTTCTGTAAAGAGGAAACATTCATGTATAGCATTCCTGAAATATCCTCTTCTCTTGTGCTCTTCTATATTAAAAAAATGAAGATAATATCTCATCAGTCATTCTCCTGTCAGTGTAAAATAGGTGGCAGCAGCAGCAGCAGCAACTGTCCTCCTCCTCCTCCTCCTCCTTCCATAAATAAATGACAGCAACTGTTAAGTCAATGTTTTACTCCTGGAGTTGCAGAAATGGAGGAGGCGTCATTTATCTGCTTGCCATATTGGTGGCACAAGAGATATACCCTTGCCTCTTCTAATGGCCTGTGATAAGGCAGTCCTGCCTCATTTTATAAATTAGCAAATGCCATTGATGACATGAAGAGCAAACATCATTGTGAAGCTATACAAGTGTTACAATTGCATGTGGTGACCAACTAATATAGAAGCTCAGGGCAGACCTACATGTTACTCTGGTAAATATAAATTCTCAAAACATGGTGTTTGCCAAGGCAATGTGAATGTGGGATGGTAGTGGGACGTTGGGGGGACTCTCATGCATGCTTTCTCAAACTCCGAGGAAAGGAAGCATTTATTATTACTATTGCTATTATTGATTTACATTTATTATAGCCACCTACCCTGAAAGACTAAGAATTCTCCCCTAATGTCCTCACCGCAACAATTTGCTGAGAGCAAAGAAAGAAGAAGGGTTATAATTGCAATGATTAAATAATAAATCCTTTACTCCACAATCATTTCTACCACACCATTTTCACTCATCTCGGCTTATTTATAAACAAAAAGAAAGAACAGTAGAAAATGCCTCTATAGAGAGAAATGATAGGCAGAAAGAGGGCTAGGCCCTGCTATACATTGTTTAGTTTGCAAAAATACCCCATCTTCTCCTTTGTCTATGAAAGGAAACACAAATCTAGGAATCCCACATTTGCTTGTAACATGAAAGCATGCTTTTAGTGATCCTCTACTAATCCTACTGGTAAAATAGGCCAATGTTATTCCTTTGTTGCACATGGGGGGCTTGCTGAAGGCTGGAAGAATAGCAGTTTGCCAGCAGTATCTAGTGGCAAGGACAGTGCTTGGTTACAGTGAGTGGCTTGAGAAAAACGATCTAAATGAATCTGCACCCAAAATTTGAATCAGTACTTTTCAACTCAGGGCATTGCCCAGTCCTTATATGAAAATGTGGCTGTGATCTGACATGAATCTAATTCCAAATCTCTACTGACTCACTTTCTAGGAGATTTACCAGTTAACATACCATGTGCTGCTGCTTCCTTATAGCAGATGTTCCCAAGCTTTAAATGTTTCATTGTCCTCTCATCCATCAAAGATTTTGGTTCAGAAAAATTTTGGGGGGCTGACTGAATTAATCTTAGATCACTTTGTAACTCATTCTGGTTGAAATATTCATGTATACGTTCTTCTCAGAACAGGCTCCATAATAGAAAACACATTGAGTAAGTCAGCAGTTCCTTGGTTACTCCTGATAGGACTTGGGAAAGTCCCCTTCTGAAACCTGAAGAAAAGTTATCAGCTATGGTCTATGTCTACATGACACACCGAATAAGAAACTGTATTTAGCAAATGCAAGAATCAATTTTTACTCCCATGTGCCATTCTCTAACTCAGCTTTCAGGTATACTGTTGTTAATTGCTATGTGCTGGTCTGTAAATTGGGAGTATGCATTATATAAATGAGCAATATAAAAGAGGAAAAATAAATTCCATGTCATTCAAGCTCAAAACAGTGACCATCTTGGATTCCTTAGCCTTAAAACAGGTGTATTAATGGGGAGAGGAAGGGTAAAAATAGCACTGTGTACATAGTTGCTTATGGAGGATTCTTGTTTGAGATGTTATGCGGATACAGGCAGTGTATATAATGCTGAGTTAAACAAATCAGTGGTTTGAGTCAGTTATAACGCAGCTTCCTACGCATTCCTGGGAGACATGTTGTAATTTTAAATTAAATTTTATACTGTATTTCTGCAACTGTACTTTATTTATAGTCATGAAGAGGAGAAAGAAGATCAGATTTATTTTTAAAAAATCAGTAAAAACAGATTATGGGAGAAGGTGGGTTCCAGGGCTCCATAACTGTTCCTGTGGTAAAGATTTGGGGGTAGAAATGAAGTCCCTGCCTGATTTCCCATACAAGTGAACTAAAGATCTCTTCTGGTTCTTGAGATCATTGTCTGTGGCAACATTCTTCTTCTGATGTCACATCAGACTGCATAGCTGACAGTAATTCAAGACTAACTCTAAAAAGGCTGTGATAGGCATTTCTCTGAGCTCGAGAACAATGAAATGTCTAACATATCATTAAAAGGAATGAAACATATCACCAAAAACAAAGGACAGAAGGAGACATAAGTTTCTAGAAGCTAATTTATATATAATTTATATATATATCAGAAAATATACAGTGTTTTAAATAAAAATGCAATGCAGTATGTTAGGGAAATGACCAAGACAAGGGGAAAATGTGTGCCTCCACAGACAGTTTTCCAATTGCTGATGGACAATTTGAAAACTCTTGCTTTTCAAATTGGATTGGATAGGCTTTCAGAAAGAAGATGCCTTCAAATTTGAGATCTGTCCTCTGTAAAGACAGATAGGGCATATTCCCAGAGCATGCCCGACCCACTTATCCCTTTGGCAACACATGGATACACCAGCTGGATCAAAAGTCACCATTTGGGGAATACAGTATCCTTGTCCACTTTCTTCAAGACACTAGTTTTTCTAGTGAATGATATTATATGGGACTTAGACAGAGGGAGCACACCCCTCTTAGACCTATTAGGTCTTGCAGCAGCATTCCATACAATCAACTGTGGTATCCTTCTGGACTGCCTACAGGATCAGAGGTGAGTAGCATCTTTTTTGGGTTCCATTCTTTCCTGAGTGGGCAGTTTCAATTGGTAATCATGGGTAAGAAATGCCTGAAACCTTGACCCCTCTCTTCCCTGTGCTATTTAATGTATACACAAAACTGTTCAGAGAGATCTCTGGAGAACTGACCCATGCATTTAAGACGAGAGGGGAGGCTTTACCCCTCCCCTGTAGAGGTCAAGGTGGTGGGAAACCAGAAAAAGGTCTTCTCAGTGGTGGCTTTGGTACATTGTAGCAACTCGCCCCATGAGGCCAGGATGGGCCTATACTGACTTTGTTTAAGAAAGGGACAAAAACAGGTTTCTATCCTTAGGCATTTGGAACCTAGAAGTTATGGTTAATTTTGTATATTAATCGATATGCTGTTGTCTTCAAGCTATAAGAACTTTAGAGTATTATATTGTTTACTGTTTATTGTTGTGTGGATTAGAAACCACTGGGAATCTGTGTACAAAGATTGGTAAGGGCATACTACTACTACTAACAACAACAACAACAATAATGTATCCTATTAGCTCTTGAGCATTGTGCAAGAATGGTGAAGAATGGTGGTTAAGGCAACAGGCTAGAAACCAGGAGACTTAGAGTTCTAGTCCTGCCTTAGGCATGAAAGCCGGCTGGGTGACCTTGTGCCAGTCACTCTCTCTCAACCCAACTCACCTCACAGGGTTGTTTTTTTTATTTTTTTATTTTATTAAACATCATTTACATACACATAAATCAACAATAATACAATACAACATACCACGCATATTATACATCATACAATATATTATATAATTTCTAAGTACTTACATTAATATATTAAATACCTTTAAATATAGTACAGCCCTTCCCTCTACCCTTGCTTCTTATGTTCTCTTCTTTACACCTTCTTCAAACTCTATATTCTTTTCTTTCTTCCATACTTCTGACTTCTTCAACAAAACCAAAACGCTCTATTTAACTTTCCACTTTCTGAATGCATTTAAATATTTTTTAACCCTCAACCTTTAGCCCTTTTTCTCCTACTCCTCTCTACATACTTGTACCTTCTAGGATCTCATCTTTCCCTTCTTATACCTGCTCTAACCTTCTCTTCTTTCTGTAGTCCCCTATTCCTCTTTTCTTTCTTTCTTGTAATTTAGCTATGACCAAACAACACAAAACAAAAATAACAAAACAACAAAATAAAATGGACTTCCTACTTTCTCATCAAAAATTTCTATAATAAATTCTACATGTTGTATAATTAATTATATTTACTATTTATACAATTTATACAATACAATCTTATTTACATTGAATTTACTATTTGTATTTTTTGAGTTTTTTCTATGTATCTATAAAATGGGTCCCAGCATAAGTTAAATTCTTCTTGATTCTTATCATTTAATAAATCTGTTAATTTTGCCATCTGAACTAAATCCATTGTTTTTAATAACCATTCCTCAATTGTGGGTATACAATCCTCTTTCCAATGTCTAGCAAATATAGTTCTAGCCGCAATTATTAAATAAAATAGTAATTTCCCATATTTCTTATGTGTCTCAGGTTTTAAAAATCCTAATAAATACATGTCTGGTTCAATAATTAGATCTTCTTCCAATATTTCACATATTGTTTGATGTATTTTTAACCAATATTTTTTGTTTCCTTACAAGACCACCAAAGATGGAAAAAAGTGCCCACTTCTTTTTTACACTTCCAGCATCTGTTAGACAACATATTGTTCATTTTTGACAGAGTGTTTGGCGTTAAATACCACCTATACATCATTTTGTAGAAATTTTCTTTCATATTATAGTTCAATGTGAATTTTAAATCTTTTAGCCACATATTTTCCCAGATTTCAAATTGGATCTTGTGACCTAATTTTTTTCCCCAATTGGACATACATTTCTTTTTTTGTATATTTATCAAATTATTTGAAATTAATATCTTATACATTTTTGAAATTAAATGATCTTTATCTTTCCATAGGACAATGTCCCAATTGTTCGCACTTTCTTTAAATTTAAAGTTTTTATTATCCACTCTGAATTGTTCTTTAATTTGAGCATATGAAAACCAATTACACTTTATTCCATCTTTTAATAAAATTTCTCTTGATTTTAAATTATAATTTGATCCCCCAAAAGTTAGTAAATCTTTATATGTTATCCAATTACCTATATTTAAATTTCCGTACCATGTAAAAGCTTCATGTGGTGAAATCCAAAGAGGTATATTTGGTAAGATTGTATTTTTATATTTATTCCAAATTCTTATAATTGATTTCCTAATGGGATGGTGATTGAATGCTACATTTGCTTTAATTTTGTTATACTATAGGTATCCATGCCAACCAAATTTTAAATCATGTCCTTCCAAATTAAGTAATTTTTTGTCATCCAATCTTATCCAATCTCGAAGCCACCAAAGAATACATGCATCATAATATAATTTTAAGTTAGGAAGATCAAAACCATCATTCTCTTTAGTGTCTTGTAAAAATTTATATTTTATTCTTGGCTTTTTACCTTGCCAGATGAATTTCGCCAACTCTTGTTGCCAATTTTGAAAGGTTTTTTGAGTTATAACAATTGGTATAGTTTGAAATAAAAAAATATTTTTTGGTAAAATATTCATTTTTATTGTTGAAATTCTACCCAAGAATGATAGGTATAAATTTTTCCAAAGTTTTAAATCATTTTTTTATTGGTCCATAATTTTGTGTAGTTATTTTAAAATAAATTTGAATTATTAGATGTTATGTCCACTCCCAGATATCTTAGTTTTTTGACATTTACAAATCCCGTAATCTGTTCCATGTTATGAATAATACTTGGATTCATATTCAAATTTATCATCTTTGTTTTGTGATTATTTATTTTGAGCCCCGCCAATTCACCAAAATCTTGAATTTTTTTTAATAAATGTTTAATCGAGGTTTCTGGGTTTTGTAAAGTTATAACCACATCGTCAGCGAAAGCTCTTAATTTGTAATTTTCTTGTTTTATTTTTATCCCTTCTATTAAATTATCTTTTCTTATATTTTCTAATAAAACTTCTAATACCAAGATAAAAAGGAGTGGTGAAATCGGGCAACCTTGTCTAGTGCCCCGACCTATATAACAATCTTGGGTAGTATCTCCATTTACCACTATTTTGGCAATTTGCTGTGTATATATAGCTTGAATAGCTTTTATAAATTTGTCCCCATAGTCCAATCTTTCCAATATTTTAATCATGAAGTCCCAATTTAAATTGTCAAAGGCTTTTTTGGCATCTAAAAACAACAATAAAATTTGTTTTTCTTCGTGGACTTTAGCATATTCAATTAAATTTATAATAGTTCTAATGTTGTCTTTGATATGTCTTTTTGGTCAAAACCCGATTGATCCATATTTATTGCATCTTGTAAAACCTCTTTTAATCTATTTGCCAAAATACTGGTAAAAATTTTGTAATCTGTATTTAATAATGAGATTGGTCTAAAATTTTTACATAAGGTGTGGTCTTGATCTGGCTTAGGAATTAATATTATGTTGGCATTTGTCCAGGTTTCCGGTATTACATTTCCTGTCATTATTGAATTTAATAATGAATTAAATGGTATTAATAAATGATCTTGAAATACTTTGTAATACATAGAGGTAAACCTGTCTGGACCTGGAGTTTTGCCTGATTTCTGTCTTTGAATGGCATTTGAGATCTCTTGAATAGTTATGGGTTCATTTAACCTGCCTTGATGTAATTTAGATATTTTTTGTAGATTACTTTCTGATAAGTATCTATCTGCCTTTTTTGCATCCAATTGTTGTTTTTGATATAATGTTGTAAAAAATTCATGAAATTTTTTTTAATACTGGTATTATCACTTAATTCTAGCCCTTTATCTTTAATTTTATTTATAATTCCCCCCCCCCTTCTTTTCTTAACTTAAGTGCTAACCATTTGCCCGCTTTATTGGCGTATTGAAAATTTCTCTGTTTGATATACCTCAGGTTTTTTTCCATTTCTTCAGTTGTTAATATTTCTATTTGCTTTTGTAAAATATTGATTTGATTTTTTATATCTTTATCTCCTGCTTTATTTTGCAACTCAATTTCTTTTATTTTAATTTGTTCACATAATTTCATAAATTTTTGTAATTTCATTTTTTGTGTGATATCTGCCTAAAGATATAAAGTGGCCTCTCATATACGCTTTACTTGCGTCCCAAATGGTGTTTATATTTGTATTATCTTTCATATTTAATTTAAAAAACTCTGTTAATTTAATTTTACTCTCTTCTACATATACTTTATTTTTTAGAATAGATTCATTAAGTCTCCATCTATACTGCGTTGCAAATACAGTAGTTTTAAATCTAGTTGTATTGCATTATGATCTGATATTGTTCTCGCCAATATTTTAACATCTTCAATTTTGTTTAGTAAATTTTTTGAAGTCCAGATCATATCTATTCTGGAATGAGAATGGAATCTATTAGAAAAGAAAGTAAAATCTTTAGCATTGCCCATTTTATATCTCCAGGTATCCATCATTTCTAAGTTATTCATGAGTTCAAAAAAAAACCTGAGGTAATTTTCTTTGATGTGCTTTAATATTTTTGTCAGATTTTCTGTCTAGAGATGGGTTAACAACACCATTCCAATCACCCATAATTATCCAATTTTTATTAGGCAGATCTGTTAGACAATTCATCAATGTCTTAAAAATTTTTTCTGATTATCATTTGGGGCATAGACACCTACTAGTATTGTTTTTATATTTTGAATTTCAATTTCAATTAAAATAAATCTTCCTTTATCATCTACTTTTATTAATTGTGGTTTTAAATTTGGTTTAATATAACATACAATCCCATTTTTTTTATTTTCATTTGTTGTTGCAAATTCTAATCCTAATTTTTTATTACTTAACAATTTACTATCTTTACCTCTAATATGTGTTTCCTGCAAACAGATTATATCCAATTTATATTTATAAAGAATATGAAAAGTTCTATTTCTTTTAACTGGAGAGTTCAACCCATTTATATTCCATGAAAGACATTTTACATTATTCATTATCTGATTGGCTGTCTAATTCTTGAGAGCCCACTGCCTGAGCAAAAATTTTGAATTTTTCTGGTATTTTTTCTTTTGGAGGGCTATTTCTTGGTGAAAGTTTAGTATCTTTTTCTAGCTTTCTAAAAAAGTCTTTTGCTTTTCCCACTGAGTTTAATTTAAACCTTTGCTCTTTGTACAGCACATTTACCCCTTCCAAAGTTTCCCATCTATAAATATTTTTTTTCTTTTTCAGGGCTTCTGTCAAAAAATGATATTCTTTTCTTTTTTTCAATATAGCAGCAGGAATTTCTTTAAACATATGAATATTTCTTCCTTCTATATTTATTTTCTTGTCAAAGCTTGTTTGCAAAATCAAGTCTCTTAATTTTTTTCTGCTAAACTCAATCACCAAATCTCTTGCTATATTATGTTCTCTTGCATATCTTGAATTGACCCGATACATTAATTCTATTTCTTCTTCTAGTTGCTCTTTTTCCCAGTCTATCAAATCAGCCAAAGCGTGGGTAATTGTATTTTTAATTTCAATTTCTTTTCCTTCCTTTAGTCCTCTTATTCTTAAGCAATTCTCTTTTTGTTTTAGTTCCAGTAGAGATATTTTATCCAATTCTTCTTCTTTTTGTTTTTCCATTGTTTTCATTTTTTCTTTCATCCCTATTATTTCTGTTTGAAATCTTTGTTCCAAACTGTCTAGTTTTTTGTCCAAAGATTTTTCAAAACCTTGTATTTTTTCTTCAGGTACAGAAGTCACATTAGCTGTAATACTTTGAATGGCTTTCTTTGTAAAGTCCTCAAATAGTAACTTTAGCCATTCTCCTTTATCTTTAGTCAAGTCTGAACTTCTCCTTAACATTTTCTTTGAAGTCATTTTTTGGTTAGATTATATATCACCACGTATAGGACAGTAGTTTAGTCTAATTAGTTTTTTTAAACACAGTCAAAATGGCGATTTTAAATAATTAATTAATAAATAGTCACTTTCACCTACTTTGACAGCAACTTCAATGTCTCAGCCACCTTCTTTGGACCTCTAAACAGAAGATCCTTGATGAGAAAGTTTTTGTTAGTTTAAAGTAGATTTAGTTTTGAATTTTGAAATAGTATGAAAGTGTAGTAGAAACAGCAGCTATCCCAAACGGGAAACAACGAAGACAGTCGCACACCCAGCTTCTCGGCTTACTTTCACTGCTGATCGTCTGCTGGCTGAGAAAGTGAAAGTACCTTGATTGCAGCTTGCTTTTTCGCCGCCGCTGCTCAAAGGCTGCAGGATTTTCTTTTTTTATTGGGTTCGCCCTTATTTTGGCTACCCAGCCGATTTTCCGCTCCTCTGAAACGCTCACAAAATCGACAAACTTTCTTCGTTTCCTTTCAAAAATATGACGAGCTGTTCACCATGCATCCGCTCGCCATTCCTCTACACCGGAAGTCCACCTCACAGGGTTGTTGTTGTGGGGAAAATAGGAGAAGGAAGGAGTATTTGGTATGTTTGCCACCTTGAGTTATTTATAAAGATAATAAAGGTGGGATAAAAATATTAAAAAAATTAATTAAATTATTAATTAATTAATTAAAATTATTAATTAAAATTAAATTAAATAATTAAATTAAATTAAATTAAATTAAATTAAATTAAATTAAATTAAATTAAATTAATTATTAAGAGTCATGGCAAGGCTTTATTATATCAGCATCCATTAGGTAGGCAGCAAGTAGCAGCTGTAGAAACATCTGGGAGGAAAAAATGGGGAAAAAAGCAAAAGGAATACACATAAATTACCCAGGCATATTCATGTTCTCCAGGATCACACAGCTAAGATTGGCAGGCCTCAGAAAACAGGATAGCACAGGGGTCGGCAAACTTTTTTATGCCGGGAGCCATTTTGACATGCTCGAGGACGTTTTGAAATGCTCGAGAGCCAGGGGGCGGGGTTTGCGGGCGGGCAGGAGCCAATCACGTGGAAGGGGGTGGGGGCTCACGGAGGGAGGGGGCGCAGCCAGCGGCTCCGCGAACCCGCCCCGGCCCCCCACCGGGAGTGGCAGAGAAAGAGCTGCCACCCTCCGGCCAGCAGGACGGGCGCGGGAGAGCGGAAGGCTGCACCCTCTCCACCGGGCGGGACCCGCGCCTCCTTCCCCGCCGGCGCCCGAGCGCAGACACCAGCCAGGACCCCGCACGGAAGATGCCGCGCTCCGCCAGCGCCTGACGTCAAGGGCGGGGTGCGGCGCAGCACGCTCCCACCCCATCAAGGGCGGGCGGCGCTGCTGGGGCTCGTGGCGGAGCTGGAGGGAGCGGAGGGACCAGGCGTTCCCGTGGGCGCAGCGCGCGCTCTGCAACCCGCCTTGGAGAAGTGGCCACGGGAGGCCCTCTGGGTTCACACTCCCACCCCATCAATCCCTCCACCCCGCCGTTCGGCATCCTCTCCCCCCGCTAACCCGAGCCCTGTGGCGGCCGGGGGAGCCGAGCCAGGCTCGGACCGGAGGCGGCCAAGGGGAGAGCAGGCGGCTCTTCACCCTGCGCTGCCCTGCCGCTCACGTCCCGGGCGGGCGAGGCAGGGAGAGAAGGGGAGACGGAGGGGCTCCCTCTCCGGCCTCTGCACCCCTTCAGGCCTGTCTCTGTGAGGCCTGGCATGGCAGGGAGGCACTGCTGGCCCGGGACGTGGTGCTGTTGGAGGCGGCGCAGGAGCGGCTGCAGGGGCTGCTGCAGCTGGAGATGGCGCTGCTCCGCGGCATCCAGGCGCTGGGCGAGGGCGTGGGCCCAGGACGCGAGCGGCAGGGCGGTGCAGGGCGAAGAGCCGCCTGCTCTCCCCTTGGCCGCCTACGGTCCGAGCCTGGCTCGGCTCCCCCGGCTGCCGCAGGGCTCGGGTTAGTGGGGGCAGAGGACGCCAAACGGCGGGGTGGGGGGATTGATGGGGCGGGAGTGTGAACCCAGAGGGCCTCCCGTGGCCACTTCTCCAAGGCGGGTTGCAGAGCGCGCGCTGCGCCCACGGGAACGCCTGGTCCCTCCGCTCCCTCCAGCTCCGCCACGAGCCCCAGCAGCGCCGCCCGCCCCGTCCTGCCGCCCGGCAAACCTCCACCGGCTCTGTCCCCCCGCCGACACCGCCCCGGCCAGGCCCCCTGCGCCGCCCTGCCGCTCGCGTCCTGGGCCCGCGCCCTCGACCAGCGCCTGGATGCCGCGGAGCAGCGCTATCTCCAGCCACAGCAGCCCCTGCAGCCGCTCCTGTGCCGCCTCCGACAGCGCCGCGTCCCGGGCCAGCAGCGCCTCCCTGCTCAGTGCGAGAGCCAGGGGGCGGGGTTTGCGGGCGGGGGCCAATCGCGTGGAAGGGGCGGGGGTGAGTTCAGCTGCGGAAGAGCCACACTCAAGGGGCCAAAGAGCCGCATCTGGCTCGCGAGCCGCCATTTCCGACCCTTGGGATAGCAGATACCAAACCCCTCTGTTAATTATGCTAGGCTTTCAAGCATTGTTTCCAAATAGCATTGCTTCAAATAGTATTGAGTTTTGAAGCACATGGGACTGTGAATGTCAAGTTTCAGCATCTTTATTGATTCCCCCCACCCCCTTCATTTCCAGTGAATGCAGCACAGATAAATGTGTCATGGGAATGCAGCAACTATCACTGTGTGCCTTGGTTTTGCCTCTGGCCTAGGAAGTTACCCAAACTCAGAAATTTGTATTTATCTCCAAGTATTAGCTTCTGTTCAGGAAACATCAAGGAACGCTTTAGGTTTTATCAGGCAATTCACATGACAGAAAGAATAACTGGTGAAAGTTGCAAGTTAATGAAGGAGGTTTTCATAGGATTAAAAGGGATCAAATGAGATTATGAGGATACCCATAGATACCCAGAAATGGAAGTTAGAACACTTCCATACTCCCTACTTCCTCAAAAGCAGTTGGAAGACAATCACATATCTTCAAACTGATCAAACTCAAAAACAGAAAACCAAAAACAAGAAATAAAATTCACTGGCCTCAATAAAAAAATCTATCTCTCCACCCCATCTCAAAGGGAAAGAAAATGTTGCTTGTACTCCTGTATTCACATCATTACTTCTGTTCTGTACATTTGCTTGCCTTGGTACAAAATATCCCAGTGGTTCTTATAGGGGAGAGCTCTAAACAGGTGCCAAACCAACTTTCCCTCTGAAGGACCTAAGGGTCAGGAGACATGGACAGGAAAGGAGTTCCTGAAAATGGGAAGACAGATTGCCCACAAGCTCTACGGAACCACAGTGTTATTTACTGATTTGCTGCAACTCTCAAACCCATTCGGTGTCATGGGATTACAGACGTCCAGACCTGCTTTTGAACCAGCACAGAATTCTTTTGTTGAAGAGCCCTTGGCTTCAGCCCTTTGTGTTCTGCCATAAACAGAATGACTGCTCTTTCATTTCTACAATCCTAATCATACATAAAGATGATTATGATTATGATTAAAGATCCATAGGCTTTGATAGAGATCAGTTCTGTGAGTGCTAACTCTTCCAAAGCTGATAGTGTCCAAAGCTGATAGTGTCTGATAGTGTCTTTCATAGATAATGCTAAGTCTATGACCATCCCCAAACTCCAACTTTGGCATTGCATGCCATTTGCCTGTGGTTTATTGTTAAGTTGTGCAAATCCAGCACGGTTTTATGTGCTGATTTCTTCCGTGGCTTCCTCTGGCTGAAAAAGCTATTGGAGATTTGAACAACGCAACAACTTTCAAAGAAGCCATGGACAGAATATTTACAGTCATCCATTCAAGGGAACAAGCCAGTGGGCACACTTGCACATAAGACAGATTTTGTTTCAGTGTGTTGTGCAAATATATCACTCTCTTATGAGTGACACAGAAAGAATGTACTTGGCTACCACTTTGAATGAAACCATTATAACAGATCTTTAAATACAAACACTTACGGATATATATTAGAGGTACAATGGAAAGAAATGAACACTATTTAAATTAATGCTAATAAAAAATCTATAATCCGTGCTTCAGTGTACTTGTTAATAATGTTTCATTCATTTGTTGTTGTTCAGTCGTTTAGTCGTGTCCGACTCTTCGTGACCTCATGGACCATAGCACGCCAGGCCTTCCTGTCCTCCACTGTCTCTCGGAGTTTACTCAAATTCAGGTTCATTACATCGGTGATGCTATCTAACCATCTCATCCTCTGCCGTCCCCTTCTCCTTTTGCCCTCAGTCTTTCCCAGCATCAGGGTCTTTTCCAGTGAGTCCTCTCTTCGCATTAGGTGGCCAAAGTATTTGAGCTTCAGCTTCAGCATCTGTCCTTCCAATGAGCAGTCAGGGTTGATTTCCTTTAGGATTGACTGGTTTGACCTCCTTGCAGACCAAGGGACGCTCAAGAGTCTTCTCCAGCACCACAGTTCGAAAGCATCAATTCTTCGGCGCTCAGCCTTCCTTATGGTCCAACTCTCACAGCCATACATTGCTACTGGAAAAACCATAGCTTTAACTATACGGACCTTTGTGGGCAAGGTGATGTCTCTGCTTCTTAATATGCTGTCTAGGTTTGCCATAGCTTTCCTTCCAAGGAGCAAGCATCTTTTAATTTCATGGCTGCAGTCACCGTCTGCGGTGATCTTGGAGCCCAAGAAAATAAAATCTGTCACTGCTTCCATTTCTTCCCCTTCTATTTGCCAGGAAGTGATGGGACCAGATGCCATGATCTGGGGTTCTTTAATGTTGAGTTTCAAGCCAGCTTTTGCACTCTCTCCTTTCACCCTCATCAAGAGGCTCTTTAGTTCCTCTTCACTTTCTGCCATTAGGGTGGTATCGTCTGCATATCTGAGGTTGTTGATATTTCTCCCAGCAATCTTAACTCCGGCTTGTGATTCATCCAGCCCGGCATTTCTCATGATGTACTCTGCATATAAGTTAAATAAGCAGGGTGATAATATACAGCCTTGTCGTACTCCTTTCCCAATTTTGAACCAGTTGGTTGTTCCATGTCCGGTTCTAACTGTTGCTTCTTGACCCACATACAGGTTTCTCAGGAGACAGGTAAGGTGGTCTGGTACTCCCATCTCTTTAAGACTTTGCCACAGTTTGTTGTGATCCACACAATCAGAGGCTTTAGCATAGTCAATGAAGCAGAAGTAGATGTTTTTCTGGAACTCTCTTGCTTTTTCCATGATCCAGCGGATGTTGGCAATCTGATCTCTAGTTCCTCTGCCTCTTTGAAACCCAGCTTGCACTTCTGGTAGTTCTCGGTTCACATGCTGCTGAAGCCTAGCTTGTAGGATTTTGAGCATAACCTTGCTGGTTATGCTTGTTTCATTCCTAACCACTAATAATTTTTCATGACTAAGACTCCTAAATTGAATTTATTTACCTACCTACCTACCTACCTACCTACCTACCTCTTGGCAGATAGTCTTAGTTGTGCTGAAATATGTAATTGGTAAGATAAAATTTCCTTCATGTCAATTTTGTCTCCTGGTGACTTCATGAATATGTCCCTGCTGGGTTTTTTTTGGCAACAATATGGAAGTGGTTTGCCGCTCCCTTCTTCCAGGATGGCTTTTTAAATTTCTATATCTAGATCAGTGTTTCTCAACCTTGACAACTTTTAACATATGTGGATTTCAACTCCCAGAATTCCCCAGCCAGCATTTCCAACCCATTTTTGTTTTAATATGTGAATCCCACAAAAATCCTCCATATAACTTTTTTTGTGTGGAGTCCTTGGTGCTCTCTGAGCCTTGTTGTTTTCTTGCAGACGTTTCATTGCCAGGCTAGGCAACATCTTCAGTGCAAAAAGGGAGTGGAACTTGCTCTCTGTTTATATACCCTGGCATGTCCTGCCTGTGTTGGTGGGGGTGTTGTACTCTCCTTGGTAGTACTTTGACTGGGTTGTTGTTTACTGCTTGGTTGATTGACAGAGTTAATAGTTCCTTGATTAGGGTCTATTGTGTTGTTTGATTGCTCCTCTGCTGCTAATCTTGCTGTTAATCTTTTCATATCTTGTAGTTGATTGCTGGCCAAGAGGTGTTCTGGTCTTCTGGCTTTTCTATTGTCTCTTATGAATGGTATGTAAATGTTGTTTATCTCTATGTGTCTATTGATGGCTGCTTTGTCTGAGTGCCAAGCTTCCAGGAATTCTCTAGCATTTTTGGATCTGGCTTGGTTTAATATGCTCACAGTTTCCCAGTTGAAAGTATGGTTAAGTCTGTCTATGTGTTGTGAGATTAAGGAGTTTTCATCATGTCTTCTGACTGCTAGTTGGTGTTCATGGATGCGTTCTGCTAGTCTTCTGCCAGTCTGTCCTACATAGTGGCTGTTACAGTCCTTACACTGTATTTTGTAGATAACTCCTGTATTTTCTTCTTGGGCTACTGGGTCTTTTGGTTTACTTACGGTGTTCTGAAGGGTTTTGGTTGGTTTGTGTGCTACGGTGATGCCATGTGGTTGTAACAGTCTATTAGTAGTTTCTGAGATGTTTCAGATATATGGCAGTGTAATCCTTTTCATAGCTTCTGTTGGTTTTGCTGTGGTGGGTTGAGTGGTCAGGCACTTTTTGATAAAGTTGCGTGGATATCCATTTTGCTGGAAGATGCTATATAAGTGGTCTGTTTCCTTTTTCTGGTGTTCTCTGTTGCTGCAGTGTGTTTGTGCTCATCTGAATAGTGTTTTTACACAGCTCCTCTTGTGGGAGGTAGGGTTATTGCTTTGGTAGTGGAGCACTTGGCTAGTGTGGGTAGATTTCCTGTAGACTTGTTTCTTCCAGTTGATCCTTTTTTATTATGACGAAGGTGTCATCTACATACCGGATCCATATTTTGTGTTGTATGTGTGGGAGTGCTATCCTTTCTAGTCGTTGCATTACTATCTCTGCTATGAGTCCTGAGAGTGGTGATCCCATAGGTGTTCCTTTGATTTGTTGGAATATTTGTCCATCAAACTGAAAGTAGGTGGTGAGGCAGAGGTTGATGAGGTCCATGATTCTGGGTATTTTGAACTTGGTGTATCTAGTTAGGTCAGGTGTGTTACGTAGAACTGCTGCCATGGATTCAATCACTAGTGCTTGGTCTATGGATGTAAAGAGTGCAGTGACATCAAATGACACCATAATTTCGTCTTCATCTATTTTTATGTCTTTGATTTTCTGGAGGCACTGTCATTGGCGATCACTCGTAGCCGAGTAAGATTGTCTTCCAAAGGTAAAATTTTAACGGTGGATCCGTAAGTGGTTATAAAGGCCAATTCTAGATCCGCACAACCTCCCACAATGAGGGCATAGGTTTCCGGGTGGGAGACGGACATGATGAGGGTTTGCCTGACGTGCCTTCCTTTTAGCTCTTTTCTCCTTTTCGCCCTGTACTCGTGCTTCTTCAAAGTCCATAGCGCCATTAATAAAGGATGACCTCCAATTGAAACGCTCATGAGTTAGGGCTTCCCAGTTCTCAATGCTGATATTACATTTTTTTAAATTAGCTTTGAGAGTATCTTTGAATCTCTTTTGCTGTCCACCAATATTACGTTTTCCATTCTTAAGTTGGGAGTAAAGTAGCTGCTTTGGAAGACGATGGTCAGGCATTCGAACAACATGACCGGTCCAGCGAAGTTGATGTTGGATGATCATTGTTTCAATGCTGGTGGTTTTCACTTCTTCTAATACGCTAACATTAGTCCGCCTATCTTCCCAAGTAATTTGCAGAATTTTTTGGAGGCAGCGTTGATGGAATCTTTCAAGAAGTTGGAGGTGGCGTTTGTAGAGGGTCCATGTTTCACAGGCGTACAGAAGGTTTGGTAGTACAATGGCTTTGTAAACAAGCATTTTGGTCTCCCTGCGAATGTCCCGATCCTCAAACACTCTACGCTTCATTCGGGAGAAAGCTACACTCGCAGAGCTCAGGCGATGCTGAATTTCAGTGTCGATGTCGGCTTTTGTAGATAGATGGCTGCCGAGATAAGAAAAGTGATCGACATTTTCTAGTGACACACCTTTAAGCTGGATTGATGGTGCTGCAGAGGGATTGGTTCGAACTTGCTGGTAAAACACTTTGGTTTTTTTAATGTTAATCAAGAGGCCGAGCTTTTCATATGCGTCTGCAAAGATGTTTAGGATAGTTTGAAGATCTTCCTCGGAGTGTGCACAGACTACGCTATCATCAGCGTATTGAAGTTCTATAACAGAAGTTGCAATTACCTTATTTTTTGCTTTCAGCCTACTAAGATTAAAAAGCTTTCCATCTGTTTGATATATAATTTCTACACCAGTAGGAAGTTTCTCTTCAACAAGGTGTATAATCATAGCAATGAAGATAGCGAATAAGGTTGGAGCAATAACACATCCCTGTTTAACACCGGATTCCACTTTAAATGGATCGCTTTGAGAGCCATTGTTATTCAGGATTGTTGCCATCATGTCGTCATGGAGTAACTGCAAGATGTTCACAAATTTATCAGGGCATCCGATTTTCAGAAGGATGGTCCAGAGAGCAGTACGATTTACAGTATCAAAAGCTTTAGTCAGATCAATAAACGCCATGTACAGAGGGCGGTTTTGCTCCTTGCATTTTTCTTGAAGCTGTTGTGCAGTGAAGATCATATCCACTGTTCCCCTGGAAGGGCGGAAGACATTTTGCGTTTCAGGGAGGATGTCTTCTGATACAGATAGGAGACGGTTTGCAATGATCTTTGCCAGGATTTTGCCTGCTGTGGCTAGAAGGGAGGTGCCTCGATAGTTTCCACAGTCTGTTCTATCACCCTTTTTAAAGAGAGTGATAATTATGGCATCCCTAAAGTCTGCTGGAATCTCCTCCCTCATCCAGATTTTTTCAATGAGCTTATGAAGTTGTTGTGTAAGTTCAGGCCCGCCTTCTTTAAAGACTTCAGCAGGAATCCCATCCACTAGCTTTGTTATTTTTCATTTGTTTAGTGGCTTTACTGACTTCCTCCAAACTAGGGGATACTGCAAGCTCATTTCTTATTTGTTTTTGCGGGATTTGCAAGAAGACTTCATCAGCCACAGTAGAGTGACGATTAAGGAGATTGTAGTAATGCTCTTTCCAGCGCAGTGCAATAGACTCTTTGTCCTTTAGAAGTTTAGCACCATCTACTGAGCGTAAGGGATTTGTACCATGGTTTGTTGGTCCATAGATGGCCTTTATGGCATTAAAAAAGCCCCGTGCATCATGAGCATCTGCAAAATGTTGGGTTTCTTGGGCTTTTTTTATCCACCATATGTTCTTAAGTTCTCTAGTTCTTCTTTGGACTTCTGCCTTTGCACTGGCGTAGATTTTTTTCTTAACGGCACAGTTAATATCTTTTTACCATATCTGGAAGGCTTTCCTTTTCTTGTCAATAATATATTCAATCTCACTATCGTTCTCATCAAACCAGTCCTGATGTCTCTTAGTCTGGTATCCGATAGTTTGTTCACAGGCTGAAATAATAGAAGTCTTCAATTTAATCCAGTGTTCCTCAACATTTTCAGGAAGTTCCATAGGCAGATGTTCCTTGAGAGTTGATTGAAAGCAAGCTCGTTTAATAGGATCTTGAAGGGCCAGTGTATTCATTTTACGCCTTGGTTTTCTTCCTTGGAGCCTACGATGAGGGACAATCTTTATGGTCATCGTGGATCGAATTAATCAATGGTCTGTCCAGCAGTCATCGGCGCTCGTCATGGCTCTGGTGAGAAGTACATCACGGCGATCTCTAGCACGGACAATTGCATAATCTAAAAGATGCCAGTGCTTCGACCGTGGGTGCTTCCATGATGTTTTAAATTTATTTTTCTGGCGAAAGAGTGTGTTAGTAATGACAAGGTTATGCTCTGCACATTTAGTCAGAAGTAAGATTCCATTCATGTTGCTGTTGTCAACTCCTTCTTTCCCAATGATCCCTGGCCACAAATCAAAAACATGCCCAACTCTTGCATTGAAATCGCCCAGGAGGATAATTTTATCTTCCTTTGGTATCTCTGATAAGATGGTGTCCAGCTGGGTATAAAATTTTTCCTTGATATCCTCATCTGCATCTAGTGTTGGTGCGTAAGCACTTAGGATAGTTGCCTGTTGGTTTTTGGCGAGTTTTATCCGCAGAGTTGAGAGTCGTTCGTTAATCCCAGTGGGAACTTCTGACAAGAGCTTCACAAGGTCGTTTTTGATAGCAAAGCCTACCCCATGTATTTGTCGTTCTTGTTCAGGCAGTCCTTTCCAAAAGAAGGTATAACCTCCTTTTTCTTCCTTCAACTGTCCTTCTCCTGCTCTTCGAGTTTCTTGGAGTGCTGTTATATCGATATTAAAACGTCTCAGCTCCCTTGCAATAATGGCAGTCCTACGTTCAGGTCGTTCACTATCCATATTGTCTTGCAGTGTCTGTATATTCCATGTTCCAAAATTCATGTGTTTTTTACAACCGCTAGATGGTGACTCCACTGGTCGCGGTAATCCAGTCAGGGAGAAAATGAGGCAGACTATGTTTAGGGCACCTTTTCTAGCCCCCTCCCCATATGGGGTGAGCAGAGTGGATCCTAAATAGGGCTGCTCAGTCGTGGATACAGCTGCCGAACTACTCAACTGCCTCGATCCTTGAGTCAGGGCGACTGAATCCGTATCCACCGCCCATGTGCTGGTCCATGACTAGGAGCTTCCGGATTTCACAGTCCTGCCCCCGTTGCCATTTGTCAATCGCCATGGGACTTTTGGTTGTTTTGGGTTTGGTGTGGTTGGAAGATGCCTGTGCGTGAATTTGTTTTATGTGTGGAGATCGGTGCACAATGATCAGCACACAACCTTCACAGAAAAAGGCTCTAATCCAATGGCATGGATACCATGACGGTTGGTGACCTTTTGTCTGCTGTAGCCTTCATCCGCATTCGCAGCCGTTGTAACAATACACCTTGTTATCTTCCGCCTGTTCTGCCGTTGAGGACTTTCTTGGATCGTTCTTTGTCTGGTTCCTCCCCCTGGACTTTACCGCCATGGGTGACCCTACCAGGATTACATGACTCCTGACGGCTTCGCTCACAGGGTTCATTGGGAACACACAAGCCCACTCACCACAAGGTGACGATCCAGCGAGTGAGTGGAGGCACTGTAGTGGGGGGTTGATAGAGTATTCACTCTCCTCTGTGAGATGCCCCAGTTTTCTTGTAAGTTCTTTAGCTATGTTGTATGTGGGGGTCCCTGGTAATGATACAATTGGACGGAGTGGTATGTCGGGCTTGTGTATTTTGGGAATACAAATATTCTCTTCGATTGGTACTTTTAAAAAAAAAATCATATAATCTCCCAAGCATGAATTGATCAGTACCTGCATTTTAAAATTTCTTTTCAAGCTAAGAAGAACTGCACTGCATTATTCAAAGAAGTGTGATATGCAGTAGATATTTAACTTGCATTAGAGACAAGTATGGGAAATACCGATCAGGCAATAGTTCATATTAGAATTTACAAAAAACTGTATTCCTCATGTATCAGTATTTGCTAGTCCATACAGTAAATCTGTTCTTCACTCTGATGCATCAGAACTGACATATGGTCATTATTAAAACTGAGTTTTATTAAGATGTTCTCTTTTTCTTTAGTTTTTGCCCAACTGCAGTCTACACAGTTCTTACGACTAAAACAGTCAAAGTTGGATTGTATTTGCTAGCTTGTTATCTACCAGCTACCCTCTCTGAGCATGTTCAGGCATTAAATATAACTGTTCTTTAATTACTGAAGGAAATGACATTTTCTGTTTTTGGTATATGCTTAGCATGAATTAATTTTAATTGTTTAGGTAGTCTTTGCCAAAGAAACCAAACATTTTAAATGTTTGGGTCTGATATTGTTGTAACGTCTGTCATTTATTTCATCATTGCTGCAATCTCCACTTGCATTCCATGACAGTAATCAGTTTGTTAAAAAAAGAACATTCACAATAGCAACCATGATTATATGCAATCTATTAATTTACCATTTAGTAATCAGTTACTGGGATCCATCATTTGAAGTGTAATTATCACTTTAACAGAATTTTGTTGTTGTTATTTATTCATTCAGTCACTTCCTACTTCGTGACTTCATGGACCAGCGCATGCCAGAGTTTCCTGATGGCTGTCACCACCCCCAGCTCCCCCAAGGTCGAGTCTGTCACCTCCAGAATATCATCCATCCATCTTGCCCTTGGCCGGCCCCTCTTCCTTTTGCCTTCCACTTTCCCTAGCATCAGCACCTTCTCCAGGGTATCCTGTCTTCTCATTATGTGGCCAAAGTACTTCAGTTTTGCCTTTACTATCATTCCCTCAAGTGAGCAGTCTGGCTTTATTTCCGGGAGTATGGACTGGTTTGATCTTCTTGCAGTCTAAGGCACTCTCAGAATTTTCCTCCAACACCACAGTTCAAAAGCATCTCTCTTCCTTCGCTCAGCCTTCCTCATGGTCCAGCACTCGCAGCCATAGGTTACTACGGGGAATACCATTGCTTTAACTATGTGGACCTTTGTTGTCAGTGTGATGTCTCTGCTCTTAACTATTTTATCGAGATTTGTCATTGCTCTCCTTCCAAGAAGTAGACGTCTTCTGATTTCCTGGCTGCAGTCAGCGTCTGCAGTAATCTTTGCGCCTAGAAATACAAGGTCTGTCACTGCCTCCACTTTTTCTCCCTCTATTTGCCAGTTATCAATCAAGCTCGTTGCCATAATCTTGGTGTTTTTGAGGTTTAACTGCAACCCAGTTTTTGCACTTTCTTCTTTCACCTTCCTCATAAGGCTCCTCAGCTCCTCCTCGCTGTCAGCCATCAAAGTGGTATCATCTGCATATCTGAGTCTGTTAATGTTTCTTCCAGCAATTTTAACTCCAGCCTTGGATTCATCAAGCCCAGCACGTCGGTCGCATGATGTGTTCTGCATACAAGCTGAATAGGTAGGGTGAGAGTATACAACCCTGCCGTACTCCTTTCCCAATCTTAAACAGTCTTAAACAGATTCCTCAGGAGGCAGACAAGATGACTTGGTATCCCCATACCACCAAGAACTTGCCACAATTTGTTATGATCCACACAGTCAAAGGCTTTAGAATAGTCAATAAAACAGAAATAGATGTTTTTCTGAAACTCCCTGGCTTTCTCTCTCTTTTTTAAATATATTTTATTAAGTTTTGAATGTACATAATTAAAAATTGGAAACAGAAAAAGAAATAGAAATACAAATCAAAGAGAGAAGAAAAAAGGTGTAGTAAAGCAAAGAAAAAAAAGAAAAAGATGAAACAGAAATTAGTCAACTTCCGATTTATCTCTGGTCAAGGTAATTTAAAAAGTTTATCTTACATGCTAGGTCTATATATAACACTGAAAAACATTTCTTGTCTAATATATCAGTTTATATATATTTTCATCTTCAAATCCCCATATAAGCTTTGCCCCTCCTGTATTTCGCAAATAGTCCATCAATGGTTTCCACTCTTTAAGAAAGTAATAATTTGAATTTTCTTTTAACAAACATGTCAATTTATCATTTTCTGCCTTGTCCATCAATTTTAACATCCAGTCTTGTATCATAGGTGTAATCTGGTTTTTCCAATTTTGTGCATATACAAGTCTTGCTGCTGTAATCATGTATTGCATAATTCTTGTAAATTGTTTTCCTATTTGTTCTTCTAGTATTCTCAATAAAAATAATTCCGGTTTAAATGGAACTCGAATTTGTAAAATATTCTGCATCAATGAGTGTATCTGAGTCCAAAATTTCTTTACAATCTCACATGTCCACCACATATGGTAAAAAGACCCCTCTTTTTTTTTACATTTCCAACACAAGTTGGAAACATTCCCATACATTTTAGCAAGTTTTTGTGGGGTCATATACCATCTGTACATCATCTTATAGAAATTTTCCTTCAAGTTGTAACACAGAGTAAATTTTAGTCCTTTAATCCACATTGTTGCATTTGAATATTATGACCAATATTTTTTGCCCATTTAATCATGCAGTCTTTGACTTGTTCCTCTACCATTTCACCTTTTAACAGTAATTTATACATTTTAGCAATTAAGTGATCATCTGTCTCACATAGTTGTATCTCAAATTCCGATTTGGTTTGTTCAAATTCAAAATCTTTTTTATCTGATTTAAATTTTTCTACAAGTTGCATGTAAGAAAGACACTGAAAGGTATATCCTTCTAAGGCCAGTTCTTCTTTTGATTTGGTTATGTATTGTCCTTGTTCTTTTTTAAAAAAGTCTTTGTAGGTTAGCCATTTGTCTTTAGTTCTTACTTCTGTTCTATGAGATGCTTCTTGCGTGGAGATCCATAAAGGTCTTTTATAACATAAAGTTCGTTTATATTTATTCCAAATTCTTAACAAAGATCTTCTAATATAATGATTTTTAAAGTCCACATTAACTTTTACTTTGTCATACCACAAATATCCATGCCATCCATATCTTAATTCATGACCCTCCAAATTCAATAATTTTTCATTTTTCAGAACTATCCATTCTTTAATCCATACCAAGCAACAAGCAGCATAATATAGTTTCAAATCCAGTAGACCTAGTCCTCCTCTTTCTTTTGAATCTTGCAAAACTTTATATTTTATTCTTGGTTTTTTCCCTTGCCAAATGAACTTAGAAATATCTCGCTGCCATTGTTCAAAAGGTTCTTCTGATGCCAATATAGGTAATGTTTGAAAAAGATATAAAATTCATGGCAAAATATTCTTTTTAATTGCTGAAATTCTACCTAATAATGATAATTGTAATTTTTCCCATTGATCTAAATCTTTTTTAATATCTGTCCAAAGTGGAATATAATTATTCTTGAACAACTTAACATTTTTAGATGTTAAATATACTCCCAAATATTTTACTTTTTCTTCCATTGAATATCCCGTTATTTCTTTCAATTTCTCTTGTTGATGATGGTCCATATTTTTAGTCAAAACTTTTGTTTTCTGTAGATTCACTTTAAACCCTGCTAACGACCCAAAGTCTTTCAATTTCTGTATCAATAATTCAATTCCATCTAGTGGATTCTCCAAAGTAATGACTAAGTCGTCAGCAAAGGCTCTTAATTTATAAACTTCTTTTTTAACTCTAATACCATGAATACCATCATCTTGTCTAATATCTCTAAGTAAAACCTCTAATACCAATATAAACAAAAGTGGAGATAATGGACAACCATGTCTTGTACCTTTTTGTATTTCGCATGGTTTACTAAATTCTCCATTAACAATTATTTTTGCAAATTGGGGAGTGTATATTGATTTAATCCATTTAATAAAATTTCCTCCAAAATTCATATTTTCCAATACTTTAAACATAAAAGGCCAATTTAAATTGTCAAAGGCTTTTTCAGCATCTATAAATATCAAGGCAGCTTGTTTTTCATAATGTTGTTCCAAGTACTCCAATACATCCAATATGTTTCGGACCTTGTCTCGGATTTATCTTTTAGGTAAAAATCCAGCTTGATCTTGATGAATAAAATTCTTAAGAGTATTTTTCATTCTTTCAGCCAATATCATTGTAAATATCTTATAATCATTGTTCAATAAAGATATTGGTCTATAGTTCTTGGTTAAAGTTAGGTCTTGTTGTTCTTTTGGGATCAATGTTATATGCGCTTCTTTCCAAGTCTCTGGCATGTTTCCTGTTTCCAAAATCGAGTTCATAGTCTTCTGCAAGGGTAAACATAGTTCATCTTCAAAGCATTTATAATAGGCTGCTAACAGGCCATCCGGTCCAGGTACTTTTCCACTACAAATTTTCTTAAAAGCCTTTACCATTTCCTCTGTTGTTATAGGATTATTTAATAGTAGTCTTTGTTGATCATTGAGAAGAGTTAATTTTTGTTTACTCAAATATTCATCAATGTCGACTAAATTAACATCTTGTTTTTTATATAATTTTGAATAATAATCATGAAAAGCTTCTTGTATATCTATATTATTCACCATAGCTTTCCCTTCATGTTGTATATTAGAAATTAGATTATTTTGTCTTTGTTTCCGCAATTTATAAACTAACCATCTACCTGGTTTATTTGCATATTCAAAATATTTTTGTTTTGTAAATTTCATTTGAGTCTCTATCTCTTGTGTCAATATCATTGACATTTGTTTTTGTAAGAATTTAATTTGAGTAAGCAAAGTATCATCCATTGGCTTATCTCTTAAACATGTCTCTTTACTTTTAATTTCATCTAAAATCAATTGAATTCTCTCTTGTTTCTTTCTCCTCATTTGAGCATTATATTGGATAAAGTAACCCCTCATATATACTTTGCTGGCATCCCATACAATTTGAATATTGGTGCCTTTGTTTAAATTCAATTGAAAATATTCTCTTAAGTTTTTTTTACATGCATCAACTATGTCATTTTTCCGAAATATTGACTCATTCAATCTCCATCGGAATACATTCCGTTTTCCTTTAACAGTCAACATTACTGGATTATGATCTGAAAGAGTCTTGGGTAATATTTCAACTTTGCTAATGTCCATAATTAAACTTTTAGATATCAAGATCATATCTATTCTGGAATATGATTTAAATCTCTCTGAATAGTACATATATTCTTTAGAAGTCCCATTCATAAGTCTCCAAATATCTTGTAAATCCAACATCTCCTTTAAATCAAAAAAAGTTTGCGGCAATTTTCCCTGTGTATGATTCACTTCTTTTTGTGAGTGTCTATCCATCTTACCCCATTCCAATCACCCATAAAACACCAATTTTCATAGGTTAGGTCCAAAAGTTTATCCATCAAGTTTTTATAAAATACTCCTTTGTCCATATTCGGTGCATAAAGTCCAACAACCAGTGTTTTAGTTCCTTGTATATTAATTTCAACTGCAACGTAGCGACCTTCATCATCAGTTAATATCAATTTTGGATTTAACTTTGGTTGTATATATAAGACTACCCCCTTAGTTTTTTTATTTCCAGCCGAAATGAATTCTTCTCCAAATTGTTTTTGAATCAGATATTTGGTATCTTTTTTACAAATATGAGTCTCTTGTAAACAAATTATGTCCAATCTCAATTTTTTCAAAAAATGGAAAATCTTTCTTCTTTTCTGTGGGGCATTGTTTCCATTGATATTCCATGTCAAATATTTGTAATCCATAGATGTTTTGATATTTAAAATCCCCTTTTCAAGTCCAAACCTGCGGCTCCCTTCTCAGATAAGTCTTCACTCCTTTCTTTATCTTTTGATGTCTCTCCTCTTTCTTCCAAGTCTCCAGATGGCACACTCATTTCTGTCTTATATTTTTCTAAAAATGCTTTTGCTTTTAAAATGGAAGTTATTCTGAACCTCTGCCCTTTGAACATAAAAGATACACCTTCTAATTTCTCCCATCTAAATGGGATATTGTGTTGCTTTAATTTGTCTGCAAGGAAGGAGTAATCTCTTCTTTTCCTTAGTATTCTCAAAGGGATTTCTTTTAATACAATTACTTCTTTCCCTTCTATATTTAATCTAATATTATAATGTTTCTTCAAAATTTGCTCTTTTACAACTTTTCTCACAAAGTATATCAATATGTCTCTAGGAACGTTATTTTCTCTAGCATAACATGAATTCCCTCTGAAAATTTTATCTATTTCCAAATCTAAACATTGTTCTTTTATCTCTAAAAATTTAGCCAATACAGAAATGATCCTTTCTCTTACATCTTCATTTGCTTGTTCAGGAACTGCTCTCAATCTCAAAATATGCTCCTTCTCTCTCATCTCTGCTAATGCTGTAATATCTAAACTGTGTTCAATTTCTTTGGTAGCATGTTCTGAATTAGTCTCTAATTTTTGTATCTGACCTTGCATATCTTTAAGTTCTCCTGACAGAGAGTTCACAACTTCCTTAACTGTCTGTACTTCTTTTTTGAATTCTTGTTTTATCTCCTGGGTTATTTCTTTTTTCATATCTTCCATCTTCTTATCCATCTTTTTGTCTAAAGATGCAATTTGTTCTTCCATCTGCTTATTTTGTTGACGCAAATTAGCCGTTGAATCCTCCACTTTCTTATTTAATGCTGCAATTGCTTCAAGGATTTTTTTTCATTTCTGATAGTGGAGTATCCATTGATGGTGCAGGTGTTGCAGGCTCTGTAGATGCTCTTCCAGTCTCTTTTTCTTTATCTTTGTCTCTCCTCCTCAGTGCCATAGACGCCATGGTGTGAATAATTTTCCTGTAAGAGAGGGAAAAAAAAGAGGAGAAAAGGAAGAGAAGAGAGGGAAAAAATAAAAAAGGGGAGGGAGGCAATATGTGTTTTAAAAAAGGGGGAGACTAAAAAATTACAAAAAGTAAAAACAGTCCTTTAAAAATAATTGTCATCATAATTCATTTGTAATCCATTAGATGTATAAGTCCATGTAAATTCAAGAACAAAAGATAAAGAGGCAGATAGCAACTTTTTTCTACTGTAGTCAAAATAATAATGGAAACGATAAACAGTTCCAAGGTTTCTCACGCCCACTTGTAACTCTTCAATCCAACCAAAAGTAACTGAAGAAAAAAGAATTATATAAAATATATAAAGGAAAGCTGCAGTAATCCAAGTAACTTCTTCACCCAAAGTACATATTAAACAGTCAGGTTTCTATATAAAAAGTCCAAACAAAGCATAAAAATTTAAAAAAGGGCTTATAAAAGAAAAAAAAAAGGAAAATTCTTTCCCAGAAGTAATCACCAAAAAAGCATAAAAGGCAGAGTGTTAATTATTCCATATAAAATCAAAATCCAAGTAAGATAATTCCAAAATAAAAATGCATTCAATTGCCAATAAGTAGAAAACTTAAATCAAAGTAAAAGTAAAAGGAAAGTCACTTTCATTTGTGGCAAAGTCAATTAGCTTTTCATTCCCACCGTTTAACAGTCCTTGACAGGAAAGAGTAAACCACCAGCAATTATATATCGAGTCCAGAGATAAATCTTAGAGCTTAATAAGGCAAATAATATTTAAAACTAAAAAGTGCATCTAAAAGGTTGGGTGAGGAGCTACTTATCTTATTCAGATTCGCAGCTTCCGCAGAGCTTCATCGCAATTCCAGCCACCTTTTGCCGCTTCAATCTCCCTTCCCCCGTGGTGGAAATACGGGGGTCGGAAGAGAGCGGCAAATCCGGCGACCCATGTGAGAGATCTTCTGCTCACCCTCGCTTCGAGGGTGATTTTTCAGCGATTTTTTTTCTTTTCAATCGCCGCAAACGGAAAACCGCGGAATTGAGGCTAAGAGCCTCGGTTCGTCGCTCCGCTCACTCCAACACCCGGAAGTGGGAAAAAAAAAGAAACTCCCTGGCTTTCTCCATTATCCAGCAGATATTGGCAATTTGGTCTCTAGTTCCTCTGCCTTTTCTAAACCCAGCTTGTACATCTGGCAATTCTCGCTCCATGAATTGCTGGAGTCTACCTTGCAGGATCTTGAGCATTACCTTACTGGCATGTGAAATAAGTGCCACTGTTCGATAGTTTGAACATTCTTTAGTGCTTCCCTTTTTTGGTATGGGGATATAAGGTGATTCCAATCTGATGGCCATTCTTGTTTTTTCCAAATTTGCTGGCATATGGCATGCATCACCTTGCCAGCATCATCTTGCAAGATTTTAAACAATTCAGCTGGGATACCGTTGTCTCCTGCTGCCTTGTTATTAGCAATGCTTCTTAAGGCCCATTCAACCTCACTCTTCAGGATGTCTGGCTCTAACTCACTGACCACACCATCAAATCTATCCCCAATATTATTATCCTTCCTATACAGATCTTCCATATATTCTTGCCACCTTTTCTTGATCTCTTCTGCTTCTGTTGGGTCCTTGCTATCTTTGTTTCTGATCATACCCATTTTTGCCTGGAATTTACCTCCAATGTTTCTAATTTTCTGGAAGAGGTCTCTTGTCCTTCCTATTCTATTGTCTTCTTCCACTTCCACGCATTGCTTGTTTTAAAATAATTCCTTATCTCTTCTGGCTAACCTCTGGAATGTTGCATTTAATTGGGCATATCTCCCCCTATCACTGTTGCCCTTTGCTTTCCTTCTTTCTTGGGCTACTTCCAGTGTCTCAGCAGACAGCCATCTTGCCTTCTTGGTTTTCTTTTTCTTTGGGACGTTTTTTGTTGCCGCCTCCTGAACAATGTTGCGAACTTCTGTCCATAGTTCTTCCGGGACCTAAATCTAGTCCCTTAAATCTATTCTTCACCTCCACTGCATATTCCTTAGGAATATTAGTGAGCTCATATCTAACTGATCTGTGGGTCTTCCCCATTCTCTTTAGTCTGATTCTAAATTGTGCAATAAGAAGTTTGTGATCTGAACTACAGTCAGCTCCAGGTCTTGTTTTTACCGACTGTATAGATGTCCACCACCTTTGGCTGCAAAGGATGTAGTCAATCTGATTTTGGTGTCAACCATCTGGTGAAGTCCATGTATAAAGTCGTCTTTTAGGTTGTTGGAAGAGAGTGTTTGTTATGCACAGTGAGTTGTCTTGGCAAAATTCTATCAGCCTATGTCCCGCTTCATTTTGTTCTCCCAGAGCATGCTTACCAGTAATTCCAGGTATCATTGACTACCCACCTTAGCATTCCAGTCTCCTGTAATGAAAATAATTACAAAATAATAATCTTTTTGGTGTATTATCCAGTAGGTGCTGCAGTTCCTCATAGAACTGATCTACTTCTACTTCTTCAGCATCTGTGGTTGGGGCGTATATTTGGATCACTGTAATGTCAAATAGCTTACCCTGAATTCGAATTGAGATCATTCTATCATTTTTTGGATTGTATGCACTGCTATAGCCACTTTATTATTAATTATGAAGACTACTCCATTTCTTCTGTGGTCCTCTTGTCCACAGTAGTAGATCTGGTGGTCATCTGATGTGAAGTGGCCCATTCCAGTCCATTTCAGTTCACTGACACCCAAACTGTCTATATTTAATCTTGCCATCTCACCAATAACCACATCCAATTTGCCCCGGCTCATAGATCTTACATTCCAGGTTCCTATGGTGTGTTGATCTTTAGAACATCGGATTCGTCGTTCACCACCAGCACCGTCAGCAGCTAGCCGTCCTTTCGGCTTTGAGCTAGCTGCGTCATCACATCTGGGGCTAGTTGAACTTATCTTCTGTTCCTCCCCAGTAGCATTTTGACCATCTTCCGACCTGGGAGTCCCATCTTCCGATGGTATACCGACATATCTCTGGTTGTACTGATCCATTTAGTTTTCACGGCAAGAATACTGGGGTGGGTTGCCGTTACCTTCCCCAGGGATCATATTTAGTCTGAACTCTCTGCCATGACCTTCCCGTCTTGGGTGTCCCTTCACGGTTTAGCTCATGCCATCATTGAGGTGCTCAAGCTCCAGCACCATGACAAGGTAACGATCTCCTTTGCTGGAGTTTAACAGAATACTTGCAACCATGTAAATAAATCTAATATTTACCTCAAAATGTTGCCCTTGATTTGTGCCACACAATATATCTACTAACAGTTAAGGAAGAAATGGATTCTCAGGGCTCAGCCCATTGAAAAACAATTCCATGGAGTTTTTCAAGCATAAGGAAGACTGGGAAGCCAGTAGGTGTTTTGACTGGGTCAGAAACATTGGAGGATCAACTGGTATGGGGAAGGTGAAAAGTTTGGTTTGCATGTGTAAAGCTAAATACAAAGTAAGCATTAATTTTTAGACGCCAGTGATTGCTCACCACCAAAAGCAAGCTGTCAGTGCAATACACAATAAGAGAGGAAGAAAGGGGAAAACAGAAAAAAGAATGAGAAGAGAGAAAGACATGAAAAATAACTATTCATATTTAATCCCAGTAAGAAATTAATGAGGATTTGAAGATCTGAGAACCAGCCACATTCAGCGGTTAATTAAAGGACATTTTTTGGCCTGTTTCAATTTATTTTGTATTCCACAGACAGTTCGGATTCAGTACTGAAATTTGCCACAGCTGATAAGAGCTTATATGAGAATAGGCACAATACAAAATCCAAGGAATTCAATAGATAAATTAATTTCAAAATTACAAGAATATGGTGACTTATCAGGATTTAAAATTAATATACAGAAAACCAAAATGATAAACTTAAATATGAAAAAAGAAGAGAAAAGTCAATTAGAACAAATAACAGATTTTAACCACATACAGGTTTCTCAGGAGACAGGTAAGGTGGTCTGTTACTCCCATCTCTTTAAGAATTTGCCACAGTTTGTTGTGATCTACACAATTGAAGGCTTTAGCATAGTCAATGAAGCAGAAGTAGATGTTTTTCTAGAACTCTCTTGCTTTTTCCATGATCCAGTGAATGTTGGCAATCTGATCTCTAGTTCCTCTGCCTCTTCGAAACCCAGCTTGCACTTCTGGTAGTTCTCGGTTCACATACTGCTGAAGCCTAGCTTGTAGGATTTTGAGCATAACCTTGCTGGCATGTGAAATGAGCGCAATTGTACGGCAGTTTGAACATTCTTTGGCATTGCCCTTCTTTGGAATTGGAACGTAAACTGACCTTTTCCAATCCTGTGACCACTGTTGAGTTTTCCAAATTTGTTGGCATATTGAGTGCAGCACTTTAACAGCATCATCTTTTAGGATTTTAAATAGGTCAGCTAGAATACTGTCATCTCCGCTAGCTTTGTTGTTAGTAATGCTTCCTAAGGCCCACTTGACATCACTATCTAGGATGTCCGGTCCATGGTCAGTGACCACACCGTCGTGGATATCAGGGACATTAAGATCTTTCTTCTATAGTTCTTCTGTTTTAAATACAAATAAAGAAATGGAAAGGCTGCAAAAATCACATGCTCTTCACTTCTGCTTTTCTTTCATAGTGCTGGCAAGATGCTGAAAACAGTAGAATGCTCCATGGTTGGAGCCCTTTGGTGAGGGTTTTAATTACTCTGTATATTTCCATTATGTTCTCCTTTCCTCACAAAGTTTCTGACTCCATCTGCTGATAGCCCTGGAATCTCCTATTGTTCAGGAAGTTCGGGTGCATAAAACACACCCTTAATTCAAAGCCTATGAAGAAAACTTCAAGCATTAAAATTCATGGCTTCATTGTATGCGTAGAATGGAGACATCATGCATTAGTGCTGTATTTCTCCCCTCCTCTTCTACCATTTCAAACCCTTAAACAATATTTACAAGCTACTTGAGCTTACAGTATTCCCACTTTTGGTTGTGTTGAAAGCAGCCTTGCAAAGCTGTAAAGACAATTTATGACTCTGGTGACAAAATACATGTACTCATCCGTCTGGCTTACTATAAAACCCATGACTGTTTAAAAGATAGTAATACTAACCCAATGACAAAGGATGCATGAAATTCTGCCAGACTAAGGAAGAAAGGTGGGGGTATTGCTTTGCCTGCCTTGTCTTATAAATAGCTCTCATTAGCTTTGGTGAGAGAACAGTGGCTCCTGGCTGAAGTATTTGAGCTAGACATATGGGCTAACTGAATGATTCAGCTAATTTGCTTACAGGAGAGGTTGCTCTGTCCAATTTCTACCCCATAAGAATTCATTCTAAATCTGATTAGGAGTAACCACATCAGAAAAAATGTGGTTTCTTCAAATAAATATCACATAAAAATTTCTGACGTGCATTCCTCCATGATCCTATTCAGCTATAAGCAACCCCCCACCCCAATTTGTAATGGCATAATTTAATATCCTAAACTACCATTCGGAATTTACACACTGCTGATATAAAGTAAGAAGATGGATGGAGCAGAAAGGATATTTTGCCAGGAATGTGTATGCTTGATAAGAAGAGATAATAATATTTGGGCACAATATTGGTCATGCGGTTGGTACATAATCATGAAATTAGAGGCAGAGAGAATTGCGTATGAGGCTGGATTTGACACCGGGCTATCAGAGCTCAGCACTGGATTTTATTTGATATATTGTGTCATTTCTGGAAGATAATGTAAAATAGCAATGAAGAGGAGAATGCCTCTGAATGTACACAGAGTATCCTTCTCTTATCACTGAGTAGGCATAGTGTCCTGGTCCACCCACTATTCTGACATCAGAGGAAATAACCTCTAAATCAGCATGAAGAGGTCTAAGGTATAAGGTACCTTTCCTTTTCTTCCTGAAATACAACATTTGTAAAGAAGAGAAGAATTATGGACTGAAGGAAATGGAAGAAAAAGAATATAAAATAGTTAAAGAGAAGTTAAACAATAGACTGGGCGTCCCAAGCCTACAGCCGAGCTTCACCATATAGAGCAGTGTTTCTCAACCTTGACAACTTTATGATGTGTGGACTTCAACTCCCAGAGTTCCCCAGCCAGAGATGTACTTTCAGACTTGCAATATTGATGTCAGCCCTATGAGGTAGTCCAGGCAAGGAACTCCAACCATAAATACTAACACTTTTGTTTTGTTGTTGTTCAGTCGTTTAGTCGTATCCGACTCTTCGTGACCTCATGGACCATAGCACGCCAGGCCTTCCTGTCCTCCACTGTCTCTCGGAGTTTACTCAAATTCATGTTCGTTACATCGGTGATGCTATCTAACCATCTCATCCTCTGCCGTCCCCTTCTACTTTTGCCTTCAGTCTTTCCCAGCATCAGGGTCTTTTCCAGTGAGTCCTCTCTTCGCATTAGGTGGCCAAAGTATTTGAGCTTCAGCTTCAGCATCTGTCCTTCCAATGAGCAGTCAGGGTTGATTTCCTTTAGGATTGACTGGTTTGACCTCCTTGCAGTCCAAGGGACTCTCAAGAGTCTTCTCCAGCACCACAGTTCGAAAGCATCAATTCTTCGGCGCTCAGCCTTCCTTATGGTCCAACTCTCACAGCCATACATTACTGTAGGATTTTGAGCATAACCTTGCTAGCATGTGAAATGAGTGCAATTGTATGGTAGTTTGAACATTCTTTGTTTGTTGTACTAACACTACCTTTATGGTAAGGTTACAGTAACAAAATCTTGCAAGTCTGAAAGTACATCTGTCCCCCTTCACCTTTACAGTCTAAGAAACATTTGCCCCTTCCCCATTGCTTCTGTGGGCCATGCTGCTTCTTATCTGACCATTTCCTAGTCTTCTGTTCCTCTTCCTCCTCCTCCTTCTGCCTCTCAAGGACATTCTTACAGACCATTGCACATATGCATAATACATGGTAGAGATGCCTAAAGTTTTAGGTAAACCTTTATAAAGGTAGGTTTTGAAAAAAGTGAAGTCTTTGGTAATGTTATTCCCTAAGTAGAATAACTTTAAAACTGTCATTTAGAAAAATTTTAGAAAAATCTTGAAAAGGAAATACAATAATTGCTGATAATTTGATATTGCATTGCTCTGTCAGCTTCCTTTGAATCTCTGAGGCAGGCAGGCTAGATAGCAACCAGATTTCTTTTGACCCATTGATTTTAATGGATCTGCTGTAAGTTTGGATTTAGCCTGATGGATGTTTGTTTGCTTGCTTGTTTAAAACATTTATGGATAGCTTTCTATGGAAGTTAAAGCAGCTAGCATCAGGCAGGGTAATGTAATTGTCATGAGAAGGCTGTTTTTATTTCATTGAAATTGTGCCATAGAAAAGCCTCTGCTTGTAACTGACAACAGAAATAATTCTCATTGGCAGTAAGTGCATTTGAACAGTGAAAGGAATGACAGGGGACATGCAAAATGAGACTTCTGGAACTGACAGTCTCTACTTCATCGCCAGAGATCTGTGAGCAGCTTGTCTTTGTCTGCCTCAAAGTGTTCGGTTGTTATTCATTGCTCTTTTACAAGGCCATTGCCAAAACTAGACTAATGTAATGTCATGGAATTGACGATTGGATCCTAGTATTATTACAAGCAACTTTGAGACAGTTGTTTCACTCTAAGACATTATTTTCTGTAGGTGTGTGAGAGAGAATCTAAGGGTATATCTTGAGTGGTAATTTCTTTCCTTGCAAAACTGTGGCTTTATGGACTAGAACTAAGAGAGTCTTACTAGTATTCTTGAGGTATCTGGGAAACAATGACAAGTCAAGTAGTATAAAAATGATATATGTTTACAGTGGAAACCTAGGTGCCCACAGGAGATTTTCAGGAGAGATGTCAGTGACTCTCTCTCTCTCTCTCTCTCTCTCTCTCTCTCTCTCTCTCTCTCTCTCTCTCTCTCATCCATCCATCCATCCATCCATCCATCCATCCATCCATCCAGAGTATATATATAAAAAACTAAAGTTGGAGAAGTTTAAAGTTGTCCCTTTCTGGTTCTCCTGGCATGATGTGGAACTAATATATTGAGAAGCTTACATCTGATTTGTATATCAGGTCTATCCCTTCTGTTATTTCTCAATCAGCAGATTTGCTGCCTATTGGTTTCCTATACTCCACCCAACCCTTAATTAACTGCACTGTTGCAAAGGTCAGATTCACAGCCTCTGGGATTATATTTTTCTAAAAAACTCACCTCTAACATACCAGGAAAATTTATTATACTTGAGATTCACATTCACTGTTCTTATCTTGTCCCCCTTTCCAAACTACACTGTCTCAGCCACAGTCCTGTCCCTTGCTCTAGGGCTATGCACACAATTCTGAAGGATGCTTTATTTGTAGTGTTGCTGTGACTGAAACACCCATCCAGATCTTCTCTCTCAAATACCAAGGTGGCCACCGCCTTCTGAAAGCTTGATGAGGCCACTTCAAGGGCCATCTGGTGATGTCTGCATATGTGAATGACGCTTTTTCTTGCCACCACTCTCAGCAGAAGTGTTTTATGTTGCTGAACCTTCAGGAGAATTCTTGTGCCTTGGCAGATTTGGAGCATCCCTCCAAGTGGTTTGCATTGCAGTACATAAAAATAATGGAGGTTATTTGTGATCCCTTATTTATTTATTTATTATTTTATTTACGGTGTTTGTAAATCACCCCAAACATGCCAAGGCAGGGCAGCATAGGGTGTTATAGTGGTCCACCTAAAAGTTACTAATGTTATGAACCACTGAGAGCTGGTTATATGTACAGTCTTTTGAAATAAGAGCAGCAGAATCTATCTCTTTCACAAAGTTCTCCCACACTGTACTTCTAGCACTCCAAGGGAGTATTTAGATACCCTTAACTAACCATTCCTTGTCTCCAGTGGAATTTAAATTCATCTGTTCGTATTCACACTATTCCCTTATCCTGTCCCCACTGCACCCAAATTACTCCTGTGTTTCTCCTGAAATACTCAGCTCTTGCTTTCATATAACAAATTAAACATAAGCGCACGCGCGCGCGCACACACACACACACACATATATATACATACATACACACACACACACACACACACACACCTTTTGACAAACATTCATTCTTTGCAATATACCACCTTAGGTAAAGGTTCCCCCCGCACATTTGTGCAGTCATGTCCGACTCTAGGGGCCGGTGCTCATCTCCGTTTGTTAGCCGAAGAGCCAGCGTTGTCCAAAGACCCTTCCACTGTCATGTGGCCAGCATGATGCACACGGAACGCTGTTACCTACCCACCGAAGTGGTACCTATTCATCTACTTGCATTTGCATGCTTTCGAATTGCTAGGTTGGCAAGAGCTGGGGCGAGTGCGGGAGCTCACTCCGTACGCAGGGCTAGGGATTCGAACCTCCGAACTTGCAATCTTCCGATCAACGAGCCTGGCGTCTTACCCGCTGAGCCACCACGCCCCTTAATATACCACCTACTACCACTATATTTCTAGCACCATTTGGACATCTTAAAATCTCTCCATCTATTTTTCCAGATTTAGTGCCTGTTCTACCAAGGTGCACAGATTCATCTATTTGCTCTAATTCTTTTTTATTTATGCATAACTAGCAATCATTCACTTCTTTCTCTATGTCAAATACAGCTACCTTGGTTTTATTTTTTTAAATAAAAAAATATTTTTAAGAACCATACTCCTAGTGTGGCCTTGTGTGGACTGCATTTGCACACTCCTTCTTGTACCAACATATTTATTTATTTATTATTATTCAAATTTATCAGCGCCCATCTCTAGAGCAGTAGACTCTGGGCAGTTTACAATAATAATATTAAAATTAAAACCTATACATCTTAAAATACAACATAATTATAAACAGAAAAAATCCAGAGGATGGTGAGATCTTAAAAGGAGGATATTACTAAGCTAACTACCCCCAGGAGTAACTATTACTTCCTTCGTCCCAAGCAAGGCGGCAGAACCAGGTCTTTAAAGACCTCCGGAAGGCCAGGAGTGAGGGTGCCCGCCTCACCTCTGGGGGCAAGATATTCCACAGGGCGGGTGCTATTGCAGAGAAGGCACACCTCCTGGACCCTGCTAAATGAAATTCTTTTATTGATGGGGTCCGAAGTATGCCCTCCCTGCATGACCAGGTGGGGCGGGTAGATGTGGTCGGGATGAGATGGTCACTCAGATACCCTGGGCCCATGCCATGTAGGGCTTTAAAGGTGATAACCAACGCCTTGAATTGGACCCAGAAGCAAACTGGTACCCAATGCAGCTCGCGGAGCAGCGGTGTTACATGTGCTGATCTTATAGCACCCGTGACTGCCCGTGCGGCTGTATTCTGGACCAGCTGAAGCTTCTGGATACTCTTCAAGGGTAGCCCCATGTAGAGCGCATTGCAATAATCTATATGGGAGATGGCAAGGGCATGAGTGACTGTTCAGAGGGCCTCTTGATCCAGGAAGGGGCGCAACTGGCGCACAACCTGAAGCTGTGCAATGTTTATTTGAAGGAGTGCATTTTGGCTCCATAAAAATGTTATTGGGGTGGGAACCTAGTTCATTTTCTGGTAAATGGAGGTTCTGGGAGTGGAGAAGCATGGAAATTTAACTCTCTCCTTACATTACATTGCATGAGAACTGATAAAAAAAACCACAGGAGAATTTCTGTGCATAGCTTTAATGAATATTGTTGCTTCCATTGCTTCTGCCATTAACTTGATTGGTTGAGAATGATTGGTTGACAATTCCTTCTCACCCCCCCCACCCCTGTCCCAAAGTTCAAACACTGCTTTCAAAACGGCTAAGTAGCTTGTAGCAATATTTTAATATTTTAATTTTTTTTGTGCCTTTGTGTCAGTCTTGACAAGTCCATGCAATTTTCTTGGCAGGATTTTTGGAATTGGTTTGCCATTGCCTTCTTCCAAGGGCTGAGAGAGAATGACTGGCCCAAAGTCACCCAGGTGGCTTCATGCCTAAAGCAAGACCATAGTCTCCTAATTTCTAGCCCAGTGCCTTTAGCCACTACACTAAACTGGCTCTCATTTTTAGAATTAGAATCTCAACATGTGACTTGAATATTTATGGATTCCCATTACTTGGAAAAACAAATAAAGTTATTTTGGGACTATGATCTGATCAAGGCATGAAATATTTGAGCTTTAGGAATGAAGTTCTTCCAATCATTCAGTCTCTGGCTGATAGATTCTATGTTCTAGGCAACATAGATTTTATGTTTTAAGCAACATAGAACTGTGGTGTACAATGGAACTCAAATAATGGGTCATGGGCAGGTTGAGTTCCAAATGAAATCTATCAGTTGGAGATATAAAAAAGGAGATGGAGATCAGGAATTCAATTCAAAAGAATGGCCACATTCAGTGAACATGGTATCAAAGATATAACCAAAGTCTGGGTTGAAAAGCAATCAGCATATCTTGGACCCAATGTATTTTCAAGATCATTACATGTCTTGCTAGAGTATGGAATCAAATCATTCAATAACAAAGAGGACTGATACTTTCTCTTCCCATTATCAGATCATACCGTGCATGATCAAAGTTACTGCATGCATTTTTCTCCACTTCTGAGAAGATTTTGTCCAGAGGCTTATAGATCAGTTGGTATTTTGGTTGATCTGAAGGATTAACTTGCTGCTGACCTGCATGTTTGAATTCTTGCATGCAGAATGTCCCAGTTGAGCTTCTTTTATTCCTAAAGTGGGCAAGGAGAAGGATTTAGGGGAATAGGATTGAGAAAGACCCATGTGTGAAAATTGCTGCCAGATGGAGAAGGTAATATTGGGAAACACACATCAATATTTTAACTTAGAAGACAGTTTCATATTCTTTCATATATTGGTAGACAGCTAGAATAAATTCCAAAACATCAGCATAATTGTTGTTTCACACTATGTTCCATAGCTTTATTGATGAATGTTTTTTCTCTAGGGAAATTTGGATTTGTGGACTCATGCACAGAGGAAAATTCACATTGTTTCTAAATTAAACTGGTATAAAGGCATTTTAGAGCAATGATGGTAGCAAAGTCAGATTTTCTCCCATCATTGTTTTTATGCAATACCATTCAGATTCATTTGTTTTTTCTGATGGATTTTCTCAAAACCCATTCAGTGATGTATAGAAGGCCAAGGGTCTGGTGACCATGCTATGACAGTGGATGTGCGAAGTCTTGAAAAAAATCCAGCATGCTCCCTGATTCCCTGCCAAAATTAGCTTATCCGTCAGGATTAGATGAACAAAGAAATCGACCTTTTTACAGATGGTGGTGCAGAAGCTGCGTAGGAACTTGGATGTGCTGACACAGTTGAGATGGCAGAGATGCCTTGAGTGTTTACTGTGTGCGCTGAAAATACACTGTATGAGAAATCCCCTGTCTATAGATTTCCCAGACAAGACAGTTGCCCAGCTAACTACAGGATGAGTCTGTTCTGGCTGTGACAGCTGCAGGAAACTGTGATGCAGCCCTTGACCACTGTTGACTCGAATGTCAGGTTTTTCCTTCAGGGTGCTATGTGTACAGGGAAAATGGATCTTCCCTTCCATAGTCCTAAATTATCTCTGCTTAAATCAGTGTAAGCAATAATGCAGTTTTAGACTCAACAGAATAGTCTGACTACTTCTCACTTCACTTTATCACTTTATCACTTTATCGTCATATTCATCCAGATAGTGTTGATATCTGAAGCAACAACTTCAACAGATCCTGCAAGTCCATCAGACTGTCTGCATCACCATGTGTCTTTTTCAGTTCATCCTTTTTCAGTTTCTGTTGGTTGTAGCAATTTGAGTGGGTGGGTTCCTCTTTGTAGCTTGCCAGGCACAGCTTCAGAGTTTCCATCCTCCAGGCTTTTCCTCGTCAACATTTTGCCTGTCCTGGGTGGCAGAGGGTCTGCCTTTTGAGATGCTGGTGGTTGTTTGGCTCTCCTCAGACAGATCTTGCCATAGGGTGTTTCCTACCCCCACCTCTTGAAGGAGTTGATGTCAGCTACTTCAGTGTTTTGAAATCCAGAATGAGGAAAAACAGTATCATTAGGAAAAATGTTATAGCTTAGCATCAATGTCCAATTACACATGAGTAATAGCCAGCCAAATCCAAGCAAGAGCCATTCCAATTAAAAGGCCTTTTTCTGGGATGCCCTGGGCATGATATTTGCTAGGGGAGACAGAAGGTATGAAGATCAGCCTTGAGAAACCTCCGGTCCATAGGAGTGGATAGGAGATTCTTATTTGGTGACCATAATTTTTCAATTTGTTTCTTTCCTTAAGATCAGCATTGTCACCATTTTCAAAGGAGTGGAAAAGAAATTCATAAATGCAAAATATTTCTCACCTGAATATAAATATACTGTATGTAAGTATGTGGAGAGAGAAAGAGAGAGTGAAAGCGTATTTATGTATACAACTGCAAGCTCTGTATTTTAGAATAAAAGCGTTCTTCTGGAATCAAAACTGAAATAGAAATATAATATATTGTCATATATATAGAAAAAGTTATATAGCATATGTCTATATTTACACAGGTTCTCAAAAGACCAGGAAGAAGTAATTAACATTGCCCTAAATTATACTTTGAAAACTCTCATAAATTCTTATAGCAAAAGCCTAGGATTAAATGGTATTTTAAAAGGAAAGCTTGATAGAAGGAAAATACAAGTAAAGCACAAGTAAAAGAGCCAAGCTAAATATTGGCAGTTTATACAACGAATAAATTGAACAATCTGTAACCTATAGGGCAGCACTCTCAGTGCTGATTTATTAATAAGTAGTTTTATGACATTTTTCAGATGAGTCATATATTCTAATGATAAATTCCAAGAATAATAGCAGCAGGTTGAAGCTGTTGCTTCCTATAATTTCACTATATAACCAAATATTCTGGCTTCAGTATATAATATGCAATTTATTTATAATCCATTTTGGAAGTATTTAAATATGTTAATGAAAGCAATGGTAAATATGGAACATGAGGTTGTAGGCTTCCTCCATCTTGCCAAATAATGCTATATGTGCTGTACAACGTTCCTCATTAGGCCTGTAGGAAGTAGCCTTGATTCACTTGATTCACCTTGATGAAGAAATCTGCACCACAGAGATAATTTCTTCTTTTCTGTAAGGTGAAGTAATGTTAGTTATCTGAACAAGACTGGTCACATCATTCCAAAGCCTTGACCAGCCATTCTAATAGCCAAAAGTGGCTTTCAGTCAGCTCAGAGGCTTCTGCACATGTGCAAGAGCTTCTTTGAGCTATGAGATCTGACAGAGGAAGCCTTGGAAGAGAAGCCAAGAGAAGTCACTTTGCTTTGTGCAACAGCTTCATGCAGGCACATCGCTTGAGCTTTTGTCAAAGCAGAGCATCCTTCTGAAGATCTGCACAGCCCAACTCTTTACACATTGTATTTAAATTTACAACTTGTGCTTTCCTGTAGAAGAGTGAGTATAATGTAGTAGTTAAGATGGTGGACCAGAGCTAGAGTGATTCATGTTCAAGCCTCCATTTCACCACAGAGTACAACACATGACTTTCAGTGACAAGTCCCCAAAGCATGACAAATCCTAGATCAATGGTGGGCAACATCGTTTCCTTAGCAACTGTCAGGCGTTGTTTGTTCCACTTGACTTAATTTTTTGCATGCAAACCACCATCTTCTAGCATCACCTTTATTTACACAAATGCCTCTGGGCCCCACTTAAACTTTCTTAGAAAATAAAAATGGTGGTTGGTGGTAATCCTGTATTGAATTTGGAAACGATGTCCAGAAAAGAGGACAAAGGTAAGCTGGAGTGGTTAAAAACATCTTGGTCATTAGAAGCAAAGATGTTTAGGATAGTTTGAAGATCTTCCTCTGAGTGTGCACAGACTACGTTATCATCAGCATATTGAAGTTCTATAACAGAAGTTGTAATTACCTTATTTTTTGCTTTCAGCCTACTAAGATTAAAAACTCTCGATTAACATTAAAAAAACCAAAGTGCTTTACCAGCAAGTTCGAACCAATCCCTCTGCAGTGCCATCAATCCAGCTTAAAGGTGTGTTACTAGAAAATGTCGACCACTTTTCTTATCTTGGCAGCCATCTATCTACAAAAGCCGACATCGACGCTGAAATTCAGCATCGTCTGAGCTCTTCAAGTGTAGCTTTCTCCCGAATGAAGCGTAGAGTGTTTGAGGATCGGGACATTCGCAGGGAGACCAAAATGCTTGTTTACAAAGCCATTGTACTACCAACCCTTTTGTATGCCTGTGAAACATGGACCCTCTACAAATGCCACCTCCAACTTCTTGAAAGATTCCATCAACGCTGCATCCAAAAATTCTGCAAATTACTTGGGAAGATAGACGGACTAATGTTAGCGTATTAGAAGAAGCGAAAACCACCAGCATTGAAACAATTATCATCCAACATCAACTTCGCTGGACCGGTCATGTTGTTCGAATGCCTGACCATCGTCTTCCAAAGCAGCTACTTTACTCCCAACTTAAGAATGGAAAACGGAATATTGGTGGACAGCAAAAGAGATTCAAAGATACTCTCAAAGCTAATTTAAAAAAATGTAATATCAGCATTGAGAACTGGGAAGCCCTAACTCATGAGCATTTCAATTGGAGGTCAGCCTTTATTAAAGGCGCTACGGACTTTGAAGAAGCACGAGTACAGGGCGAAAGAGAAACGAGCTAAGAGGAAGGCACATCAAGCAAACCCTCATCATGACCGTCTTCCACCCGGAAACTTATGCCCTCATTGTGGGAGGTTGTGCGGATCCAGAATTGGCCTTTACAGTCACTTATTGATCCACTGTTAAGATTTTACCCTTGGAAGACAATCTTACTCGGCTACGAGTGATCGCCAAGAAGAAGAAGAATTAGAAGCATTGATGGAAAGCCTTTTAGTAAATGGGTGTTTTGTAACTCCAATGCTGTCAATATTCCAGACGTGCCCATTGCCCCAAAACCTTGTTAACCCTTGTCTTAGACCTTTCATAGGGATCTTTCAGCCTTCAAGAGAGGTTTTCCTGGGAACACCTGTGGATGCAGTAGAGAGGAAATTTTTACCCCTAATCTAGAAACAGATATGTAATAGAGAAAAGCCAACATTTCTTGTTTGTTACATCTTTTATTTCAAACTCATTATTATAGGTTTGGTTAAAAGTTTTTCATACACAGTATTTATATAAATATTAGCAAATTCTCTGAGACCATTATTACATCTGCTGTGGCTTGATATTTCTGTAGTAATTCAAATTGTATGGAAACTGTGTGGTGGAGCAGCTAAAGGCAGAAAAATATTAGAAAAAGAATTGGCAATAGAATTGCAAAGCTTGTAATTCAAGTGTTCCATGATATAGGTGCATGGTATGTTTTTCTAAAAAATCTTGTTAGGCATCCTTTTCATCTCATTTCAAAAAGAATATGGAGAAGGCTGGCAACTGAAGGTAGAGAAAACCACAATTAATATCATTCACTATTAAAAGTATAGTCTGCTTTTTGTTTTGGACAAAAGTTTACTGAGGGAGAATGAGAGATTTTGCTATTTGGGAAATAATTATTCCCTTTCAAAATCAATCAAACACCAAAAAGTGATACATCTGTATAAATATAGGTTTTCTGGACAAATAAAAGAAAGTAGCTTCTCACACACAGTTTGATCTATCAAGGGATACAGTTGTCACATGATGATGTGATAGTAGCTGTCACAGAGCTTTCCAAACTCTGTGTTGGGACATGTTAGTGTGTCGGCTGCAGTGTCTGGGTGTGTCGTGGCGGCTGCTGCCTCTGAGCCCTGCCAGGATTCCACGCAGGTCCCAGTGCCTGCCTTGTGCCTTGCTGCCTCCAAACCTGCTGTGATTCCGCGCAGGTCCTAGTGCCTGCCTTGTGCTCTGCTGTAAGAGTGTGTCGCGAAATGATGCCCTGCTGTAAGAGTGTGTCGCAAAATGATGCATGTCTAAAAAGTGTGTCACCAACATGAAAAGTTTGGAAAGCTCTGAGCTATCACAACTTGAGGCAATGTGAAATTGATGAAATTTCTATGAATTCTTGTGATAGTTCACTCAGTAGCTGGAGATGATACTTCAAAAATCCTGCATTTGTGCCTGGTCCCAGACAATACATAACCAACAAAACAACACTGATAATACATAGTTGTTAATTGTGTATCATTTTGTATTAAACTCTTGGAAGGATTAGATACAGAGGGGAACCAGAATGTGAAAACAACATCATGGCATCACAATCCAAGCCCCACTCCTTTAATACATACATTGTGATGTCATACACATGTATGAAATGGATGGAATTTTAACATTATGCTGTGCAAGCTCCTGTGGACACTTCTGACAAAATACCTGACAGTGGGTCAGGGCTGGGCAGTCTGTAGCTCCACATGTGGTTCTCAAACACCTTTGTCATTTCTGACTATACTGCTGAATTTCAGTAGCACAATTGCTGAAAATTGGTGTGTGTTTCCATCATTTTGAGGAACGAAGCCCAAAAACTGATGTAAGACATAATATTTTGTTGTTGTTTATTCGTTCAGTCGTTTCTGACTCTTCGTGACTTCATGGACCAGCCCACGCCAGAGCTTCCTGTCGGCCGTCACCATCTCCAGCTCCCCCATGGTTGAGTCTGTCACCTCCAGAATATCATCCATCCATCTTGCCCTTGGTCAGCCCCTCTTCCTTTGCCTTCCACTTTCCCTAGCATCAGCATCTTCTCCAGGGTATCCTGTCTTCTCATTATGTGAAGACATAATATGGACTTATAAAATTGACTGCTGAATTCTTCTTAGGATTTAGGCCAGTGTTTCTCAACCTTAGCAACTTTAAGATGTGTGAACTTCAATTCCCAGAATTCCCCAGCCAGCAAGCTAGCTGAGGAATTCTGACAGTTGAAGTCCACACATCTGAAAGTTGCCAAGGTTGAGAAGCACTGATCTAGGCTCTAGGCTCTATTCATGTACATGATATGCCTTCAACCCTCCAAACGTTAAATGCAGTCCCAGCAATAAAAAGTAAGGTACTCCTGGCATAAAATAACACACTCTTTGGATTTTGGCATAGGTATATTCTACCCCAAACAGAATTTGAGCAAAATATTCAGGTTACTAGTTTGGGTATATAGTGTTACAAGATCCAGTGGATTTTGGATAATTTGGAAAAGGGCTGATTGTGTCTGGTGTGATCAGTGGGTGATGAAAGGGACATGAAAGTGGGACATGAAAGGAGCCTCAGGCATCCCCCGGGCAACGGTGATGTCACCGGCAAATCCTTTCACTACAGAAGCGCCTTCTGACATGGAAAAAAAAAAGTGGGTGATGAAATGAACTGTTTCTGGCTATGCTGAAAGCTGGAGGAAGTAAATTGTTCTCCTAGAATGTTCCAATGGTTTTTGGGCTGAGCTAGAATTCCATAACTCAAGTTTCTGTAATTTACATCATGGTCAGCAGATAAACAGTCAAAAATAAACAGTCAAAAATTTAATAGTCTAAAAATTGATATAAGAAATGATTAAGAATGAAAATTAAAAACCCACATTACCACCCAACTGGAGGCTTAGAATGAAGGTCTGAGTAGATCTTGTTTGATATTTCTCAACATGATGCTACATCTTTCGGACGTGCATCATTCTACGGTAACATGGTGAAAGCATCTTGCTGATCTAAGTTGCTCCACTTCTGCAAACAGTCAAGACAGAGCTGATCTCCTTCAGCTGTTTGCTTTGGCATGTACTGTATATAAGCCACTTTTACTGAATAAAATAAAGCACCTCATCTTCTTCACTGATTAGGAGAGGAGCATCATGGTGGGAATTTATTACAGAACACTTGAAGTATCAGAAGATACAGATGAGGTCTTTCTGCATCGGATGACTACCCTTTTGAAGATGCATACAATAATGATAGTGGGAGATTTCAATTATTCTGACATCTGCTGGAAATGTAACTCTGCCAAGAGTCAGAAGTCTAACAAATTCTTGTCCTGACTCAAGGACACCATTTGTCATAATGGGTCTGCTATCCTGGACCTAATTCTTACTCAGTGCCGGTTCAAGGATATGTGGCGCCCCTGGGCCACGTTGACTAATGACATCACCTCCCGCTGATGTGAAGATTTGCATTTTTACAATGATTTGGAAGGAAGGAGAGATGACAATGGCACCGCCTAACTTTTGGTGCCTTAGGCCAGTTTCTACTCAGCCTTATTTATTTTTATTTATTTATTATTTAAATTTGTATTACCGCCCATCTCATCCAACCAGGGAACTCTGGCCTTAGCTTAAAGCTAGCTCTGTTCTCACTCAGCTAAGGAAGTGAAGGTGACTGGAATCTTGGGAGGAAATGATCGTGTCATCTTTGAATTTGTGATATTCAGAGGAGGAAGAATTGAGAAGAATCAGGCCTACATACTGGACTTTCAGAAGAGTGAGTTTTGATGAACTCTAAGGGAGGGTAAATCAGATCCATGGCTTCTTGACATCTTGAAGGAGAAAAGTGTCCACGAAGGAGGGGAGACCAGTGTAGCTACATGCAGAGCTCTCTAAAATGCTGAAGAGAGAGAGGAAAAAAGGACATATATAGGAAATGGAATGAGGGGCACAACCAAAGAGAAATACAACGTAGTGTCCAGAAATTGTAGCAACTCTGTCAAAAAAGCTAATGCTCAGAATGAGTTGAGGCTTGGGAGAGATACCAAAAAATAACAAAATATGGTCCTTTGGGTATGTCAAAAATAAAAGGAAAGTAAAAGAGACTGTAGGTCCATTGTGAAGAGAAAGTAGTGAATTGGTAATGGGTTAGGGTGAAAAGGCAGAAGCTCTTAACTCCTATTTTTCATTTGCCGTCTCTCAGAAGGGAAATGGTACCCTGACTGATCATGTCATTGGGGGAAGAAGAGAATTGCAATTTAGGAAAGAGAAGGAGAGGGTAAGAGAGAGCTTAGCTAATTTAAATTAATTCAAGTCTCAAGTCATTCTGGAATAACCTTACCTTCTTTTATAGAGTTACCAGCTTAGCAGAGGTCAGGAACAGAACCAATGGGTTAAAAACACAAGGAAGGATATTCAGGAGGAACTTCCTGACTGTATAAATTGTCAGCCAGTGGAATGGTCTGCCACATGGTGAGTTCTCCTTTGTAAGAAATCTTCAAACAGAGGCTGGATGGTCATCTGTTAGAGATGAACAACTAGAGCAGGAGATTGGAATGGAGAAACTCTATGGTGACTTTGAGCTCTATCATTCTACTACGGTATTTTGCAGAATTGGTTCGAAAGTATATGCTTTAAAATAATCCTTGTGGAAGCAAAGCACCCTTTCAAAGATCTGCATTGTGTTCACATGAAATAATAACGTACCCGGCAAATCAATCAAGTGCAGCTCTTCCAAAAGTCCATAATGGACAATCTATTCCAGGATTTCAGAAAGAATGGAGTGGATTTATTATTCTTCCTCATAGAACTTAGTGGTACAGAGCCATTCAGGTTCTGCCCATCCCTTGTTTAAATGATAATTGGAAACTCGCTCAGTGGAAACCTCATCTCATCCAAAAATCTATAATCTCACAAAGACAGGGATCAGACATTGAGGCTGATATTCTTTTGCAAAGCACACTTGATAGCATTCTATAAATAATAGCTAATAACAAATAAACACTGGACCTTTTAGTTTTGACAGCTTGCCTTGACACATCTCTCCCCTCCAAATATGGCACTTAGTCTGGTAAGCAGACTAGTTGGGGAGAGAGAGATGCATTTATTGCGGGGGAGGACACTTATTTCAAAGTTAAGTGATGGGTATGTCCTTGAACAGAACAGCAGGATAAAGAGCAGAGAGAGAAAGATACTGATTCTGGACACTTCATACCATAATAACTGACAGCCTGGTGGCTCCTCCTAAACTCTAGCAGACAAGCAAGACAGTTTTCACAGAATCCCCATGGAGTTCTTTGTGAATTTTTAAAACATTTTTTTCTCTTATCTGCTTGCTGCCAGAGAAGTAATGCAGTCCTTGATTGATGCCCAGCAGAACCAAGGGAGGGAGGGAGAGAAGAAAACATCTGACAAAGGTCAAAGAAAAGGAAGAATTTGCATTTCTATATTTGTATCTTTTCTTGAATAAATCTCCACAGATGAAGCTAATTAGTTGGAGGTTGTCTCTCCCTCGCATTTCTTTATGAACTGTGCCAGTACACATATACCAACAAACACTCAAATGTACATATTAGCACCAGGCTTCCCCAAACATATTGGACTACAGCTTCCATAATTCCCAGTCAACAGGATCCATTATTCCTGAAAGACATCTGGTAGGGTAAGGCTGTTTAGTATATAATTGCCAAAGTGCACATAATGGTCATTCTGTGATTCTTCTTTCCACAATAAGATTTTTTGTTTTCAAGGAACAGGGCCAGCTTGAAGTGGGAACTTTGAGTGAAAGACTGATGGGAAGGAAGAACAAAGTCATGGTTCTTAGTATTTCTTGGCCAACATTCAAAATCACTCTCTTAAGCTGTTCTCCTAGGCAAGAAATAAAAGATTAGATTCTCTGTGAAGGAGAAACGAAGGTGGGGAAGTTATTTGTTGATAAATGTAAGGTATCTTTATACTATCTTTCTTAACAAAATCCCCCCCCCCCCAGTTTCAGAAGTACAATCACAGACCAATTTAAAAAATAAAATGCATTTCATTTATAACAACATAAAAACTTTTCACTCCCAAACAATATTAAATAGCAGCAACAGTTAGGATAACAACTTAAATATTCTAGTCCCGCCTTAGGCATGAAAGCCGGCTGGGTGACCTTGGGCCAGTCACTCTCTCTCAGCCCAACTCACCTCACAGGGTTGTTGTTGTGGGGAAAATAGGAAGAGGAAGGAGTATTAGGTATATTCGCCGCCTTGAGTTATTTATAAAAATAATAAAGGCGGGATAAAAATTAATTAATTAATTAATTAATTAATTAAAGCTCAGCAGCACTGTTCACTTAAAAGTGAATTTGAACTAGTTTTAGAATCTGTTTGAAAGCAATGATTGAAGAAGCCAAACATTTTTCTTGTGGTCAAAAGTTCCACAGTAATGGGGCCACAAAATTAAGGATTTTAAAAATAGTAACAACAAGAACCACACCCTCACAGACCAGCACCATGTTGTGGTGTAGTGCCTGTATGCCTCAATGATACCGAGAGCTATGTTGGTGGTAGTTTAGCTACTGACAGGTTCAACCATACTGCACCAGACAGGTCTTGGTGGAGAGGCCAGATGAAGTGTGGTCCAAACCCGTTCTCAATGGTGAACACACAAAAGGAAAATTCCATACTGGATCAGTTACTACATGGGTCAACAATAACACTTGGGCATCAGTTGGTAAATGGGTTAGAGCAGTGTTCTTCAACCTTGGCAGCTTGAAGATGTGTGGACTTCAACACCCAGAATTCCCCAGCCAGCCAAGGCTGGCTGGGGAATTCTGGGAGTTGAAGTCCACACATCTTCAAGCTGCCAAGGTTGAAGAACACTGGGTTAGAGGGCTTAGCTGGTAAAGTGACTGGAAAATTCAGAAAACTGAAAGAAATGGTCAGTGAAAGAAAATTGCTTTTTAGAATCAAACCCTGAACCTAGGGGATTTAAAAGAGAGTGTTCAATATTTGGGAACATAAATATCAAGATCCAGAAATTGATGAACAACAATTAATGGATCATCAAACATTTATCCTTAGAAAAAATATTTTACTGATACCGAATTGCAAGATTGGAAAAACTAGCTAAGAATACCAGGAACATTAAGAAAAACAACAGAAAAGAATTGAAGATCACCAAATGAATTAATTTTTTGAAGAGCAACATTAAATTTTATTAACTTTTAGACAGTTAACAATGATAAAACAGATGAAAACATTGAGCAAAAGAACGTTGAACATATCTCAGACAAACAGATGGAACGAGAAGGAAAAATTATTGAACATATGAAAAACTCAAATTATAGAGAAGGGCTTCCATCCATTGAAAAAGTTGAATAGAAAAGAACTATCAAAAGTTCTGAATGTTGCAAATTTGGTAGTGGAAAATATTGAAACAAGCACATTGGCTGAAACTAAGATACTAATTTATAACACAGCAGAAGTGATAACATCAGAGTTGGGATACAATGTTGTAAAGCAAAACAAAATCAGTCACCAAAATGGAAAATTTGATTAGGGAGCAAGTTAAATAAATTATGAGCTGATATCAGAAATTGAAGAATGTGAGCAACAACAAGCAGCAAAAATAATAAGATCAAGAAAAGTTTACAGCAAAGATATAATCCTGGCACTAAGGTGATTAAAGAAATTTCAGAAAAATTAAAACAATGAGTCATGGCTATTTCAAACAAAATTGAACAATAAGAATAAATCAATTTCAGCAAAATCAGCGTTTTTGAACAAACCTGTATTTGTTTTATAAAGCATTGCATTGGCAAATACTGCAAACATATATGCCTGATAAAGTTGCAACATTAACATTTTGGAATGACATCTGGGATAATCTGAACAAACAAAATAAAGATGCAAGACCATTGCTCAGTCAAAATGGATGATATTGTCATAACATTAGAAATGATTAAAAACAAGCAAAAAGGAGGTTAAGAACTGGAGTGCTCCTTTCTTTGGGATTGATATGTAGATTGACATCTTCCAATCTCTTGTCACTGTGTTATTCTCCAGATCTGCTGATATAGTATGGTTAGAACCTTTACTGTCCTTCTTCTATTGCTTGCCATATTTCTGTAGATATTCCATCAATTCCTATAGCTTTCCACATTGTTAAAGACTGGTATGCTGATCTAATTTCATCTTCTAGTACTAGAGGTTTTCTAAGTAGGGAATATCTTCTAAGGTTTCTTGGATGTTCATATCTCTATTGTACAGAATTTCAGTATACTCCTTCCATCTTTGTTTGATCTTTGAATCAGTTGCTACCTGTCCAGTAGCATCCTTTAGCATATCAATTCAGTGTTGAAACTTCCTTCTGAGTTTGGAGATCTTTTGGAAGACTTCCCTTGATTTTCTATGTCTGTCTCCATCTTTGATGTCTTTACAGATGTTGTTGTATTACTGCTTCTTGTCTCTTTGAACAGCTCTCTTAAATTCTTTGTTAAGTTCCTTCGAGAGATCTTTGCTTTTCTTAGTTTTCACTTCTCTTCTCTTCTTGGCAATTTCCACAGTTTGTTCTGACATCCAGTTTGCTTTCATCAGTTCCTTGATCTTTGGCAGTCTCTTTTCACATTCCTCCTTAACAACCTCTTTGATTTTATTCCACACTTCCTCTGGTTCCCAATCAATGAGGCTCAGGACTTCAAAATGATTCTTGATGTTCTCCTTGAAAATGTTGGGTATATGCTGAAGATCATATTGTGGAAACTGGTTCACTTTATTCTTCTGTTTTAGTTTAATTTGAAATTTGCACATGAGGAATTCATTATCTGTTCCACAGTCAGCCCATGGCCATATCTTTGCTGTTATAAATGAGCTCTTTTACCTCCTTCTACCAGTAAGAGGCGTGGTGGCTCAGCGGGTAAGACGCCAGGCTTGTTGATCGGAAGATTGCAAGTTCAGAGGTTCGAATCCCTAACCCTGCGTGCGGAGTGAGCTCCCGCACTCACCCCAGCTCTTGCCAACCTAGCAATTCGAAAGCATGCAAATGCAAGTAGATGAATAGGTACCACTTCGGTGGGATGGTAACAGCATTCCACGTGCATCATTTATTATTTATTTATTTATTTATTTAATTTATTCCCCGCCCATCTCCCATGCAAGGGACTCTGGGCGGGTTACAATGCTGGCCACATGACTGTGGAAGTGTCTTCAGACAACGCTGGCTCTTCGGCTAACAAACGGAGATGAGCACCGGCCCCTAGAGTCGGACACGACCGCACAAATGTGCGGGGGGAACCTTTACCTTTACCTTTACCAGTAATATAGTCAATTTGATTTCTGTGTACTCCATCTGGTGATGTCCATATGTATAGACATCTTTTTGGTTTATTTGAAGACTGTTAGCAATGAAGACTGTTAGAAATTGCGCTCATTTCACATGCTAGCAAGGTTATTTATTTATTTATTTATTTATTCATTCATTCATTCATTCATTCATTCATTCAATTTATTCCCCGCCCATCTCCCATACAAGGGACTCTGGGCGGGTTACAACAATCAGAGTTAAAAACAATACAATAAAAGTCTAAAAAATACAATATAAATAGATAAAATACAAGATGGGGGACGTAGGGAACGTAGCATAGATAGTGTTGCTACGGGGTTATGCTCAAAATCCTACAAGCTAGGCTTCAGCAGTATGTGAACCGAGAACTACCAGAAGTGCAAGCTGGGTTTCGAAGAGGCAGAGGAACTAGAGATCAGATTGCCAACATTCGCTGGATCATGGAAAAAGCAAGAGAGTTCCAGAAAAACATCTACTTCTGCTTCATTGACTACGCTAAAGCCTTTGATTGTGTGGATCACAACAAACTGTGGCAAATTCTTAAAGAGATGGGAGTACCAAACCACCTTACCTGTCTCCTGAGAAACCTGTATGTGGGTCAAGAAGCAACAGTTAGAACCGGACATGGAACAACCGACTGGTTCAAAATTGGGAAAGGAGTACGACAAGGCTGTATATTATCACCCTGCTTATTTAACTTATATGCAGAGTACATCATGAGAAATGCCGGGCTGGATGAATCACAAGCCGAAGTTAAGATTGCCGGGAGAAATATCAACAACCTCAGATATGCAGACGATACCACCCTAATGGCAGAAAGTGAAGAGGAACTAAAGAGCCTCTTGATGAGGGTGAAAGAGGAGAGTGCAAAAGCTGGCTTGAAACTCAACATTAAAAAAACCCAGATCATGGCATCTGGTCCCATCACTTCCTGGCAAATAGAAGGGGAAGAAATGGAAGCAGTGACAGAGTTTATTTTCTTGGGCTCCAAGATCACCGCAGACGGTGACTGCAGCCATGAAATTAAAAGACGCTTGCTCCTGGGGAGGAAAGCTATGGCAAACCTAGACAGCATATTAAAAAGCAGAGACATTACCTTGCCGACAAAGGTCCGTATAGTTAAAGCTATGGTTTTTCCAGTAGTAATGTATGGCTGTGAGAGTTGGACCATAAGGAAGGCTGAGCGCCGAAGAATTGATGCTTTCGAACTGTGGTGCTGGAGAAGACTCTTGAGAGTCCCTTGGACTGCAAAGAGGTCAAACCAGTCAATCCTAAAAGAAATCAACCCTGACTGCTCATTGGAAGGACAGATGCTGAAGCTGAAGCTCAAATACTTTGGCCACCTAATGTGAAGAGAGGACTCACTGGAAAAGACCCTGATGCTGGGAAAGACTGAAGGCAAAAGGAGAAGGGGACGGCAGAGGATGAGATGGTTAGATAGCATCACCGATGTAATGAACATTAATTTGAGTAAACTCCGAGAGACAGTGGAGGACAGGAAGGCCTGGCGTGCTATGGTCCATGAGGTCATGAAGAGTTGGACACGACTAAACGACTGAACAACAACAACAACAACAAAAGCAATGAGGAAATGATTGGATTGGCAGAAATTGATAAGTAATTTTCCTACTTCAGTTTGGTTTCCTAGGCCATACAGTCCAACTACATTTTCCTCTTTAATGTTTCCAACTTTGGCATTCTAGTCTCCAACTACAAGCAGCACATCTTGCTTGCATGTTCTGTCAATTTCAAATTGAACTTGATCATAAAACTCATCAGCCTCTTCTTTGTCTGCGCAAACTTGGATAATCGTCATATTAAAGGGTTGTCCATAAAGTCAAATGGATATTACTTGGTCATTGATTACATTGTAGCCAAGTACTGTTCTTGCTATACACTCCCTAACTGTCAAAGCACCACAATTCCTTCTTTGTTTTTCATGTACTGAATAGTAAATAGTCAATCTTCTGACTGAAAGTGCCCAATTCCAGTCCATCTCAATTTGCTGATGCCTAAGATGTCAATATGTAGTTGATTCATTTCACCTTTCACTGTGTTAAGGTTTGCCATGTTCATGGTTCTTACATTCCATGTTCCCACTGCGTTTCTTCTTTGCAGCTTCCAATTTTCTTTTCCTGCATGGCCACATCAGAAACTAGACATCCTGAAGACTTTAATCTCGTCACATCATAAACACCATTGGTACTCTGAAAGATCCTCAGCTCTTCCTTAGCAGTATGTTGAGTGCCATCCAACCTGATGGATCCATCATCCTATACTATATTGTCAATCATTTTGTATTTTCTATAAATGTGGTTTTCTTGGTAAAATACAGTAATGGTTTACCATTGCCTTCTCTTGTGCAGTATGATATAATAATGCCTTTCCCATTGTTGGTAAAGTGATCTTCCCTCCAGCATCTTCCTATATCAATGCTGCCAAATATAGGTGCCTGCTTGCTTTTTAAAAGCTTTTTTATTTTTATAAATAACTCAAGGTGGCAAACGTACCTAATACTCCTTCCTCTTCCTATTTTCCCCACAACAACAACCCTGTGAGGTGAGTTGGGCTGAGAGAGAGTGACTGGCCCAAGGTCACCCAGCTGGCTTTCATGCCTAAGGCAGGACTAGAACTCTCAGTCTCCTGGTTTCTAGCCCATTGCCGTAACCACTGGACCACTAGACTTTAGCTGGGTAACTGGGATGACCTTCATGTCTTGGGTGATTCTGCTGCCCAACCAAAAAATCCAACACATTAAATGAGCTCACTGCATAAATGAGAAGAACATTATCAACTAGCCAAAGGATCAGTGCATCCTGGGATACTGCCCCATCTTCCTACAGTCAGCAGACAGAGAACCACTATTGAAAGCTAGCCATAGGCCACTAATAGTGACCTTGAATATGTCTGTGGAATAGTTAAGAAAATATCTCACTCTGAGGGCACAATCATGGGGAATGGATGTGATGAACCCAGATCAAGGTGTTGGTACCACTCTAGATGTCATTGTTCTGAAGTCTTCAGTAGAAACACTAATTTTCCATAGCAGCAAGAAAATTTTGCATTTATTTGTTTATAAATGTATAACATGGCTTTTCCAACATTCAAGGACAGAGGCTACACATTCTTATATGATTGTTACTTAACTTCTGATACACACACACATACACACACAGCTTGAACTTTTTGCTGCATATTGATAAGTCTTAACAAAGATACTGCCTAATTGTGGAACTGAGACATTTTTGGAAATACATTTATCTTTTTTTTAAAAAATGTCCTGGGATTATATGATTTTTTTTTGAACAACAAATCATGGGAACAAACCAAGTAAGCTTTTGAAGTGTATTTGGTTGGTCAGCAGGGAACATTGTACAGACCGCATTCATCTCCATGTGCAGACACTAATCCCATCAGACTAGTCCTCAAGAGATCTGTAGGGATCATGCCCAACAGTTATATTTGGTAAGCTGGAGTTCGTTGGACACGATACACATTTCCAAAGTCTTTTTAGAAAAACAACTGAACCACCTCATTAAAACCCAAATGAACTCTTCCCAGTTGGGTTTCATTTAATTTTGGATTCTGTTTACATTTTCTTTTATCTTATGATACTTGAACAGTGTGTTCAATCAAAGCTTTCACTGAATATGGTTTGGAAAACCACTAGGGAATGCTTCCAAATGTCCCTCAATTCATAGAATGCTTACTTATTTCAAGGAATAATCTCCCAATTCTCCTTTCAGTCCATATCCCTGGAAAAAAACAGACTATTCATCATCACAGCTTGTAGTACCAGAATATATTATGAGATCTGGATATTACTCAAGAACTTCAGGAAAAGTTACCCCATGATGAAAGGAAAAAACAACCACCACCATCCATTAGGAAACATTAGCAAATCAATAGTTTTGTTTTCTTTGTTCTCTTCACCAAAGTCATTTGAATTCAGCAAAATGATGTTTAAATTTAATAATTCGGTTTTAAAAAGAAACTACATTTTCCCAATGTAGGGCTTTATTTTTTTAAAAAATAACTATTATGTTGAGGGCTCCTTAAAACAAACTAGGTTCTACTAATCTTTATAAGGAATTTGCATTTGCTGTTTCTTTCCTTGTGTCCTTAAGTCAGGTCAGCAGAGTGGAAGAGTTCCATATTCAGTCCCCAACATCTCACGTGAAAGGATCTGGTAGTATGTGATGGGAATTTTTTTTCCCTCCTGAGATCCCTGGAGAGCACTGGTCAACATTAGACTGATCACTGCTTCCTAGGTGACTGGGAGAAAGAAACACTTACACAGTCAAAACTCAAGCCTGAAGATGACCAGTTCTGTATCAGCATCATGCACATGATGTAGGCTCAACCGGAGGCAAGAGAGCATGCCATCAATTTTCTACTGTCTCAGTCAGAGGAGACCATGGGGGGGGGGCACTAAAAGAAGGCTGGGGGAGGGGGACACATTTGGTTCTGAGGCTGCAGCCTGCAGTATATAATATGTTTTTCAATATAGTAAGAGAAAAAGAACTGCTTAGTAGCCTTTTCACACAACAATGCAAAATATTCTGTCTTAAAACACACTGGGGAGTTGTTGCTTCCACTCTGTTTAGACAACATGGAATCTAAATAAATGGATTCCAGTCTACTACATTGTTCCTGTATTAGTCAGCCAGGTGTTTATGGGAAGGACAAAATCAGAGTACTGACTCAGAATCAGACATGAAGAAAAACGTATTTCTTTCAGGAAAGCCCTGGAAGGTGGTAGACAGAAGTTCAAGTTGCTTTTATTTTTTGCCTCTGATTCTTTGTGAAATCCTAGGAAAATGGTCCTCTGAAAGTTTGTGCCACAGCTTCCATGTTTGCTACAAGATTTTATTAAAAATGGGACCTCTATTTTTTCTTAACTGGAGAGGCTAGATTTTTTTTTACTGAGGTCTTCCTTGGGAAGGAGGAAATCAGTTTCTATATGAAAATCTATTAACAATGATAAACTGTGGGGGTGTGGAGAGGACGCTAATCTTGTGTGAGAGGATTAGTATCCTCCTGAGTGGATGCATTACTTTGATTCACTGAATTCATTAATTTATACTCATGCAAGCTACCTAGGAATTCTTAACAACAGTTTAGAAATCCAGATGACATATTTGGAGTGGAAATGAATATAAATTTACAGCCAAGATGTAATCTAGCACTAGTCTAAAGAAAGCACAAGAATTTGACTTGCTATCAATTATGTAGGTAATTCCAAACTGTTAATCTGTCATTTAGTAAACAGAACTTGACATGTATTGTTTTGCTATCTGAATTGCTTTAACGTCTTGCTTATTCACAAATGGATCACTGGGATTTATTTCATTGACTGGGAGCTTATACTAAAATATAACCAACACACAGTCACACACAGATATATTTTTCAGATTCCATCCCTTGTTTTCTTAGTTTTAGTTTCTTTTAATGCATGGAAACTTTATCTATTTCAGTCTCTCTCTAAATATGTGTTTGTCCTTAGGCACGTAGTAGAAGTTTTTGTGCCAACTGAATATCAACCAGCACTATATCTTACCACACTGAAAAAATGGCATTGTGTCAGGGCAGTTGAAATAGATACTTACAAAGGGATAATATATAACCCAGTGTGAGCATGAGATTTTGGAGGACAAGACTTTTTCAGTGTAGACCATTAAATACTCTATTGCTCCTGTATATGCTTATACCATTACAAATACTACCATTCAACATCTACTGGAAATTGCTAAATACTATAAAGTAAAACCTTGTTTATATCTTGAACCTTTTCTCCACATGCACATTTATGTCAACTTAGTCCATCAAAAATTCTACCTATGTTTATTTATTATGGTTATAGTACTCACTTAATTCTCATTATTGCTAGCCATGGAAATGGTTACAAGATTTTTCAGTATGGGGCATTGGCAGGCATAACTATTAAATATATTATATACTATAATACTGGACATTTCATACGGTATGACAATCTTTCCTGATCTTAAAAATGAAACAGAGTTTGTTTAAAATGGTAGAATTGAGAACCAAACTGGGCATAATCTTGTGACATTTTTCTACAAGCAACTAGGAAGACTGTGATCATATGGGGCTCCAGTGTACAGCCTTTGTTTTCTTAAAAAACACCTCTGCTAAGAAGCTATATTTTTTTCCTCCAGGGCTAATATCATTTTGAGGTGTCCATTTTTCTCAAGAAATCAGCAGAAAAAGGTAGGGTTAGCCCTTAGCCATGCGACACAGCTGAGGCTGACTAAAGCACCCTTTTAAACCTGAGTCCCCTCCAGATATGTGGACTTCACCTCCACAAATTCTAGGAGTTGGTCCACACATCTAGAGGACACCTTCACTGGAGAAGGCTGGCCAAAGAATAGGACTCCATACAGCCAGAAGTTTCAGTTTGGGTGGAGTGGAAGTATATGAACCTCATCCACACTTTTGATCATAATATCAATGATGATGCAGAAAAATAATCTTTGTAATAGAAACTTGCCCCCCTGATGACCTTTAGTAGCATTTTGAAATAAGCAGTATCTGTTTCCCAAATTCTTGGCCAGCTCTCATTAAAGTAAATCACAGACAACTTCTCCCTTCCCCCCTTCCTTTTTGTCATCGCCTTCTTTTGCACCAATCTCTTTCCAGCTCACACTTCCTTACCTTGCTGGTCATGGAAACCTTGGCAGAAAGCCCAGTTCCAGGTCTCTTGTTGCCTGAATACTGTCATAGTAATGTGCTAGACCTGATGGAATGCTGGAAAATTACCTTGGGGAATTCCATTTAGCTACCTCCTTTGCTCCTGGGATACAACCGTTGCAAAGAAGGAAGGAAGGAGAATTTGTACAACCATACCATTACTACAAATGTCTAAATCTTGCCTAGGTTTGCATATAAAATGTAATCTCCATATTATTTTAGTAAATCTTTCTGCATTTTTTTTTTACATTATACTGCTTTCTGACTCCTGGGAATAAAACCTTGGCAGAAAGAAGAATACAACCAGAAAGCTCTGAGACTAAATAAAAGAAGTTTAAATAGAAAAGAGGTAAAACAGTGATGGAAAGGCTATTTTAATTCTTATTCAAGCCAGTTCTGAGAATCAATGATACAGAAAAGGTATGTTAGTTAATTCCCTCCACTTTGCCTTCAAAATCATTTACAAAATTTGTAACACTCCAAACCCATCCACACGCACTCTACCATGAAAAGAGTAATCTGTCTGTTATCTTGGCAGTTAATCCAGCTGTCAGAACATTCTCCAAATTATGAAAATATTGCCAGCTGCAAGCTATTGAATATGACTTGGAAGCACTACATGTCCAGTATTATGATTTTGAATAATACGGGATGATATTCCTTGCTAACTTTCCACTGGAGGGGGTCTTTCTTTCTGTGGAACAGAGGTAGCAGCTTCTATGGATATGGATATGGATATGTACACACACACAGACATACAGTAGTTTGCTAAGATTTGTAGAATTGAAATGAAGATTCTGACATACATGTTTGAACTGATAGCCAGTTTTGGGGGAGAATGTGCAATGGTGAATGTGAAGTATCCTATTATATGACCAGGCAGCTAAATAATCAGGAGATCACAAGGTTGTCTAATAGTGAACCAGATTTTGGGGGGTCATCTAGTTTAACACCTTTTGTTCCATCTGGAAGCAGATCTCCCATGTGGGTGTCTTTTCCAGTTCTTATTCATTTTAATTGGAATTACACATGCAATATATTAGGTAAAGGTTCCCCCCACACATTTGTGCAGTCGTGTCCGACTCTAGGGGCCGGTGCTCATCTCCGTTTGTTAGCCGAAGAGCCAGCGTTGTCCGAAGATGCTTTCGCAGTCATGTGGCCGCATGACGCGCGCGGAATGCTGTTACCTACCCACCGAAGTGGTCCCTATTCATCTACTTGCATTTGCATGCTTTCGAATTGCTAGGTTGGCAAGAGCTGGGGCGAGTGCGGGAGCTCACTCCATCACACAGGGCTAGGGATTCGAACCTCCAAACTTGCGATCTTCCGATCGACAAGCCTGGCATCTTACCCACTGAGCCACCACGCAATATATTAGGACTGGCCTAAATGAATTACTGCCAGACATGGAGTAAGGTTCAACCAAGAAATCATTCATTGGCGATCACTCGTAGCCGAGTAAGATTGTCTTCCAAAGGTAAAATTTTAACAGTGGATCCGTAAGTGGCTATAAAGGCCAATTCTGGATCCGCACAACCTCCCACAATGAGGGCATAGGTTTCCAGGTGGGAGACGGTCATGATGAGGGTTTGCCTGACGTGCCTTCCTTTTAGCTCTTTTCTCCCTTTTGCCCTGTACTCGTGCTTCTTCAAAGTCCATAGCGCCATTAATAAAGGATGACCTCCAATTGAAACGCTCATGAGTTAGGGCTTCCCAGTTCTCAATGCTGATATTACATTTTTTAAAATTAGCTTTGAGAGTATCTTTGAATCTCTTTTGCTGTCCACCAATATTCCGTTTTCCATTCTTAAGTTGGGAGTAAAGTAGCTGCTTTGGAAGACGATGGTCAGGCATTCGAACAACATGACCGGTCCAGCGAAGTTGATGTTGGATGATAATTGTTTCAATGCTGGTTGTTTTCGCTTCTTCTAATACGCTAACATTAGTCCGCCTATCTTCCCAAGTAATTTGCAGAATTTTTCAGAGGCAGCGTTGATGGAATCTTTCAAGAAGTTGGAGGTGGCGTTTGTAGAGGGTCCATGTTTCACAGGCGTACAGAAGGGTTGGTAGCACAATGGCTTTGTAAACAAGCATTTTGGTCTCCCTGCAAATGTCTCGATCCTCAAACACTCTACGCTTCATTCGGGAGAAAGCTACACTCGCAGAGCTCAGGCGATTTTCTGAATTTCAGCGTCGATGTCGGCTTTTGTAGATAGATGGCTGCCGAGATAAGAAAAGTGGTCGACATTTTCTAGTGACACACCTTTAAGCTGGATTGATGGTGCTGTGGAGGGATTGGTTCGAACTTGCTGGTAAAGCACTTTGGTTTTTTTAATGTTAATCGAGAGGCCAAGCTTTTCATATGCTTCTGCAAAGATGTTTAGGATAGTTTGAAGATCTTCCTCGGAGTGTGCACAGACTACGTTATCATCAGCATATTGAAGTTCTATAACAGAAGTTGTAGTTACCTTATTTTTTGCTCTCAGCCTACTAAGAATAAAAAGCTTTCCATCTGTTCGATATATAATTTCTACACCAGTAGGAAGTTTCTCTTCAACAAAGTGTATAATCATAGCGATGAAGATAGCAAATAAGGTTGGAGCAATAACACATCCCTGTTTAACGCTGGATTCCACTTTAAATGGATCGCTTTGAGAGCCATTGTTATTCAGGATTGTTGCCATCATGTTGTCATGGAGTAGCCGCAAGATGTTCACAAATTTATCAGGGCATCCGATTTTCAGAAGGATGGTCCAGAGAGCAGTACGATTTACAGTATCAAAAGCTTTAGTCAGATCAATAAACGCCATGTACAGAGGGCGGTTTTGCTCCTTGCATTTTTCTTGAAGCTGTCGTGCAGTGAAGATCATATGATCTTCACAACCAAGAAATACAATAGCCAAGTCTAGCCATGCTATTTTGGACCCTGAGTCAGAATATCTCCCACATACTTTTCCTACTATGTGAGAGGAAAAAAGAGATACAATAATAATACAATAATATTAAAAGCTATTAATGTACTGTGTTTACATGACACCCACAATGAGATACCTGAAGTAGCCATCTCACTCTGCCTGATGGTAGGACAGTCTCTGATTAACTATGTATATGTATTGACATAGGACCACCTGAAGTCATGGCCTTGTATTACATGATGCCACTGTATCCACTGAAATGGATTCACCGCTTTCTGATTTTGTATTAATTTATGGTGTTGGGGGTCAGCATTAAAAAAAAATAATTCTTAATGAAACTGTTATTATTGTGTGGGTTAAATAGCCTATGGATCTTCATTCCAGTAAATGACAACATGGTAATCTCTTCACTTATTTTTTTGGCTAGAGATATACATTACACTTCACCAAAGTTTGTGGAATAAACCACAGAAATTAAGGTTATACATTAATAGTTGGGTTCAAGCAACATGCTAAACTAAAACCACAGTATTATTCAGAATAATGTATAAACCAGGCTAAATACTATTGACATTGCCTAGGACTGTACTGTCATAGAATTTAAATGAACTTTTCCTGATCTGGTGCCCTCTAGATGTGTTGTATTCCAACATGTCTATCATCCCAACCAGCATAGACTTTTGGGAAGTTCCAGGCTGCTTAAATCAGGCTGAACATCCTTACTCTACTTGGTTTCATGCTGGCTTCACAAATTATATTATCCCCAAAGTTGATAGCTCTCTTCTGAAAAATATAGCATAATCTAGAAGGGTAATGTCCTGTTGTTGATGATAATAATCCTTTTGGGGAATGGAATATTTCAATGGCAGTATATATAATTTTCATGCAGAAGGTCTCAGATTCATCTGTTGATAACACAGGAAAATATTTTTTTGAAATCCTGGAAAGCTGTTGTTTCCCTGCACAGGCAATTTTAAACTAGATAGGTCAACTGTCTGACTAGCTCAGGCAGAGCCTTATAATAACAATGTGTGTTTTGTTTGGAAAAGGTGGCTTGCAATGCTATTCTATTCATAGAAATAGGACCCACTGAGTTAAATACGCTTTACTTCTTGGTAGATGGGTGTAGGATTATAGTCTTATTTCTCTGTGTGTTTATTAGAAAGTTAATCTAGCTGAATTCAATGGGGCTTGCATCTTAAGAAGTTTGCATTAGTTTTCAGCCCAACTGTATGAAATATATATTTTATTATCCTTACTCCAACAAAAGTGTGAACATTAGCACAACTATTTCTTAATACTTTGTCAAAAGAGCAAGGCCTATTTGTTACTTGATCTCCCCAGAATTTACCTCACATCTGAAATCCAAGTAGTACACAAATCAGAACTAAAGGGAAAACTGCACAGGAATATCTGAAATGGTAGACCTGTTCAACATTCATGGACATCTTGCATTACCAATATTAATTTGATTCCAGGAGTATCCATCTTTGGGTAACCCATTCTGTGATTATTTTGTACTAAAAAAATTCAGCCTCCAAATGTAAAACAAAGCTAGTTTGGTCTTCCCCTGTTCCCTTAATTTAAGTCTGAAAAATGCAAAAATCATGAGGTTAAGCTCATAGTGACATGAAGCTTGTGTTGTTTGTAGAACTTCAACTAGAGTAACTCAGGTTCTGTGCAAGATCTGGTCATATAATCCATTTATTACACAGAAAGGCCAACACCTCTCTCTTATGTAATTTGTTAGTTGATCCTAAAACACAGTTTTAAATCATGGTGGATTTCAGTTTTTTTCTGCTGAATCAACACAACTAAAATTGTCTCCTAGATGTAATGAGAGGAGTTATAGGAGTATTTCTCTGGTCTCTGATCCAGACTGGGATGTAGGAATAGTGATAGTTGGAAATAACAACAAAAAGTTACACAATAAGGGTTTTTTTTCCTGGCAGTTTTAAAGATCTGATAGCAATTATCAGTAAGGGTATGAAGCTAATTGCCAACCTGCTTGAATACATATTGCCTAGCAGCTGGATAATGGCAAAGAAGTGCACATGAGTAACCTTTGGTAAGTTTCTTATGTGTAAATATTCTGGACTGTTTGGGAATATTTTAATTTATTCTTCTGGAAGCTTGGTCTGATGTGCTCTATTATTTAGAGCACATCTGGATTCTGGCTGGTGCTGCTGAATGTCAGGTTAGCCTCTAATAAAGCTCACCTCATCTAGGATTTGATCCTGGATGAGAGAGCCAACCTGGCATGTATTAGGGAGATATGGCTGGGCAAAGAGGAGGGAGTGGCCCTCTCTGAAATGTGCCCAGAGGGGTTCCAGGTTTAGCATCAGCCGTGATTCCAGGGCCATGCTGGGGGCGGGGGGCTTGTTATTGTCTATCGTGAGACTCTGAAAGTTGTCAGGGATGCTGCCCCGCTGTTTGTGAGGTTGGGCCTTATGGATCATTTGGGAGTTCTGCTCCTGTACCAGCCTCCCTGCTGCATGGCAGCTTCCCTGCTCACTGCTGGCTCCATGCTGGCAGTGGAATCCCCCAGATTTATGATTCTGGGAGACTTTCATCTGCCATCTTTGGGGGCAGTGTGGGAATTCACTGCCACCACAGCAACCATGGATCTGATTCAGCTAATTGCAGGCTTGACTCACGGGATGTGTGGGTCTGTCACACATTGGATTTGTCTTGGGGCAAAGCTATATGATCTAGACTTGGGGGATATATATTACCATCTATCTCTTTTTGTGGACAGATTACTACCTGGTGACCTTGGAGTTTACAGTAGGACCACCATGTGAGTGACAGGTGAAATAACCATTTTCAGGAACCATGTTCACCATATTTAGGAATTACAATATGGCACAAAATGCCTGTAGAATTATTTCTCTCCATGCCCCCTTTTGTAAATGCCAAACTGTTCCTGCTAGCAGTTTTTTTCAAATAGCTGTGTGCAAATGAAACCTGTCTCTGTGTGTAGAGAGTACTTCTTAGCTTATCCTGCATTTTTTCCATGAACTTGTGTTAAAACAAACTGAGGGAGAATTAAGACATTTGTACTAAAACAACAAATATAGTTATGAAGAAAAGCTTGATCTCAGCCTTGCTCTGCTTTTTCACCCTTGACTGACTGAAGCACTTTTAGATATTTTTGGACTTGTTTAAAACTTATAACATTACATTGCAAATTATTTTCTGTAATAACTCTTGCTTCCACTATCAGATTACAGACAGAATGTCCTCATCTACCTATGCAAATGTTGACATTTTGCTCTGAAGAATATATACTGCTTTAAATGAGGCCAGATCATTGGATCACCTAACTTGATCTGGTTTGTCAAAGCATTCTGACAGACACCTTGTCTATCATCTGCTACTTGATTCAGTCCTTGAATAGGGATGATAATTTGCATAAAATTAGCATGTTCTGATTTATAAGCATAGCTGTACCTTTAGGAGTATATCACTGGACCCATATACAGTTATGGGACTGGTCGAGAGGACTTATATTGATGATTAGTTAATAATTACTGTTTTAACTCTCAGTTGAAATATATCTCACCACAGTGTGGCTGACTTTAATTAGTTTACCTGTCTGCCTGCATTGTTTGCTGCTTGGATTCCAAACATACTACACTTGATCTTAGCCAAAAGGCTGAGAAGCATAACATAAGAATTCTGTGTTAGATTGTAACCATTATTTCTGGAATCCTTTGCTTAATTCTTCTTTACAATATTAATGTATATATCCATGTGGAGGCCACCAGGCCTACTTTATTATCAAATATAAATGGAATAAAGACAAGTTCCTATAAAGCATGTCATTTCCCTGGTAGCATGGTTCCAAAATTTCAATGTATTGTGTGGTGGTTGAGGTCTCTCTCCCTCCCTCCTCTCGTTCTGTTACACATTTCTTCATTTCTTTGCTGGTTTCCTGCCAATGTTGCCTGTTGCCTGACTGAAGAAGAACCAGTGCAGGACATCTTCCCTAGCTTCAACTGAAAAAGAGGTGGCTGTAGATCTTCAGAGAGATGCCTATATGGTAAAATAGCAACACATTTTTATTACAGCCTTTGGACAATCATTGTACAGTAAAAGACAAGACACCTTCATATTAGTATCTGAGATAAGCTGAAGAACCAGTATTTTTTCTCTGATCATCTCTCACTCCATTGGAAGCATTTTCTTTTTTGTTAAATTTAATACATCAGCCTGGAAAATATGGAAGAAATTATTGACATAGCACTATCAGTTAGACTGGCAGTTGAATCTTAATTCAGGATTGCTAACAGCACTGCCAGTTTGGTCTAGTGGTTAAGGCAATGGGCTAGAAACCAGGAGACTGAGTTCTAGTCCCGCCTTAGGCATGAAAGCCCGCTGGGTGACCTTGGGCCAGTCAATCTCTCTCAGCCCAATTCACCTCACAGGGTTGCTGTTGTGGGGGAAATAGGAGGAGGAAGGAGTATTAGGTATGTTCCCTGCCTTGAGTTATTTGTAAAAATAATAAAGGCAGGATAAAAATAAAAAAAATTAAAAAATTAAAACTTTTTGTTTACTTTATCTATAAGCAGAAGGCTATTTTAGATGGTACAGGATGGATCACCTAATTAACACTGTTTTCTAACATCCATTGCTGCTCTCTGCCCATCTAGCACCTATAACCTGAGATGACTACCAACAAAAAAGCTTTTCTGTCCCTTTTTTCCTTCCTTTTTTTCACTCAACAGTTGCAACTTCCACAAATTTGTGTAATTATTTAATGCCATTTAAATTAGTGACTATACTCCCATCTTGTGGCAATAAGTAAGGTGATTTATTTATTTGTGAAGTGACTTAATGGTTTCATTAAATTATTATTTATTCAGTTAGTTAATAATTTCATTACATTTTTTATTTAGCAGTTTATTATGTGAATTCATCTTGCATTTTTCTGAAGATGTGCTGAAAATGGCCAACATCAGCCATTAAACTACACACCCAAAAAAGAGTACACAATATAAAAATAGCATCACCATCAAAACCATAGAGAATCAAAGCAGATTCAGGCTAAAGTAGCAGAAAAGCCAAACAGTATTTCTTAAATAATAGGACTTTCTGGTGAAAAGAAAAATACACATAAGAGAAAGGGGGTGGGGGGAGGGTGTATTCAATGAACTATAGTTACCCAAATGTGCCAGGAGAATGAGGGAAACATCTAAATAAGAAAGAAAGAAAGAAAGAAAGAAAGAAAGAAAGAAAGAAAGAAAGAAAGAAAGAAAGAAAGAAAGAAAGAAAGAAAGAAAGAAAGAGAGTATGTAAATCAGGGCATTGACAAATCCAATGGGATTTAGCTTCTTGCCCAAGTCAGATTTGAAACCCAATTTCAGCATCCTAGTCCAAGGGTCGGAAATGGCGGCTCGCGAGCCAGATCTGGCTCTTTGGCCTCTCGGCTCTGGCTCTCTCTCTCTGTCTGCCGCCCGACATCCGGAAAGCCGGTCTCCGGAAGCAGAGCGAACCCTGGGGAAGAAACAGACGCTGATTGGTGGAGGCTCAGAAGGAAGGACGCCTCCACCAATCAGCGTGCGGCAGGCAGGCAGAAATCTCTCACCGGGGAGGTGGTCGCCCCCAGGCATCTCTTGGCCCCAAGCCGCAGAATGAACCAGGCTTGCGGCCGATGGAGCAAAATTCAGGCACTGGTAAGCGGAGGAGCAATATCAACTTCTGCTGTTGCTCCATCGGCCGCAAGCCTGGTTCATTCTGAGAGAAACAGAGAGATTTCTGCCTGCCGCTCTTTCTTCCCGGCGGAGGCACTGAGGCTTAAGGCTTACCGACTGAGATCCGCTTCCCAAAAGGGAGGAGAGAAACCATTGGAAGAGGGCGTGCGCCTGTCACTGGGGAGGGGCCGCGTTTCCTCTTCCTCTCCGGTGGTGAGCGTTCAGCCGGGCCTCCGGATGCAGAGCCCCCCCACCGCTCTTGCTGTGGCGCCTGAACGTCCGGGTAAACGGCGGGGGAGATGCCCTTTGCAGCGACGGGCGCAGGGCGAGTGGCGCGCCCCTTTGCAGACGCCCCGGGGAGAAGCGGTAGGCGAGACCTTGCAAGCATGGCGGGGAGAGGGGAGCCCTTCTCAGCCCTTTTGCACGCGCACGCGCACGCACACCTCTACACCTCCTCAACCCTTTTGCACACGCACACACGCCCGTTCCCCTTTTGCCCGCGTTCCTGCAGGCACGCGGGAGGAGGTCTTCTTTGCTGGAGGCGTTTTAGCAAATGGTGGGCAGCCACCTGCCGGGCGCGCCTCGCTCAGCTGCACGCAGAAGCGCTCCAAAAAGACTGGCGCAGGGCCTCGCTCAGCTGGGAAGAAAGAGCGGCAGGCAGGCAGAAATCTCTCACCGGGGAGGTGGTCGCCCCCAGGCATCTCTTGGCCCCAAGCCGCAGAATGAACCAGGCTTGCGGCCGATGGAGAAAAATTCAGGCGCTGGTAAGCGGAGGAGCAATATCAACTTCTGCTGTTGCTCCATCGGCCGCAAGCCTGGTTCATTCTGAGAGAAACAGAGAGATTTCTGCCTGCCGCTCTTTCTTCCCGGCGGAGGTACTGAGGCTTAAGGCTTACTGACCGAGATCCGCTTCCCAAAAGGGAGGAGAGAAACCATTGGAAGAGGGCGCGCACCTGTCACTGGGGAGGGGCCGCGTTTCCTCTTCCTCTCCGGTGGTGAGCGTTCAGCCGGGCCTCCGGATGCAGAGCCCCTCCACTGCTCTTGCTGTGGCGCCTGAACGTCCGGGTAAACGGCGGGGGAGATGCCCTTTGCAGCAACGGGCGCGGGGCGAGTGGCGCGCCCCTTTGCAGACGCCCCGGGGAGAAGCGGTAGGCGAGACCTTGCAAGCGTGGCGGGGAGAGGGGAGCCCTTCTCAGCCCTTTTGCACACGCACGCACACCTCTACACCTCCTCAACCCTTTTGCACACGCACACACGCCCGCTCCCCTTTTGCCCGCATTGCTGCAGGCGCGCGGGAGGAGGTCTTCTTCGCTGGAGGCGTTTTAGCAAATGGTGGGCAGCGCGTGCAAAAGGGCTGAGAAGGGCTCCCCTCTCCCCGCCACGCTTGCAAGGTCTCGTTGCCCCTGCAGCCGCTCCTGCGTTTCTCTCTTTTCCCTTTTCCTAAAAATTCCTTCTCCGTTTCCCCTTCTGTCTCCTCTTCCTTCTCCCTCCTCCTCGCTGGCCGCGGTGGTGGCGGAGGGTGTGCGGCCCGGGGATCCTGCCGCAGATGGGAAACAGGAGGAGGGAGAAGGAAGAGGAGACAGAAGGGGAAACGGAGAAGGAATTTTTAGAAAAAGGGAAAAGAGAGAAACGCAGGAGCGGCTGCAGGGGCAACGAGACCTTGCAAGCGTGGCGGGGAGAGGGGAGCCCTTCTCAGCCCTTTTGCACACGCACGCACACCTCTATACCTCCTGAACCCTTTTGCACACGCACACACGCCCGCTCCCCTTTTGCCCGCGTTTGCCAGCAACGCGGGCAAAAGGGGGGCGGGCGTGTGTGCATGTGCAAAAGGGTTGAGGAGGTGTAGAGGTGTGCGTGTGCGTGCAAAAGGGCTGAGAAGGGCTCCCCTCTCCCCGCCACGCTTGCAAGGTCTCGTTGCCCCTGCAGCCGCTCCTGAGTTTCTCTCTTTTCCCTTTTCCTAAAAATTCCTTCTCCGTTTCCCCTTCTGTCTCCTCTTCCTTCTCCCTCCTCCTCGCTGGCCGCGGCAGTGGCAGAGGGTGTGCGGCCCGGGGTTTCCCATCTGCGGCAGGATCCCCAGGCCGCAGTCGCCTGGGACTTTCGCGATGGCGAGGGGACGGCGCCGAAGCTGTGGGCCGGGCTGGGCTGGGGCCGGATCCTGTGCTCCTGATGACCCCTCCGGGCAGGTTTCCCTTTGCCCCACAATATTCTGGGTAGTGGAGGGTGGCAGCTGTTTCCCCGCCACTCCCGGTGGGGCGGCCGGGCCGGGTTCGCGGAGCCGCTGGCTGCACCCCCTCCCTTCGTGAGCCCCCCGCCCCCTTCCACGCGATTGGCTCCCACCCACAAACCCCACCCCCTTCCACGCGATTGGCTCCTGCCCGCAAAACCCGCCCCCTTCCACGCGATTGGCTCCCGCCCGCAAACCCTGCCCCCTTCCACGTGATTGGCCCCCACCCGCAAACCCCGCCCCCTGGCTCTCGAGCACTTCAAAATGTGCACGAGCATGTCAAAATGGCTCCCGGCAAAAAAAGTTTTGCTGACCCCTGTCCTAGTCCAACACTCTAATCCCTACCTCATACTGTTTAAGTTCATTGAGACCTCAAAAGTGATAATAAGGACTGTACCTCACCAACTGTTTTCAGTGACTAGGCCTACCCATAAGGGAAATGAAGGAGTTTTAGCACAGGGGTAGGAAGCCTAGGTTTAGGTAAAAAGGTAAAGGTTTGCCCCGCACATTTGTGAAGTCGTGTCCAACTCTAGGGGCCGGTGCTCATCTCCGTTTGTTAACCGAAGAGCCAGCGTTGTCCGAAGACGCTTCCACAGTCATGTGGCCGGCATGACGCACATGGAACACTGTTACCTTCCCACCAAAATGGTACCTATTCATCTACTTGCATTTGCATGCTTTCGAATTGCTAGGTTGGCAAGAGCTGGGGCGAGTGCGGGAGCTCACTCCGTCACGCTAGGGATTCGAACCTCCGAACTTGTGATCTTCCAATCAACAAGCCAGGCGTCTTACCCGCTGAGCCACCACGCCCCTCATCTTTATTTATTCATTTAGTACCTTTAGGTACTAGTGTAGTAATAGTCTCAACACCCTCCCTAAATAAAAGTACTTTTTATTTAGTATGTGTTTTATCTAAGTGGAGTACAAGGCCTATTTTCCCCCACAATAAGCATTCTGGGAAGTAGGCTGGGCTGAGAAACGGGCCCAAAGTCACCCAGTGAGCTTTCATGGCTGTGGGTGGATGAATTCTCTTAACAATTCCCCGTGCCCAATATAAACTGTCAAATGCCACAATTTTGGAAGACATTTCAACATAACATTCCCAGCAATTATCTCTTTCTCACTCCTTCTTGCCCAGCAGGTTGCTGTAGTTAGAGTAGATGGAACTTGTTGGAGGGCTGCATGTAATTAAGCAACTTCTTGCTTTAGATCACCAGATCCTGATTCTAAGCCGTTTACCATTTTGAGTTTGATACAGCCAAAAAAGAAAAAAGAAAATAACTCAGTCAGCAGTCAGAACTGCTGCTGCTGTTGCTGTTTTGTAATAAGTGGAGTTTTTGAAGGCAGCTCCACATACATCTCATCACAGTAGTGCGGTACATTTTTAGTGTAAGTAAAACGTGTGGTTTAAGTTTGTGATATGCTGTATGAATAATTCTTCATTTTATGAAATGCCATTTAGTTTCATTGGATAACCCTTTTTAGTGTTTTAGGAAAGAGGGAGAGAACTCTCCCTCTTTTCAGTATTTATTGTTTATTGTCACTCACTTTCTTGGAATGTTTTAAAACAGTTAATTATCTTCTCAGACTTTTAAATTTTATTTATTTATTTTTACAACGGCTCCTTGTCACCCTTGAATGGTGGGTGACACCCCATAATTTATCACCAAGAATGCAGACATGATGGAAGATGATGGGATGAGACATGGTGTCAAGTTTGTATCTGCTCACATTTTACACACTAAAGAGACAAGCCCTTTGGCTAGTTGCCATGGGGAATTTTCTGTTAGAAGTAAATAACTCAGAACAGAAAAAGAGAGAGAGAGATTGAAAGGAAAGAAAAATGAACTCAGATTCATGCTGTCCCAGCTGCAGAATATCATTATGTCTCAAAGGAGAGTACGTATGTTGTGTGAATGGAATTTTATAATGTGGTATGACTCCAGTTGGAAAATTAGCTGAGCAGAACTTTTATTTTCAGCCCTGAAGACTGTTTCCTGTGTTGAGACTGTGGAATGTGCATTTATAGATTACTTCTGTTCCTGAAAGCCTAGATCAGCATAAACAAGAAGTAAGCAATCTGGTGTTTATCAGTTGTTTTTGGACTATAACTTCCAAAACATCCTGACATTGGCCCAACGCCTCTTCTCAAAGCCTTTTACCATCCTCATTGCCGAGGGCTCAAGGGAACTGAGGTCTAAATCCTCTGGATTTAGCATGAGCAGTACCAAAGGGTACTGTTTACCATGCAGCATGATAAAGCACCATGCTTCCTACAAACAAAACCGTTCATCCCCAGCCTCGTATTGGGAGGAATAGCAACTTTCAGATATTCCAGGGTCCCCTTCTTTATTATGGTCAAACCATGGATTAAATCCAGACTAAAGGTGTTTCCAGTTGATCCAGATTTTCTCTTTCCCACGCTTCCTGATTCCAGAATAAAATGTAACTAAGGTTGGTCCAGGCTGTTTTGACTATTTGCAGATCTATTCCCTATCTCCCCTTGCCTGTAGTTCTTCTAGCACATACAGCAGCTGAAGCAAACTACTGTAGGAAGAAACAGACCAGAGTTAATTAGCAGTTTCCCATCTGGAACTTTGTGCATTTTCAAGTAAGCTAGAGAGGAAAAAGTCCCCCTTCTCTTTGCAAGGGAATAAGCAACATGCAAAGCACTAGGTTATTTGTTTGTTTTCCTATAGCTTGTTAGTTCTAGAGATAGCAACTACCTTGAAATGGAAATTTACAATGGCAATATAGGGATTTTGCAGTTACAAGCCTCTGTTCATGATATCGTTTCATCATTGGGGACTCATCTCATGCCGTCATTGGGAGTGTAACTTTCTCCAGGAGGCCATTTTTAAAATTAATTTTCTATCCTGCCTTTATTATTTTTATAAATAACGTTAAATTAAGCATAGATTTTTCATGAAACTTGAGCATGTGTGACTTAATCTAAATCTATCTTTGTATATCAGAAATGGGGAGCTTGTGGCACATTGTATATATTTGGATTTCAAATCCCATCAGGCTCAGATAGTGATATTTATACATAGAACATACACAGTTCCCTATGGACACATTTTCATCTGTTAGTAGCAGAACTGGGATGATGGATAGAACTTTAGAAATGGGAAAGAGCTAAGAGATTCCCATCTGGCCACTAACGTTCAACACTCTCTTCTAGTCTCCTCCCTCTTTCTTTCATGGGGACAGATGTGCAGATCTGTAGCAGTTGCCTTTCCAACTGTTTTGGAATCTCACTTCTATTGGGATTTTGTGTGTCTCTGTGGGAGCCTTTTCCAAGGAAATTAGAGATTTCTACCATGATGTACAATATACTATTGTACTGCAGCCACCAGATACACCTTTGGTGATGGGGATTTCAGAAAAAGGTTGGGCACACAATTAATTTTAGGCAGAAATTTAATAAGAATAAGAATAAGAATAAGAATAAGAATAAGAATAAGAATAGAATGTTTATTGTTATCAGACCTAAGAGATTCTCCCCCTCCATATGGATACACATGAATGTGCCCCTCCCACCGACATATTGGTGCCATAGATTTAGATTAAAATTGACAATTATCTATACTGGTATAGTCTGCTTGCAAGCACACACATGCCTGGAAATCTGAATAAGGGGATCCTTAGAACAGTGTTTCTCAACCTCAGTAGCTTTAAGATGTGTGGACTTCAGCTCCCAGAATTCCCCAGCTTTTGAGGATGGGATCTCTCTCTTCTTCCATATAACCACCTTTTACATACAGTATTATTTTGTTTGATACTTCTGCTGGCTCATTTCCCCATGTATAACACAATCCCCGGGCAGGCCAGAGGCGGATTACCTTAGTCTCTTGCTAGCTGACCAGGTGGCAGGGATTTCAGACAATGTAGCCTGGTTCTGTGTCAGAGCTATGATTAAACATAAACAACTCCTCCTAGGGAGGTGATGCTGAGCCTTAACTAGGCTTCCATAATTCAATATATATTCTCTTCCTTTTTTCCCTTTCCTTCTTCCACCCTCCCCTATTTTTTTCCCTTTTAAATAAACACATATCATTCTACGTTTTATTCTGCTATTTCTTTGTTATAATTGGTTGGACCAAAATTGTCTTAATTCCAGCAAACCGTAACAGGGCTTCAGCAGATATTAGACTTAATATAAATTAGCATAGTGTTACATTCTTGCAGTGTTTTATACATTCTAGCATTACTTATGTCCTTTTATCTATCTTTTTTATCTATCCTAGCTATTTATAGCATTTAGATTATTCATTGTAAAATTCATTGTAATTTTATAGGATTCTTTTGTGTTTTAATTCCTATACTCTGTAATTTTATGTTAATAATTTTATCTTTATCTTATTTTATTCTATTCTATCAATATGACTTTTTATTTTTATTTCTATTTTAGTGTAATTGTTAAGTTATTAGTTCTATGCTGGTCTATGACTGAAATAAACTTGATTGATTGACTTCTGCTGGTTTACCAATGTCCACAACTGTCTGTGTTGTGATAACATTGATTTATGTTGCTTATGTGGCCCAATGCAGTATGAGTGACTCACATATAGTGATATGTACAAACCAACGCAAGCAGAGTTTGGCTGCTCTGTGTGCGCAAATACTTTTACACATAGTGGTTATTTCAAAGCAAGAGCAAGAACTACCAAAGCAGGAGTTACCCAGATAGACAGAGGACTATCATTTAATTTAATCTAGTTAAGAATGTAATAATCAGTATGGAGAATGCTGTGACAGGGAACCTTTGTGCTTGCTCACTTTACTGGCTAATCAGCATTGTGTAGAACTGTTATCTTGCCAATTGATGTAAGTTTGCTTTCAAACTTCCGTTTAAAAGGAAGAGAATTTTGAATATATTATCAGGGATGTAATGTGGTGTTTATGCCCTTATTTTGTGGTGAAATGGCAGAGGTGTGTATACAAATGTTCTGTCTTTCACTGAATGATAATCTCTCCAGCCTCTCTGGCTTCCTAAGCTTTAGTTAAATCCCAAGGAAAGATAATCAACCCTGACTGCTCATTGGAAGGACAGATGCTGAAGCTGAAGCTCAAATACTTTGGCCACCTAATGCAAAGAGAGGACTCACTGGAAAAGACCCTGATGCTGGAAAAGACTGGAGGCAAAAGGAGAAGAGGACAGCAGAGGATGAGATGGTTATATAGCATCACTGATGTAATGAACATGAATTTGAGTAAACTCCGGGAGACAGTGGAGGACAGAAAGGCCTGGCGTGCTATGGTCCATGAGGTCACGAAGAGTCGGACACGACTAAACGACTGAACAACAACAACAACAACAAAGGAAAGATATCATGAGGGAACTCATTCTACAGAGCTTTCTCAGACTGACCAGTGATGGAAACTTCAGGGTGATGGAAAGATGTATAATAAAAAGCAACATCAGCAATTGCGTCTTCTGTCACCTCTAACAATCAAATAAGCTCAAAAACACCCCCAAGAGAAATGTGAAAACATTTCTTGTGTATCCTGAGAATAAGGTAGAAAAAAATGAGGTATTTTTTTACACGGGAAAAAAAAAACCTTCTAAGAAGCTGCAAGACAGATTAATGCTAACCGCACATGAACAACTCGAAAGTCCCTCTGCTCTTTTAATAGAAGATATCTTCAAAGAGAGAACTGTCCTCAGGCTCTGCTTCAAATAAAAACCGTCCTCTCTAAAGTGGGACCCAGGGTGTCCTAAAACTGAACAATATAAGGTTTTCTGGATAATATTGCATTTCTTTCCACCCACATACAATTAATCTCTGTGCCAAGCCCCAGCCTTGATAAAGCCAAAACACTTCATAAGACGTCAAATTCCATATTTTAGGTGTATGATTCAACATTACATTTTCTGGAGAGCAGATCCCATTAGGTTTCTCATGCAGAGAACTCTGAAGCACAAAAAGCTCTCAAAAATAAAATAAGACTTAATGAAACATTGTTGGAAAAAGACTCACACAGTTTTTCAGGTATCCATGCAAAGAATAGACGGAATGTCATCAGACAAGCCAAATCAAGGAAGCAATTTAAAGAGTGCTTTAAAAAGAGAGACACTTTTGTCCCCAAAGTGGCACAGTGGTACTTGTAAGTTTCCAGTCCATTTTCCTGTTTTTATAGATTTATGCTTGACTGAATGTTAATTTTTTCATATACAGATAGCAGATTTAAGCATGAGTAAAAGGGGGGCATTAATTGAAATATGAACCCAACATTTCTAAGCTGCGATGATACATGTAATTAAACATTACAGTCCAATGAGTGACTTGTTCTTATTGGTTTTCTTTTATTAATGTTTTGGATGCCCAATTTAGATCCACTAAAAATGCTAGCACATTTCCTTTCTTCCTTTGGAATGCTGTTCCCTGCCCCCCTCCCCTCCCAAAGTGAATCTAGATTAGAGCCATATGGTCTATGGCCTGGTGTGGGAAGGAAGGAATTCACATTTTGAAGCTCGCAGCACTCTACCCGTGCAGCAAATGTAGCAATGTGCTTTATATTAGTGCTCTTGGCAGGGAAGGTTTCTGAACTGGAGAAGTGCCTGTTATGGAATAACTGGTGTGCTTTCATTAAGTGTTCTGTCCGTCTCATAAAACGAGCACTGAGAATTCCATGGAATGCTGTATTTTGAATATTCACTCTCTTCCAACTTTAATGGAGGTAGTTTTGTCAAAAGTCTACGGGTTATAGTTTTGATTCTTTAATAAGACTCCTGATGAGGTAATGGACGTGCTAATGCATTTCTCTTGACTGCAGTATGGAAGTGGTTTCTGGGAAGGTTTTTTTTCCACTTCCAGCAGAATTAGGCCAACTTAGTCCTTGGACGGGAGAAAACAATGGCAACAAATTCTGTATTGTTGCCAAGAAAGCTACATGGGTGTCTCCCTTATGTCACCCGTCAGGCTTGACTTGAAGGAGATGTTAGCTTTTCTCAATAATAAATATGGCTTCACCTGATAATAAGTGCACTAAAGGAATGGAGCACATGTTCTTTGGAACATGTGGAATATGGATACAGGGATCATAGTCATGAAGGACCATGGGGACTCATGCGTTTTACAAGAGATCCTTTCAAAAGTCATATGATTCTTCCTTCCTTCTTTTATAAAAAAACATAGTCACTAGATCACCAGCATAGGGTATTTTTAAAAGTCACATAAATGACCATATTTGGGGAAACAATATGAGTTATTGCTTATAGAGAGCCAGTTTGATCTAGTGGTTAAGGCAACGGGCTAGAAACCAGGAGACTATGAGTTCTAGTCCTGCCTTAGGCACAAAAGCTGGCTGGGTGACCTTGGGCCAGTCCCTGTCTCTCAGCCCTAGGAAGGAGCCAATGGGAAACCAGGAGACTGAAAGTTCTAGTCCTGCCTTAGGCATGAAAGCCGGCTGGGTGACCTTGGGCCAGTCACACACACTTAGCCCAACTCACCTCACAGGGTTGCTGTTGTGGGGAAAATAGGAGGAGGAAGGAGTATTAGGTATGTTTGCCGCCTTGAGTTATTTATAAAAATAATAAAGGTGGGGTATGTATGTATGTATGTATGTATGTATGTATGTATGTATGTATATATATATATATATATATATATATATATATATATATCCTTGAACAGAAAATTTTCCCAAGTCCAAAAAACAGAGGTGAAGTAATATAATCATATTTTTTGCTCAATTTCTTATTTTTTCATTTATGTGTCACTTGACAAATTCAGCAAAAAAATCTGCATGAAAATATAAATGCATTTTTGTGCAAATGTCAGCTAAAACTGACAAATCCATATAAACCTTGAATTATGCATCCTTTTTGCAACCAGTTCCTGGTTACATTCCTCCAATGTAATGCATCACTGGGCTTTTCTTTTCCACAGTATAAATGTTTCTGTGCTCCTTTTTATGCAATCTTAGATACATTTGAGTTGTAAACCATATAATTTTTTTAAAAAAAAACTGTGGATCTTCATGTGGGAGTCCATTCTGATGATCCATAGATTTGAAAAGTATATATTGGATAAATTTGTAAACAATTCAAAACAAATTACTCAGTATCCTCCACCAGGAGTAAATACTACAGAGCTATATCCCTTTGCATGAAGGGTTATTGTGCTTATTTTGCCATGATGCAATTTATTGCTTTATCTTGATTTGATAAAAATTCTTTCTGCCTTTTCAGAAATGTTCACTTATTTGCAATAAAGAGACTGCCTCCCCCTGCAGTTTTGTAGTTTTTGCAATGGGTCTTCTTCTCTGCCTTCCCTCCTTTTCCATACTTTCTTAATCCAATTTAGTCAGCTAGTTAGTACAAATCCCTTGGAGGCCTACAGTTTGTTCATTCTCCCACAGTGCTGAAATTTCTCTCCATCCCAGCTGGCAGGAGTTTTTAGAAATAACAATATCTTGGGGTGGGGGAAGGGAGGGAAGAAGCTGGAGATTGAATGGGGTCTTTTGTCCAGATCTCTATGAAGCCAGATTAATTATGCATTGCAGAACACCATTTTAAAGGATTGAATTAGGTCCTCGTTGCAATGAAAAGAGAGGCTTGAAAGTGAAAGCAGTGCTATTGCCCAGGAAAAGCCCAGATTTATAATGACCCAGCAACAGAAGAATTTCTCAGACTTACAGCCAAGCAACATGTAGCATGAACCACTTCAGTAGTAGTTTGTATTTCATACTTTATGTGGATGATTTGTTGGCATTTCCTCGCTTTCCAATCGCTCCACTAAATATTTGAGCATTGTTATTTCTGAACTTCTTTTTTGGGGAAAAGTACAGGTTTTCCTTCACCTGTTCTTATCAGAATAAAAATCTTTTAATATTTCAGCCGCACAATTCACTATTAGTTTGATTATGCTAGTGTGTGCAAAAACAAACAAAATACTCACAGATGCTGTCACTCCTCTCCAACACCTTTCTTTTGGGTAATTTCCAATCTTGCAACATTTCGTAGCTTAAAAGAGGACTATTCTGGTCTACTTAATTATTTACTTTAAACATTTCTGTTCTCATTCCTAACATCCATTGCTTGAGTTTATATAGCAGGGATGAACCACTGATTGAATGATTGATTATGTACCATCAAGTCGATGTCAACTCTTTTTTTTTTTTTTTATTAAATTTTATTAAGTTTTACAATACATAATAAAATTTAAAGTAGAAAAAGAAATAGAAACAGAAATACAAAATAAGAAAAAGATAAAGAAAAAGTGAAGTCAAGAAATAATAAGCAAAGAAAATATAGAAAATAGATGTCCTCCAATCTATCTTTGAACTTAAAGTACAACAATTGATTTTAAATGTTAGTCCTTCATACAGTATACAGGAACTTTTCTTTGTCATATGCCTTTTGATTTCTTTAATCCAATCTTCTAACCTTCATCTTACTGTCTCCCAATAATCCATCTTTGGCTTCCACTCCTTGAAGTAGTAGTTAAATGTTGAATGTTCATTACTACATATTTATATCTTCAATAAAGACCAATTAGTATAACAAATAAAAGCCTTATTTACTTCTAATAAACTACAATATATTCTATTCATATTATGACTCATAACCTAACATGTTATGTAACTTAATACATAATTTAGCAATTCTTATAGTGTTCATACATATATATTTCTATAATTTAATTCTAATATATATATATATCTCCATAAAAAAGGAATTCTTGAATCTCAATTATCCATCTGTAATTTCCATTCCTTGTAGTAGTGTCCATTTAAACTAAATGCATAATCTATCATATCACTTAACCTAATAGCTAATATATCAATTCTTATAATATTCATACAATACATATTGATATATATCATCCTGTAGTAACCATCATTCTAATTCCATCATATCATTATCTTCTCATAAATATATCTCTAAGGAAAACAATATTCTATAATATCAACTTGTGTTTGTATTTAGCATCTTACATTTAGAATATCACTTTTTATATATCCATACAATTTCTCATAACAATTCAAGTCCATATTTTTTCATTAACCTTTATATCCATACAGTTTCTCATATCTTCTGTTTAGGTTATGCCAAAATCACAATACACTGTGGGAGATTCGCAATATACAGCCTGCTCTTTTCTATATCTCATATAGAATATCAGAGCAACCTTCTCTCCCTTTCCACATATTTCACAACATCCATCCAACTGTGCACCCATATTTTCACTCTGTCTCCACTGCCACAACATATCTATACCAAGATTGTAGTGTAAAGCCTTCAGAATGTTCTTCTGAACTAATATACTCAAAATTTCCTCCTTCTGTTTCTCCTCCACTTGAAAAACATTTTTCCTTTCTGTCTCCGTTTCTGTTCTCTGTTCTTTCTCTCTGTTTTGCAGAGTTACGAACAGTAATTCCAACGACCTTTGAATATTTGAAAAAGCCTCAGTAATCTCTCTTCTGAGCTCCTCAGGTACAAGTTGGAAAGCCATCTTTCCTGTGTCCTTCAAATTAAAACAACAACCCTTCTAGTCAAAACAATAATAATGTAATCTGTCCATGGAATACTACCAGCAGAATCTATTAAGCAGAACGTCGTTGTTGTTGTTGTTTTTTTTTAAAGTCAAAAGAAAAAAGAAAGTTCCAATAATCCAAAATACAGGAGAGAATAATATTTTAAACAGTTTATAGAAGGAGAAATAAAAAATATATTCCAAATGAAGCAAAATCCAACCAGGGAGGATGTAGAAAAAGACGACAAGGAAAAAAACACGTTACCCTGTGTTTTTATTCTTCAAACTGCGAGCTTTCGTTCTTCAAGCTGCAAGCTGCTTAATCCAAACAAAGAGTTTCTCAAAAAATGAATAGTCATTTAGTTTATCAAGCGAAGAATTACAAACAGAGTCTCTTAAATCCCTCTAATACAAAAGAGAAGTAAGTAAAAAAAAAAATGCAGACGTTTCATTATGTTGCAAATATAGAGTCCATCAAACTTCCACCAGAATCAGTTATAGCAAAGAAAGCACAAAGTTAGCCAACATTTTCAACAAAGTCCAAAAAATCGATCTTAGATTTCAAAAATATTTTAATCTAAAAAAAAACATTCCTAAAGTGATCTAAAAGCGGCTGGGCGCTCTTGTGTCTCTTCAAAGAGACTTGTTTCCCCTGCAAGAGCCTGATATATCTCGGCCATTGCCTTGCACTTACCCTGTTCCTTCCGCGGTGGAAAACTACAGAAAAAACAAGGGTAGGCAATCCCAATGGCCCCACGAGTAATCTTCTGGTCTCCCCTTCTCCAGGGGAAAAAAAAACTTCAGTGGACCACAACTTCTGCAATCCACGCAAGCAAGGGAAATTCAGTCAGCTTCTCTGAGAAATCTGACTGGTCGAGCTGGCAGCCAAGCCTGGAGTCAAGTCGATGTCAACTCTTAGCAACCACATAGATAGGCTTCTCCAGGATGATCTGTCCCCAACCTGGCCCTTCAGGTCTTCCAGTGGGTCACCCATTGCCCTTATAGTTGGACCCATTTACCTTGCTACTGGTCATTCTTTCCTTCTCTTTCCTTCTGCCTTTCTCAGCATGATAGACTTCTCGAGGGAGCTGGATTTTGCATAATGTGTCCAAAATATGACAATTAGAGTGTGTTCATGCCTTGAGTGAGATTTGTTGAACCATGTGTTCACTTTCTTGGCTATCCTTGGCATTTTCAAGAGTCTTCCCCAACAATAAAGTTTAAAAGAGTCAATACTCTTTCTATCATGCTTCTTCAAAATGCAACTTTTGCTCCATAGAGTATCACAGAGAAAACTATTGTCTGCATGATTCGGAACTTTGTAGGTTCCACACATCATACCATCTGAATATCTTTTCCAAGGCCTTAATTGCTATCCTACCAAGACCTAGTCTTGTTCACCTGGTGTTAATCCTGGTGTTAATCTTTGCATATCTGGGTGTTGATTGCTGGCGAGTTGGTGTTCTGGACTTTTGGCTTTTCTATTGTCTCTTATGATTGGTATGTAAATGTTGTTTATCTCTATGTGCCTGTTGATGGCTGACTTGTCTGAGTGCCAAGCTTCCAGGAATTCCCTAGCGTTTTTGGATTTGGCTTGGTTTAAGATGCTCACAGTTTCCCAGTTGAAAGCATGGTTCAGTCTGTCCATGTGTTGTGAGATTAAGGAGTTTTCATCGTGTCTTCTGACTGCTAGTTGGTGTTCGTGGATGCGCTCTGCTAGTCTTCTGTCTGTCTGTCCTACATAGTGGCTGTTACTGTCCTTACACTGTATGTTGTAGATGACTCCTGTTTTTTCTTCTTGGACTACTGGGTCTTTTGGGTTACTTAAGATGTTCTGAAGGACTTTGGTTGGTTTGTGCACTACGGTGATGCCGTGTGGTTGTAACAGTCTGTTGGTAGTTTCTGATATGCAAAGATTAACACCAGGATTAACACCAGATGAACAAGCAAACAGTACGTTATACCGTAATCAAGGAACTATTAACTCAGTCAATCAACCAAGCAGCAAACATCAGCCTAATCAAGGAACTCCCAAGGAAGGAACAACACCCCCACCAACACAAGCAGGGCAAGCCACTGTATATAAACAGAGAGCAAACACCACTTCCTTTTCACACTGAAGATGTTGCCTAGTCTGGCATTGAAACGTCTGCAAGAAAACAACAAGGCTCAGAGAGCACCAAGGACTCCACAATTTTATTAAGTTTCAAGCAGAGATAAAAGCTACAGAAAAACAAAAAAACTACAAAGAAAAAAAGAAAAAACTAAAAAACTAAAAAAGTATAGAAACACAAGATAAAAATTTTCAAAATTACAAAAAGAGGTGAATTCTGACTTTTAAAAGCAAGGATATACAACGATTTTCCATAATCAATCCCTTACTTTACATTAAACCAAAATCACATTATTTTTATAAGTCATTCCATTGGCACATTATAAAAATCACTAAATACAGTTGCTCCCTCCCCTTATATTAAAAGAAAAAAAAATATAAACCTCCTAATCAACTCCCCCCCAAGATAACATTTATTTAATTATTTCCTTCCTACTACTATTCTATATATTCCTGTCTACTATAATAAAGATCAAACTAAAAAACATATAAATTGTCTGCCATTTTACTTGATAATACAACAATTTTAATAATCTTCATCATATGAAACCCAAAACCAGACATTTATTATTTTTTATTATACCTTAATAATCTTAATCCAAATTGTTAAAGATAAATGAAATCAGCCAAACCCTGAAAGCAATCCAGATAAATATTCTTAAACCCTTATCTCACTTCAAAATAAACCAGAACATTTACATATCCCCACAATGCGCACAGAGCTCTTTTCTTAAAAAAATCGAACAGCCCAACTGCCCCCCTCAAAAACACCGACTTCTCTTCAGGAGACCTCCCATACACAATAACCCCTTCTTTTCCATGGCATTCCATCAGAAGATCAATTTCACTTACAGGTTGCAACTCAATCTCTCCCTTTAATTTCTTCAACTCAACTATCCAATCTTCATCCAGCATTTCAACAGAAGTCCTGATCTCACTCTTAGAAGAGACATTTCTGTCGCTGTTAAATTCCTCAGTTTCATCCACGACATCCCCAACCAGATGACACATTTTAGACCTCATATTTTCCACAATGTCCTGAATGCCTTGCACAAAAACTTGGTAGGAATCAGAAAGAATCTGTTTAAAATCTCGGTGGAAGTCAGAGAAAATCTGTTTGAAACCCTCCATCTCTCACGCAGTAGATTATGGCACCCCCTAGGAGCTTAACCAGCAAAAGTTGAAGATATGAAAGAATTCTGGAATGTGTTTACACAAGTGAAAGTGAGATATGCAGACAGTTCCCCAGGGAAAGTAGAAGCATAAAACTGAAAGTTCAAAACAGCCGATTCAACATGTAGGAAAATGCTAATATCTTCAAATTTAGTACAAAAATAATAACAGGGAGATAATTATTTACTCTCAATCCTCCTTAATCGCCCAGAGTCCCCTCTGGAATGGGGGGAGATGGGCGGTGATATAAGTTAGAAATATAAATAAATTAATAAATTAATATTTGGAGGGAAAACAAAGTCCAAAACTTAAAAAGAATATTTTTTAAAAAAAAATGATCCCAAAAATAACTATAAGCACCAAGAGAACCCACTTCTCCTTGCTGTACAAAGTGTCTCTTAGGGTACATGTACTTAAAAGAAATATAAATTGGGTGATTTAGAAATGGGGTGGCCGGTCTTAGTGTCCCTTTAAGGCTACAGCGTGGCTTGGAAATTGTGACGTCCCAGCCTCCCGGATAGCTCTTACCAGTCGAGCGCGAACACTGTTTGTGATCTACTGGCTGCTGGGAGCCATCCAGAGGATAGATGGGTGATTCCAGGTGTTTTCCTTTTTCCGGAAAAACACTCCTGGGCTTCAGGAAAAACCTGCCTGAGCCCGAAAAAACTGCCGCGTTGTCAGTTCTGTCTGCTGAGCCCGCGGGCACAGCTGTTCAATCTGCCATGTCCCCACCGGAAGTTGTCTGTGGTATATCTCTTGACTGCTTGTTCCTTTAGTGTTGACAGTTGATCCTAAAAGGCAGAAACTATCCACCACTTCAATGTCTTCATTGTAAATTCTAAGGCTGGTTGCTGTACCTGTTGTCATTAGTCTGGTCTTCTTTGTGTTTAATCATATTCCCATTTTTTTTCACTCTACTCCTTGACTTTCATTACTAGAGCTTGGAGCTGTCTACTTTCAGCTGTCAGAGTAGTGTAATCAACATAGTGCAGATTATTGATGTTTCTTCCTCCAGTTGAAACCAAACTCATCTTCTTCTAATCTACCCTCCCTCAATATATTTCAGCATATAGGTTGAATAAATAAGGGGATAGTATACAGCCTTGTCTCAGTCCCTTGCCAACCTGGAGCCGGTCTGCTTGTCCATTTTCTGTCCAGAGTGTGGCTTCTTGACCTGTATATAGGTTTTGCATGGGAACAATGGGTTGTCCTGGGATTCCCTTTTTCCTAAGGAAGGATGGATCCTTCAGAATGGCAAGTCACACTTACCAAATATTTAAAAGATAATCCCAAATGACAAAATAGGGACACAACAAGGTCAGTGATTTATCTGAGAAAGGTACCAGATTTTTTTTTTCCAGGAACAATGTTTATAATGTTATATAGTGATGAAGTTCCTCTAAATCACATTAATTGATACAGATGTTCTTGAATGAATGAATTAATGAATGAATGAATGAATGAAAGAAAGAAAGAAAGAAAGAAAGAAAGAAAGAAAGAAAGAAAGAAAGAAAGAAAGAGGCTTTATGAAAACAGCAATCAACAGAACATGAACAATTACAGTAGACTGTTTCAAACATAATTTTTAGCCAGTTGAGTTGCTTTCCTTATGTAATATATAAGCTAATAGGTCAATTTCAGCCATGTCAACTTTGAACAGGAAGCAGTATCCTACTTTGTAGATTGAGGAATTTGTCAGCCTTGAAGTTACTGAATATCCAAATCGCAGGTTGCATTGTTTACATGACAAATCCACTCCTATGGATGAATACTGAAACCAAGGATAACATAACTCTTATGCATTTTGTTTTGTGTGAAACACAGTATGGTGATACTGCAAATGCTTTACATTCTTGAAGTCTCTGGGATAATCTTTGGCATCTTTATTTTTAAAAAGGTCAGGCTGTAAGTCTTTCTCTGAGATCTTGGATCTAGTATAATACTTAGTCCTCCCCAGGGCTAAATGAAGACAAATAGAGCAACAGTTTAGCTGGTTACTCAGCCCTCCCCAACACCTATGAGCAAGTTGGCAGTTCTCCTTATCTCAGTTTTAATTTTTAAAAATGACAAGGGACTGAAATTTCTGATTTCTGATGTAACATGCTAGGCTGGCTCTCTAATGAGACAGAGTGGAATTGCTGTCTTAGGTGGCAAATCATTTTATTTGCTCTATTCTTCCCTGAATGGACAGTGATCTAGCCACTATTGTCTCAGCCCATTTAGACTCAGGACTGGCACTGCCCTATTTTCATTTCATTGCTGTCCCATGATATACAGCACTTCTATGAACAAGCCTGGAATGAGATTAAGAGAATGATAAGGCTGGAAGCAGCTATTTAAGTCCAAAATCAGCAACATGGTATATGCTGAAAAAGTTAAAATAAAGTTTTTAAAAATGACCAAACATTCAAAAGTTAGTCAAATCTTGAAAGAACTTTGTGTTTATATATAAGATCTCAGCTATTTATTTATTAATTTTTAAAGTTATAGATTCGTATGCAGCATTGCTCAAAGTTGTGTGATGGTGATTGTTGCCTTAAAAGGTCGTTAGCCTCCAGTTTAGACCAAACTCTTGCTTAGTGAAAGAATCTAAATTCAAGATCTGCCCCTGATGACTGTCCAATCTCTACTTGAACCATTCAGTGAAAGGTGACCAGCACCTCTGTGGATGATTGGCACCAAGATTAGTGACTTTTTATAAAAAAATTGTTCTATTGGAATCTGCCTTCCTGTAACTTACATTCATTCATGAATTCTGGAATAAAAAACCAAGCCTTGATCTCCTTCTTTGTGTGACACTTCCTTAGGTACCTATAATGTGTCTTCCTGAATCTCCTATTCCCTAGACTAAGTGTAGTTCTCTCAATCTCTTGTTTTTGGGCTTTCTAGTCCATGTCAATCATTATACCCATACCTCCCCTCTTAAAAAACAAAAGTACATTGCTTAAAAAAAAGGTTTGACATCTTCAGAATTCATTTTTGTGGTCCTAGATACCCCTGTCTCAATGCTACCAAATTTTGGTAGCATAGATGTTGCAAATAAGTAGTATAATTACCCGCCATTTGGAAGATGGGAAAGCCACCAAACTATAAGGAATGCCACTAAATAAGCATGATATAGTCAACACAACAGAAAAATAGCCTGACTCCCTCCAAAAACTAGTAGCATAGAAATTCCAGTCCTTCTCAAAAGTGTGATGGGCCATCCTGTAATTTTACACCTTGTTTCACCTCTTGTGCAATTCACCCCACCCCGATCCCCCACTCCAAACAAAACATCACAGCAATCCCTGCCCAGCAGTGTCTTCCCATCTTTTCCTCGAAGTATATATTAAGCATCATGTGTGCAGCTGATTTTATGAATAATGAAAAGGCAGGACATTTTAAGTTATTTGTGATGATTTTATTTTTCTCCAGGAAGGTGAAAAAGAGCTTGTTGTAGTTTCTGCCTTGTTGCTACAATAACTTAATTGGCCTGAATTATGTGTGTTTTGATTCAATGTGGCTGGGGTGGGGGAGTATTCTTAAGTAGAGGGAAAACAATGTGATGGGGTCTGATAATGTAGGCCTTACAACATGTAGTTTATTTGGTCAGTGTTTCTCAACCTTGGCAACTTTAAGATGTGTGGACTTCAAATCCCAGAATTCCCCAGCCAGCGTACTGACTGTGGAATTCTGGGAGTTAAAATCCAGATGTCTTAAACTTGCTAAGGTTGAGAAACACTGAGCTAGATCTTCACCTTTCCCTCTTCATATGAGCTTGGGTGACACATTTGCTTTTGATCAGAGATGCTCAGTTACCAGGCTTATTGAAGGAACTCTTTTTCAATCTGAATTCTGAGATTGCTCACCTGAGAGCTAGGGAAAAAATACAGAATAGGAATGAAGACTGGCTGTGGAATTCTGGGAATTGAATTCCACACATCTTAAAGTTGCCAAGGTTGAGAAACACTGCATTAGGTAACAGTATGGGATAGGAATGCTTTTTAACATCACTTTCTACAAGTTCTGTTGATCATTGTCTCCTGTGTCTGATCTCTGCCAATTCCACCCCCCCGCTTGATGCCACTTCCTGATCTAACCTGCTTCATTATTCTTGCAAGTGAGTCCCAGGAAGCAACCTTTATGCCAGCAATAAACTGGCTGCCACTGTCTTGACAATGTCAGACAGTTAAATGATTAGTAGGAATCTGAAAAGCTTAGAAGCAGAATTCCAAATTTTATTAATAATTTTCATTGCATAAAGTAAGAATTGGTTTGCAATATACAGCTTTGAATAATAATTGCTTGATGCGACTATACTGTGCCTTGGCAGCCCCACTGTGTGAGCAAGACTATTCCTGGTTGCGATAGCAGTTGCAAAATATTTTTCTAAAGACTGGTTGTGAGATAGTAAATCTGTTGCATTGTAAAACTACAGAACATATATCTCTCCTATGCTCTTCTTCTGTATTTATAAACACCTTCTCTACAGTCTTCTGTACTCTATCTTCTTCAGGAAAAACTAAATCCATGTAGCTTTATACCTGGATTTTCTCACTTCCTAGGGAAGGGGCAGATGCTTTGCTTAAGAAACAACTGGGCTGTCAGCATCATACCATATTGTTTCCTACTAACAAGGCTCCTGGGAATGATTTTTTACTACCTGAGATCTTTTTCACTACTGATACCTTCAAGTGAATTTCTTCGTATCTGGTGTGCCCCACCTTTTTGTTCCAAAAGGAAGCCCAAAGTATCCAACATGATTTAAAAATAGTAATAGCAAATGGGATATTAAAAGAGGAAACAATATTCAATTTCAATGTTACCATAACACCAAGTTTTGTTCATCAATGCAAAATTAGTATCACAGACAAGGGGATAATAAAGTGCAGTCAGGATTTTAGCCAAGCAGCTAAATTAAATATTTAGATGTATTTTACCCGTCTCTAAAAATCAACATGTTAAACTACTTGGATGGTTTGATAAGAACTTCTCAGCTCAGCAGAAGTCAAGACAGTACAATTATATAATGTGCAGCCAATACAGTAATAGAGTTTCAAAGAACTTTGCACTGTCCCTATTAAATTTTCTTCTCCCCTAAGATTACTGTAATAGAGAAACAGAGAAAAGGGGAAGGTAACACACTCCACACTAAAACCAAACATGCAAATGGTTTGACCCCATGAGATTCTCCCCATGGACCCCCCTAGGATTTTACAGTGGCTGGCAACATTTCTCCATGGTCTCAACAGAGATCATTATTGAAACTTAAGATGCTGAGACTTTTTACAGGCAAAGCTATGTTCCCTGCCAGTGAACCCACAATATTAGAGTTAGGAATTTATTTATTTATTTATTTATTTTTCAATTTCTATCACCGCACCATCTCCCCCAAAGGGGACTCTGGGCGGTTTACAAATACAACACTTAAAATGTATAGATATAACTAAATATAAAAACAAATACATCTATAATCATTAAAATTGCTAATAAATTAAATATAAAATCCAATAGGCGATAATGATATTTTAAAAGGGCTCTATGGCACCAGCCATCCCCATGAAGAACTATTCCCATTCCCATCCCAAGCGAGGCAGCAAAACCAGGTCTTTAAATTAAAGGAATGAGGAACGAGTAAGTACTTATTTTCTAAATGTAGATTAATCCTGCTGTTGTTGCTGATTATATCTTAACAACAAACATGCAATATGGAACAAAACTTCTTTTCCTGTCTTGTGAGCAATGTTTGAATGGTTTAGGGCAGGGCTTTCCAAAGTGCTGCCGCTGGCGACACACCAGTGGCAGCGGCGGCACGCGCGCGCACGGCGACGGCGCGGGGGGCGTGCGGCGGCACGCGCGTGCATGGCGACCGCCGTGCACACACGCGCTGCCGCTTCCGGGTGGTGTGGCGACACACCACGCTGTATGTGGCGACACACTTTTGTGTCGCGACACACAGTTTGGAAAGCTCTGGTTTAAGGACTATGAATGGGTCATTCTGATGGTAATCGTTACTTCTTTTCTAAGAAGAAAATGCAGGCATTGAAATAAAGTAACTAGTTTCTGTTGCTGATATTAAGTGATTTCCAGCCATAAAATCTGCAGAGATTGAAGTCAAATCCTTACCCAGCTCTTTTTTCCTCATATTTCATTCATCATGCTTTTGTGTAAAGGAACAGGCTGAAGCAGTTATCATGTTATCAGTCTCATTTTTATTGTGTAACAAAGCATTGCTATTTTATATTGTTAAGAAACATGGGAGTTATTTCATCCATCTGTCCATCCATCCATCTGAATGACTTGAAAGTCTTCAAAAGTAATCAATGTTTTCCAGACAGAGACAACCTCTCTGCTTCCCAACAGAGTGACAGGCTGCAAGAAGCCTTCTGGTAACATGGCAAAGTCATCAGAAGGAGCAAGCCTGAACACTTTCAGAGCATTTTCATCCTTTTGGTGCTTTAAGAATAGGAAATGGAGCATTTTGAGTATTTCAGAGAACTTACACTCTGAGGCCCATATTTATTTTAAGGATTTAAGCTAAATCTGAATAGCTGAAATTCGACTATTTTCTTGCTGAATTTTGGCAGCAAGATTATGGACCATGAATTGGAGAGACTTTAACTTCTCAGAGGCCTTGTACTCACATTCACAATCTTAATGCGGTGGTGGTGATTATGTGGGGACTACAATGGGGTGTTCTAAACACCATGCAGGCCCCTCTCTCCTGAATGGACCTAAATCTTATTTTAAGATAGTCAGTATTTTTCTTCCTACCCCAGTTATGCATACCGAAGTCAACAACTCGTGAGCTATTATCACCAATATTTTTCAATTAGTCGAGTTGAAACAGCAGGTCATGCTCATTCAAACCTGAACAAAATTTCCAGTTTATGCCTAAAAATAAAACCTTTCAGGTGGAATTTGAATTCCCTCAATTAAGTCACTATTCACCATTCAAAATTCTGTATTTTTTTGCTGCTCTGGATAAGGTTGACTTTTGCTGGTTATGAAGTTTCAAAAACTGTCAGGTATCAGATGCTTATAATTATTTCACGCTATTTTCCCAATACTTTAAAATGAAAAGTATTGTAACCTCGAGTTGAGAGAGAGAGGACAGAACAGTGCTGTTTCCTGCTGAGAGTTGAAGCAGCTGAAATGTGCTGATGCAAGCTTTTCATTATCTGAAACAATTACTTAGGCAAGCCCAGCATGAGACTTCATGAAGTTTTTGAATTTGGATTCCTGATAGAAGTGCATTACATAACATACTCCTTGTGAGCACAGGCAAGCAGGAACATTCAAAAAGATTCTGCCAGGAGCATTGTGCTCAGCTGCTCTCCTTCTCGTTCTTTTAAAATCTGACCCAGGCCTTAAACAGACACATCTATCTTTCCCTTGTGCTCCCTGCATATCAACAGGAGTCTGGTTTTCATCACAGATTAATAAACCAACTCTGCCATTTTTTTCTACTTCCCACAGCCCTTACCTTTTGGAGTTTTAATGTATGTGTGTGTGTCTGTGCATATGTGGTATGTATACATTTTAAGTGTGAAGCTCACCTTTTCTCAACCAAAGGACTGATAGTTGGAAAATTAAATCATCTCATGAGTTCACATTTAAACAGGGACATTAGTTCTAGTAATATTAAAACAAAATCCAGAACCTAAATACAGTGGTTAGCAAAAGCTGATTGAAAACATTTTATTGGCACCATCTCTTATGTGAAGGCAATTAAAATGTAACAGACCTTAAAGGCAAAATATAATGGTTCATGAGTCTCAATGGGTATGAATTCCATAGCTAGTGGCCAACCACTCACTGGAATGCTTCTGTCCATGAGTGTGATACTTAGAAAGTGTTGTTGGGAGACAACACTATGCCAGTGTCAGCTCCAGATTTTAGAGGTCCCAGATGTTATATCTTCTTCCCCATAGTTATTACTGCTGCCCATTTGCTAGCCTTCTTCCTTTAGTTTCACTCTACATCACCAGCCAGAGGGAATAGGTAATGCAGGTCAAAGTTATTGCTCTTTCTCAGTCACTTTGACACTGGAGTGAGTGAACAGGCTACAGCAGCTGGGAAGTGTAGGAATAGGGTCAGGGAGCTTAGAAGTGTTACTTATTTAAAACATACTTGCAGTGTTTAATTACATTTCACAACACAGTAAAATACTGCATAGAAGAGGGCCAGGGGGTGGGGTTTGAGGGTGGGAGCCAATCGCATGGAAGGGGGTGGGCTTGCGGGCGGGATCCAATCGCGTGGAAGGGGCGGGGGGCTCCCGGAGGGAGGGGGTGCAGCCAGCGGCTCCGCAAACCCGCCCCAGCCGCCCCACCGGGAGTGGCGGAGAAAGAGCTGCCACCCTCCGGCGGGCAGGACGGGCACGGGAGAGCGGAAGGCATTGGCGAGCCAGAGAAAAAGGTTTTCTCGTGGGCCGCGCCAGGGGGTCAAGGGCCAGGCCGGCGGCGCCTAGAGCAGCTGCCGCGGGCAACTTCTCCGCTCTGCCCGGCTCAAAACCTGGGGCAACCAGACCGACAGTGCCGCCTCTCCTGGCAGGGCAGGGTTAACCGCATGGTCGCTTCCCCGGCACGCACCCGCGCCTTCCCCCGAGCAACCCGAGCAGGAGATGCCTTGCTGCCCCCTTGGAGCCCTCATGGGCCGCCCCCCCTCCGGCTGCAGCTCTTCCACCGCCTCTCCTCCTCTCTGGCAGCCGGGGGGCCACGGAGTCTCCGGGGGCAGCCGCCCCATCCAGCCCCCCCCGGCTGGGCCATGTTGCCCTGCCAGCTCTCACCCATGGCCAGGGCGTCGTACTCCTCCCCCAGCAGGACCTCGGGGGCCGAGTAGGCGAGGGAGCCGCAGCTGGTGGCTGCGCGCAAACCGAAGCCGCGGGTGGGGGATGGAGGAGGGAAAAGTGAGCCCCGCTCGGCGTCAACTTTTCCCGAACGGTACCTTCCTCAGGGGAGGCGCGGGCGGGCTTCGTCCCCGGTCTCCCAGTTCTTCGGAGAAGCCCGAGCCGAGGGGCCTCCCATGCCGGGCGCCGGGAAGCATTGCCGGATCACCTGAACCGCGGAGAGGAGGAACCGCGGCCGCCCGCCGGGGCCCGCCAAGCGTCCCCGCTGCTTTTCTCCCGGCCGGCGGCGGCCTCGCTCTCACCCTCCGAGCGCTATGGCTCCCTCAGCAACCAGGGGCGGGACGAGAGGAAGCGGAACCGGCCGCGTTCATGGACCTGTCCAGCCCAGCCGCAAGCGGGAGCCTTGTTTCCCCGAGAGCCACACTCAAGGGGCCAAAGAGCCGCATGTGGCTCGCGAGCCGCCATTTCCGACCCTTGGGCTAGAGGTATCATATTTGGGATGCAAAAATCCAGATGGTCACTATAGTCCATGGCAGTGAAGGGAGTCAGAAAATTCAACTTTTTGCTGACATCTTAGTTCTAATCCAGAGCTTTGCAATTCACATAAGATAGCTCTAGTCTTGTCCAGATTCCCTTATTTTTCAAATTCCAATTCATATGCAAGAGCAGGACAGCCATCTTTAAGGTCAATTTGATATAATAATGCATTACAATAATATGTCTGGGAGATTACCATCACATGGTTTATCATAGAGTTGCAGGGAGTCCCTGCTAGGATATGGGACTTGGTGGATTTATTTATTTATTATTTGCTGTTATATGTATGCCACCATCTCAACTGATTCTAGGTGACTTACAATTCTAAAACTATAAAAATACCACTAAAAACAGTTAGCAACAGGATGCTTGACAATGCCAAAACTTAAGGTTGGCTCTTCCAAAAGGACAGAAGTCGATAATGAATCATTTTAGACAAGAAGAGACAGATGTCCAAAACAGTTTCCCTTCTTGTTTATTGTGATTGTGTCTCATCTGAACTCAATGTTGGATATCCCCACTAGGTTAAATGGAACAGTTCTATTCTGGATGAGATGGAGAAGAGGAAACATGAGTCAACTGCAACTTTTGTTCTCTCCATTTATCATAATGTTAAAAATGGCTCATGATCTCTGGAATGTTTCTGGAGCACTCATTAGAGATCTATAGTTAAAACCAGCACTTTGAGTTGTACCAGAAGTCTTTGGAAGAATGAGCTAACCTTTCTCAATCTCTCTAGCCTCTACCCTTCCACAGAATCACCCTTTAATCAGGATGTAGTATCCTGAACCCAAAATAGCTTTTTGAGATATATCAGGGGAAACTGCTCTTAAACATGATGAAATAATTTATTTGAAGAAAAGTTGGGGGCTAACAAGTTGAAATTACAATTATATGAAGGGGGGGGGAGAAAGCTTCTGAGTGTTTTGCTGATAGGATGCTGATTTACAGGAAAGTTGAAGTGGCAGGGCAGCCATATTTGATCATGAATTGAGGGAAAGGTTAGATGGTTAAAAAGGCACCTGGGGAGGACTCCTCTCAGGTTGTGGACATGAACATAATAGCCTTGGATAATTACTTTTACCATTAGTGAGAGAGGCAAAGCAGGCTTTCTTTCAGGCTACTATTCAGTCTCAAGTCAGGACTCCTCAGCTTTTTGAAAAATATATATTTTTAGAAAGTTTTAATAACAATAGTAAAAGAAAATGCAAACTAAACTCAGAAAGAAGAGAAAGAAAAAATAATAAAAGGTGTACAGAAAAATGAGAAAAGAAAGAAAAAGAATAAGAAAAAGAAAAAACAAATATGAAGAAGTAGCTTCTGATCTTCATCACAAGTACAAACAACTTAATAATTCATAATCACCATAACATTACATGCAAGCATCTCTTCTTCCCATAACCCATCCCTTAACCATATGCAAATCCATAAATCATTAACATTTCAGTCCTAGTGTCAGCAAAAATCCGTAAAGGGATCCCAGATTTATACAAACATGTCTTATTTTAACCTTGGTCAAACAAACCAACTTTGTACTCCTTCCTTTTGCTTTTAACAATCTTAATCTTTAGTTCATTCATATGCTGTTGTAGGATTTGATTCTCTTCCATTTTTCTTTTTCCTAGCTTCAAGACTTTAACCAACTTCTTTTGTAAATCCAGTAAAAAGTCCTTATCATGGTCAATTTCTTGGCTTGTCATTTGTACTTCCACTTTAGTTGTTTTCTCTGTCTTATAGTCCATAACCTTTTTTATTTTCCAGTACTTCTGCAAATTCCTTATGTTCTGATATTTCTGAATCAGGCAAAGTTTATTTCATCTCTTTATCTTGTAAATCTTCCAAGATGTTCTCTTTCACATCAGTAATTTCTTCTTTAATATCTTTAGGACATAATCTATTCATAGAAGCATGCATCATTGCTGAGATTGAAGCTGCTATTTTTTGACCCCATTCTTCAAAAATCTCCTGAAATATTTCAAATGTCAAAGCATTTTCTGTCATTTTGCAAGTTCTAATGCTGACCAAATACACTTTTTCACTTTTTTTCCCCTTCCCTTTCTGCCTGGAATCTTTAGTCCCTTCTAGTGTTCAATTTCTAAAATCATAGAGTCTCAAGCTGCTGTTTTGACTTATGATAAACTAAACAAGTTGTTTCTCATGAATGAGCTGTTCATTTATATAATTATTTCCAAAATCTTGTAGCAAAAGTCCTAATAGTCCATTATTTTAAGTTTGGTCCCTTAATTCATTTATAACTTTCTTAAATCAGATACTTATTTAGCCTTTTGCCATTTATTTCTAATTTTTAAAAAGTTCTTAAGCTTATAGTTAATTTTTCTTTTATTCATTTATTCTTTTAAACCTACCAGGTGGCTTTTCAAACTTCTTGTTTTGAAGATCTCTAATATCCTTAAGGTAGTTGAATAGGTAATTTCCAAAAGTGATTAAAAATGAGTTAGTGAACTAAGTGTCCTTTAAAAGGCTCTGCTGCAATTGATGGTTCCCTTTGTCCCCCGGCACTCAAACCTGCGGGAAACCACTTTCCTGCGGTCTCCTTGCAAGGAGCAGCCATCCGGAGCACAAATGGGCAATCTCCCGTCCTCTCCTTATCTGGTTCTGTGGGAACCCACCAGTCCTTCAGTCTTAGCCACGGTCATCATCTCTGCTCATTTGGAGACATTTTAGCTCACCATTCCTCACCCAGGAGCTCCTTCATCAGTTTTTTTCCACCTTTCATTCTCTATTGACATTGTCTACCTCTGAAATGAAGAATAAGCTCTCTCCTGACTCCCTATTTCAGCTGAGACCAGATTATCTTAGATAACAATAATACTGGAAACTCTGATCATGAACCAGTGCACCCAAGGGGAAAGTATAAATGGTAAACAAATAGAAACTAGGAGTGAGGGACAGCTGCTATAAGAGAAAATTCCGAGGACTGTAATCTCCCATGAAGTACTACAAAACAGTGAGAGGACAAAAAAAAAACTTGAATCAATTCAGTACTCAAGCAGTGATGCCTAGCAACCATAACCAGGCAGCAATATCCAGCGGTCTACTTCAGGTCTAACAGGACCAGCACTGATATAAACAGCACTGATGTAAACCATTCCAATCTCATCAGCAATATTCTGTTTTTCTTTCTCTTTGGTATTATTTGTATTTGGGCCTTAATTACCTCATTTTTTTCCTACCCCCCCCTCAAATGTTTTTCCCTTCAGGATTTCCATCCATTGACTCCTTCCTCCTTGCCACCCTGTCAAGTTGTGCCTGTTTCTTCCCCATACTATGAGTGTTGGTGTACAGGAATCTGAGCCCTTTAATATTGCTCTTCTTAGATTTGCCTGCTACGTCTCCTAGTGTTTTCCTGAGCACCCCTTCCTTCTCACCACTTCTTTCCTTGTTATAAGGTTACTGCTTTTGGGTTTATACTTGGAGTATGGTTCTGGGTATTGGTTCTTCTCCCCCTCTAGATTTAAAGCTGGCCAGATGACCTAAGCAAGATGTCTTCCAAAGACAGTCTTTGTGAGGTGCAGCCCATCTCTCACCAGAATCCCTTCTTGTGGATAGTGTAGACCATGGTTCAAGAATCCAAAGTTTTCTCAGTGACACCATCCCTTGTGCCAGTGATTCACTTCCAGAATATTCTGTCCCTTCCTTGGGCCATGATCTTCAATTGGAAGTACAAACAAAAATACCACCTGTGTTCCAACACTTTTCCCTTCCTGCCTAGCTCGAGAGTCCTTTGATATTCTTTCCATGCTGTTTCTAATTGTTGTGCTTGATTTCTTTTAGTTATAAACATTGGTTCTTCTGGTAGGTTGTTGTTATGAACTAATTTTATTGGCTGAAATTTGTAATTATTGTTTTTTTCTTTTGATCTGCACTGTTCATTGGTAAAGGCAAACAACAACAACAATAATATCATTCATAAAACAGAGAAGGCAGAGAATTGTAATTTAATACCAAAATAGCACATAGGTGAGCAGAATTCAATCTTCCCCATCTCATCTCAGTGCATCCTGCTGCTTCAGACAGTTCTTGACAAGAAAGCCAAATAAATGCACTGAAGAACAAAATTTACTGCACAGAAAGGCAGCAATATGTAAACAATACTATTAAAGAATGGTGTCACGGTATACTGTTTGAACAAAAGATAAGACTCAATGAAATTTCAAGCCTCTTCATTTTGAAATTTTCTCTTTTCAAAGCAAATATTTCCTTGTATTATTTTTTCTGAGAGGCTTGCTGTTGGATCACGATGGTATTTTACTTCTAATTACTTTAGCAATGAACATTTGGATGACTATATTTCTGAATTCAGGTATGTTTGGTCAGTTTGGTCTAGTAGTTAAGCCACTAGGCTAGAAACCAGGAGTCTGTGAGTTCTAGTCCCAGAACTCAGGCATGAAAGCCGGCTGGGTGACCTTGGGCCAGTCACTCTCTCAGCCCAACTCACCTCACAGGGTTGCTGTTGTGGGGAAAAGAGGAGGAGGAAGGAGCATTAGGTATGTTCGTCGCCTTGAGTTATTTATAAAAATAATAAAGGCAGGATAGAAAATTAAATAAATAAATAAATAAATAAATAAATGTGCAAAGAAAGGGACAGGGGGTGTATTCTTCCTTTTTTTGGTGGGGGATTTCTTTGGGGGAAAATATCAGGCATTTGTGTTGGAAGAAAAGAGTTAGGGAAGGAGAAATTTCTTCACCTTCCTTAGGAAAACACAAAGCTCTGTCTTTAGTCAGAGGCTTGGGAGAGATTTTCAGGGATGCTGGAAGGCTGCCAAAGATGCTTGATTTCCCCTCCACCCACTTTGCTGAGCGCCATTCTTGGCCCAGCTTGTTGAGGATTCCAGCTGTCCGGTTGGGTCACCGGGAGCTGTCAAGTGAGATAGCACAGATGATAACCAGGCCCTGGCTTATCAGGAGGCCAGAAGGAAACACACAGAGCTGTAAACTGGAATTCAAATGAGGCAACATGGTTATTTGTACCCCAATTTTGGGTTATATCAACTGAATTCAGTTGCAACCTTTTCAGTAGCTAGTCTCTGGGCCAGATATTGTTTGAGTGGTCAGAAGTGAGAATATCAGGAGGGCTTTCTCTGAACTATGGAACTTCTCATCTTAGATATTAGCTGTTAGGCACAACAGGGTCAGGCTACCTTTAAGCTCAATGTTTAGCTCCTTAGTGACCACTGAGAACTAATTTAGCCACTTTCGGTATAGCTCTTCTCTTTATCTTCAGATTAGTGCTGTGCAAATCCTTCAAAAAAGATGCTTCAGAATGTGCGAGGGTACAAACAAAGCCCTTCTTTTTGTATTGTTGAAGCAGCCACATCTTTTTTCAGGATTATATGGCTCTTTTCAGAAGCTGCACCAGGCTCTCTCCACATACATGCACAGGTTATGGGGAAAAAAACCCAGCTGCTTTTTATTTGAAACATTTCATATGATTTAATTTTTGTCCCACCTTACTTCAAAGAGCTGAAACAATATGGGCACGAAATTTCCTGTTCCATTGATGAATCCTATCCTGCCTCTAATGCACCTGTTTTCAGGCCCTGTTCAAAGGGCATTGTCCTGATTTTTGTATGTGCTGCTTCTAATAAACAAAGTGATTGGTTTCCTCTAGATGTGCTGCCCTCCCCCTTCAGCATGTCACCAGGCAGCAGAAAAAACATCCACCAATCAGGGCAGTGCAGCAACAATGGGATAGGTCACACTTCAAGTCTCTGTCTTCACTAGGCTGCTTTGTATGTAGCCTATACCTCTTATAACTCCCCTCTGTCATTACACAAGTTGTCTAGAGTGAAAGGAAGTTGGGTCACCAGCAACAGTTCTTGGGAGGGAGCTCTTCTGCTCAGGATTCTGTCCCTGGCATTTCAGTGTTGTGCTATTTTGGCCTTGTGCAAAAATAGGCAAAGCCCATGGAACTAAAGCAAGCTGAAGCAGTCGAGTGCTCTTGGCAAATCCAGTGGACCACTCACATAGTGATAGTCCTCAGTCTATTCTGTGGGTTACACTTCAAAAGTAATATAAATTCTCCTTGAACTCAGGCTTTAAAGCTGGTGACCACATGGACATGACCATGCAGATTGCTTGAGAGCAACACATGCAAAGTAGTTTCTTGACCCTGTATCCAGTGCTCTTAAGGGAGAGAATAATAGAATAGTGGTTGAAGAGGCAGACCATGGACTTTCAGGGAGCAAGCCTTCAGCTATCTGAAACATCAATTAAGCACCTCTCTGATCAGACTCACTACTTGTCACCTATGCAGAGACAAATATAACTGATTTTACATATCTTGAGGCTACTGCTAGACATGATAAAGAAGAAAATGATATATTAACCCTGAAACAATTAATGACAACTTACATGGGCTGGGCATTGTAGTTGGGAGAAGGAGGAAAATTGCTCTTGTCAAGGAACGACTGCACCAAGGTTAAATGCCAAGTAGGGGCACAGTCTAACTCTTAGATACTGTTACTGGACCAAAGTGAATTTGTGAGGTTTAAATTTTTGGCTGGTTTTGTTTGCTTCCATTCCTTCCATATGATCAATGACTGGTTTTAATGGAAGATTCTGAAAGTTTTCACACATCTGTGCTACAGTAGCTTAAAAGTTTCATTGATGCAAATGAAAATATTGTCATGCATGAGATTTGCGAATGAAAGTTAAGGTGATTTGCCAAAAAAGAATTAAGATATTATGTTAACATACTCAACTCCGCAGTGTTGCCTTCCAGATCAACACAAGGAGAAGTTTCATCTACCTTGATCCATCTGCTCTGAGAGTTATGGTTGTGTTCCTCTCAAGCTTCCCCCCCCCCCCATCTTGTTTCTGGAGAATATTAGGATGCAGAAACAACTTCAGGTGCTTGTTTACTTTAGATGGAATGTAGCCTGGTGTGACCTCACAAAAGCTGGAAATCAACTATGTTTTTAATATCCTGATAGGGGGAAACAGTAAAACAAAAGAGAACTTCCTTCTACATGCTTCAACTCTTCTGTGCAGTGAATATAGTATTTAATGCACTGTTTGCTCCAATTTATAGGCATGTGAAAGACCAACTAAAGCATGCTTTCTCTCTTTATGTATGTATTGTGTCCATATAGATATAGCTATGAAAATGATAAGAGCTATTTTTAAACAACAAACCAAAACCAGAGCATGACTGAGTCAAATGGAAAAAAATGTTTCAAAGCCAAAGCATCTGACCTCTTGACAAGAACATTGGGGTAAAAAGTAAACAGTATAAATCGTTTTTGTGTGATCCAGAGGGATGTAACTGATTCACTATTGCATGGTATCACACATTTAGCAAACGTTTTTCTCCTAGTGAGTCAAAATATCATAGAAATAGTGGTGGGAGAACAACCCTTGGGTAAATTCAGAATCCACTTGTATTTATATGTATCATCAGCTTTTAGCGAAAAGGTAATCTGTTTTGTTAGAATTCTCTTCTAGCCCAAATAATATTGGCACATGTTCACTGACAAAGTAGTATGCATGGGTTGACCACAAAGTTTGCTGGGAATTGTAGTTTCCAGTTGCAAGCACCCTTCTAATCATAATAAATTTAATATGCTGGGTTTTGTGCAGCAGGCAACATTATTTCTCTACATCCTATTCTCATTCTTTTATCTTTCTAGCCCTAAAAAAGACAATTTTTACATAAATTGAATGAAACAACTAAGTCTTTATGCTTATTCTAGGGATAGGAAACATTTTTATTTTTATTTTTATTTTATTTATTTATTTGATTTATCACTGCCCATCTCCCCCGCGGGGGACTCTGGGCGGTTTAGAAACAGAGTATAACTCATTAAAATACAATTATAAATAGATGAAAATACATCTTAATTAACAATTTAAACATATAATAAATATAATAAAATCCATATGGCAGAATCTTCTTAAGTCCATGGGAAGGGCACTCCATGGCCACCCTAGGGCACTAGCCATCCCCAAGAGCATACTCTCTCCGTCCCGCCCCAAGCATATTGACACAACCAGGTTTTAAGCTTTTTCCAAAAGTCCAGGAGCGAGGGGGACTGTCTTATCTCCAAGGGAAGGATATTTAATTTTGATGAAGCCAAAGATAAACTGAACAGAACCTGATGTGTGTGTGTGTGTGTGTGTGTCAGTATGCCAACTTTCCATATGAAGGTCAAGTATGTATCTGCTCAAATATAGAGATTGAGCCTGTTTCACACAACCTTTTAAAGTGCCCATAGTACACATACTGGCAATCAGAACACATGTTCCTATGGCCCCCACTCTGTTGTTGTTTAAAAGAGGCATGAAGACCTGGCTGTTCACCCAGGCCTTTGGTAAGGGAGAGTGAGATCCCTCACTTCATCACGCTTGCCATCTTTTTTCTTTATTTTTTATTTTTTCTTGTAATTTCCTTGTGTGTTGTGAGCCCCCCAGAGTTGATGAGAGTCAGGTGGCATACAAGTTTTCATCATCATCATCATCATCATCATCATCATCATCATCATCATCAATCTCCACTCCTGATGAGGAGACTGAGGTATTCTTATTAAATGACCAATACCTAGGTGTTTTGAAGGCAGTAGCAAATTTTTTATATACAGCTTATAGAAACCACTTGGTCCCTTCTATGAAATGTTAGCTTTATAGGGTTTCTTCCTTTTATAGAAGTACAGTATGTAGTGTAAGGTAAAGGTAAAGGTTCCCCCTGCACATTTCTGCAGTCGTGTCCGACTCTAGGGGCTAGTGCTCATCTCCGTTTGTTAGCCGAAGAGCCAGCGTTGTCTGAAGACACTTCCACGGTCATGTGGCCGGCATGACGCACGCGGAACGCTGTTACCTACCCACCAAAGTGGTACCTATTCATCTACTTGCATTTCCATGCTTTTGAATTGCTAGGTTGGCAAGAGCTGGGGCAAGTGCGGGAGCTCACTCTGTCACGCGGGGCTAGGGATTCGAACCTCCGAACTTGCGATCTTTCAATCAACAAGCCTGGCGTCTTACCCGCTGAGCCACCATACCTCCAATGTATGTATGTAATGTATATAAGTAAATAAATAGAACAGGACCCAAAAGAATAAGTGAGAGCACCTATTACAGTTTTCCCTCCCTCTATGTCTGCTCAGGATTCAGTGAGATTTTCCTCTATGCAAGTGTATATAAGGCGGTGGCTCCCTTATAGAGAATTAAAAGTAACTAATACAAACCCACCAACAATGTCAACAGGATCAGACAACATTGTTTGCATATGCAATTTTACAGTAGCATTTTAATTTTTTTTAAAAAGTCAAGTTTGCTTATTTTAGGCTACATTCTTTAGGCCTGAGCCTGAGAAGCATTGCATCATGACAGTGGTGTTCATGCGGAAGGTGAAGGGGGCAATTGACAAAATCAGCATTATGCTGACATGACATAAGCACTTTTGGATGTACATCACACATGCATACAAAGGGGTGCAACATGGTTGTTGTGGGTCTTCCGGGCTGTGTGGCCATGTTCTGGAAGTTGTGGTTCCTAACGTGCATTGTGCAACATGCATTGTGACCATGCCATGCTGCTTTCTTCATTTTGATAAAAACAGTGGATGTCTCTAATTGCATGTCTATGTATAGAGTGGTCTTCTCAATCCAAATCAGGCCATTATGAGCTTATAGCAAAGAAAATTGAACCAAGAAGTAGGACCAAATTATATGCTATTTAGGCATTGTTTTCTTTAGCTCTTAATGTATGTATAGAAAAAAAGAGGCATTTCTAGCCAAACCTGAAGTGGAGTTTATCCATGTGGGTGGTCTTATAGTAGTACTACTACTAGTAGTAAACTTTATTATAGTCTTTGACCAGCAAGGTGGTCTTATAAAACCATGATGAGGTAGACACAAGAACTAAGGCTAAACTATGAATCTTATTTGAGGAAAAAAAGTGCTATCTTGTATCTGTTTGGAAAGCCAGAGTTTGCTCAAATATCAGAGTTGGACTCTGGCATGGATGTATATGGCATATTAATTACTGAGGAGAGGAAAACATGACAAGACATGTTGTATAGCAGAATTAACCCAGGAGAAATCATGGTACATCAAAATGAATAGAAAAGTAAATCAGAATTCTAGTGAGTAAGAGCCAAGAACCGAGTTAATGGTTGGCACAGATTAGATAAAGAGAACAGAAAATGGATCTAAGCCAACTTTCTGTCCACCCTATGGATAGTGATGTTCCCAGAAAGACTATCTACTTTGGCATTACTCCTTCTGTCATGACTATATTCTTGGCTTACTCTCCCTACCACACTACGTTCTTTTATATAGAGATAAGAGGCAAAGGTGACACAGGTATCTGTATACTCATGTTGCACCTCTTATTCAATGAGTAGATATTCTGGAAAGGGCTTATTATTTGCCAATATAAATCAAAGTATTCCAGCAAAGTGTCATGGTTTGATTTTTACCAAATGTACTTCTTAGAACAACAATGAAAAAGTAAAGTTAATTTTCTGTTTTAAAAATAAAAGCACACAGAATGGAAGTATACTTCAGAATAAAATGTAAATGATTGATTCAAGCTTCTATTAACCTGCCAATGTGATAATATATTATTATTTTTACTATCACCATCATCATCTCAGTTTCATAAAAGCTGCTTTTAGATAAATGGCATATTTGTCATATGATTTTTTTTAAAAAAATGTTCCAAGTTGTTGGAAATAGTCAAATGCATAATGTAGGCTAAGTGCTGTGTCCCCTTGTGGGGGGAGATGGGCGGTGATATAAGTTAGAAATAATAAATAATAAATAAATAAATAGGCTAAGTGCTGTTTACAATGGAATGGTAAGAAACATATAATTAATTAAAAAATAAATAGCTGTTGTGGGACTTCCGGGCTGTGTGGCTGTGTTCTCGAAGTTGTGGTTCCTAACGTTTCGCCAGCATTGTCGGCACTGGATACTTCACGCATTGTCATCAATTTGACAGAACGCCTGCTCTCTCCTGAAGAAACCTCCATCCTAAGCAAAGGAGGAAACTTTGCAATTACACCCACCAGAATTCCAGTGGAAGATATCATTGCCAATGTGGAATCAGCCATTCACCAACGTCCAGAGGAAGAAGCAGAAGAAATAAGGGGTGAAGTGGCAAGAATCCTAAGGAAAGCAAAGCCCCCCACCAGCAACATTACTAAGAAGGAGAGAAACGCCATAGAGACCCTCAATTCGGACCCAGACATCATCATCCTTCCAGCGGACAAAGGCAATGCCACGGTAATTATGAACATAGATGAATACAAAGACAAAATCAGAGAATTACTAGACCCCACCACATACAGAACAATAAGACGGGATCCGACCAGCAAAATCATGAAGCAGACCAACACACTGATAAAGAGCTCCTCCCTGCATCCCAACGTACTACAACGTATTTGCAAGACAGAAGCTCTCTCACCTAGACTATACGGACTCCCCAAAATCCACAAAGACTCGATCCCACTCAGACCCATTGTAAGTGCCATTGGCTCCCCGACATATGAATTATCCAAACATTTGGCAACCCTTTTACAGACCCACATCGGACAGACTCCATCCCACATCAAAGACTCAGGACACTTCATCAACAAAATCAGCACCCTAAAACTCAACCACACGGACAAACTGGTCAGCTTTGACGTGGTCTCCCTGTTTACCAAGGTGCCAGTAAGGGACACCCTGGCACTCATCAAGCAAATCTTCCCAGAAGACATTACAGCTTTATTTCAACACTGCCTAACAACTAGTTACTTTCAATGGGAGAATGAGTTCTACGAACAGATGGATGGCGTTGCCATGGGAAGCCCCCTGAGCCCAGTCATAGCAAACTTTTACATGGAACACTTTGAAAAACAGGCTTTGGAATCGGCACCCATTACACCAACAGTCTGGTTCCGGTTCGTGGATGGCACCTTCGCAATTTGGAGTCATACTGAAGAAGAACTGGAGAAATTTCTGGACCACCTAAACGGCATCCACCCCAATATACAATTCACTATGGAAAAAGAAACTGATGGCAAACTTCCATTTTTAGATACGCTGGTCATACGCAATCCGGACCTCAAACTAGGACACAAAGTATACAGAAAACCCACCCATACGGACCGATATCTACACAAAAATTCCAATCACCACCCACGACAAAAGAGAGGCATGATCAAAACCTTGGTGGATCGTGCTAATCGAAACTGTGAAACCCAATTTCTCAACAATGAACTTAACCATCTGAATTGGGTCCTACAGGCAAATGGCTATTCCAAGAATGAAATAAAAAGAGCCATCAAACCAAGAAAACAACATCCAACTGAAGAAAAACAGCCCCCCACAAACAAAGTATTCCTGCCCTACATCAAAGGAGTCACTGACCGCATGGGAAAACTGATGGAAAAACACAACTTTCAAACAGTCTTCAGACCCACCAGAAAAATACAACAAATGCTAAAATCAGCAAAAGACAAAAGGGACCCCCGCACCGCTGCAGGAGTATACCGCATACCATGCAGCTGTGGACAAGTATACATCGGAACCACAAAACAAAGCATTCACACCAGGATAAAAGAACATGAAAGACACTGCAGACTACAGCAACCGGAAAAATCTTCAGTAGCTGAACATGCTCTCAAGCAAACGGGACACAAAATCCTATTTGAAAACACAGAAATACTGGACAACACCAAAAGCCACTACACCAGATTATACAGAGAAGCCATTGAAATTCACAAACACCAGCACAGTTACAATAAAAAAGAAGAAAGTTTAAAAATTAGCAAAACCTGGCTACCAGTCCTGAAAAACACAGCCTGCAAAATGTCAACGAACTCAGTCCAACCACCAGGACATGGGAATACTTCTCACAATGAACATGCTAATCACGCTCATCAGCCACTCATTAACATTTCAACACAACAAAAAACCCCACCTAATCTCCTATAATTTAGCTCTATAAATAGAACATTGCCACTCTACCTGGGCACAGAGATTTTGCTTCTATCTGTGCTCCTGCCCTCTGAAGATGCTGGCCACAGATGCTGGCGAAACGTTAGGAACCACAACTTCGAGAACACGGCCACACAGCCCGGAAGACCCACAACAGCCATTGAACTCCGGCCGTGAAAGCCTTCGACAATACAAAAAATAAATACATTAACTGCATCCCCATGCCAGTTTGTGGAAAATTAGAGAGAAAGTTTGATTTGGATGCTATTGTAGTAGAAGCCTATTTTACTCAATTTGAGATGCATTCATGTGTATCATAGTAATATCTGATAAAAAATTAAAAATATAAGAATTGTCTTGTGAGTATTTTCACTTTGATTGGATTGTATTGTGAATTTATTGATTCTGCTTTTATAATATAGTAGCTTCTTCGATGTTAGGAAAGGTGCTTTTCATACTTTCAATTTTATTGGGGTTTTATGAAAAGGGCCCACAAGGATTGTGCTTGCAAAATACAATAGTTTGTTGTTGTTATGGAACTTCCTTTATAATTTGGGAAGCTATTTCTTACGTGGCTGTTTTATTATCATGAGTTTTCAGTTTATTACAGAAGTGTTTAACCTTCCTTGTAAGCCACCCAGTGTCAGTTTGCAAATGGGCAGCCCTAGAAATTGAATCCATAACATAAATAAAATATAGAAAAACTTTTCTGGAAGGAGCTTGAAAATTATGACAAAGTTTATTTGCTTGATTATGATATTTATCCTCACATCAATCCTTAACTGACTCTAGGCAGAAATATATTAGTTAAGAAACTGGTTGCTTCCAGACATCTGGACTTTTTAAAGTTCTAATGTATGTAACGTAAAGTATAGAGTCACACCAGAAGGTTCAGCAGATATTAAGCTTACAGTTAGCATTCATTATCTTCCAAAGCTATAACACAGATTTAAATCTAGTTATTTCTTTTCTTCCACTTTGACTATGTCATGTGTCTTTGATGATCATCTGGCAGAAGGCAGACAATGTTTTGTTTACCGACAAAATAGTTTAGCATATGGTAAATGTATTCAGCTGAATAGTTTGAAGAAATACATTTTCACCAACCTTCAGTTTAGATGACACTGAAATAAAAATTAATAACAATGTTGAGGATTTAAAATACTTTGCAACCATGTTTTATTACAAATTATTACACAATTAAAAGATTTTAAGAATACTTGCACATGACTTCATTATGATTGTTAATACAGAGCCTAATTAGAATGTGTTGAATTCAGGGACAAGCCATTTTTACTTTTGTACATTATTGCGACTGAATTCAAATTAAACAGACCTTATTATTTATTTGTTTGTTTACTCAATTTATGTCCTGCCTTAATACTGAACTGAGCACTCAAAGCAGAAAACAAACATTAAGACAGTGCTTTCCAAACTGTGTGTTGCGACACTTTAATGTGTCGCGACACAACCCGGAAGTGGTGATGGTGCATCGCTGCCAGCGTGCATGCTGGCGGCGGCAGCGGTGACGACAGCGGCGCGCCATCAGCGCTTCCGGGTTTTACTGCAAAACATGAGGCCGCCGTGCACGTTGGTGTCACCAACGGCGGGATTTTGGAAAGCACTGCATTAAGAAAACGGCACAAAAAGCTTTAAAACATAAAACACTAACAAAATAACTAACAGTGAAAGCCTGGTAAAAGAGGAGGTGCATCTTGGCTGTTCTTCTAAGGCAATGGCAAGTTGCTTGGTAAACCCTATCAGCAATTTTCAGATGTGTGGACTTCAACTCCCAGAATTCCCCAGCCAGCCATGTTGAAGTCCATACATCTGAAAGTTGCTGAGATTGAGAAACACTGCAGTAGGTAGGTCAGGGACAATCATTTATACTGACTTGGAAGCCTAGTGGTAAACCATTTGTTTGAAAACATGTGATCTTCAACAAAACACTCCTTTATCTTTTGCCTTACGACTGAATGCTCTTGTTCAGGGTTACCGCGTGGGCATGCTTTTGGGATACTTGTAAGTTATGAGTTAGTGATTGTCAAACTAGGGCAGCCTTTCTCAACTTTTTGACCCTGGAGGAACCCTTGAAATATTTTTTTCAGGCCTCAGGGAACCCCTGCACATTCAGGCTCAAATATAGGACAGAAGTTACAAAATTATTATATTTGTTTCATGTGTCGGCCTGCATATATGCATTAACAGTGTTCTCAAACTAAAAATAAAGAATTAAACTTACCCCTTTAATGTGAAGTTGCCCGAATTTGAAATTAATTGTTAAATAAATTGTGATCTCCTAGTGAACCCTAGGAACCCCTAGTGACCTCTCACAGAACACTAGGGTTCCATGGAACCCTGGTTGAGAAACCCTGAACTAGGGTCTCTGACACCTTCCTGTGTTGACCACCTGTCAGCTAGCCAGAGCTCACTTTCTGCTCAACCCCCACAAGTTCACTCCAGCCAGCTGGTTTGCCAGAATGAATTTTCTCTATACTATATAACATCTATCTATCTATCTATCTATCTATCTATCTATCTATCTATCTATCTATCTATCTATCAATCAAATGTGTACACTGTCATAATCACCAGACTCTTGACGGCTAAGAAGTTATAAATGTATATATTGCCTTCCTCTGAAAAGCCTAGAGCAAGCTGTGGGCAACATCTAAATCCATCCCCCTCTTTGCAGGATGTGGGTATGTTGCCCCAAGTCTGGAATTACCCATATGACTTGAAAGAGAAAGCTATTATAAATCAATCCACAGGAAGATCACATTATCCAGTGCCATGCTGTCGAGGAAGAGTACTTTTCTTTCTCCTCTCCTCTTTCAAAGCTCTTATCTTCAGTTTTGTATATTGTTCTGTCTAGACAGTGGAAAGTGACTAGCATACCTATATGTCAGGAATGTAGTGGTAAATCTTTCAGATAAATATAGCTGAGCATTTAAAAGTAAAAATAAATGTCTAAAGCTCTCAACTTATTAGCAGCATCTGTCTCAGTCTTGATGTGTACTTCTCAGAAATATTCTAATACCTACCGAATCTATATTTAAGCAACCTTGTTTCTGTGCTGGTGATCACATGTCATAAACTATCTCTATATTGTTGATTTTGTTGCTAAGCCCCACCGCGAGTTCTGGTTTCCAGTGGGTCAGGTTACACTTTTAAAAACAGGTCTCCCAACTGTTTCACACTCCACATTTAAAGATGATACTCAAGCAGATCTTACTATTCCACATGAGTTCATCCTGGCATTAGAGAATTACAGCTAAGGGAGGAGCTAGGATTACAAGCTTGTCATACGTTGGACCTGCTAACTTTCCATTCCGGAAATATCATTTGGAAAGAAGCTACAGTTAAGGATGCATGGGCAATGAATTATCCCATGCCTGCCCCAGATTCCTGGAGGGTTTCAATAATATAGGACAGGAAAGGAAAGGAAAGGATGAAAAGTTCTCTAGAAATCACTTTCTTTAAAAAAAAATCTACGAACCACTTTACATATTTTCCTCTTGAAATTAAAACAAACATAACTACGAAGTTTCTTTTATTGCAGCTTTTTATTTGACCAAAGTGGCTTGTGAAAAAAACAATATCAGATAAGTAACTTGGTTCTAAAGAACTTGTAGGATTTCAATATTTGATAGATTAAAAACTTACTGTATTGTAACTTTTGATATTTATTACAAGTATATAAATATATAAGGTCGGCAGTTCAAATCCGCGTGGCGAGGTGAGCTCTCGTCACTAGCCCCAGCTCTCTGCCAACCCAGCGATTCGAAAGCTAAATAAGCAAGTAGATAAATGGGTACCACTCACGTGGGGCAATATGCTGGCATCCTGTCGGGGAGTCGCCTCGGAGCCAAAGACGGAGACGGAGACGGAGATGGAGATCGGGAGAAGCCGGAATGGCGGCTGAGGACGGCGGCAGAGGACGACGGATCCCCAGTTACAACTTCCGGGATGTCAGCAGCCGGCTCCGAAAAGCGAGGCATTCTGGGACTTGTAGTTCCGATGCCTGGAAAAGAAGAGCCGGTTCCCTCACCCCTCCCTAATCGCGCGGGTATTGTATGATATGATTGTATAAAAATTGAAGTACATGATTGTAAGCTGCCTAGAGCCCTCCATTAGGGAGGGGATAGGCGGGGTATAAATAAGATAAATAAATAATAATAATAATATATCATACTTGGTTAGTTGGTTGAATAGATTTCAAAGCAAGGCTAAAGGCCTGCCTCCAACAAACAATGGAATTAAGTACATGTGCCCTATAACCTCATGAGACTTTCTTGAAGTACTGAAAGAAACATTAATGGTATGATGATTCTTCTTAGCATATTCCTAAGAGTATGAAAATTACCTCTTAGATTTCTTTACAGACTTTTAAAAATTTGGCAAAAATAAGTCCACTTTAGGAAAATTTGACCCAGAGACAAAACCCAAAAGCAAAGAATTACACACAGCATATAATACTGAAAGTAGGATTTTTAATTTCTTGTTTAGAGATAGAAGGTTGAGTCTCCTCCAAACCAAAAAAAAAAAAAAAAGATCATAGACATTTTAGGACTCTTACAATAAAGAAATCAATATTCTGAACACATGGTTGAAAACAAATTATGTTTAGAAAGATGGTAAAAACACATTTCTTTCACCAGGCTTTTAACTGATAATTATCATAATGAGTGATTTTAATTTTAATTTTAATTTTAATTTTAATTATATTAATGTTGTTATATTTAATACTCTGTATTTTTCTTATTGTAAATTCCCTAGTTGGAATAGACAGAAAAATAGGGTATAAATTCTGTCATAAACAAACAAATAAGCTTGGCAATTCTCAAACATTCTGGACCTAAACATTTAGGACTTCCTAAAGTTCCCAAAAATGAAATAGAAGACAGGACATTCCAAGGAGCTCCTATTCTGTTTTCCAGTCATCCTAATGAAAATGGCCAGAAGACCTTGGGAGAATCTCAAGGTAGTCTTGTTGAATCTTTGAACAGCTACAGTTGCTACTTGGCTTCAAGTTTCAGATCCAGAGGGCCTTGTCAAAGTATTTGTCCAGGACTAACAGCTTACTACATCTCCTAAAAATATGTATTTTTAAAATGGAAATATTTAATGTCCATGACTATTTATTTTGACAAATGGTTGGATTAACCAGTACACCCAAATGATTGTTTTGTTGATTATATGAAAGGCCTAGTTCTAGTTGAAGATGTTAGTCCTCTTCATTGGCAATTTGAAAAGTATGAGTACCAGACCTATTGCTATCTAGAGAATGAGTTCTCTAGAATATTTTGGCTGGCCTCACCCTCCAGATGCTAATGTGCATCCAATCCAATCAGCATATTTGTGGCATTAGGGGGTGCGGTAGCTCAGTGGGTTAAACCGCTGAGCTGTTAGTCTACCGACCATAAGGTCGGCAGTTCAAATCCACGTGGCAAGGTGAGCTCTCGTCACTAGCCCTAGCTTCTGCCTACCCAGCAATTTGAAAGCTAAATAGCAAGTAGATAAATGGGTACCACTCATGTGGGGCAATATGCTGGCATCCTGTCGGGGAGTCGCCCTTGGAACCGAAGACGAAGATCTGGAGAAGCCCGTGGATGGCGGCTGAGGACGGCGGCAGAGGACGACGGATCCCAATTAACAACTTCTGGGATGTCAGCAGCCGGCTCCGAAAGCGAAGCATTCTGGGGCTTGTAGTTCCGATGCCTGGAAAGAAGAGCCGGTTCCCTCACCCCCTCCCTAATCGCGTGGGCACTGTAATATATATGGATGTATAATTAATATGCAATGATGTTGTAAGCCGCCTAGAGTCCTCCATTAGGGAGGGGATAGGCGGGGTATAAATAAGATAAATAAATAAAAGATAAACAAATAAATTAGTCTGAAAGGGATTTGTACATACACAGATACCCTTCAACTTGATGCCAATTTTTTCATACCTAGATTTGTCAACTAGGCCACAGAGTTAACTGGTTCATTTTTATAGGCTTCTTTGCATTCTCTATATCTCCCACTCTGTTTCCTGTTCAACCCCTTTCATATAGCTTTTGAGACTTAACTGAAGTAGGAGGTTCTGATATTGGAAAAACTGTCCTTGGAGTCTGATAGGAGTGGTGGTGGTGCAGAGTGCTCCAACATAGCCTTTCCTCTTCCAAGTTCGAAACCCTCCCTTTATGGAGGAACTAATCTGCTGTATAGCCCCTACGATGATATCCAACGTCATAGGCTTGGAACGTTAGAATTCTGAATCTGCTTTCATTCAACTGCAAATCTTATTTATGATAACTCTGGTGATTTGATGGTTGTGGAGCAACATGGACCTTGAAAAATTATAAAACAAATAGAAATAAAAGAGAGAAATATGCAACATAGATAATGCATCACAGATAATTGTGTGGTTATTAAGGATATGTATATTGCCCTGGAGAGTTTATATTTTGAAAAGAGACTGGAGTTCTGTTTCTAGTTTGAAGCAAATATAATCAGACTTTTAAAAACTGAAATATACACTAAAATATGATATTGAAACTTTATTCATTTATTTACAGAATGTCTATCTCACCATTAATGTATTGCACACATTCTACAAAGACCTAGCTCTCTGGAGAAGGCTCTAATGGTGGGAAAGGTGGAAGGAAGAAGAAGAAGAGGATGACCAGCAGCAAGGTAGATGGACTCAGTTACAATGGCAATAGGTACACCATTGGAAGAGCTTAAGGACCAGATTAGGGACAGATCATCATGGTGAAAATCTGTCTATGTGGTTGCTAGGAGTTGACAACAAAGTGATGGCACATAATCAATTAAATCAAGGCAACTAGTATGAATACATAATTGGAATATATGTCCTATTAGAATCTTTAATTCCGGTTCTGAGTTCGGAGAGGTAACTATTTCAAACCATCATTTCAAAGTGTTAGTATCTTGATGGCAATTTGGTAATATGGTGTTCAGGTAATATATTTTCAAAATTACACTTAAACAAATAGATAAAAATATATGGAATATGTTCTTAGTTTAAAAAATGTGATGTTACTTATGATGGTAAATGGATTGCTTCGTGCAAAATTCCAAGCCCTTTATTTGTTCAGCAGAAGTAAAGTAAGATGAAGAAAAGAGATACATTTGTTTTATGTTAGGTGCATAATTGTCTATATGGGAAAAGCCATATAGACAATATGGGGCATAAGCTATGTTTTGCCAAGGAATGATTGTAATATGGTCTTAAAAATACATGTTTCCCTTACTTCCAAGAACCTAAACTTTTCACATTTAGCTTGTTATGCTCCTCAGTATTTCACCCTGAATATGCTAGCATTTCAAGAATTTCAAACACAGTGCATATTAGCTAACCTGTGTGATCTTATTCCAAGACTCACAAACAGACAATATTATACTATGACTCTTATATAAGTATGGACAAACTCCATTTTAACTTAAAATGTTTGATCCGCAAGAATTAGTTTATCCAGACCTGCTGGCTTGCTCTCACCAGGTTCAGCATATTGCACCTAAATAGAGAGATGCTACCTATTCAACCTGTACGCAGAACACATCATGCGATGTGCTGGGCTTGAGGAATCCAAGGCTGGAGTTAAAATTGCTGGAAGAAACATTAACAATCTCAGATATGCAGATGATACCACTTTGATGGCTGAAAGCGAGGAGGAGTTGAAGAGCCTTATGACGAAGGTGAAAGAAGAAAGTGCAAAAGCTGGGTTGCAGTTAAACCTCAAAAAAACCAAGGTGATGGCAACGAGCTTGATTGATGACTGGCAAATAGAGGGAGAAAAGGTGGAGGCAGTGACAGACTTTGTATTTCTAGGCGCAAAGATTACTGCAGACGCTGACTGCAGCCAGGAAATCAGAAGCCGTCTACTTCTTGGGAGGAGAGCAATGGCAAATCTTGATAAAATAGTTAAGAGCAGAGACATCACACTGACAACAAAGGTCCGCATAGTTAAAGCAATGGTATTCCCTGTAGTAACCTATGGCTGCGAGAGCTGGACCATAAGGAAGGCTGAGCGAAGGAAGATAGATGCTTTTGAACTGTGGTGTTGGAGGAAAATTCTGAGAGTGCCTTGGACTGCAAGAAGATCAAACCAGTCCATACTCCAGGAAATCAAGCCAGACTGCTCATTTGAGGGAATGATATTAAAGGCAAAACTGAAGTACTTTGGCCACATAATGAGAAGACAGGATACCCTGGAGAAGGTGCTGATGCTAGGGAAAGTGGAAGGCAAAAGGAAGAGGGGCCGGCCAAGGGCAAGATGGATGGATGGTATTCTGGAGGTGACGGACTCAACCATGGGGGAGCTGGGGATGGTGACGGCCGACAGGAAGCTCTGGCGTGGGCTGGTCCATGAAGTCACGAAGAGTCGGAAACGACTGAACGAATAAACAACAAAAAGAGAGATACTGCCCAATAATTTATTTTAATTTTATACCTCACCTTTCCTCCAGGAGCTGAAGGCAACATACCTTTCTCTTCCAGGTTTCCCCACTACAATTTTGTGAAATAGGTACTGCTGAGAGACACTGACTATTATAAAGCCACCCAGTGAACTTCCATGGCTGAAGGTAGTCTTCAACTGATTTCCCCTACTTGGGGGACTTAACCCACCCTGTCTCTTCAGACTCATTTTTGCTATAGGAAGGCCAGAATTTCTACTTACTTAAAAATAACCTTTTGTATAGAATTGATGACGTCAAACAATATATGTATATATTGGACCACAATTTTCATAATCTCTTGCTAGTGGTCCTATGTGGTTGGGGTTCAGAGAAGTTGCAATGTATTATAATGTACCAGGTTGCCTATCTTGATACAGTTAATGCACTATTCAAAGAATAGTGCACTATTCAAAGAAACAGTTTGATTTAGTAGGCCTGATCAAATCTTAAATTTCAGTGAATGCTGTACAAAAAACGGTATTGGCCAGAAGTCTGAAATTAGAAGATTTTTGCAGTGTATATGCGCAAAGCACAGGTGCTTATAAATGGATATGATACTGTGATGACTCTGACTTCAGTGCCCCAATAAACCCTTCTCCATGCAGTTCAATTGAAATGCAGAATAAGCTTTATTAAGGATACACGCAAATCAAAGCATTCTCAAAGATCCGAATGGCAGTTTCCCGCCAAACAGTCAAACTTAGCTCTCCCCCTTCGGGCCAGTCTTTTCGTGCCCATGATGGCAGTGTCCGTTATTTTCCCACTCCAATCAAGCCCCCACCACACTCGTGCAGGTGGACGACCTTGACGCTCAGCACAACAGTCTCTGGCAGTCTGGCGCGCCTCCTGGAATGCGCTCCCCCTCCCATCGTGATTGAAACTGACACGAATCATTTCGGTACATGGCAGGATTCACACCAGAACCCTGACAGATACATGAGAGAAACAAAACTTTCTTTTTACCTGTATTACATGAACAACATTGATACAAGTCTGGCTCTGTTTTCATATACTTCAAGGCTAGGGTTTTCTTTATTGGAGAAAATTACTTGTGGTCCTGGCTATCCTATGTGGGAAAAGATAATCTGGCAAATTTGATGAGACTCAAATAGCAGTTGAAACAATTGAAAATGAAGGAAAAAAATCACTAACCTCAAAACCCGAGGAATAAGATGGGTTTCCTCCACATGGGGATTCCAGAGCCTAAACACAGGCACAAAGCAACCCTCCTCCTTATCCCAACCAACTAGATTTCAGGGATGGTTAGGACATGAGGACCTCTCAAAGGGGAGGTGTCCTGATGTTGTAATGATCTGGAAGTCACAAAGCCTAAACCTGACTAGGCAGTGGTCTGTCTATGACTAAAGAAAGTATGCAAGAAAGCATGCTTAGTTCCTCTAGTCCCAGACCATTGTATAGTCCCAGACCATCAGGATTCAATGTACTTTCCAAAGGTCGAAGTTTTGCCTGGCTTAATAAACCATCCTGAGCAACTCCTGATGGAGGAACTTTGTACAGACCTTGATTCTTCCCCAAGTCCAATCAGCCTAAAGGACTTGGATAGGGAAACCTGGGACGTCTGTTTTGTCCTGTGGTCTAAACAAAAGGTCCATGAAAATTCTCCAATATATGCAGGTTCAAATATGTATTTCATAACAGTGTTTTTCTCTTTCAAAATTAGCATGTCTAAAAGTATTTTTCTCCAAACAGGTGTTTCTGACAATAACTTCTTACATTTTTGAAGCAAGTACTGCATCAGGCTATTTGAAACGTATGGAGGCTGATAGACAACAGTGTTCTGATCCACCACATTATTAAGTGCATATGTGCATACTTATCTGGCAGTTTGATATTTGAGTTTGGAGAGATAGAATTCCTCCTGATTTTCCTAATTCAAAATATGTGTTCTTCCCTGAAAGAGAAGATGAGAGTGACATGGTATTTCCTGACATGCCTATTCCAGCATTCAGTTTGTTATCCAAACAAAAAGATATTTATATACCGTACAGCATGGAGGGAGGGGGTATTTAAGCATGACACCACCTCATGGATGTAACAATTACAATTTGGCCATGCTGGTCATGGTGATCTCTGCATTGATCTGAAAGAGGAGAGAATTAAGTTTCCCACCATATTGCATGCATTGCTGCTCAAATCAGTTACCAATTATTTCTTAAAGGGTACATTTTTCTCCTCTTTGGCCAGAAAAATTCCCTTTGAGCTGCTTTTCTCTGTAGTTGTTTTGGGGTACTGCCTGCTTCAGTTACTGCCAAAACAGGGTAATTACTGACATTTTGTCAAAAGGCATGTTCATTTCACTTTCCCGTTCTTCATTTCACTTCAGATTTGTTAATTTCCCTCTTACTAGTTTCAGCCCTTGCTGTTCCTGCTACTTTGACGGTGTTTGAGAAAAGTGCCAAATAAAACTTGACTGCAGAAAGTGTCTTTTACTCAAAGTTGATTCCTCAAGGGAAGTGATACTCGATAGAGGAAATGTATATCCATACACTTGAAAGATACACACAACATGTTTCCCCTTGTCCATGACACTACCTGTGCTCTACGGATCTTCGGACTATAGCTGTCCATTCTTGGAAAAACTGTCGCAAAATGGAGGGTTGTCATGTTTTATAAGTGGGCATCTATCTCACATTGTTTACTGCACACCATTCTTTTTCTTTTCTTTTAAGCCAGGAGTGAAATAGATGGAGCTGCCAGATGTATGCCTTTTTTTCTATTTAATTATTAGCATTGCTATTTTTTGGCAAGGAGGTTTTTTTGTCCCTCCTGTCCCTCCTTCGGTGTTCTCCCCTATGGGAAAAAAGAGAGAGATGAAATGTGTAATAAAAGATAAAGGTAAAGGTTCCCCCGCACAGTCGTGTCCAACTCTAGGGGCCGGTGCTCATCTCCGTTTGTTAGCCGAAGAGCCAGCGCTGTCCGAAGACACTGTGACATGCGGAATGCTGTTACCATCCCACCAAAGTGGTACCTGTCTATCTACTTGCATTTGCATGCTTTTGAATTGCTAGGTTGGCAAGAGGTGGGGCGAGTGCAGGAGCTCACTCCATCATGCAGGGCTAGGGTCTCGAACCTCCGAACTTGCAACCTTCCGATCGACAAGCCTGCCATCACGCCCCCGAAATGTGTAATACCATGAAGAATTTATGGTACTTGAACATTCAGTTTAATATTCATGGACATATTTTAGCTTTCCCTTGATAGCTGAAATATTCAATATGGGTGGCAGCTGAACTGGACTTCTCTGTAAATACCTTTGGGGACATTGAATATTTAAACTGAAGCACTTCCCATATTGTTTAATTTCAAACCCCAGCCTCTGGAAAACCTGCCAAATGGAAATGTGCCACAACAGCCAGAGGCCCTACTCTAAACTAAGCATGGACATTATTTAGCCTGGGTTCAATGCATATTTTGTCTGTCAAGGTTCAAATATGTATTTCTCTTTAATTGAGGTGATGCACCAAATCTCCCAAAGTACATGATGTACCATTCAAGTTAGCCAAACCACAAAAGTAAAATTATATAAAAATAGAATTGAAATGAATTTGGGGGTAGAAACCTTTCAAGCAAACAGTCCTAGCTCCTGCATGCAAATGTTTGAGGACCCTTTAATCTTGGAATTGGAATGCCTGTGATCCTCCATCTCCTGTAGGTTTTGGAAATGGGAGATCACCAACAGCTTCTCCAGGGACACCCAAGTTAGGTAGGTTGATTTGGTGGCTCAGCGGGTAAGACGCCAGGCTTGTCGATCGGAAGATCGCAAGTTCAGAGGTTCGAATCCCTAGCCCCGCATGACGGAGTGAGCTCCTGCACTAGCCCCAGCTCTTGCCAACCTAGCAATTCGAAAGCATGCAAATGCAAGTAGATGAATAGGTACCACTTCGGTGGGTAGGTAACAGCATTCCGCGTGCATCATGCCAGCCACATGATCGTGGAAGCGTCTTCGGACAATGCTGGCTCTTCGTCTAAGAAACAGATGAGAACCATCCCCTGGAGTCGGACACGACTGCACAAATGTGCGGGGGGAACCTTTACCTTTTTATTTTTACCTTTGTGAAAAGCCATGAAGAGTTTTATAGATCATGAATGGCATTTGAACTGCATCTGGAAGCTAATAGGAAGCCAGAGCAGGTCCCAGAGTTGGTGGCAGATCCCAACTAATAACCAGGCTGCTTCATTCTGGACTAATTGAAGTAATTAATGGGTGATCTTAGTGGATCTGACCCACTAATTTTGGGTGATCTTTATAGGCAGTTCCAAATAGAGTGTACTGCAGTAGTCTGAAGAAAGGGTGATGAGGGCATGAGTTACTGTTATTAAACATAACACCAAACTGCAATCCATCTAAAAAGGGAACATAATTTTCCTGTTTCTTTGCTGCCATACTTGGATAAAAGAGAAACAGGGAAAGGAGAAATATGAGCTCATGACTGACTGAAATTTTTCCCATAATGCTAAATTGTTTTCAGTAGATGGAAATTTAGATTAGAGATTAAAATCCAGGAAAAGTTTCCTTAGGTCAACGGAAGATTTTGATGAATTTAAAAGTAGAGTGGACCTATGGAAAGCTACAAAGAACCAACATTGGATGGAACCAGCAGAGGAGCTGGCGCCTGGTTTTGGCAAAAGCTGGGAAGTTTGGAAATCATTGAATAGACCGCACATGGGTATAACAAGATCTAGAGATCTTGTTATGAAGATCTGAATAAATGGGGCTATCTGGTGACTTCTGCCCTTTGTGATTGTGGAGACTTGCAGACAACAACACATATGTACACTTGTCCTTTGTGCCCTGATCAATGCACACTTGAGGACCTCATGACAGCACGACAGAACACAATTAATGTTGCCAGTTTCTGGGCAAGATCTGTCTAATTTTTATATATTTTAACTTTTATATTTCATATTTTAAATGCTATGTTTTACAGTATGTTTTTAACTGTGATGCTTCTGACACAAATAATAATAATAGTAGATGGAAACACAATAAAGTGCATCTGCTGAATGAAGATGGTAGCAGGGCCATAGAGCTATAATCTGGGATAGGGGATCCATTTTTTCCCATCAAAAGCTATAATCCCTCAGAGATATTCTATTGGGGTCACATATCACCAGTAAATGGGATAAGAACCCAAAGTACGCTGGGCAACCTGTTCTGCCACTTGCGTTCTTCAGTGACTCTTCCCCCACTTTTCTCCCTCCTTCCTTTCCCACCCAGTTGAATGCCAAGGAAGAGACAGATCACTCTTGTCAGATGTTTGAAGGGGTCACACAGGGGGCTTTTGAAATTAAACCGGGACCTGAAAGTGGATTAGGACTGTTCCTGGCTCTAAACATGGGAGAAGTGAGGGAAGGCATATGAGCTAATTACTTAAGAATCATTGGAAAGAGGCAGTTCACCTCTCTAGGCCCAACAGATGAAATGTAACTGCCCAGTGTCACTGTCAGCAAAAGCTGTTAGCTGTGCTTTGCCTGTTCTCTAATTGAGATAAAAACTTTAAGAAGTGAAGTTGCAGGAGTTGAAAGATGTCATACCATACCGATAGCTTGGCTGGAATGCAAGGATCCTGTATTTTTAGTAGCAGTCACTTGCACGCTTTTGAAGAACGACTGTAAATAAAGAGAACAGTTCATTTATATAAATGCATGGGCAGACTTGGCAGCATTGTTAGAACACGGCTCTAAAGGAAAAGCAAATCACTATGCTTATAGTAATGCTCATTCTGTTTTGAGGTGGTAACAACTTAGGTCATTGGGGGCATGGACCCCATTAATGATTACAGTGGTCTGCAATGTCACTCAAGTATTGCTATTACAGCATTCGTTATTGGTTTTGGTGGTTTTGGCTAGTCCAGATTTGACTGTGAACCCTAACTTGACCTTTTGTCTGATGTTAAGTTGCATCCTTTCTTGGAATTCTTCGAATATCATTAAAATTAATAGGAAAACAGCAAAATATTATTAGGTGAATCTATTTCTAATATTCAAAGAGATCCTTGAAATAATTACTGTTTTGTTATTACATGCAAGAAGGATACCCATTATGTATCTGATATACTGTATATATACCTCCAGCAGCTACATGTTTAGTGTCAATGGTAGTTAGAATATCTCTCCCCCACTAACACATTTACTCCATCAAGGTAAATGAAACAATATTTGAGTCACTTTTATAGTGATATGGGCAGTGTATAAATAAATAAAATAAATAAATAAATATGAAGGCTATGATAGTGGTCTATTTGACTTGACTTAGACCAAGGGTCGGAAATGGCGGCTCGCGAGCCAAATGCGGCTCTTTGGCCCCTTGAATGTGGCTCTTCCGCAGGCAGGCGTGGCGGGGGCAGGCGCGGCAGCGAGTGTGGCGGGGGCAGGCGCGGCAGCGGGCATGGTGTGCGTGGCGGTGGGCATACCCCTGGCAACCGCCTAGGCCCAGCCTCTCTTTTTCCTCCGGGGACGGGCTTCACAAAGTCTCGCGAGAGTTTGGAAGCCTCCGTCTCCAGCAGCCATCTTGACGACGGGCACTTGCCCATCGCCTTAACCTCTTCGTTGCTGCTCTGCTTACTCTTTTTCTCTGTGCAAAAGCAGCACATTTCCACCCCACAGCCCTAAGCGTGCGCAATTGGCTCCCGCCTGCAAACCCCGCTCCCGTGCTGGATTCCCCACCAGCTTTACTTTGCCTGGACTGGGGGCGTGAGCGGCTCCGGAAGAGAAGCGACTGGAGCAGTCGAGCCTCTCTTTCCCTTCTTCTTCCAAACCTCCCCCGCCCCCTTCCAGAGCAATTTGTCGAAGACACCCGCTTGCTGCTGCTGCGTGGCTGCTGCTCAACTGATCATGAAGGAACCAGGAGGGGAAGGAAAATCCAGGAGAAAATCGCTGCTTCTTCCCGTCCGCTCCCGCTCCGGAGTGTGGAGCTGGACTGGGGGGTCAGGTGACAGGGCGACCCTCCCACCTTCTACCTTCCTCTCCCGGCCTGATTTCTAATTAGATTTCCCTGTGCACGTGTTCGTCACTGGCCAGTTTGCAATAGCATCTTCAAGAGTCACCCAGCCCTCTTGAAAGCAAGGTAAAGCTACAACATTGCTGGTTTATCACTACAATGAGGGCTGGAGCCTGGGTGACTCTAGAAGACGACGAGGCTGGCAGTAAGCAGATCAAGGAACGGAAAGGGGTGGCGGGTGGTCGAGACGGGGGCAGGGAAGGGTAGGGATCCCACGTGACGATGTTTACGCGAGCGTGCTTTACCTACCCACTTTTTAACATATTTGGTTCTGCTGGGGGCGGGGAAGGGATCTTGACCGGCCAGGGAAGGCGCGCAGGCGGAGCTGCCTGCCTGGCACTCGGGCACTCCGGCTGGGGTGCAGCGGGACGGGAGCTCCGCCCGTGCGCCTTCCCTGGCCGGTCCTCGCGGGCCGCCGGCGATGCTCCCGTCCCGCTGCACCCCAGCCGGAGCGCCCGAGTGCCAGGCAGGCAGCTCCGCCTGCGCAGTCGTGGCAGCGGGCATGGCGGCGGCGGGCACTGCAGCGGGCATGGCGGCAGCAGGCCCTAAGTGTGCGCGATTGGCCCCCGCCCACAAACCTCGCCCCCTTCCATGCGATTGGCCCCCACCCACAAACCCCGCCCCCTTCCATGCGATTGGCCCCCGCCCACAAACCCCGCCCCCTGGCTCTCGAGCATGTCAAAATGCCCTGGAGCATGTCAAAATGGCTCCTGGCATAAAAAAGTTTGCCGACCCCTGTCTTAGACAGTGGGATCTATTATTAGATTGCCTTAAAGCATAGCTTTCCAAACTGTGTGTTGCAACACTTTAGTGTGTCATAACACACAATTTAGTGTGTCGCGACACAACCCGGAAATGGATGTACATGGCGGTGGTGCGGGTGTGTGTGTGGTGGCGGCGGCAACGATGACGGCAGCGGCGCGCCATCAGCGCTTCTGCCTTTTAGCGGAAAACATGAAGCTGCCACCACTGCTGCTGCCACCATTCACGCCCCCACTGCCGTGCACGCCCCCACCACCATATACGCCCCCGCCGCTGTGCACGCCCCTGCGCCGCCGCCGCCGCTGCTGCTGTGTCGCCAATGGTGGCAGTTTGGAAAGCCTTTTTAAAATACCATCATATCGCCTATTGGATTTTATATTTAACTTATTAGTAATTGTTTGTATGTTTTTATATTAGTTATATTTATAAATTTTAACTATCATGTTTGTAAACCGCCCAGAGTCCCCTTTGGGGGAGATGGTGCGGTGATAGAAGTTGAAAAATAAATAAAATAAATAAAGGCAACCTGATTCCATTTCCAGCTGGCTCTAACCAATGATACAGCTTCTGGAATAAAGTTGAATGCTTAGTTGTTGTGACCTGCTTGTCAAAGGAAAAGGACCCACATTACCCAGGTGCATGCTGCAGGAGTGGTTTTCATTGCACATAATGTTCAGGGATGTGTGTGGGACTCTTTGGGTGTCAGAGGCTGTTAGAAGCTGTTAAAGGCCCAGGATCCTCCACAGAAATGAGCCACATTGTATATCAATGGCTATGCTTGAGGGTACGGTCAGGTCTTTTTCAGAATTTGGAAATGGGATCCAGTAGACTAAACAAGGTTCTGGTTAGGACAGAAATTCCCCCTATTTACCTTATTCTTTGTTTGTTTTCATTCTATAGCAGGTGGTATACACATCCAATTAGTTAGTATACTTTGGTGAGTACTCTGAAGTACCTGAAGGGTAAAAAGTAGGTTGTCTGGCCCAGGTGATGGGATGTCAAAGCAGTGAGTGGCCATAGGACCCTGATAGCTCATTGTGGTTAATGCAGAACAATCAAAAATGTTGTGCTTGCTTTTGTGGTGGTCCAGTGAAGAAAGTAACAGAACTATAAGTCAGTTATGAGTCAATCCAAAATTGTTAAATCATGTCTCCATTTAAGGGAGGTGGGAAGGGTCTGTATATTTGTGTAGATTTAGCTACATTGGGTGTCCACATCTGATTGGAAATCTAGCTGAGCAAGGGTGACAGAAACCTTTGTGCTATCCACTGAAAATATAAAGGGATTTGTTTGAACACTGCACAACTCAATCTCATAAATCTTTCCCAGTTTGATGCCATCTAGGCTGGTCGGCAGTTCCTGTGTGGGTTGGGAATTATGGGAGTTCTAACCTTTATTTACAGTAATAGTCCGATATATCTGGAAGGTACCAGGTTGGGAAAAATCTGACCTATAGTCTGAAAATACAGGAATAGACTAAGTGACCTCCCTAAATTGCAATTCTGAATGCAGTTTTCTCTAAAGACGAGATGTTTCTCTTCTCTAGAATTCATAAGAAACTAAACTTGAATAACCAAGGCTGCTGTTCAGTTTCCTTCAGTCTTAACTAACTTAAAGGTTTACTGTATCAAAAAAAGACCCACCCACCCCCAACAACAATCCATTTACAAGCTAGTCCTAGATTTAATAATATTTAAATAGGGAAGCAATTATTAAGTAAGTAATAATATTTAAACTAAGCTTATGAAAGTGTGAAATGTGACATTCAGCCTTTAGATTTGGACATGGTGGGGTGGTGGTAGAATAAAGCATTTTTTCAGACACATATTTTGGGCATGTTATTCAGTTTGGTTGTTTGAATACTGAAGTTGCAGCAGATAGGCCAGTGTTTCTCAACCTCAGGCTGGCTGGGGAATTCTGGGAGCTGTGGTCCACACATTTTGAAGTTGCTGAGGTTGAGAAACACTGAGATAGGCAATCCAAGAACAAACAATTCTAAGAAGGGAAAACTGGAAAGTTTTCTACACAGGCTGAGGCAAAGTTTCTTAAGAGAATGGCAGCTTGCCAGGACGGGGAGCCTATGGGCAATAAAAACACAGCCATCCGGACAGTCCAGTTCCTGGTTTAGACTGCCTGTCAAAAGAAAAGGAAAGCAGTTGACAGGAATTCAGTATTATGCAGGGGAGAAAAAACACTGAGTATGCCTAGCACCTGAACTACCAATAGTTATATCAGTCCTTAAGACTAAACCATTTTCTTTATGACTTTGTATGTTGAAAGCTAGTTGTTTTTGGCATTCTGAATCAAGCCTGCCATTAAGCAGGATGAGGTGTCCTGTGATGAGGATCAGGCTTGGGAGACCATGACAAGGTAGCAAATTACCCATAATTTAATTTTACAAGTTTCTTTCATTTGATTCCCCCCCCCCCCCGTCTGAGGGCAAAGAAAAATATCTGGCTATTGCTGAGAGTTGCTGCAGAACAGGGAGTCCCAATGGATCTGGGTGGAGAATCGCTGGTTAAGCAAAGGCTGGTATGCCGCTAAGAGAGTCAAAAGTTCTGAGCCAGAAAGGCTGCAGCTAAGATCTGGCCTCCATAAAGAGCAGAGTGAGGTAATATTGAGTGGGGGACTAATTACAAAAAGGCCATTTAAAAGGTAGGGGAGACGAACCTATCAATTTCATTTTTTTTCTCATTTCTCAGCGTCTATTTTTTTTTTGCTACTTTGAGATTTTTTTTAAAGTTCACACTAAAATTTGCATGCACTTCATGCACATTTCTTCAGACATAGGAATTGTTATTTGCAAGTTTTTGTCCTTTTTAAAAAATGAATGTCTGCCTTTTTGTACAGGCTTTAATATGCTTTATTAAAAAAATAATTCATTGGAAAATGTGGATAAATGCAGATTTGGAAGGCTGAGTTGCAGTTCATGTACTGATTAAAAGTTCAACATTAGAACTTAGATAAGTTCATATTATTTTATCCATCATCTGTATTAAAGGGCTGTTGTCATTTAAATTATATTAAAATGTTTCCTGGACATTTTTTAAAAGTAGCAGAAATGTAAATGGGTTCTTTGGCTTCCTTCTAATGTGCTCATTTTATTTTTAGAATTTGCAGTAAGTTTTATATAGCACCTGCCACATCTTTCTTTTCAGACACGGTATCCTTCAGTCAAGCAGAGAGGAGATGACTCCACTCCTTGCATGCAATTCTCACACAACCTCCAACTCTGTTTTGGAGGGTCGAGGGAGCTTCTGGATAAGATCTGGGAAGGAGGCAGTGTAAGGAGGAGAGTGAAAGCTTGCTGACATGACATTAGACTTTGCCCTTGGTGTTTGTTGCCTTTGGGCTCTTTCTTGCTTTTACCCACACAAATGTGAAATCAAGTCAGAAAATGTCAGTCTTTCAAGGTAGGGCAGGTCAGGAAACGGACACCATAAGAAAACTCTACTTCATTGATATAGGCTCCAGTAAAAGAACTGTGAAATTCTGACCACATTTTCCTTTCCCTCCCTCTTACACTGTACCAAAGAGAGTTAAGGTGGAGTCAGTTGAAGTTTCTTTCTTACAATTTCCTCCTTTCTGGGCTTAATCCATGTTTTGATAGCCATATCATTCCTTCTCCAAGGTCATCTCTGTGGTTCTCTTCAGATAATTTCTCAACAACTTGGCTTAATTGTGTGTATGTGCCTTCAAGTCAGTGTTGACTCCTGGCAACTGCCTGGAGAAGTCCCTGCAATTTTCTTGGCAACACTTTGGAAGTGGTTTGCAATTGCCTCCTTCCTAGAGCTGAGAGAAAGTGACTGGTACAAGGTCACCCAGCTGGCTTTGTACTTAAGGTGGGACTAGAATTCACAGTCTCCCAGTTTCCAGCCTGGTGCCTTAACCACTACACCAAACTGGTTAAATTAGGGATTATAATATTCCCAATTATAATGATACATTGAGAAAATAGAACGCTTTCTGTTGTCATCTGCAGAATATTTTACTCAACCAGGCAAAGGACTTTAGAAAACAAATACCTCCTTCCCCAACAGCTAATTCTTCAATATGAAAATAATCAAAGGATGAACCCCTTTCTGGATTTACATAGGATGTCAACCTAATTCCCTCCCTCCCTTGTTTTCTTTTTGCCTCAAGATATACTGGCAGCTGATTCTTATCAATTCTACATGGCCAAACAAATGACATATTTCAGAATGGAAGACTTATATAAACTAGCTGGTTGTTCCTATGTACATAGCCAAAAGAGTTAGCAAACATTGTTTAGAAAAAGGTCTGCTGCACAGACGTCTCTGATCATGACAGAAAGAATGGGCCAAAATACCAGACCTAAAATTATTCCCTGCTAAAACTACAACTGAAGGAAACCTTTTCATTGAGACTTACATTTCTAGTCCATGAAATTGGGACAGCATACTATTGTGCTATTGGAATTCATTAAAATTATCTGATAAATTACATAGTTTCTAATCATAAATCCTTTGTAAAGAGTGTTGACAATCTAAACCGGAAGCAGAGGTGTCCATGGGGGAAGGGGGTCAAAAATGTCAAGATGGTAGTCATTGAAAGCCATGCCATTGAAACCTTGCCCATTTTTAGCATGCATTGTACAATATTGCATGGATTCCTTACAGGATCAACTAGTTTAAACAGAAATGCATAAACAGCTGAATTCCGGAAGGCTTGTCACCCACTCCCACTCCTTTTTTTTTAAAAGAGATCTCTATCAGATGAACATCAACATCACAATGATGATTTTGGACATCATTGGTATGGCTGAATAGGAGGGATAATCAAGAGGTGGCAAAACTGGGGAAGGCTATATAGCAGTGTTTCTCAACCTTGGCAACTTGAAGATATGTGGACTTCAACTCCCAGAATTCCCCAGCCAGCCTTGCATCTTCAAGATGCCAAGGTTGAGAAATGCTGCTATATAGTATGGCTTCCTCATATGAACTGAATAGAGGCTGGGGCAAGTCAAGTGCACTTACTCACTTGTTGTTGCAACTCAGTTCTCCATGCTTGTGTTAATAATGCCCATGCAAGGAGTAACATCTCTCCTATCTGCAACAGATACATGATGTGAAATGCCAGCCAACCAGTCTTGGATGTTATTCCTTGGCACACCCATATTCACAAGATTAGGTATAGGGAGTAATCCAAATATTTTCTGCTGATCATGGAGTGCCATCAGGTGCAGAGAGAGAACACAGCACACATTTTTCATATACAGGGACCCTGGTTCATTTACTAGTAGCCACAACATAGCTCTTTTCCCCTGCAGATGATCTTAATAGTCCCTAGAGATTGTTGTCTCCCCCACCCCATCTGAAAATTAGATTTTCATCTGCAGATGTAACGCATATACTTGCAAGGGAAAAAAGAATGTAACTAAAACATGAAAGCCCAGAGATAACCCATTGCTGAAAGTGGCTGTTAACTAAACAAAATTCCACCCCCTAGGGTGCATTTGTGTATGCATATCTCAGCATGAATAAATTGGTAGAAAATGATAGGTAAGTACAATATTTATTTACCCAAAACTTTAACATTATACAAAAATAAGCTGTATAATTCGCTTATATTCTGATTGTTGTTCCCATGAGTTCAAGCACAGTGGAGTTCCAAATGGGGTCAGGAAATCCAGACTGTTAGTGTAAGCTCAGATGTTCTCCCCCTCTTCTTATCCATCCCCTCTGTCAATTTCTTGTCTCAGGATCAGATAATTAAACTTAGGCTGCCTATATATTAAACTCCATAACTCTTTTAATCTTGACAGGTCTCCTCTTCCTTCCTTGCTTAAGCAGGCAAGAAAAAGCAGAGGTAGAAAATAAAGAAAGCAAATAAGGTCCGCTGCCATGCTCAAACTAGCAAGCAAGCTTAAACCGGTCCCTTCTACAGGGTTTGGGAAATATCAACAATTACTTGGGGGGTGGGGAGAGACATGCTGCTTGCTTCAAGAACCACTCATCCCCTAATTAAATTAAAAATGCCCTAGAATGTTTGAACAAAGGTTCCAAAGAGAGATGCTGTCAAAGAACAGAAAAGAACAGCCAATTTTGGAACCATGTGGGAGTAGAGTCTTCCTCAAATAACTGGCACCCACCCACTTAAGGCTTTAAAAACACAGATCCACCTTTTGAACTGGACCTGGAAACATACTGGCAATCAGTGCAACTGGCACAGGACTGGTGCAATATGATCTGATCCTCTAACCTCAGGGAGGGTTTGAATGGCTGCCTGTTATGCTGTCTGAAGTGCACACCCTCAGGGTCCAGTTTCTCTAGGTGAAGTCATTGCTGCATACCCACAGAAGTTGGCAGAAGGCAGTCCTGCCCACTGCTACTACCTGGGTTCTTAAGCCTTGAAGAACCACCCAATTTCTGTGATAAAAATGAATGTCTTGCCTAGAATGTTTTTGTCTCAGACAATACCTGTTTTGACAACATGCACCATTTAAACAGTGGCAAAAGGACATATCTAAGTTTGTGTGGCAGGGAAAGAAACCACGAGTTAAATATAAGGTGTTACAAGATGCAAAGGAAAGAGTAGAATTGGGTCTACCTGATTTGAAATTGTATTTTGCAGCTTGCTGTTTGGTTTGGATGAGAAAGTGGGTGCTGCTGAGAAATAGAAGGCTTTTGGAGCTAGAAGGACATGACCTGAGATTTGGGAGGCATGGGTATCTGTGGTATGATAAAGTCAAGGTTAATGTGGATTTTAAGATTCATTATGTTAGACCATATTGAGAATATAGAATAGATACAAACCCAGGTTGTGCCTGAAAACACCTTTGTGACTTTCAGCACAAGCATTTTATAGACAAGGAATAATAGGCAAACACAAATGGCTAACTTATCATGAGATACTAGAATTTTGTCAAGGGGAATATAAAATAAAATCAAGAGAAGAACTGGTGGCAGAGGGATATACTGTAGTTGCCAATGGTTTTCTTATCTACAGTTATTAGAAAGATTTAAAGTAGACAAAAGAGTTTATGGTTTTGAACATTGTAAGACTGAGTTTGAAATAGAATTGTGTAGAAATGATGAATATGTAATTGCTAAAATGTTTAAACTTTTATTGAAATTTGAAACAGAAGAAAAACAAGTGAAAGAATGTATGACAAAGTGGGATAAAAATTTTGGTTATAATATGCAGATGGAACAATGGGAAGATATGTGGTTGAAAGGATTGAAATTTACATTATGTTATAATCTTAAAGAGAAATTTTATAAAAATGATGTATCATTGGTATATGTCACTAGAGAAATTGTCTAGAATGTATAAAGGCAGTTCAAATTTATGTTGGAAATGTGAACAACAAGAAGGGACATTTTATCATGCTTGGTGGATGTGTAAAACAGCTAGAAAATTTTGGATTCAAATACATACACTGATTCAGAGAATTTTAAAGATTAATATAGAATTGAGACCAGTGGTCTTTCTTTTGGATTGATGGACAAACAGTTGGAAAAAAGTCATGGAACTTCGTTTTTGTATATTTATAACTGCAGTGAGATTATTGAAAAATTCAGCAATACCTGCAATGGAGGAATGGTTGGTGAAGATGATGGATCTTGCTGAGATGGCCAAATTGACTTCTTTTATCAGAGAAAAGACAATATCTATGTTTATTGCTGACTGGAAACCCCTTATGAACTTTTTGTCTAAAACAGAAAAAAATGAACTTATGATTTATGGTTTTGATGATTAGACAAGATAGATTATAGAAAGAAGAGAGTCATGTTGTAACTTTAGAGCAGAGCTTTCCAAACTGTGTGTCGCGACACAAAAGTGTGTCACCACGCACAGCGTGGTGTGTCGCCACACCACCCGGAAGCGGCGGCGCGTGCGCACGGCGGCCGCCATGCACGCGCGCACCGCCGCACGCCCCCCGTGCCGTCACCGTGCACGCGCGCGCCGCTGCACGCCCCCCCCACGCCGTCGCCGTGCGCGCACGCCACCGCACGCCCCCCCGCGCTGTCGCCGTGCGTGTGCTCGTGCCGCCGCTGCCGCTGGTGTGTTGCCAGCGGCAGCACTTTGGAAAGCCCTGCTTTAGAGTAAGAGGTAAATTTATAATTATACTTATAACTGCGATAAAGAAAATCGGAAGTGACTTCTTTGTATCTTCTTTCTTTCTTTTCTATTTTTCTTTTACTTTTTTTCCTTTCTTGCACTTTTATCTTTCTCTTCGATTTCTTTATTTTTCTTTTTTTCCTTCTTACTTTATATTAATTTGTATTAGTTTTTATCTTCCCTTTTAAAACTTTTAATAAAATATAATATATAAAAAAGAAGAACCACCCAATTATGGATTTGATTTTTAGGAGGATTATTCAGGTCAAAGATTTGCCTGGCAAAATTCCATTCATCTCGTCTGGATTAAGCTTCTGAAGTTAGAATTTCTGCAGTTTTCTTCTTTGGTCAAAGCAGGAAAGGTCTGTGCATAACAAATAACTTCCCACCTGACTTTATAGTGTTCACAGAAGCCACACGTCTTCTACACAACTTTTAAAGAAGCAGGAGGATGTCGTTATTTCTGAACAGCTTCCTGGAGACACTTCAAGTCCGCACTCCACTGTAAGCTTATGTCTTGGCAGCTATGTTCAAAAACCTGCTCAGGTTAAAGGATGTGGTACTAACCTTAAACATTTTTACCCTATTAATTAATGAAAGAATGTCATCCAATAAATAACTTTTCTTCAGTAAACTGGCAATACATCTTGATATTTCAAATCTTATGTTTCAATACTTTATATAAATCCTCTTGGTCTTCTTCTTTTGCATGTAACTGGATGCCTTGACCTTTAAGGTCAAGTTAACATGAACACACTGATGTTAATAAATTCTGCCGAGGATATAATTTTAGCTGTTATCGGCTTTGAGTGTTTTCCAGAGAGAAATGTGATGTCTCTCTTGTCCCCCCTCCCCACCCCAGGCTTTTTCCTTAACTATCTTATGCTACATCCTCTTTATCATTTATTTTGTAGCAACAGAAAGAGTAATAGTAATAGTGAACATACTTCTATCCTGCTTGTCATTCTATTAAAAGGTATCAGCGGTGGCTAATAAAACCACTAGTATTAGACATACCAAATGGATGTAACATAGCAAATTGTTATATATAAAATAGCACCAAACCATAGGCATGAAAAAGCATAACATGTATACAAAAGGATGTTTGTGTATACTTCAACATATAATAAAGCAAGTAAATGTTTATCCGTTTGTTATTTTATTTCAATATGTACCTGTCCTTTTGGTCGCTACAGCATTCAAGGCAGCTAACAGACAGAACTTAACAAAAGATGAAGCAATTAAAACCCAATTAAAACAGCAACTAAAACCATCGTAATTCAAGAGGCCTGACTAAAAGGGAAGAGAAAGGGGACCAAGTTCAATTGCTGAAGGAGTACATTCCAGATCATTTCAAATGTTGATAATAAAGTGGAAGAAGAGGAGAAGAAGAAAGTTTTACCATCTGCTGAAAGCCAAAGAAAAAAGAAAAAACAAACCAGCCCTCTGTGGAGAGACTTCCAAACCTGGGGCCAGTGGCCGAGAATGACCTCTGCCTTGTGGTTGGACCGCCATCTCAGGGGGTACAAAATGGTGTGTTCTGCAGGAAGAGAGGACTCTAATGGTAAGCTGAGGTGAATAGGCTGGGCTCGTATGGGATGAGGCATCTTTTCAAAGGACGTGGAGATTCAGACGGCTCAGTCTATAAACATACTCTGTTGGGGCCTTTCTTGTGAGAATAAAGAAAATCTCAAGGATATGTTAATGATAAGTTAATGGTCCTCAGCTCTGGAGACAGAATAAAGGGCAGGAACTTCAATATCAAATAGGCCTAATCACACCTTCTGAGCTGCAAATTGTACTGCACCAATGCAACTACATTTAAGGCAGTGTTTTTCAAACCTGGCAACTTTAAGGTGTGTGGAGTTCAACTCCCAGAATTCCCAAGCCAGCATGCTGGCTGGGGAATTCTAGGAGTTGAACTCCACACACCTTAAAGTTTCCAAGTTTGAAAAACACTGATTTGGCAATAATAATAATAATAACAACAACAACAACAACAACAACAATAATGATAAAGCTTCAGGGATGAGCTCTGGCAAGGCTATCATTGGGTCTATGTCCCTGCAGGGCCCCAGTGCAAATTCCCAGTGTCATGGCTTTATTCAGCTTCCTTCCCATGGCTGCCTGATCACCTATAACCTCAAATTGGGTCCAGAGATAAATTTAAGTCAATGGCCAGTGTGACAATTGGGAAGGAGGGGATGGGATGTGTCCCACAGAGAAAGGAAACAATTGAGAACATCTTGCCCAAGCGGTCACCTCTCTGGACCCAATCTGAGATTACAACCATTTCCAGGCTGCATTTGTGCTTTGATTGGCACACTGGAGAGCCACATGCCAAAACTTTGTGCAGGGCTGGCTGGGACAGAAATAACTAGGCCAAGAATGCAAACTAACTTTGGTGTTATTTAAATTAATGACTGTTATTTAAGTACAGTTTATATGATTACTCCCTATGTCTTTACTTTCTGTAACATATTAAACATTAAATTTTTTGGCAACCTTTGGAGGGCTCTGGCACCAATTTTCTGCTAAGAATTTCTCTCCCCCAAACTGCTTCTCCTCCCCAGTAGGGAAAAATATTTCCCCCTCCATAGCAGAAGTAAAAAAAAAATCAGCTTGCTAGTGTGTACTGTGGGACATATGGTTTTAAAGTATACAAGAAGGGTTGGGAGACGTTTTCAAGGAGAATTTATTTTTAAATGATTCCATATGACATTAAGGAAGAAAAGCCCATGTTTCAGAATACAAGGATGTGCCCTTTTATTTGTTTGGCTGGTTTGTTAAATCTGTTTAAATTCTTTCTAGAGCATCCTATGGAGTAGAAAAGTAGGAAGTAGGGCATTTAGTAGTACAAATGAGTTTTCCACTGGTTGTAAAGAACCATAGAGAGACCAGTGGTGACCACAGCTAAAAGTCTGTGGTGAAATGGTCTTGCTTTCACTCTGCCTGTGGCTTTCTGTGGAACCTGGAGTTTGATCCTCTGTTTGGCTAGCGTTCACCCCTGCGGGTTAGTGGCAATGTCCTGTGACAAGAAAGGGAGATGTTTTTTTTTCTTCATCATCTCATAAATATTGGTGGTGTGTGGAGGCTGAGATGGGTTGCTAGGCAATACTTGCCTCAAGTAGAAGTCCAAAGACATATTCCTTTCTTTCTTTAGCCTTGTGGCAAGGCTTTTATGAATGCAGCACATCTCCCCTCCCCACTGAACATGCTTTTTGTTGGGCTTTGTTGCTGATTTTATTTGACAGTTGTGTTTGGACTTAGCTTTCATTTTTTAGTGAAGGGGAGAAACGTTATACAGGTTCAGAACAATAAAACCCACAGTTAAAATGTTAGGCCCTAATAGCTTCAGAACAGAGTTTGACATTACAATGTACAGTATGTTACACTGTATTTTCCCTCCTTAAAGGAATACTCTGGTTTAGGATTTGAGTAGTGAAACAAGGGCATTCCACTGCTCTATCCAGCTCATGTTTCATTTTCCAGAGGATATGCTAGAGGATAGAGGAAATTTTGAGATTATTAAACTGTCTTATTCCTCATTGGGCTATTTTTGGTGGGATTTTTTTCCCTTTAGGTTTTTTTTTTTGGTGGGGGAGTGATACTATAAATCTCAAGTTTCCCCAGTTTATGTTGATAACTCCCTTTTTGATTCATTTTAGCTAGAATTCTGTTGGCACCCACCACTGAGTTTGTTTTTAGAAGGACTGGTGGATGACATAGAAATGAAAACCAAATTTGAAAATGACAGCTCTCTGGTGAGTTTTCTCCTGTTACCTCCTTCTATGGTAACAATTAGAATACCTCCCCATACTGTGACATCCCAATATCATGAGTTCCCCACCAATTCCCATCATTGGCTCTTTTATGTACAGGGAAAACAGAGAAACAGCATGGGATGAGTTACTTACTGTCATGCCATAAACCAGACGTACTTATATGGGGGTTCCTGCTTTCAAGACAAATATAATGAATGATCTTTGCTCTTTAGCTTGTGAATAGCTAGTATGCTGCTGACCATCTGGGTCAAAAACACTAGACTAGATGGACCGATGGTCTGATTCAGTGAGAGGCAGGTTTATATCTCTCTGGTTTATATCTCATTATTTACAGGAGAATTCTTTACACCCCAGTAGTCCTCATATAGATCATATCCATTGTACTCACTTCTGGCTCCTATTATTGTTCAATATTGCTCTTATCTGTTACATTTTCAGAAATGGAGAATCAGTCATTGTTTGTGTCTTCATAATAGCCCTGGACACTGTCCTAGTAAAAGTAGATGCTCCTTTGAGTCAAGCTTAAGCCCTAATGACTTCATGCTCATGTCCATGAAACATTGTAACACCTAACGCAGTCCTGTTTGAACATCTGCTGTCTCCTGCCATGTTCCATTTGGTCTGCCTGCTTCTGGTGAATAGGTCATGTCTTTGGCTTGTTCCTGTGTAAGGACATGATGTGGCCTTACTTCAGACAGCAGGTGGGAGATTCTAGCTTCAAATGCTTCTCTGTGGAAAAACTGATCTCAAAAAAAAGTAGCACAGCCAGTTGTTGATGGGCCTTTCCAGCTGTTATGCCCTAGAGAGGAAGGACAGCACTATGTAACGCATTCATGTATTGATATCTCATGTAGCTTAGGCTATTTTGTTATTCATTCTGACATCAGAAGAACTGTAAAAGAACCTTTTCGGTGATCTGGAAATACTATTTTTAGAAGTTTCACTCCACAAATTGTTTAAGCAAGTCCTGTATATTTAAATCAGCTCTAACCCTATGGAGTCTAATGGAGTGAGACATTTTAGCCACAAGTTTCCTGCTTTAAGTAACTTGTGGAACTCTGCCATAATCTGTAAAACTAATGGAAACAGATGAATAGTTCTTCACAGCACAGGGATCATTTTTCACCCTCTTTTCCCCTAAGCTTCCATAAGCTTATATAATCATTTCTTGCTTTTAGGTTTAGTAAAGATTTTACTAAAAATGTAAAATGTAATTTATTGCAGCTTTTTGCTATTTATTTATTTATTTTAAAGGAAAAGATTGTGCAAGATTGGAAAGGAAGAAACAACACGTGCAGTGCAGCCTGCAGAAAATGCTTCAGCAGCATGTGCTATCAACTCAAAGCATCAATTCTTAGTCCCAGAGTAATACTGGAATGTTTGAATCAGTTACATTTGCCCCATAGGCTGCGCTGAACAATTTATGTTGTTAAATGTTCCTTATGGAACTTTAAATCACTGATTTATTGTATGTGCTTGCAACAATGCTGGGAAAAGTAGATTAATTTAAAATGAATGATAAAAGCCTTCTGAACAACCTAGTATATTTATAGTTTATTGGAGGAAATGCTTAGACATGAATGATAGGTAATAAATGAGAACTCAATCATGATGGGGCAGCCAAGAATGATACTTAAGTCTCTTGCCATATCCTCTTATATCTACGTTTAACGCAACATAAAAACCCATATCTAGTGGAAAGAAGGACATAGCTTGAGCCATTTTGGTCTAGTGGTTAAGGCAACGGGCTAAAAACCAGGAGGCTGTGAGTTCTAGTCTCACCTTAGGCATGAAAGCCGGCTGGGTGACCTTGGGCCAGTCACACTCTCTCAGCCCAACTCACCTCACAGGGTGGTTGTTGTGGGGAAAATAGGAGGAAGGAGTATTAGGTATGTTCCCTGCCTTGAGTTATTTGTAAAAATGATAAAGGCAGGATAGAAAATAAATAGATAGATAGATAGATAGATAGATAGATAGATAGATAGATGATAGATAGATAGATAGATAGATAGATAGATAGATAGATAGATAGATAGATCTCTGTTAGACTGCCCCTTCATGGATCACTGCCTTGTCGTGGTGAAGGGGCTTACGTAACTCAATGAAGTCAGGTCAAGACAGACAGGTCATGATGGAGAGTTCTGACAAAACATGGTCCACTGGAGGAGGAAATGGCAACCCACTCCAGTATCCTTGCCAAGAAAACCACATGGACATTATCAAAAGGCTAAAAGATATGATGCCGGAAGATGAGCCCCTCTGGTCAGAAGGTGTCCAATATGGTACTGGAGAAGAGCGGAGGGCAATTCTGAGTAGCTCCAGAAAGAGTGAAGCTGCTGGGCCAAAGCCAAAAGGACGCTCAGTTGTGGATGTGTCTGGAAGTGGAAGGAAAGTCCGATGCTGTAAAGAACAATATTGCATAGGAACCTGGAATGTAAGATCAATGAATCAAGGTAAGCTGGATGTGGTCAAACATGAGATGACAAGATTGAACATCGACATCTTGGGAATCAGCGAACTAAAATGGACAGGAATGGGCGAATTTAATTCAGGAGACCATTATATATACTACTGTGGGCAAGAATCCCTTAGAAGAAATGGAGTAGCTCTCATAGTCAATAAAAGAGTGGGAAAGGCAGTACTGGGGTACAACCTCAAAAACGACAGAATGCTTTCAGTTCGAATCCGAGGCAAACCATTCAACATCACAGTGATCCAAGTCTATGCCCCAACCGCTGATGCCGAAGAAGCTGAAGTTGACCGGTTCTATGAAGACCTACAACACCTTCTAGAACGAACACCAAAAAAAGATGTCATTTTCATCATAGGGGACTGGAATGCTAAAGTAGGAAGTCAAAAAATAACCGGAATAACAGGCCTCGGAGTACAAAATGAAGCAGGGCAAAGGCTAATAGAGTTTTGTCAAGAGAACACGCTGGTCATAGCAAACACTCTTTTCCAACAACACAAGAGACGACTCTACACATGGACATCACCAGATGGTCAATACCGAAATCAGATTGATTATATACTTTGCAGCAAAGATGGAGAAGCTCTATACAATCAGCAAAAACAAGACCTGGAGCTGACTGTGGCTCAGATCATGAGCTTCTTATCACAAAATTTAGGCTTAAATTGAAGAATGTAGGGGAAACCACTAGACCATTCAGGTATGACCTAAACCATATCCCTTATGAATATACAGTGGAGGTGAGGAATAGATTTAAAGGATTAGATCTGGTAGACTGAGTGCCTGAAGAACTATGGATGGAGGTTCGTAACATTGTACAGGAGGCAGCAATCAAAACCATCCCAAAGAAAAAGAAATGCAAGAAAGCAAAGTGGCTGTCTGATGAGGCTTTACAAATAGCTGAGGAAAGAAGGAAAGCAAAAGGCAAGGGAGAAAGGGAAAGATATAACCAACTGAATGCAGATTTCCAGAGAATAGCGAGGAGAGATAAGGCCTTCTTAAATGAACAAGGCAAAGAAATCGAGGAAAACAATAGAATGGGGAAGACTAGAGATCTCTTCAAGAAAATCGGAGATCTCAAGGGAATGTTCTGTGCAAAGATGGGCATGATAAAGGACAAAAAAGGCAGGGACCTAACAAGCAGAAGAGATTAAGAAGAGGTGGCAAGAATACACAGAAGAACTATACAAGAAAGATCTTAATGTCCCTGATAAATACAATGGTGTGGTCACTGACCTTGAGCCAGACATCCTAGAGCAGGGCTTTCCAAAGTTTTTCCCGCGGCGACACACCAACCGGCGTTGGTGTGTCGCCACGGGAAAACCCGGAAGTGCGGCAGCGCGAAAAAACCCAGAAGTGCTGCTGACGCTTTTGGGTTTTGTGCGCTGCAGTTGATGTGTCGCCGCGGGAAAACCCGGAAGCGATGATGATGATCAGCACTTCCGGGTTGTGTGGCGACACACTTTTGTGTTGCGACACACAGTTTGGAAAGCTCTGTCCTAGAGAGTGAAGTCAAGTGGGCGTTAGGAATCATTACTAACAAAGCTAGTGGAGAAGACAGTATCCCAACTGAGCTATTTAAAATCCTAAAAGATGATGCTGTTAAACTGCTGCACTCAATATGCCAACAAATTTGGAAAACTCAACAGTGGCCACAGGATTGGAAAAGGTCAGTTTACGTTCCAATTCCAAAGAAGGGCAATGCCAAAGAATGTTCAAACTACCGTACAATTGCGCTCATTTCACATGCTAGCAAGGTTATGCTCAAAATCCTACAAGCTAGGCTTCAGCAGTATGTGAACCGAGAACTACCAGAAGTGCAAGCTGGGTTTCGAAGAGGCAGAGGAACTAGAGATCAGATTGCCAACATTCGCTGGATCATGGAAAAAGCAAGAGAGTTCCAGAAAAACATCTACTTCTGCTTCATTGACTATGCTAAAGCCTTTGATTGTGTGGATCACAACAAACTGTGGCAAATTCTTAAAGAGATGGGAGTACCAGACCACCTTACCTGTCTCCTGAGAAACCTGTATGCGGGTCAAGAAGCAACAGTTAGAACCGGACATGGAACAACCGACTGGTTCAAAATTGGGAAAGGAGTACGACAAGGCTGTATATTATCACCCTGCTTATTTAACTTATATGCAGAGTACATCATGAGAAGTGCTGGGCTGGATGAATCACAAGCCGGAGTTAAGATTGCCGGGAGAAATATCAACAACCTCAGATATGCAGACGATACCACCCTAATGGCAGAAAGTGAAGAGGAACTAAAGAGCCTCTTGATGAGGGTGAAAGAGGAGAGTGCAAAAGCTGGCTTGAAACTCAACATTAAAAAAACTCAGATCATGGCATCTGGTCCCATCACCTCCTGGCAAATAGAAGGGGAAGAAATGGAAGCAGTGACAGATTTTATTTTCTTGGGCTCCAAGATCACCGCAGACGGTGACTGCAGCCATGAAATTAAAAGACGCTTGCTCCTGGGGAGGAAAGCTATGGCAAACCTAGACAGCATATTAAAAAGCAGAGACATCACCTTGCCGACAAAGGTCCATATAGTTAAAGCTATGGTTTTCCCAGTAGTAATGTATGGCTGTGAGAGTTGGACCATAAGGAAGGCTGAGCACCGAAGAATTGATGCTTTTGAGCTGTGGTGCTGGAGAAGACTCTTGAGAGTCCCTTGGACTGCAAGGAGGTCAAATCAGTCAATCCTAAAGGAAATCAACCTTGACTGCTCATTGGAAGGACAGATACTAAAGCTGAAGCTCAAATACTTTGGCCACCTAATGCGAAGAGAAGACTCACTGGAAAAGACCCTGATGCTGGGAAAGACTGAAGGCAAAAGTAGAAGAGGACGGCAGAGGATGAGATGGTTAGATAGCATCACCGATGTAATTAACATGAATTTGAGTAAACTCTAGGAGACAGTGGAGGACAGAAAGGCCTGGCATGCTATGGTCGATGAGGTCACGAAGAGTTGGACATGACTAAATGACTGAACAACAAAGACTGCCACATGCTCTTACCTTTATCAAAACAAAGATGTTGGGGGGTGGGGGGAGGAATGATAGCATGTACCTTACAGCCAGTATCAATATTCAGGAGGATTCTGACAAATGGGAATAATGGCAGAAACCAGAAGGATGAATTTCAACAGGGTCAAATGCAAAGTTGACATTTGGATAGGAAATAATTCAAAGGCATGAGTGAAGGATGGAGGAAACCATACTGGGTAGCAGCATATACTAAATGGATGGAGGGGCAGAAAGCTGTAGAATGCTACTAAGGGCAAGGAGAATGGAAAGCCTAGTGAAGCCTTGCAGCAACATCTTGGTGCAACATTACAGTATTTTTGAGATAAGATTAAAAGTTGTTGTTGTTGTTAGCTTCTGCATTATACAACAGGTTATATTGTTCACCCCAAGATGATGATGATGATGATGATGATGATGATGATGATGATGTTAAATCTATTATGGCTGCCTACTCCAATAGATTCTGGGTGGCTAACAATATTGAAATATCCAATTAAAACAGTTAAAAACACAACAGAAAACCTGGACTAAAAACAACCATAACAATAAAAACTGTGACAAGGGCTCCACAGACATCGTAACCTCAGGCCTGGGGACAAAGTCACGTCTTTAGGGCCTTCCAGAACCCCAGGAGAGTGAATGTCATGTTTGTTATATCTGCTTCTAAACTGTTTTATAAAGGTTTTGTTTGTTTTATTATATCTGACTTTTAATATGCCTCTTTCATACAGTCCTGGGATGTAGGATTTTCCAGAAATAATGTTAATAAATGTCAGGGCGAGCGGATGGAGCGGCCTGCTTCTTCTCCTGGACACCAGTGATCCTTAGGCTGTATAGTAAATAGACACTCACACAGAGATTATATAAAATAGCCTATTTACTTATATATATACGTATTTACAGATCACTTCCACAGGTAACAAATGATAAACCAACGATACAGCATACAGAGGTTGAATGAGAAGAAATGAGAAGAACGAATACAGGACATCTCTGTATTTATATATAAACTGACCAATGACCTTATAGGTCACTCTCATTATCCACCACACCCAACTTAACTCTTAGCACCTGTTGTATGAGTCACACACTGACACATCAGCACTACAACAATGGCTGCTAATTGGGTGACTTTGCAGAATATTTCCCCTTTCACCTAAATATCAAGCCTCTCAATATAATTTATATCTAGCTGTAAATTCCTGGGTATATCAAACCCCAACAATAAATCAGGTAATGGAGTATCTCAGAGGAAGATGTGACTGGATGACATCTGAGACAAGAGAAATAGATGATCTACACAATTTAGCACTGCACAGTCTAACAAGAGCTGTACAGGAAGTGATCAAAAGCCTTCCACACCCAGCATTCCCCTCTTTCTCACAAAACAGACATCTTTTGTAGGAAGACCATCAGAAAGTATAGAGGCAATGGCCCATTCCCTGGGGACTGATATTTAAACACTAAATGTGTATTAAATTGTATTTCACTGTTTAAATTGCCCAGTTCCCACCCCCAATGTATTTGTCCTTAAGAAATGGGGATTTGTCAGGTGTTGAGCTTAAAGAAAAAAAAGCTCCCAATGTTCTCTTCAGTGGTAAAATGGCAACCCATGAACTAAAGGTCCAGAGATACACATTTTAGCCCAACAGCTCCCCCCTTCTCCTCTTTCCTGTCTTTCTTTTCTTCTTACATCACTTGGCAATTGCCAGTTGAGTTTCTTAGCTGGCTATTAGGAAAAAAAGAAAGAAGGAAAGAAAAAAGAAAAGAAAAGAAAAGAAAAGAAAAGAAAAGAAAAGAAAAGAGAAAAGAAAAGAAAAGAAAAGAAAAGAAAAGAAAAGAAAAGAAAAGAAAAGAAAAGAGCCAAGAAAGGGCTAAGAAATTGTTTACAATATTTTCACATGATTGCGAAGGCAGAGTTCTCGCACTCTCTGAAAGGCCTTCTGTTTTCTGATGCCATTGAAAGTTTACTGTCTTTCAGACAAAGGGAAGAGAGCCTGTTGCCAGTGGATGAGTAATGGGCATGGCCTCAGCACAATAGTCGCCTATCCAGTTCTAAATCTACATGGTGTTCTAAGGCTTCCCTCCTTCTCTAAAGCAACCATTGTCCGGCCTCCCGGAGACCAAGCCTCTCTCTGCCTGAGTGGGGAAGCAGCCAAGAGACGGGGTGGAGAGAGAAGGGAGTCTCTCTGACAACAACAGTTGCTCACTGTCTGCCCTTCCTCTTCTCACAAATACTTGGAAAATGCTCCATCCTGGGCACAGCTCTAGATACCAGTAAATTGTGACCAACTGTAGGATACTAGCATCAGGAAGAAAGAAAGAAAGAAAGAAAGAAAGAAAGAAAGAAAGAAAGAAAGAAAGAAAGAAAGAAAGAAAGAAAGAAGGAAAGGAAAGGAAAGGAAAGGAAAGGAAAGGAAAGGAAAGGAAAGGAAAGGAAAGGAAAGGAAAGGAAAGGAAAGGAAAGGAAAGGAAAGGAAAGGAAAGGAAAGGAACTCCCTAAAGTTTGGGATGCTGGGTGTGTGCGTTAGTATATGCTTTATCTACCTGTGGTGATGATCAAGGCTCTGCGAGAAGTGAGGAAAACAAACTAGATATATAGTACTTTGAGCAGCAGATCAGAATTCAGAAAAACAAAGACTTGTGTTTCTTTTCTAATTTTGCTGTTACTCCACTGCACTGTGTGGGCTTATTTTCCATTTTAATTAATTATTTTTAATAGGGTGGAACAAATGCTTACACCACCTTATTTTTGTGAAACAAAACAGCTTAGCCTTTAGTATTTTGCTTCCAACAAATTATTTAGAATCATTCAAATCTATTTGTTCCCTTCTTAGGAGGGGTGCAGCGGGCAATTCAGTAGTAGTTCCTAGGATTTAATGATGCATTTGCAAAATGTGGCAAAATTAATATAGAAAGCCAGCTTGCACGAAGAGCTTCATTGCTTTCCCCAATCAGAAAGTAATGGATTTTTCATTATCTGTTTCCTTCCAATAAAAACTTATTGCATCGTTTATCAATAGATTAAGCACTTTAACTTAAAGCTCTGACCATCTCAAGTACAACTGATACTTTCAAGTTATTTTTCAGAATTAATTTACAGGAGAATTTAGTTCAATTTAAACAATCCATTTAAATCTTAGTACTCCTTTTTCTTCCAGTCCTTTTTAAAAAGAGTTAGATGGTTAAAAGTATATTAGAAATACTTTGGCATTGTTCCCTGTCTTGAATAGTATGCCAGCTGTAACACATTGCTAAAACAAATGAAAAGGCAGTTTGAAAGAGCATGACCATACACAATTGTAATGTGGCTGCTCTAAAGAAGCCTATTTTTCTTTACTTTTCTCACATAAAATACAAATTAGCTTCCATTAAGATTAACATATTGATTTTTAAGAGATATTTTGCAACAATCATTGCAACTGAGATAATATCCAGGACATGTCCCATTAGAGAAATGTAGAAAAGTGACTCTTCCAAAACTCTCATCATTTTTTTCCAAAAGGAATTCAGGCAGGAGATTCTCCTGGTGGAACTATAAAAAAGTTCAGTTTCCTTTGGAGAAAAGAGCCTTGGATACCTTTATAGAAACAGTTTTCCTGCCTGCTTGGAAAGGCATTTTTTCTTCGGTGTATGTAGATCCTGTACAACGTTACTGTCATAGATGCCCATTCCTAACCACAATAATGACAAAATGACAAAACATATGCCATGACATCACAATGCAAGTTCTGACTTTCCTTTTACAGAAGGAGCAGAGTTTGTTTTGTGACCTTATGATGCATGTTTTATCATTTGACCCCCCCTCCCCCTCACCAATGCTTAGGGATCGTGTGCAGATTATCATAGGCACACTGAAATGTCAGTTTGTTGTTGAAAGGTGGTGATAGGCCTTGATCTGACAGGCTTGAATTTTGTTTTGCCAGGTATCTGTCAAACTCAACCTTCCATCTTTGAATCTAGATAATATTTTGGAGGTTGAGTTATGTCCCCATATTTATTGAGCTACAGTATTTATTGACGGCTCACAAAGGCACCGTTGAAACAAGGGGCTGTGCTCTGCTTTGAGCGGACAGTAGCTTTCCTGATTCATTGCTAATTTACAAAACTCTTCTCAGCCATACAGGTGTGTTATTTGTGAACCCTGTTGTTTAAGAAATGAGGTTATGTGCCAAAATTACTTGCATGGGGGAGGGGGGTTTGAGGATATGTTAATTAACACTAAGCAGAAAATAAAAACAAATTGCAAGGTATCTGGCAAGGGTGGATACGCCAGTGGATAGGACACATGCTGCATCGTTACTAGATGTTTACGCCCCACTCCACTTGATAAATTATATTATCTTGGCGGGAATAGCCCCACCAGGCATTAGAAGGAGTGTGGCACAAGGCGTGGAATATGGAAAGGTGTTACATGATCCAGCACACCCATTATTTGAACGAGTACCTCCTACAAAAAGATTGAAGTCAAGAAGGAGCTTCTTAGACTGCACTGAAGAGATTGCTATTACACCTCAAACAGAATGATTAAAAAGATGGAAATCTCAAGCGAAACATCTTCATAATTGGATAGAACCGCTTGAGGAGCTGCCCGGAGGTTCGGAGGAGGAGTGGACTGTTTGGAGATGTTTAAACAGATTGGGCACTGGTTTGGGCAGAACTAAAGATAATATGGAAAAATGGGGGCAAGGATACTTGCTGCGAATGCGGCAATATTCAAACAACTACCCACCTTTTACAGTGCCCTTTGGGACCGACATGCACACAGAGTGACTTATTGGCCGGAAACACCTCTGCCATCAGTGTGGCCCGGCATTGGGCTAGAATTATATAAATTTTATATTTTTATTAAATGTTTTAACTTTTTAAATTTTAATTAATATTTCCCCCTTTTTTATTCCCTGCATTTCTGACACGAAACGAGATGAGACCTGCCTTTCATAGGAAAGATATTCTCCCTCCACTAGTTTTCCTGAGAAATCAGGGATTTGCATACCCACTGCTAGCTCATCTATTTTTTGCACAATCTGGAGAGTTAAGTTGAATCTCAGACACTGTGACTTTCTGTAGCATCAATTCTATCAAACAGCTCTGGCAATATTTTAGGAACTAAATCTTCAAAACCAGATCATCTTAAGTGGACTAAGTGGGCCAATGTGGTGTATAAGAATTATTTTACTTGTGCAGAAATTCACTCTAAAGTGTTCTGGTTCACACGAGAATTGAAGTATGAGATCTCATAAAGACATTATACCATGAATGCTCTCTTTTTGCTACACTAAGAATAGGTGGCTTGGAGGGTGAAAGGGTAGCATTTACATTTAAATACACCTATTGCGAGCACACAAACAGAAGGCTAAAATCATGGCATCTTCTTTGAAACCTTTGGGAGGGTTCTCCCCCCCTTTTCTTCGCAGCTCCTTTAGTTCTTCAGATAATAGCCCTTTGCTCTTTCTGAAGCAAACAAATATAGAAAGCAAAGGGACTTGTGCACTGAAAAGAAACTAAACCCCCGAGAACTTTCTACTGTTATAACAGGCTAATTACTATTAAGAAATCATTTTAATTTTCATGCACATTTATTGATTAAATCTTAAGTACATTTATTTATATAAGAACTTTTACCCTGTCCTTTCAAAGCATGCTGCTTGTAAATACGATCATGTTAGGTTCCTGCTAGTAGTATTGTATGAGTTGTTTCCAAAAGACAGCTTCAGCATTGTCGCGAACTAGCTTGGAAGCATTGCACTCCACACCTTTGTCATTCTGGCTATTTTACCTTATTTTCCTAATTTACTTTCCCAGCGTAGATGGAAGAGGTGTCATTGAAAAGGGATGCGGAAAGAACAGACTGGATTTGTGGAACCTGTAAACTTTTCCTTGACAATTGTCCTGGCCATGTTTTCAATCCTCAATTTAAAGTTGTCCATCAATAGTAATTGCATAGAAAATGGTTGGAGAGGCACAATAGGTACTTGGTTCTAGTATGTGAAGAAGTATTATCTTGCTATGTCATTTACCTCTGTTATTTCCCATTTCATAAATCTAGCCATACATTAGGGCAAGAACCGTTTATTCAAACATATGTCCTCTTTTGAGGTGATGCATTTTTTGGTAATGTGTAAGTGGCCAGTCATGGTGCCCTATGAAAGCCCTTTCACTGTAGGAAGTTTTGTAAGAGAATATTGATGCTCTGGGGAGACATAATTGCCTTAATCCTCACCTAAAATCTATTTACAATATCAGCAAACTAGAAAAGAAAAAAAATATGGACATGCAAGGGTGAGAAACAACCAGCACTGCAAAATTCCCATCCCCTTGGCTGGAGTCCAGCTTTGTAGCAATATTCTCATATGCCTTCCCATCATTGTTGGGCATTTTGACTAGTTCGAATATAATGATGCAAGTGTTCCACTATCTGTAATACACATTGCCAAGTATGATGTTGCTTAACTTTCCCAGAGAAAGTGAACAAACATCGTCAGCAGATGCCAAAGAATGACTTATGAGTGGCAGAACACTTGCCACCTGGAGCAAATAGAAACTGAACACTCTATGGAATGCGAACCCTTTGCCAACATGATCCGGCAGCCTCTTGAACTAGCTCAGTACAAACCTCTAAATGTACCACCATTTGAACTCCCGTTGCTATCCTCATTGCCACTTGGCCTTACTTGCTGCTTGCAAACAAAACAGTGTTATGGAGTACTTGGTGCTCTCTGAGCCTTGTTGTTTTCTTGCAGACATTTCATTGCCAGGCTAGGCAACATCTTCAGTGCGAAAAGGGAGTGGGGCTTGCTCTCTGTTTATATACCATGACTTGTCTTGCTTGTGTTGGTGGGGGTGTTGTTCTCTCCTTGGTAGTTCCTTGACTGGGCTGTTGTTTGCTGCTTGGTTGATTGACTGAGTTAATAGTTCCTTGATTAGGGTATATTGTGCTGTTTGATTGTTCCTCTGGTGCTAATCCTGGTGTTAATCTCTGCATATCTGGGTGTTGATTGCTGGCCAGGAGGTGTTCTGGTTTTCTGGCTTTTCTATTGTCTCTTATGAATGGTATGTAAATGTTGTTTACCTCTATGTGTCTGTCGATGGCTGCTTTGTCTGAGTGCTAAGCTTCCAGGAATTCTCTAGCATTTTTGGATTTGGCTTGGTTTAAGATGCTCACAGTTTCCCAGTTGAAAGCATGGTTCAGTCTGTCCATGTGTTGTCATATTAAGGAGTTTTCATTGTGTCTTCTGACTGCTAGTTGGTGTTCGTGGATGCGTTCTGCTAGTCTTCTGCCAGTCTGTCCTACATAGTGGCTGTTACAGTCCTTACACTGTATGTTGTAGATAACTCCTGTTTTTTCTTCTTGGGCTACTGGGTCTTTTGGGTTACTTACAATGTTCTGAAGGGTTTTGGTTGGTTTATGTGCTACGGTGGTGCCATATGGTTGTAACAGTCTATTAGTAGTTTCTGAGATGTTTCTGATGTATGGCAGTGTAATCCATTTCATAGCTTCTGTTGGTTTTGCTGTGGTGGGTTGAGTGGCCAGGCACTTTTTGATAAAGTTGCATGGGTATCCATTTTGCTGGAAGTTGCTATATAAGTGGTCTGTTTCCTTTTTCTGGTGTTCTGGGTTGCTGCAGTGCGTTTCTGCTCATCTGAATAGTATTCTCACACAGCTCCTCTTGTGGGAGGTTGGGTTATTGCTTTGGTAGTGGAGCACTTGGTTAGTGTGCATAGATTTCTGTAGACTTGTGTTTCTAGAATGCCATCATTTCCTCTACTGATGAGGATGTCCAAGAAGGGTAGTGTATTTTTGTTTTCTTCTTCCCTTGTGAATTTTATTCCTTTGAAGATGTTATTGATGGTTTCATTTCAATCGGTAAAACAGTGTTACCCCAATCGGAGATGTTTCTGGCATCCCTTTGAATCCAGACATTCAAAAGATGTCCTTGCTATACAGCTTGTTCAGTCTACCCAGCTTATAGTACAGTCCTACATATCTACATACCTAGCTGATGCTAGGGAAAGTGGAAGGCAAAAGGAAGAGGGGCCGACCAAGGGCAAGATGGATGGATGATATTCTGGAGGTGACGGACTCAACCGTGGGGGAGCTGGGGGTGGCGACGGCTGACAGGAAGCTCTGGCGTGGGCTGGTCCATGAAGTCATGAAGAGTCGGAAGCGACTGAACGAATAAAGAAAAACATATCTTTACTCAAAAGTCAGTCATGCTGTGTTCAGTGGTGTTCAATTGCAAGAAAATACTGTATATATGAGCTTGCATTTGAAAAGTAGGTGGAACTATGAAACCAAAATGTGAAGTCCATTATTATATCTGAGTTTGTAATATGCAACTCTAAATTAGAGATATTGATAAGTTGAATCTGCCTAGTTATAAAGATTGCCTAGTTATAATGACTGAGATTTGATGATAATAAGAAGCAGGACCTTCTTAGTGGTGGCCCCAGTTTGAACATCCTGATTTGGAAAATGCAGATGGCTCTATCTCTGGCTGTCTTCTACTGCTTAGTCAAGACATGTTTATCACTAGACTTTTCCTATTTTGATAATTTATAGAAAGTTTGTTTTATTTGTGACTTACATTTTTATTTATTTTTAAAATCTTTTCTTTTTCATGGTTTTAAGGGTCACTGTGATTTTAAATTATAGTAACCCACCATGAGTAGTGCTTAGGTGCTAAAAGAATAGAGAGAAATGTATTTAAGAATGTACAAAATAAATAAATCCAATCCCTCTTTGTTTCTTTTTTCCATATTTAAAATGGGAATAGGCCTTTTAGTTAACAATAACAAAGAGAAATTCCCCAAACTTCTTCATACAGGAAAAAATGGGAAATCCAGCTGTGCCCAAGGATATAGCCTTGTCCCCTTTGCATCATCACCCACAATCACCTTGTGACTATCATGATTCCCCAATAAGTTTTCTGAAATGGGAATGACTTTGAAGTCTGGTGGATGCCACATAGTATAGACTATGTCCCTTGTCGTACTTTTTATATGATTTGAAATGAAATTCAAAAATAACATGGGTGTGCAGAGAAGCGTAATGGTATGTGGGAATGACCTTTGGATGCAGGAGGAAGATCTGCAGACTAGACAATGGTCAGATAAGAGGCAGCTTAGCCTGCAGAAGCTGCAAACGTCCCAGAAGGGACCCTCCCTAGTTTCTTGGACTGTAAAGTTGAGGGGGGAAAGATGTACTTTCAGACTTGCAAGATAGATATCAGTCTTGCCAGGTAGTCCAGACAAGAAGCATACCCAGAAGGACTAGCTCTAACTTTATTGCAAGGTTACATAACAGAATCCTGCAAGTCTAGGGAGGGTCCCTTCTGAGACATTATCCATGCCCACATCCTTCTGCAGACTCAGCTGCCACTTGTCTGACCGATGTCTAATCTGTGGCTCTTCCTCCTGTCTCACAAGGTCATTCCCACATACCATTACAAGAAGACAGTCCCTTGTTGTTGTTGTTGCTTTCTAGTTAGGGGAGTCCAATAAATGCATTTGTTTTGCGAAATTGTTATATAGTGCCTCATTTTTTGTCTTTTCCGTGCTGGATTATTTTAAATTTTGGTCATGGGGCTTTTAATATTTTTTTTGTAACTGTTTGCCACCCAAAGTTATGTATTTAAGATGGGCAGCCCTATCAATTTTGTAAATAAATAAATAAATCTATACAGAGGACAGGATATTGAAAAATCAGTCGCCAACTTGTTTTGATCATATGTATGATCATACGTATGATCAGACTAAATACGATCCCTGGGGAAGGTAATGGCAACCCACCCCAGTATTCTTGCCGTGAAAACTAAATGGATCAGTACAACCAGAGATATGTCGGTATACCATCGGAAGATGGGACTCCCAGGTCAGAAGATGGTCAAAATGCTACTGGGGAGGAACAGAGGATAAGTTCAACTAGCCCCAGATGTGATGACGCAGCTAGCTCAAAGCCGAAAGGACGGCTAGCGGCCGACGGTGCTGGTGGTGAACGACGAATCCGATGTTCTAAAGATCAACACACCATAGGAACCTGGAATGTAAGATCTATGAGCCAGGGCAAATTAGATGTGGTTATTGGTGAGATGGCAAGATTAAATATAGACATTTTGGGTGTCAGTGAACTTAAATGGACTGGAATGGTCCACTTCACATCAGATGACCACCAGATCTACAACTGTGGACAAGAGGACCACAGAAGAAATGGAGTAGCCTTCATAATTAATAATAAAGTGGCTAAAGCAGTGCTTGGATACAATCCAAAAAATGATAGAATGATCTCAGTTCAAATTCAGGGTAAGCCATTTAACATCACAGTGGTCCAAATATACGCCGCAACCACAGATGCTGAAGAATGACAAGTAGATCAGTTCTATGAGGGTCTGCGGCACCTACTGGATAATATGCCAAAAAGAGATGTTATTTTCATTACAGGAGACTGGAATGCTAAGGTGGGTAGTCAAACGACACCTGGAATTACAGGTAAGTATGGTCTGGGAGAACAAAATGAAGTGGGACATTGTCGTGTGTAGGTGCAGGAATAACACGCCGAGGCTTGGAATCTAATCTCTAGTGTTTATTGCTTCCTACATACAGAATCCTGCTAAACTGATAGTGCCCGAAGAATCCCCGAGACATGAGTCCAATCTAGGGCGGAGCTTTCCGCAGGCGTTTGGGAAATAAGGCCAGGCCCTCCGAGCTTCGTGCTCGCTTCTCTCCCATGAGTAAGCTCCCCCCACCGCTCTCCTGTGTCTCCCTGACACCACCCCCCTCTCCAGAAAAACACTCCATAGCAACCCCCTCCCCTCCTTCGTCCTTGGTGTGAGGTACAGTCCCGTGGGAAGCTGACTCCATCTGCTCCTCTTCCTGAGAACCGGGCAGAGGAGGGAAGTCTTCCAAGGAAGGAATTTCAGGGGAGGAATCATCACTGTCTGTCTGATCAGATAACATCTCAGGCACAGCTGGCGGCATCTGAAAAACAGCTAGAGGGTTAGTACAGCTTTCCCCCCTCCCGCCTGGGAACTGCAACCCAGAAGTGGACGGGCAAGAATCCTCCTCCGCCTCCCTCGTTGGCCCCTGTTCTTGGAGTTGAGGCGGATGCTGGTAACTTATGAACACCTCAGGCTGGCCGGCTTCATCGTTTTCAGCCAAGGGATGTAGCTCTGGCAGTTGAGGTGGTTGTGGCTTGTGAGGGAAAAGCTGATGAAATTTGTGAACTAGCAAAGGGGCATGCACGTCCTTCGCATTTTCCCAGGAGCGCTCCATTTGAGAATACCCCTTCCAGTGTATTAAATACTGAATTCCTCTGCCCCTCCGTCTGGAATCCAAGATTTCTTGCACTTCATATTCCGGTTCCCCTTCGACAAGTATCGGAGGTGGGGGTGGTGGTATGTGAACGCAAGGCGCTTGGAGGGGAATCTTTGACTAACAATTACTTGTGAAACACTGGGTGGATCTTCATGGAGTGGGGAAGCTGCAAACGATAAGCCACAGGGTTTATCTGCTGTAACACTGGGAAAGGGCCGATGAACTTAGAGTCCAATTTCTTGCAAGTCCTGCTAGATGGCAAAAACTTGGTGGAGAGCCAGACCTTGTCTCCCACTGCAATCGGAGGCCCTTCCTGCCTGTGTTCATCTGTGTTCCTTTTATAGGCTGCTTTTGCCATATCAAGCTGCTCCTTTAACAGCTGATGGGCTGCCTGCCTTTCTGCCAGGAAATCAGTGGCTGCAGGGACAGCTGTTTGTTGGGAGGAAAGAGGCAACACTCTCAGGTTTGTGCCATAGAGTGCTTGGAAAGGAGACATCTTGGTCGAGGAATGTACTGAATTGTTGTAAGCAAATTCTGCCATGGGGAGCAGGTCTGGCCAATTGTCCTGGCGATAGTTAATGTAACATCTGAGATATTGCTGTAATAATTGGTTAGTTTTCTCAGCTTCTCCATTAGAAGCCGGATGGCTCGCAGAGGATAAGTGTATTTTGACCCCCAATGTCTGAAAAAGCGCCCCCCAGAACCTGGAAGTAAATTGCGAGCCCCGATCTGAGATCAAGTGGTTAACCATGCCTCAATATCGGAAGACATTGTCCAAAAAGAACTGTGCTGTAGCTTGTGCTGTTGGGAGACCTTTGCAGGGAATAAAATGTGCCATCTTTGTAAAACAGTCCACCACCACCAGAATGGAAGTGAAGCCTTGTGCCTGTGGCAAGTCAGTGATAAAATCCATGGAGATAGTGTCCCAAGGCTGGGGGGGCGTGGGTAGGGGTTGCAAAAGGCCTGCCAGTTTTCCTGCAACAGTTTTAGCACATCTACATGTGTGGCAAGAGGTCACGTGAGTCTTAATGTGCGCTGCCATCTTGGGCCACCAGTAATCTCTGAGCGTTCTGTGCAGCGTTTTGAACACCCCCCGTGTCCTGCCGTTGGGCTATCATGACATAGCTGTAGGACCTCTTCCCTCAGGGTAATGGGAACATAAAGCCGCCCGCTATGCCAAAGGGTCCCGGCCTCTACCGTGAATGGGGATGGTGTTCCCTGCTGGGCTCCCTGGAGGTCATCCAGCCTAGCCCTTGCATAGGGGTCTTGTTGCTGCTGAGCCTTGATTCGTGCAAGGAGATCGTCCTCTTGCCTGACGGCTGCTAAGATCTCTACCTGGTCCCTTTCGGGAGGTCTTTCAAAATTTTGAGGCTGCAAAATTGTGGTTTGAGTGGCCTGGTCGGGGTCTGCAATGTCCTGCGGCTGCCTGGACAAGGCGTCAGCCAGCTTATTCTGCTTGCCGGGTAAGTACGAGATTACAAAATTGAAACATGAAAAAAATTGACTCCATCTGACCTGGCGGGGGGTGAGTGATCCGGACTTTTGCAAAAGTTCCAAGTTTTTGTGGTCTGTGGAAACCTTGACTGGAAATGTAGCCCCTTCTAACCAATGTCTCCACTCTTGAAAGGCTGACTTTATAGCAAGTAATTCTTTATTGAAGACATCATAATTCCTCTCTGCTGGTGACAGCGTGCAAGAGAAATAGGCACAAGGAAGCAAGTCCTCCCCTTTTGGGTCCGCCGCTTGGAGCAGAATGGTGGCGATCGCCACATTAGAAGCGTCTGTATGGACAAAGAATTGTCTTTGTGGATCCGGATGCCTCAGGAGAGGAGGGGAGGCAAACAGATGCTTAAACTCTTGGAAGGCAGCCTGTTGTTGTTCCCCCCAGCAAAAGCGTGTGCCTTTCTTTAAAAGCTGAGTAAGGGGTCGTGCCCTCCCCGCATAGCCGTTAATAAATTTGTGAAAGAAATTTGCATACCCGAGAAATTGTTGTACCTCCTTGACATTGCGGGGAGGTTTCCAAGATAGAATTGTTTGGACCTTTGCAGGATCCATGGCTATGCCTTCTGTGGAAATCCTGTAGCCCAGATAGTCCAATTGAGTTAAATCAAAGGCACACTTCTCTAGCTTGGCGAAAAGTTTGTTCTCCCTCAGCCTCTGCAGAACATTGCGTACATGAGTTATGTGAGATGTGGGGTCATCAGAAAATATCAGAATGTCATCAAGTTAAATGACTACATACTTATCTAAGAAATCTGAAAAAATGTGGTTCATAAATGTGGAAAATACAGCCCCACAATTACTTAGTCCGAAAGGCATGACCAAATATTCAAATTTACCATACCTGGTATTGAAGGCTATGAGGTATTCATGCCCCTCCTTCATTCTGATCAAATTGTAGGCATTCCTGAGGTCTAACTTGGTAAAAATGCGTGCCTTCTGTAGGCGATTTAGCAAATCTGATATAAGGGGAAGGGGGTAGTGGTCCCTAATGGTAACTGCGTTGAGTGCAGTGTAGTCATGCACCGTGCGCATGGGAGCCCCCTTTCCACCAGCCTGTGCCAAAGGAGCGAAGGGGTCTGGTTTCTTTGGGACAAAGAATGTGGGGGCAGATGCTGGCGATTTTGATGGTCGAATGAATCCTTTCTTGAGGTTGGTATCCACATACTCCTTCAGGGTAGCTAGCTCCTTTGGTGACATAGCATAATGCTTGGCCACTGGAATCTTGGCTCCAGGCTTTAGGCCCACCGTGCAGTCGAAAGGTCTATGGGGTGGCATCGCTGTGGCCTCCTGTTCGCCAAAAATATCTGCATAGTCCCCATACTTTGTTGGTAGGTGAGCCCCCCCTGCTTCCAAGGTTGCAAGTGTCGCTGGGGAGCAGGTGGTTGCCTGCACTTTGTGGTGCAGACAGTCCTGAGCGGGGAAGGAAACTGCCCCAGTCATCCAGTCCAAATTGGGGTTATGAAGTTTTAACCACGGAGTGCCCAGGATGATAGGAACTTGCAATGAGGCTGTGACATAAAGTTGAATCCACTCAGTGTGATCTGCGATAGAGAGTTGAATTGGCTGGGTGCAGCATGTGACTGAACCTGCTTTGAGAGGTTGTCCGTCGATGGTTTCAAACTGTATGGGGCTTGGTAGGGCAATCGTTGGGATCTGAAACTTTTCCACTGCTTCCACATCTATAAAATTTGTCATTGCACTGGAGTCGATCATCAATTCTACAGGTAATGGTTGCTTGGAATCTGTTGTCAGCATGGCTGGAACAAGGTAAAAATTTTGGCTGAAATCTGCAGACTGAGCCCTTCTTAATCGTTGAATGGCCTCCCTGCGGGGCTCTGGTGAGGGGGGCCGGTGGAGTTTAACTGCTGGGAAGATGAGGCTGGAATTTGTGCTTGCTCTGTCTCCTGGGCTGTAAATCTTACCGGAGCTGCTTGGCGTCTGGCCGGGCAAGCCCTTGCTATGTGTCCTGGCCCCCCGCAATAGAAACGAAGTGTATTCTCCCTTCTTCTTTGCCTCTCGGCTTCAGAAACCAACCTTCGTGAGGCCCCAATTTGCATAGGTTCCTCTGCGCCCAGAGGAACAGCCGTGTTAGGGAAGGTTGCAAAACCTGGAAACGCTGGCCGAGTTCCTGCCCTGCCTCTCCCTGGCTGGAGCTGCCTTAACTCCTCCAGCCAAGCATCTAGGACCACTGCCACCTGATATAAGTCTTCCAATGTAGCTGGCGTGCCCTGACGCACTAATTCCGTTTTAATCTCTTTGTCAAGTCCTTGTTTAAACTGATCCTTCAATGCCACCTCATTCCAACCCAAGTCTCCTGCTAGCAGTTTGAAATCTGCAATGTATGCTCCTACCCTCCTGTTCCCCTGTCGGAGCCATCGGATCTCTCGGCTAGCAGTGACTTCTCTGATTGGGTCATCAAAATGGGCTCTGAAACGGGCCATAAAATTCTGGTAGTTGTCTAGAATTGGGTCGTTGGCTTCCACCATAGGGATGGACCATCTGGCAGCTGAGTCTTTCAGCAAACTTAAAATGAAGGTGACTCTGGACCTTTCCGTCGGGAACTCAGCTGGTCAGCTGTCGAAAAACATGGTGCACTGGGTGACGAAGGTCCTGAGCTGCGCTGTCTCTCCCCCAAATTTCTCTGGCAAACACCCTGGGGACCGCAGAACAACTGGTGGGGGTGCTGCTGCTGGGGCCGGCTGCTGGACGGCTGGAGCTCGTTGTTGCATTTGTTGTAGCATAGCTGCTTGCAAATTGTTAATCTGGTCGTCGACTTGCTGTTGGTGTTGTGTTAATGCTGCAGCGAGCTGTATTATTGCCTGCTGAAGTTCTTGTGTCTGAGAAGCCATTCTCCTGGTTTGTCTTTCCTCCCTCTTCCGATGGGAGTTGTGGTTTAGCAGGATTGATGTCATGTGTAGGTGCAGAAATAACACGCCGAGGCTTGGAATCTAGTCTCTAGTGTTTATTGCTTCCTACATACAGAATCCTGCTAAACTGATAGTGCCCGAAGAATCCCCGAGACATGAGTCCAATCTAGGGCGGAGCTTTCCGGAGGCGTTTGGGAAATAAGGCCAGGCCCTCCGAGCTTCGTGCTCGCTTCTCTCCCATGAGTAAGCTCCCCCCACCACTCTCCTGTGTCTCCCTGACAGACATAGGCTGATAGAAGTTTGCCAGGACAATTCACTGTGCATAACAAACACTCTCTTCCAGCAACCTAAAAGACGAATTTATACATGGACTTCACCAGATGGTTGACACTGAAATCAGATTGACTACATCCTTTGTAGCCAAAAATGGTGGACATCTATACAGTGGGTAAAAACAAGACCTGGAGCTGACTGTAGTTCAGATCACAAACTTCTTATTGCACAATTTAGAATCAGACTAAAGAGAATAGGGAAGACCCACAGATCAGTTAGATATGAGCTCACTAACATTCCTAATGAATATGCAGTGGAGGTTAAGAATAGATTTAAGGGTCTAGATTTAGTAGATAGGTTTCTGGAAGAACTATGGACAGAAGTTTGCACAATTGTTCAGGAGGTGGCAACAAAAAACGTCCCAAAGAAAAAGAAAACCAAGAAGGCAAGATGGCTGTCTGCTGAGACACTGGAAGTAGCCCAAGAAAGAAGGAAAGCAAAAGGCAACAGTGATAGGGGGAGATATGCCCAATTAAATGCAAAATTCCAGACGTTAGCCAGAAGAGATAAGGAATTATTTTTAAACAAGCAATGTGTGGAAGTGGAAGAAGGTAATAGAATAGGAAGGACAAGAGACCTCTTCCAGAAAATTAGAAACATTGGAGGTAAATTCCAGGCAAAAAAGGGTATGATCAAAAAGAAAGATGGCAAGGACCTAACAGAAGCAGAAGAGATGAAGAAAAGGTGGCAAGAATATACGGAAGGTCTGCATAGAAAGGATAATAATATTGGGGATAGCTTTGATGGTGTGGTTAGTGAGTTAGAGCCAGACATCTTGAAACACACAAAAACACAAGAATGGCCATCAGATTGGAAAAAGCAACTTATATCCCCATACCAAAAAAGGGAAACACTAAAGAATGTTCAAACTATCGAACAGTGGCACTTATTTCACATGCCAGTAAGGTAATGCTCAAAATCTTGCAAGGTAGACTCCAGCAATTCCTGGAGCAAGAATTGCCAGATGTACAAGCTGGGTTTAGAAAAGGCAGGGGAACTAGAGCCAATATCTGCTGGATAATGGAGAAAGCCAGGGAGTTTCAGAAAAACAACTATTTCTGTTTTATTGACTATTCTAAAGCCTTTGACTGTGTGGATCATAACAAATTGTGGCAAGCTCTTGGTGGTATGGGGATACCAAGTCATCTTGTCTGACTCCTGAGGAATCTGTATAACGACCAAGTAGCAACGGTAAGAACAGACCACGGAACAACGGACTCTTTTAACATTGCGAATGGAGTACGGCAGGGGTTGTATATTCTCACCCTACCTATTCAACCTGTATGCAGAACACATCATGCAATGTACTGGGCTTGATGAATCCAAGGCTGGAGTTAAAATCACTGGAAGAAACATTAACAATCTCATGTATGCAGATGATACCACTTTGATGGCTGAAAGCGAGGAGATGAGGAGCCTTATGATGAAGGTGAAAGTAGAAAGTGCAAAAGCTGGGTTGCAGTTAAACCTCAAAAAAACCAAGATTATGGCAACCAGCTTGATTGATAACTGGAAAACAGAGGGAGAAAAAGTGGAGGCAGTGACAGACTTTGTATTTCTAGGCGCAAAGATTACTGCAGACACTGACTGCAGCCAGGAAATCAGAAGATGTCTACTTCTTGGGAGGAGAGCAATGACATATCTTGATAAAATAGTTAAGAGCAGAGACATCACACTGACAAGAAAGGTCCGCATAGTTAAAGCAATGGTATTCCCCGTAGTAACCTATTGATGCGAGAGCTGAACCATAAGGAAGACTGAGCGAAGGAGGATAGATGCTTTTGAACTGTGGTGTTGGAGGAAAATTTTGAGAGTGCCTTGGACTGCAAGAAGATCAAACCAGTCCATACTCCAGGAAATAAAGCCAGACTGCTCACTTGAGGGAATTATAGTAAAGGCAAAACTGAAGTACTTTGGCCACATAATGAGAAGACAGGATACCCTGGAGAAGATGCTGATGCCAGAGAAAGTGGAAGGCAAAAGGAAGAGGGGCCGACCAAGGGCAAGATGGATGGATGATATTCTGGAGGTGACGGACTCGACCTTGGGGGGAGCTGGGGGTGGTGACGGCCAACAGAAAGCTCTGGCGTGGACTGGTCCATGAAGTCACGAAGAGTCGGAAACGACTGAACGAATAAACAACAAAACATGATCTTCTTAACAACACTGAGCTCATGAGAAACCAGTTTTGTCAGAAATTCATTATACATAGTTTTGATGGGCTGGTCTCTTTAACTTAAATATATTTCTCCCTTTCTCTAGTACTATTTTTCAAGCAGTTAAAATGCACACATACATACACAGACACAAACCTAATTGGGTATCTTTAAATTTCTGAATGAATCAGATTATATTTGCAACTGGCTCATGGAAAACAAACAATGTGGATAGGTTCCCTGGTATGTGGGAAAGAGTTGAAGAGAAAGAGAAGAATAATTTCAGAATCAGAGCTAAGAGAAGTCTCATCTGAGAATATCACTCTGCAGCAGAAAATAAAAAAAGTAGCACTCCATTTAAAATACTATTGCCGTATGTTAGACTGGGATGACAAAAAATATACTGGAAGAGGACCATGACAAACTGCTTCCATATTCTTCCAAGAAAACTACATGGGCAGATAGAAGTTGAGCTAAAGGTGTTTCGACCATCCAAACAATGCAACGCTAGTAAAACAAAAATGCCTCCAATTAGTTAAACTAACCACACTGTCAGTTTAATAAGCAAAATGCAAATTGAACAAAAAGAAAAAAAATCAGCAACCAACAATTTACTCAGAACAAATCTTGGCATCAAAGAGTAAATGGAAAGAGCTTGGCTAGCTTCAAACCAAGCTGGAATTCAGTGAAAATCTTGATTTTGAGCAGCTTTTCTCATGCTATAGGAAATTTTCTGGAAGGCTTTGCTTAAAATGTTGGAGCCCTTAACCTTGGGTTACTTGTTCCGCAACAGAATTCCAGCTTTCCTTTAGGCTATCAGTCCTATTACAACTCCTGGCCTGCAGTACATAAAACTGGCAGTCTCCCATGTTTGAGAAATGTGACACAGATTATACACTTGATTAACAGACCACTATCTCCACCCTAACGCTTGACAGTTTTGTAACACCTCATGTTGACTGAGGATCATTTGCTAACACATATACACACACAGTTTTAAAAACTGATGTGAATTTGCAGGCTTACGTGTGTATTAGTGCCAGCTTGAAACTTTCATCCACATATCCAGTTCCTCTCAATTTCAGCGCAGTAAAGGCTTGTCTGCATGGAGAACTTCTGACCCTGCTTGCAAGATGGATCATTCTTATTTATTTATGTAAATGTTTATGCCACTCTATCTCATATCCAGATGATGAAGGTAGACGAGGAGCTCTGAGACAGGTAGATTTGTGTGTACAATGCTTTGCTAATCAATGTATTATTCTGACTAATTCTCAAATGCTATGATTTATTTCACTCCATTTGAGAGAATAATGACATTTGATATTTAAAGTTGTACAAATCCCTTCTTCCAGATTCAGGATAGACCTTTCGTTCTGAGCTTATTCCAAGAGTAGGCAATGTTTAAAATGATTTTCTTGGCAGCCAAGGGTTGCATTGAATATGATGACATCATTGGAAGGGCGGAACAGAGATTCCGGGGTTTTTTTCACTTGATTTTCGTCCCCCTCCCCCACCCCGGAGCCTGTTCAACCTATCCAAGGCTTAACATACCAGTTTTATATTGGTGGGAAATTACATCATCATTGTTGAGTGGTTGGCCAGTGAATTTCAGCAGCATGATTGTTCCAAGTTCACAGAAAAAGGATTTGTCTCCTCCCCCTACCCCCTCCACTACTAGAAGTATATGAGAAGGATAATATATTTCTGGGCAGCTCAGGAGGGCTGGAGCTTAATTTATGAGCCTTGGCATGATCCAAAGGAATTTGAGCCAGCACTGTAAAATGCTTGGTATGCCTGAGCGGACAAAGGTATATATTTCTGATCTTCAGCCTCATTTCTGAAATTTGCTAGCATCACCATTCATGATGGGAGGGAAGGAAATGGATTAATCTCAGCCACCATTGGAGGAGTTCAGTCCTCCTCATTTCATGTACCCATTTGAGGTTCCATATCTGGATATGATATTATAATAAAAAGAATTGAAGGGGTTCTTGTGTACATTGTACTATAATATAGCTTTTATATGTTTACACAGGGTCTGTATTATTATTACTATTAGTAGTAGTGGTGGTAGTAGCAGAAGTAGCAGCAGCAGCAGCAGCAGCAGTAATAGGATTTCTAGTATTCTAATAGTCCTACATGGCAAATCTGTAATATTCTGTCAGCGTAAAAATGAATAAGTTACCTAATGTCACCTATTGTAGTTGAACTGGAGTCAAGACTCCACCTGAAAAATCATTCATTTATCTCTGTATCTCGGCTCTATCAGTGCAAGAGAGCTGAGATGGTAGAATATTTAAGTACTGAAATGGATAGTATCAGTGCAGTGGTGACAGAGCACAGCGTTTTTGGCTGCTTCCCCATGTTAATAACAGAAGCCGTGCATATCAACTTTGCAACACATACAAGATAAGGAGTTTCATACCATTCTTTTCTGACCATTGTAGTGGTTTTACTTATAGACAGGGATATATTAAAATAGGAAAGCACATTTTTCTTCTTTTTCTTTTAAAGTAGCCCTCACTCTCACAGCCCCCCCCCCCCTTTGAAATGGTTCATTGCATGCCACCACCACTTTTTGCTGCCTGGATGGACCAAATGTCATCCTTTCCCCCAAATATGGTTTTAATGATGTGTTTTCCATATTGTCAACTTTTTTTGCTGAACTCCCAACCCTGATATTAAAGATTCAAGGAAGTCACCACAGATAAATAAAATGGATGCCAGTTTCGCTTGGTAGCATCTACTACATAGTTCAGATTGCTCTCTAATAATAATTGTCCAGCTACCAACCACAGACATGTACTTGTTTCCTTATGCCCTGAGCCACTGGACAGACAGCCGTCTCTTTATCACTGTGATAAACATGATGTTCCTCTCACACAAAGTTCCTGTCATGAATGACCTTTCATCTTGAACCACCATGACCTTTTTATTAATGCTACATTAAGAGCTTGCAGAAGCCAGTGTGGAGTTGAGGGAGGGTGTTAGTGACAGAAAAAAGGCATGATACAGCTCTTGTTTTTAATCCAGCTAATTAAAATCTGCATGCGTGGAGTCTAACTAAGAATGCAGCCTTCGCCCACCACTTTCCCACAGGCCGGGAATAAAGGTCTTCAGTGTGGCAGAAGCTAACTGGTCTTTGAAAAATGGAGAACAGAGTGCACAATTCATCCCGGCATCCCTTATCAACTTGGGGGAGTCGTTCCTCCCCCTCCCAGCCGCCTCCAGAATCTCTGTCCCCATCACCAGCAAGCCATTCTGACAACAGAACCACTGACTGTCCAGGCCCAACTTGCTCAGCGTTAATAAAGCCAAAGATGTGATGATTCCCATTGATCAGGCTTCAAGGAGAGTCCCTGCCCCAGCGAGTCTTTCAGACTGGATTTGTTTTGTTGTAGAGTTATTTACTTAGGGGCTGATTATTGTGCCAATCAATCATTTGAATTGCACGCTTCAGGCATTTCATATGATGACTGTACTTACTTACATGTTAACTGTTTCTAATCAGGCTCTTTTTCTTTTCTTTTGTTGAGGTGCAGTACAATGAAATGTACTTCGGAATATATACAGTAGATGTAGGTTTCAAGACAGAAATAATTTTGTTTGAAATTGGATGCGTGTCAGAATAGTGGTGTGGTATTTGGATTTACTGTTTTGAATTGGCTGTTTTTTGGGTGTATTAAGATGAAAATTATTAAAACCGTTGTATTAGGGTTAAATAATGTTTATCTGGTTTGCTTTAAGGATTTGATTGATGTTATTCCCTTTTAAAGATATGGAATTACTGTTTTGAATTGTCTTTGTTTTTTGGGTTTATTAAGATTGGGATTATTAAAATTGTTGTAATATTAAGTATAATAGCAGACAACTTATGTGCTTTTTAATTTGATTCCTATTATAGTACACAGAAATGTATAGAATAGTGGTAGGAAGGGAATAATTAGATATGTTTTATCTTTTGGAAGGGAGAAAGATGTTCAGGAGGTTTATATGAACTTTTTTCCCCTTTATTTTAATATAAGGGGGAGGAGTAACTGTACTTAGTGATTTTCATTATGTGTTAAAGTGGAATGACTTATAGAAATAATGTGGTGTTTTGGTTTAATATAGAGTAAGAAGTTGATTGTGGACATTTTTGTATATCTTTGCTGTTAAAAGTCGGAAGCCACATCTTTTTGTAAATTTGAAAAAAAAATTCTCTTGTGTTTCCGCACTTTTTAAGTTTTTTTCTTTCTTTGTAGTTTTTTTGGTTTTTTTTGTATTTTTTATTCTTTTCTTGAAACCTAATAAAATGTACTATAAAAAAAAAAGAATAGTGGTGTGGTGAATGCTGTTTTTTTTAAACAAAATTTTGAAACAGGGAAATTTCACCATGATGCACTATTTGCATATAATTTCTGTATAAACATAAATTTATCCTACTCCTGTAACCTTCATATCCCTTCTGTCAGTATTTGTATCTTTAATTAAAAAAAGGTAAAGGTTCCCCCCGCACAGTTGTGCAGTCGTGTCCGACTCTAGGGGCCGGTGCTCATCTCCGTTTGTTAGCCGAAGAGCCAGCGTTGTCCGAAGACGCTTCCACGGTCATGTGGCCGGCATGACGCACGTGGAACGCTGTTACCTACCCACCGAAGTGGTACCTATTCATCTACTTGCATTTGCATGCTTTCGAATTGCTAGGTTGGCAAGAGCTGGGGCGAGTGCGGGAGCTCACTCCGTCACACGGGGCTAGGGATTCGAACCTCCGAACTTGCGATCTTCCAATCAACACGCCTGGCGTCTTACCCGCTGAGCCACCACGCCCCTGTATCTTTAATTGGCTATGTATAATACATGGAAAAATAAACAACTATATAATAACCATGATATCATTTTGTTCAGATTTCCACTAACAGTACAGTTACCAAAAAGTACTTTATTATTGAACAATTTTCACTTTTGGGCAAGAGTATAAGTTCATTCCAATTTCCAAAACCTCACAAAATTGAAACAGAAAGCCAAGGTGTTACATTCTGTGCCACATAAACTTTAAAGGCTTTGTTCAGCCTTGTATGCTATGAAGGATTTACAAGTCCATGTCCTTGTACCACCAGTTTGCATTGGGCAAACTTCAGGAGGTGCTCCTTGATAGGGTTGCTTGGATGAAATTATGCCAAATGCATCTAAATAAGCCATGTGGCTTCCCCCAAAGTGTATGGAGAACAGAGATGACAAGAAAGGCTGGGCTTGAGAATGGGAGGCAGCACTGAAGGTCTGAAAGTGAGGGCAGAGACACAAAGGAGAGCAGGGACAGAATAAGGGCTTTTCAGCAAAATGAAGGGGGCTGCAAAGAGATCAGCAGCTTGAAGCCACAAAAGAAAACAAAACAAAACAAATGCAGATAGCGGCAAAGGGAGACAAGATATGTGGGATTCTGGTAAATGAAGATTGTTTTAAAAACTCAAGGGAGTTCCCAGCTGCTTATTTTGGTAAAAAAAAAATCAGACATAATCTCACACCAGGATAAAAAAAATGCCCAATGATCCAATGGTTCAAGAAGAGTCAACAGTGCAAATTATTAAACTGGTGGCCACTGTGCTTTGGCTGATAATGGACTATCCTTGGTTAAAGGATTTTAAGCAGAGGTTAAATATTTTATTACTTATCAGGGGTGCTCTAGCAGGGGTCAGACTAGATGACATTAGTGGCAGAAGGAAATATTTCAGCAACTGGAGCTTTTCCCACCCTGGCATTGTGATGAGAAACCCTTTCTCCGGTGAAGCTACCTGCTGTCTGCTACTGCAAAAGCGTGAGGAGCTTTGTGCCTCCCCTCTCTTGCTATGAACATGAACCTAACTCATATGTCCCACAGATGCTAGTAACAACTAATTTTTTTCAAGTGTCCATAAACTCACTGGACCTCAGTGCTTCACTTTATATACCTTATAAAATATTGCCCTCCAAATTTCTACATTCGGGATGGGATGGGATGGGATGGGATGGGAGGCAGCGGGGGTGTCCACAGTGTATGATCCAAAAGTCAAGATGGCGACCATGCTGGTGCAATCAAAACTCCTTCTGTCTTTTTTATATGCAAGATACTTAAAAAGAGGTGGAGCTTTGATCGCACTGTCATGGCTGCCATCTTGACCTGTTGGACCATACCCTGTGGACCCCCCTGAGAGGCAGGGTTAAGGTATCTGGCTGCAGATAGGCTTCCAGATCCAGGCTAATGTCTGGTGAGTTGTTTCTCCTATTTAGCCCTCTTTGATCTCTCTCTCTCTCTCTCTCTCTCTCTGTCTGTCTGTCTGTCTGTCTGTCTGTCTGTCTGTCTCTCATTGGGGAATGGCACATTCTGTCACAGTTTCCTGACAAGATTCAACACTTGGAAGGTTGAATTGAAAATACAGCCCCCAGAAAGCCTCTTTTCACAGTTCCCATGAACAAAGCATCTCCGTTTGAGCATTTCTGAGCGATGACCACAAAATTGCTCAAACAGCTGTGCTCTCAACTATGCTGGCTATATCTCTTTCACATGCATTTGCACAACTCTATAGCACCACATACAGCAACGTCCCTGAGAACTGATGCCTCACTAAGTCAAATGCAATTAGCAAGCATATTTTTAAAAAAGAAAAAAAATACTTCCATAGTTATATTATGGTTATATAACAATATAACCATAATATGAAAGTGGAAGGAATCAATACAATGGTTTATTTTGGAAAGTGCAGAAAATGTGCTAACTGCTTCACTCATACAACAATTCTGGGAAGATTACCAACTGGCTGGATTGGTTGTGGATGATAGGAGCTACAATCCAATACTTCTGGAGAATATATGATGCACAGTACATATGTTTAGCCTGCAAACTGTTTGATTAAAACCAAGATGAAAAGGTAATATATATGTTTGAAAATAATGAGGACGCAATATTCACTACCATCTTGAGTGTTATTTTTTAACAGAAAGGCAGCATATGAATCAAGTAATAAAAAATGGAAATTTGTCTATTTTGATCAGAGGTCAAGAGTGCAAAATATGTGCGCTGAGCAGTGTCTTAGACATACTTCACTTGGGAATCAAAACATATTTTAATGAATGAGGCAAATGTGGAGTTTTTAAAATACATATAGAGAAAAATTCCTGAAAGGCTACTTATGTGATGAGTGTGCCTACTGCACAGAAACGATAAGAACTGAAACTTCAATTCCAAGAGTTCCTGTTTGGGGTGACACGCATTTTCAATGTCTTACATTGAATTCCCTGGAATAGAATCCCTCCAAGGGTAGCCCCGTATAGTTTGACTGGGAGCTTTTAGCACATGTCTCACCATGGCCATAATACCCTAACCCAGATATGGCTGCAATTGCCAAGCCAACCAAAACTGATTAAAAGAATTCTGTGCCACTGAGACCGTATTAGATACAGTAAGCCCTATATTTTTGTATTTTTCAGGAATACGTTCCCATTTCAAAATATTCAGTGTGACTTCTGGTCATATTTGTAACAAGCGCGTACTGTATATCTTCATTCCCTGGAAGCCACTGAAAACTACTGAACATGAAGCCAGCCCATATTTCTATGACTTTACTCTGAGGATTGTTTCTTGTTCATATGTCAGGATGAACAGAATGAGAAAGGGGTGAAGTTCATGGAGAAGGTGAGGTCTCAGGAGAATTTTTGAAAGAGACAGAGGTCACACCATTTAGATAGCTCGCAAAGTTCCAGGTGTGCAGGCAGCAAGGGAGAATGGTTGGAATGGAGAAGTGAATTTTGTGTTTACTAAGGCAGGGATGAGACAGGAACTCAAAATGGAGGACCTGAATGTTTGCCTTTGCTGAAGTGAGATTACTTCCTTGTCAAACTGTGGCTCACAACAGTCCTGGACCTCTGCAAGGCTAGTAGACTTTGAACTACTGTAGGCACTTAATGCACTCTCGGCACTGTCCGAGAGACAGTGGAGGACAGGAAGGCCTGGCGTGCTATGGTCCATGAGGTCACGAAGAGTCGGGCATGACTAAACGACTGAACAACAACAACAAAGGCACTTAATAGATCCAGAGGGTTTTGAGAGGATGCTTGAGGATTACCCTGACAACTTGGTAGGCAATCCTGTCTTATGCCTGGTCTCATGCCTTTGTGGTATATGGTGGTGGCCAGAAAACTGGACGAGATTACTCCAGCATGGTCTTTGTCCAGCCACTGATCCCAAGCATTTCCTTGATTTACTGAGGAACTGAAGGTAATTAAATGACTGGGTGAGCAAAGCAGTTTTTGTAGTACAATCTGGAATTCTTTTGAACTTGGGAAATCCAAAGAAATAGATGAGGTGTACTGTAGTCTGAATCTGCCACCTGCAGATTCAATCAATATCCCTCTTGGCTTCTTTCTATGGCTAGACAGGATGAGAGCAGCTAATTCTGGGGGATTATCCATTCCTCTCTAGGGGAAGGTGCAATGCTGCTTTAAAGAGGTAGTAATGCTCTCAAGAGACCCTCCCTGGACCCAGCTGTTTATGGCAACTTTCATCTAGTTTCTAACCTTCCCTTCCTTGCAAAGATGACTTGAGAAGGTGGTGGTGAGCCAATCCAAGACAAAACATTATTTGGATTTTTTTCAGTCAGGTTTCAGGCTTGGTTATGGGGCAGAAACAGCCCTATTTGTTCTGGGAAATGACCTTTGTCAGGACCTAGATGGGGGAGTGTGTCACTCCCTGTCACTCCTGGTCCTATCGAATGGTTGCATTCCGTGACATCAACCATTATATCAGGACAGCCTGAAAGGGGTAGATGTTGGAAGCATGGTTTTATGGTGGTTCCATTCCTACCTCTGTAGGTGGTTTCAGTCAGTAGTTATGGGGGATCAACATTCCATGGGAACTCCAGTGTTGGTGTTTTAGGGCTCAATACATTACCCCATGTTATTTAACATTTGGGCATGGAGATTGTTAGGACCTGAATAGGGTGAAATGAGCTCAGATTAAATCCCAGTAGTTGTCAATAGGTATCTGGTCTAGTAATTATGATTCCAGTAGTTACTCTTGACAGGGTTGCACTCAGAAGGAGCTGATTTGTAGTCTGGGGGTTCTCCTAGACTCTCAGCTCTTGCTTAACAGAAGTTGCAGCTACAGGAGATTTCACACAGCTTTGGCCATGTGCTAATTGAGACTCTACTTGGATGAAGATGTTCTTACAATCTTAATGCATACCCTGATCACATTCAGTTGACATTATGTTGATGAAGGTTCTCAGTCATCCAGGTGGAACAGTCTGTGGCTTGAATCATGTCAACTGGATTTCTATTTTCTCAGTAGAAACGTTTCTACTGAGAAAATAGAAATCCAGTTGACATGATTCAAGCCACAGACACATTCAGTTGAGTACTGCCACACACTTTGGTTTCAGGTTACATCTGGAACCAAGTGCAGTGGCTAGAATCCTTGTGGGAGAGCCCAGAAAGGTCAGAATTGGATGGATGGATGGATGGTCTTTATTATGATCAGTGATCCAGAATATATACTGTACATCCATCAATTTTGAAATTGCTGTGTCTCAGGTTCGTTTGATACCCAAGGGTTGTCTACTCAGACTCACTCTGATGTTTCCCAATGAGACATTGCACACGATAATTGTTGTTCTCTCCTTTTTCTATTGGGAGTTAGTTTACTTAGAAACCCACCAGTTACAGTATAAAAGTGCTTTTTTTACCCAGGTGACCAATTAATACAAGTTCCAACTAGCCTATATTCCTATCACTATTACTACTGTAAACTATGTCTATTCTAACTAATACATATAGGTTAATATTCTATTACTATAACTATTAAACACTACTACTAACTCCAGGATACAAAGTCTCACTTGCTCCTGATTTTCTACAAACCTTTACTGCTGCACTCTCCCTCGCTTTCTCCTGTCGACTGTTTCTCCCACACACCCTCACAGCTGATCCAAACACAGGGCTTTTTAACAATCTCCCTGCCATCCTTATGCTGAGGGGTTTTTGGAGCAAAGGGGAGGAATGCTATCCCAGCTGCCTGCAATTTAGGACACAGCCCGTCCTTCCACATACCTCCCCCCCTTATATAAAAAAACAATAAAGTTGTTTTTGTTTTTTGTTTTTCTCTTCTGTCCCCTTCGGTACTTAGGCGGTGAGGGCGAATTTGGGATCTTCCCCAAATCTTGAGAGTAAGTCTGCAACCTGGTTCTGCTGTCCGGCTTTATGGGATATATTAAATTTATAGGGCTGCAATGCGAGATACCATTTTGTTAGTCTCGGATTTGTATCTTTCATTTGCTGAAGCCACTTGAAAGGTTGGTGACCGGTGACCACTGTAAACTCTCTACCCCATAAATAAATCTGGAATGCTTCGATAGCCCACTTGATGGCATATGCTTCCTTTTCGATCGTACTGTACTTTTGTTCTTGAGGGAGTAGTTTTTTTAGATAGATAACTGACCGGATGTGCTACTCCATCATAGTGTTGTATGAGTACAGCACCCAAACCCACATTGGAAGCATCCACTTGTAATTCAAATGGAGGGTTAAAGTCTGGAGTGTGCAGTATTAGGTTCTGACATAATGCTTGTTTTATTTTGTTGAATGCCTCCTGGCATTCCTTTGTCCACCTTATTTTGGCAGGCTCCGTCTTTCTTGTAAGGTCAGTTAACAGTTGAGCTATCATTGAAAACTGTGGGATAAACCGTTGATAATAACCACCTAACCCCAAGAATGACCTAATTTCCTTTTTCGTTTTTGGCGGTTCTACCTTAAGTTGAGTTTCCACTTTTCCCTGCTCTGATTTTACTTCTCCTTTCCCGACGATGAAACCCAAATAGCAGATTTCCTGAAAACCTAAATGACTTTTTTCAGGATTTATATGTAGACCAGCTGCCTTTATACTGTCCAATACTGATCATAGATGTTCAAGATGTTCCTTCCATGTTTTACTGTAGATAAGGATGTTGTCCAAATATGCTGCACACCACTTATCTCTTCCTGTCAATATTTGATTCATTAGCTTTTGGAAGGTTGCAGGCACTCCATGCAACCCAAACAGCATACGTTTGAATTGAAACAGTCCATGCGATGTGGCAAATGCTGCTTTCTCCTTGGGTTGGTCTTCCAACGGAATTTGCCAATATCCCTTTGTAAGATCCAATAAGGATAGATACTCGGCACCATCTAGTCCATCCAGGAGATCGTCTACACGTGGCATTGGATAACTGTCAAATCTGGCTTCCTGTCCTGGTTCAGCCTCTGCCCCAGGACTTCAGTGAGGAGTCAGAAGACGAGCTGCCCCTGGTGAACCCCCAGGGGACTGAACCAGACGAGGTCCTAGACACAGGCACGGCCCCAGACGAAGACCCAGCACCACAGGGCAGTGGGGAGTTGGCAATACCCGAGACTACAGGGGAGCAAGCTGGGGGTGGTGGTTTGTCCCTACCCTCTAGCCAGCAGCCAATAACCAAGGCTACAGGGGAGCAATCCGGGGATGGTGGTTTGTCCCCACCCTCTAGCCCAGAGCTTTCCAAACTTTTCATGTTGGTGACACACTTTTTAGACATGCATCATTTCGCGACACACTCTTACAGCAGGGCATCATTTCGCAACACTCTCTTACAGCAGGGCACAAGGCAGGCACTAGGACCTGCGTGGAATCACAGCTGGTTTGGAGGCAGCAAGGCACAAGGCAGGCACTAGGACCTGCGTGGAACCCAGGAGGCAGCAGCAGCCGCGACACACCCAAACACTGCAGCCGACACACTAACGTGTCCCGACACACAGTTTGGAAAGCTCTGCTCTAGCCAGCAGCCAGCTGTATCCCATCAGACTCCCAGCTCACCTGAATCACCCAAAGGGCAGAGATGAAGGCATGTACGCCTCACCTTAAAGGACAGAAGGAGAAGTGCCTGGTTAGCTGCAAGAGATTTACGCAGAGGAGAAGTGGAGTCTTTGCAGGACCCAGATGACAACTCCTAAACTCCTAATAAATAACCAGCAGAGCGGTGAGTGGGAGCAACGTAGCATATTGGCTTCGCGACCACTCTGGCAACCTGGCTTGATTCCTGATTTCCTGACTCGGTTTGGACTACTGTTACTGTTTTCTGGACTCCTTGACTTGGCTTTGACTTCTTGCTGACCTACCTGTTACCACCCCTGACCTGGCTTTGGAATATCAGTTGTCTTCTGGATTAACTCTGACTTTGGCAAACGAACTGTGGACTTCTCTCTCAGCTTTTCCCTACAGCATAACTTCTGGCTGTTGGTGAGTGAATTCCTGCCTGCAGCTCACAAGCAGAGACTCTGTGTAACTTGATACTCGAGGCTAGCCAGCACACTTCCCTATTCAGTTGTCTATAGTCTATACAAAACCTTACTTCTCCATTTGGCTTTGGTACTAAGACCACTGGCGAAGACCAGTTACTTTCAGATGGCTCTATTATATCCATTTTTAGCATCTTGTCGACTTCTCTTTGCAACAGTTCTTTCAACCATTCCGGTACCCTATAAGGTCGTTGCCGAATAGGCTGGATGTCTCCCATGTCTATTCGATGTTTTACTTTATCTGTCAACCCTGGTTGTGCAGTGAACATCTTTTTGTAGTCCAACAGGACTTTAGTCAACTCTTCCTGCTGCTTCTTTGTTAGGTCTTCATTTATATCCATATTCCCAGATGACGGCTGCAAGATGATATCCCAGGCTTGATCCACTAATTCAGGACGTCTTTCCTTTAAAACCAGGAATGTCAAGGAGTCTGTTTTCTCATGCCACTTGCGCAATAGGTTGGCATTATATATTTTGTTCTTTCCATTGTCCATGGTGATTTCGTAGTTCACAGGTCCAGTTCGTCTGGTCACAGTGTAGGGACCCTGCCACTTAGCTAACAGCTTACTTTCCCTACTAGGTAATAATAGGAGTATTTTATCCCCTATGCTAAACTGTTTGTCCTTTAGACCCTTATTGTACAGTCTTTTCTGATTCTCTTTGGCCCTTACCAGATGTTCTTGTGCTATTTTCCCTAATACCTTTATCTTATTCCTCTGCACTAAGAGATATTCTATTACATTCTTAGGCCCTTCAATTTTATCACACCATCCTTCCTTGATTATATCCAGAATTCCCCTATGCCTTCCATACAACAATTCAAATGGACTAAACCCTGTGGAGGCTTGTGGCACCTCTCTATATGCAAATAAAAGATATGGCAACCAAGTGTCCCAATGCTTTGGGTCTTGGCCTATGTATTTTTTTTAGCATATCCTTTAGCATTTTGTTCATCCGTTCCATCAGGCCATCTGCTTGTGGATGATATGGGCTAGTCTGAATCCCTTTTATGCCTAACTCAGCATATAGATATTTAAGTAGGGCTGACTGGAAGTTGGTTCCCTGATCTGTTAAGATCTCTCTGGGAATACCCACCCTACTGAAAACTTTCACCAGTTCCTCAGCAATCCGTTTGGCAGTCACACTTTTCAATGGCACTGCCTCTGGATATCTGGTGGCATAATCACATATAACCAGAATGTACTTGTTTCCTCTACTCGACTTAGGTAACGGTTCTACAATATCCATAGCAACCTTTGTAAAGGGTGTAGGGACAAGAGGAACTGTTTCTAATGGTACTTTATCTTGCTCTCTTTTTGGTTTAACCAATTGACATGCAGAGCAAGTTCTACAGAATCATGCTACATCCCGGCTGATTTCTCGCCAATAAAATCTATCCAGGATTCTAAATACATTTCTGTCCCTACCCATATGTCCTGACCACGGGGTCTCATGGGCTAACTCCATAATTGGTTTTCAATATTTCTAGGGAACTACAATCTGCTCAATTACATCTTTGGACAGAGGATGAAGTCGAATTCTAATCAGTAACCCCTCTTTTTTTTGAAATCTAGGAGTACTCTCACTTTCACCTTCCTCCTTTGCTCTCTGCCAACATTGATTCAAAGTTGGATCTTTTTGCTGTAAAGATCCTAAATCAGTGTCCCACATAGGTATTTCTAACCCTACGGGTTCTCCTCTGGCTTTATCTGCCTTTCTTACTGCTTTGTCTTTTTTTCCATAGCCCACTTTCCCTAATAAATCAGGATGGCTAGGAAGAAGTGTCAGTTCACTCTTTTGGTCTTCCTCCTGTTTCTTTTTTCCTTTTGTCTGAGCCCTGGTGGTTACCCCTGTTATTTTAGCTTCTTCTCCCCAGTTTTGCGAATCAAACCATCCCTCCAAGAGTGGAAAGTCCATTCCAATCACTAAATCACAGGGTAATCTAGGGACAACACCAACCGCCATTCGTGTCTCTAGTCCCTTCACTTGAATCCTAGCATTCACTAATCTCACCAACTCAGTTTGTCCGAAAACACTCGTGAGTGGGTCTTTACCGATGCAAACCATCCTTTGTACTAAATGAGGCCATACTAGGGTTCTTCTGCTTCCAGTGTCTACCAAACCCTTAATAGTCACCCCATTTACCTCGGCTGGAACTATTAATGTAGTTCCCAGTGGTATCTGAACAACAGCAGACATTCCTTTCCTTTTCTGCATCCAACAATCCCCTGATAAATGACTTTTCTTCCCACAATTATAACAACCACTGGTCTTACTACCATTTCCCAGTTTCTCTTTCAATTTGGCAGGAGGCAAAGGTTGTTTTACACTTTTTTCTCTGAACCCTTCCTGCACCTTTAAATTCTTGCTTTCTAGCATAGGTTTTTTCCCCTTCCTTTCTCCTTTCAAATCATCTTCTGCCCTTATGGCTGACAAATAATCTTCAGCTAATTCAAGTGCCTTGAGGCCTGTTTTTGGGTGATGTTCTTGTACCCATAATTGTACTTTGGAAGGGAGGATCTGGATAAACTGTTCTAGAATAATCTCCTCCACCACTTCCTCTTTACCCTTTTCCTCTGGCCTCAGCCATTTCCTCCCTAAATCCTCCAGATGGGCCCATAACTCAAGAACCCCCTCCTGGGAATTAAAGACGTAGCCCCTAAACCTTTGTCTATACGTATACGGAGTCACACCATACCTATACAAAATTGTTTCCTTCACATGTGGATAATCCACTATGTCTCTAGCAGGGAGACTATTATACACTCTCAAAGCTTTCCCTGTTAAATTAGGTGACAATCTGGCTACCCACTCATCTTCTGGTCATTTACAGGAAGTAGCCACCCTCTCAAACATTGTAAAATAGGCTTCAATGTCCTCATCTTTAGACAATTTAGGGATCTTAATATCCTTGGGCCCACTCTTCCTCTCCATACCTACAGGAGACCCTTGAAGTGAATGTGCCCCACCTGGTGACTGTATACCTTTAAACATTTCTAGCAGCCCCTTAAACTCATCCCTTCGTGCCTCTCATTCACTTTTTCCCCACTCCAGCCTATCCCTTCTTTCTGCCTCTCTGAAGAGCCGGTTCTCCTGTTGCTGCCTCAACATCTCTGCAATCAGGTTTGCCCAAGTTTCTAATCCTAGCTCCTTTTCTGGCTGTCCCATTTTTTCCTTCGGTCTAACCACTGGCTTATCCTGAACACTTGTGTCTGTGGTGGTAGCCTCCTCTGTGGGTGCAGGAATTCCAGCCCCTTTTCCTTTTTTCATCCTGATTTGTTTTGTAAAACCTCTAGTAAGGGGTCTGTTCTCTGCAGCCAGTATACTAGCTAAGGCTTGCAAAGTTTGTGGCCTGCGAGGCCCAAGCTCTCTCCCTTTAGCACCCAAATGCTTTCTTTTCATGTACAGGGCTTCAGGGATCCTGTGAGTCTGAATAAGCTCTCCTTTAAACCTGGATTGGGAATCCCAGTTTGGATATCCCACCACTACCACCAATTTTGTCACAGGTTCGTTTGATACCCAAGGGTTGTCTACTCAGAGTCACTCAGATGTTTCCCAATGAGACACTGCACACGAAAATTGTTGTTCTCTCCTTTTTCTATTGGGAGTTAGTTTACTTAGAAACCCACCAGTTACAGTATAAAAGTGCTTTTTTTACCCAGGTGACCAATTAATACAAGTTCCAACTAGCCTATATTCCTATCACTATTACTACTGTAAACTATGTCTATTCTAACTAATACATATAGGTTAATATTCTATTACTATAACTATTAAACACTACTACTAACTCCAGGATACAAAGTCTCACTTGCTCCTGATTTTCTACAAACCTTTACTGCTGCACTCTCCCTCGCTTTCTCCTGTCGACTGTTTCTCCCACACACCCTCACAGCTGATCCAAACACAGGGCTTTTTAACAATCTCCCTGCCATCCTTATGCTGAGGGGTTTTTGGAGCAAAGGGGAGGAATGCTATCCCAGCTGCCTGCAATTTAGGATACAGCCCGTCCTTCCACATGCTGTATTGGTTATCAGTAGGCTTTTGGGCCCAATTGAAAGTCCTGGTTTTTACCACTAAGGTGCTTTATGGCACAGCACCAGGACATGTCAAGTAATGCCTTGCCAGAATTGAACATGGTCTAGACATCAAGAGAGGAGGTGCTCAATCAGTGAGGCGAACCAGGTGACCAGCCTTCTCACTGGCAGCCCCCACTTTATGAAATATCATCCCCTGGAGGTGTGTATGGCTCCAACCTGCGGACCTCTCCTGAACATTTTTTTTGTTTTTTCTTTGTTCTACCTTGCCCAGAGTCTATGAAGACTTGGGTGGGTTATAAATATTGTTAAATAAATAATAAATACAAATATTTCCCGTCTTTTTCTTGGGATTGCTTTCTGGTGTCCAGAATTGGGATGGCCATGGTGCAGATTTTGTTTTCTTTCCTAGCTCTTAATTTATCTTTATTTTTATGCTCTGTCCTATGTTTTAGGATGGAGTGGCCTACTATTGGGCACTTTAAATCTCCTGCCAAACAATTCATTCCTTCTCATCTCTGGTCATGTGGGATCTAACTGGAAGGTAGAATAGAAGGAGAAAGAACATATATGATGAGGTGCTATGTGCCTACTTCTTAAATTGATTATGTGCCCTAAATAAGGAGAGAATATATAGCCTGGTCTCACTCCTTTGCTATGCTGGAGCCATCTGTTTTGTCATGTTGCATTCCAACTGTGGCTTTCTGTCCTGTATATAGGTTTCACGTGAGGACAATGAGATGTTCTGGGATTCCCATTTTCCCAAAGATATTCCACAATTTGTCATGGTCAACACAAAGGCCTTTCTATAATCAATAAACCACATATTGCCTTCGTTTTGGCATTCTTTGACTATTCCCTATTAATCTAAAACCAGATTAAATACCTGGAATCTTGATTTCCATGTGGGGCTCTAATCTGTGGTCCTAAAAGCTATTTTCCTGGCATGTGAAATTAAGAATATTGTATGAAATTCTGCACACACTGTTAAGCCTCCTTTCTTTGGTAGACTGAAGTCTTCCAATCTGTTGGCCACTGTGTCATTCTCCAGATTTGCTGGCATAGTTTGGTTAGAACCTTTCCTGATTCTTCTTCTTTTGCTTGTCATATTTCTATAGATATTCCATTAATTCCTTTTCCAACTTGGTAATGACTGGCATGCTGATCTAACCTCATCTTCTAGTACTAGAGGTTCTTGTAAATAGGGAATATCTTCAAAGATATCTAGGATGTTCACAACTCTACTGTACAGAATTTCAGTATATTCCTTCCATCTCTATTTGATCTTCTTTGAATCGGTTACTAGTACATCTAGTATACACCAAGAAAATAATGTGCATATTAGTGGTTCATGGACTAAACATTTCAGAGCACATTGATGTTCAGAATGTCTCCTGAAGATATGAATAAGTTAACTTAAGAGTATTCATAGAAAGAAACTCTCCTTTCTTTCTATGTAATCTTCTACATTCCCCACGACATCTTTCTGGAGATTCCAGCATTTTGAGCAAAGGGGGATTTGGTACAAGGACACCTAAGGATGGGGGAGATGCCCTAAATTTGACTTGTATTGTAAGAGAGGTTAATTTAAGGAAGTTCACCTAAGGATAACAGATAATTAAATGGCACTTTAAACACCAGCATTTTTATTCGAGCATAAGCTTTTATAAACCAGAGTCCCATTCATCAGTATGACTGGGAGAGAAAAGTGATATATACACAACCATGTTCCATGTACATGTGCTCCTTTTACATTTCATTTCCTTCTCACCTCTCCAAGCCTTGTTTGCTCAGTTTTTAATTTCTGGAAAGAGAGGTTTGCCAGAGTTCATCTTTGGCTGGAAATGACATTTCACTGACTTAGAAACTGGACTTCCTAAGTCTCAGCAGTGAGGTAGTTACCTGGACCATATGTTGAGAGATCTTCTCATCTGTTACTTCATATGCTCTTGGCCTTCCAGTTAAGACTCACAGGCCAGGCCTCCATAATACCTGATCATTTCACATCCCATCATGATACCACATTGTGATAGCTTTCACCAGTCATTGCCACCAAGCGGTTTCTGTAAGTGATTATAGAAGTGGGTTAAAGAGACATTCAAAATAAATACAGCACTAGCTTTCCTGGATGCACCAGTTTTCAAGCAGGGCAGGAAAGGTCTTTTGAGGATGTTATTGGCATGGCAGCATATAGTACGGGCATATATTCATCATTTCAATGAAGTCTGGGATTTTTCTCCCTGTTAATATGAAATATTTATGGCTGTAACTCTCTTGGTTGAAGCACAGAGCTGTTTCTCATTAGTGGTGGTTGTCAGAAAAAATGAATATGCTGCTGAGTGTCCAGTTTCTGGGGAAACGTGGTTGAAACATGAGCATCTCTCTCTCGATTCTGAGCTTGGAGTCAGATGTTTGCAGATGGGATGTTCCCCATTAAGTAATGACTGAGGGTCCATATGGAACACATTACAAATCAAAATACTGATTGATGAAGTGCCTGTGGTCAACTTTCTACAGAAATGAAAAATTTGAATTTATTATCACATCAGCATGGGGCTGCTTTCACGTACAATCACATTCTGTTTGCTGCTCTGCTCACCTCAAGCTCTTCCCCCTCCTCCTCCAAACCTGAGAGCTGCTTTTCTAAGATAAAAAAAATACCTGAGTAGAGCTTTTGCTTGGGTTCCACTAGCTTTCTGTTCATTGATCTGTTCATCAATTAAACAGATCTGGGCTGAATCAGGATATGCTGACAGACAGATGGTTTTATTCCTGGAATCATCACAAGTCCTATTACCTGAGGTGAGTATAGATGAACAAAAGTTTGTACTGTGGCGAAGAATTAAAATTAACCGATAGAAAAGGACTCAAAGTGAGCCAGAGTCGTAGGCCCTCTAGGGAGATATCTAGCAAGTGTTCTTCCAGAGAACCAGCCTTTCTATCTCCCAACCTTTCTGAATGCACCCAAGATTGATCTGGGCTGTTCTGACTATTTTCAGATGATTTGGAGAGCAGGATGCCACAGGCACGGGCACCTTCAGCTTACAAGCTGTTGCCAATGAAACAGCTCTTGTCTTTTCTGTCCAGCAGTTTTGTATGGAAATGTGAAACAGGGTTCACTCACTGTCATCTCCAGTTAACAAAAATTAGTACAGGGCTAAGAAAAACTCTTGGGAGATGTCCTGAAGAATCACTGTCAAATGATTGGACCAGGTTGAACTTCCCAAACCTCAGCCTTCCTCAACCTGGGCATCCTCCAGATGGGTGGTTTTTAGCTCCCAGTATTTCCCAGGCAGCATGGTCATTGCTGAGAATTCTGGGAATGGAAGTCCAGGCATATGGAAGGTGCCCAGGTTGGGGGAAAATGCCACAGTTGATGCTTTCCAGTTGTATGGATTGGAACTCTGCAAGTTGAAGTCCAAATATATCTGGAGGGTACCAATTTGGGGAAAGCTGGGACAATTAATTAATTAATTAATTAATTTAAACTCTGCCTCCCATATGTTTCATCATGAAACAATTTACAATAAGGTTCCCCCTGCACATTTGTGCAGACGTGTCCGACTCCAGGGGCTGGTGCTCATCTCCGTTTGTTAGCTGAAGAGCCAGCGTTGTCTGAAGATGCTTCCACGGTCATGTGGATTATTGTTAGAATACAATATATACAGCCGAAGAGCCAGTGTTGTCCGAAGACGCTTCCACGGTCATGTGGATTATTGTTAGAATACAATAATAAAATGCAATAAAGTACAACGTATTAAAAATAACAAAATTGGAAGGAGTCATTTAGACTATTGAAACTAACTTTAGTGCACATTTATTAAGTATGTGTGTGTGGGGGGGGGGGGAGGAAAATGCAATAAAGTATTCATCCATAACATTCATCCTTGAAATGTCTGTGTGAAGAACTAAGGTTTCAGTGGCACCTAAAGGGCATTATAGTAAGCACATCATGAATTTTAAAGGGCAAGAGCATCATCTGCAGATAACCAGAGGATGATACTGTGTCAGCTATAGCAGAAATAGCAGGATGGCCTCTGATTATTTTAGAGATCAACCAGATTGATAATGGTGAAGGCAGCCTATCAAGTATTCTGGTCCCAAGTGATTTGGGCTTTATATATCAGAAGGCAAACCCTGAAACCAGCTTGATAGCTAATTAGAATCCAATGCAATTGCTTCAGAAGGAATGTAAAGTGTGCATGTAAAGTTTCCAAACCCAGGTACAAGGCTGACATCACTTAAGCACATTGTTGTTGTCTAAATGTTTTTGTACAAGTGCTTTTATGCAACAATAATAATAATAATAATAATAATGCAGCTTACAAAAGAGATATACAATGATATACGTTCTTGCGGACGTTTCATTGCTCAACTAGGCAACATCTTCAGTGCTAGAAGGGAGTGGGGTTTGCTCTCTGTTTGCTCTCCTGTATATAAACAGAGAGCAAGTCCCACTCCCTTTTCACACTGAAGATGTTGCCTAGTCGGGCAATGAAACATCTGCAAGCAAACAACCAAGCTCAGAGAGCACCAAGGACTCCACAGTTCAACCCTGAACTACAGATATACTCTTTGATTGGTAGAGATTTACTTCAAACATAAATATATTCTCTGGTTGCTTTATAAATAAGAAAGGGTATGTGTAGAAGGTTGCAGAGGTGGCGTGGTGGCTCAGTGGGTAAGATGCCAGGCTTGTTGATCGGAAGATCGCAAGTTTGGAGGTTCGAATCCCTAGCCCTGCGTGACGGAGTGAGCTCCCGCACTCGCCCCAGCTCTTGCCAACCTAGCAATTCGAAAGCATGCAAATGCAAGTAGATGAATAGGTACCACTACGGTGGGTAGGTAACAGAGTTCCGGCCACATGACCGCGGAAGCGTCTTCGGATAGCGCTGGCTCTTCGGCTAACAAACAGAGATGAACACTGGCCCCTAGAGTCGGACACGACTGCACAAATGTGCAGGGGGAAACCTTTACCTTAGAAGGTTGCAGAGCTGTGCCCCACCCAATTTTATTCAGCTTATTGGTAGCACCAACACACTCTGTGCATTCTTTGTGAAGCTTTCTTTTGAATAAAGGATTGGGCTATTTGTGGTTTTTGGTTTATATATACAGAGAGAAAGGATACCTGAGGTCAGGCTTGTCAGGATAAAGCAATATAAAGCCAACAAAGGAACAGATTTAAGATTTGAGGAAGTTTTTTTAAAAAAAAAGGGAATGCAAGTAAGTGAAGCCCGGTGGAATATTACCCCAGCTCAGCAAGGCTCAGGAGGAGCCTGCCAGTCCTTTCAAAAACACATGCAACTTTCACTTTGGTCTTGAGGGGGGAATTCAGGCTGACACTGCTGGAGCCTGGCTGAGAAAATGTTCACTTGAAGGACATGAAAGCTTTCCTCTCTTCGCTTTTTTATTGGCTTCGGATGGCAAATATGGCCTTCACCAGCGAGCAGTTCCCACTGAGGTAATGAAAGTATGCAGGACCTCAATGGAAATGTGGCTCTTCCAATTAGAGTTGGAGAGTCACTTACAGGCAGGGGGTGGGGGTGCCTTGGCATTGAGAAGGAAAGGCTTTTTTAAAGAGAGACTGAAAGATTTAATGTTGCTGCTGAATTGACTGATAATTGCCCTCTGAAGAAAACACACACACAAAGAAGTGGATACATTGCAAAAGAAAGATAATGAAAAGAAAGAAGACTTTAATGTCTTAGACTACCCAAATTTTGAGTAGCCAGCTGATCTTTAGAAGTCTCCATAAAGGCCTTTTTTTTTTTTTTTTTTGCTGCCCTCCAGGTAGGGCTCTCTGATATCTGCTACCTGATTGGTTTCCCTGGTGATGTAAGAGGCTGAAACTGGGACCTTCTGTTTATAAAGCATTAGTTGTACCATTCAATTATGGTGTCTTTCATTATAATTCAAGGTATGAAATTAGCTGTGTACTAGACCATAATATAAAGATTATGAAAAGCCTTTGTGGGAAACCAACCATAATGAGCAGACTTTGTAAGGCCAAGACCCTTTTCTTACTGAAATTTGAGAAGAGTGATGACTTTACCACATGAAGAACACCTGGATTTCAAAAACATCCCTCTCCATGGTAACCAACATTTTAAACATGGTTGTAATCTTGAGAAAGAAATGATGGATCAGAACAAAGATCTATTTAATCCAGCACTTTATTTTCAGGGGGTCGAGTGGATCCCTATAGGAAGTAGCTATTTTACCTTATTCTCCGTAATTGTGTCTATGTATCTAATAAGCAAGCAAGCAAGCAAACAAACCCCTTTAAAGTAATTCCAAGATTTGGCTACCACTAAACCCTGGAGTTGTTCCTGAATAGTCCACATTTCATCATCACTGGTTGGAAGGATCCTGTTATTTAATCTCTACAGCAGAAATAGAGATGGGGACGGGGCGCTGGTTGCCAAATGTTTGTGAACTGCAACTTGCAGCAACAGCAGCAGCCAGCTTAACTAATGGTGAGGGATGCTGGGAATTACAGTTCAGCAATACCTGAAGTGGTGGCTCAGTGGGTAAGACGCCAGGCTTGTCGATCGGAAGATTGCAAGTTTGGAGGTTCGAATCCCTAGCCCTGCGTGCGGAGTGAGCTCCCGCACTAGCTCCAGCTCTTGCCAACCTAGCAATTCGAAAGCATGCAAATGCAAGTAGATGAATAGGTACCACTTCGGTGGGTAGGTAACAGCGTTCCGCGCGTGTCATGCGGCCACATGACCGTGGAAGCGTCTTCGGACAACGCTGGCTCTTTGGCTAACAAACGGAGATGAGCACCGGCCCCTAGAGTCGGACACGACTGCACAAATGTGCGGGGGGTACCTTTACCTTTACCTTTTAATACCTGAAGTGCCACAGACTCTTCACACCTCTGTGGTTTACACTCCTCTTTTTATGTGGATCAGAAATATATGTAGAAATCCAATACTTTTTACATTTTTGTAATAGTATTTTTTTATAAAAGTTTTTTTTTCTTTTAATTTTAAAAGAAAAAGGAAAACTTGGTAACCTGGATATTTTATTGTTAAGGATGTGAAAAGTTGTGAAAAATGAAAACCTTTGCTAAAAAAAAAAGTTCTAAATTTGTAGAAGAGTGGTAACTGATCCACTTTTAAAAAATCCCTTTTAATAGTTACGGCTTATTTTCTTTAATTAAACTCCCCAGAGAAGTACATAAATGCAATCATTAGCTGAAAAGGTCTTATTGTTTATGTCTTTTGATCACTGTTGCTTTCTGGTAGGAAGCTGCATTTCAATATTCTTGAGAAGGGTAAGGAGCTTTTGTCAGTAACAGTCAAGGTCTATGATCCTCAAGATGTGAACAGATATCATCTAATTTCCTTTCATCAAATGTTTTCATAATAAATGTGCTTTTTGTTTTGTTATGTTATGTTATACACTGTCCAGTGAGTTCCTGGTGAAGCAAATGATTTAAAGAAGAAAGAACAGATTCTGTCTCTCTTTTTTCTTTATTTCCCCCTTCCCCTGGGGAATGAAGATCATTGCATGCTCTTTGTATTTGCAAAATAAATGATGCAGAGGAAGATAGATAACTCATGACTGAAATGGTGAGCATTTTATCACAGTCTGTGACAGGAATAGCCAGCTAGGAGCCCTGATGCCAAATTTGATCCCCAAGTCAACAACAGGTAGTCCTCGCTTAACGACCACAATTGGGACAGGAATTTCAGTTGCTAAGCGAAGCAATCATTAAGCGAATCTGACCTGATTTTATGACCTTTTTTGTGGTGGTAGTTAAGTGAATCACTGCGGGCATTAAGCGAACCACGTGGTTCTTAAGCAAATCACGTGGTTCCCTATTGATTTTGCTTGCCAGAAGCCAGCTGGGAAGGTCGAAAATGGCGATCATGTGACCATGGGATGCTGCGACCATCATAAATGCTAGCCAGTTGCCAAGCACCCAAGTCATGATCATGTGACCGCGGGGATGCTGTGATGGCCGTAAGTGCGAGGACCGGTCGCAAGTCAGTTTTTCCAGCACCGTTGTAAGTCCAAATGAACGGTTGTTAAGCAAGGACTACCCGTACATTTGACTGTTGGAGATAGCAGTGGAGAAGTGTTTAAGAGAGATTTGTGTACTACACAGTATGGACCACATCCCATAAACTAGCACTCAGTTGCCCTAGAGGACACAATGGTGTTTGTCACAAAAATGCTACTGTTTTAATACCTTAGTTGTGATCTTCCACATGCATGTACCTGGCCGTTTGGGGAAGCAGGAAACTAACCAGATGGACCCTTTATCAGATCCAGCCAGTTATGTAAATCCTCCTTCTCACTGCATCCCATCTAGCCAGCAACTGGACTGCCCTATGCATTTGGTGAGGCAATGCAGGAAATAACTATAGATGCATGGAGAACAGGAATCCAGCCATGACACTGGGTGGTCTTTCTTATATGGCCTAGGGCTTAGCCAAGACCAACAGCATCTAGCATAATGGGAGATCCCTGCCAACAATAGCCTTAGAATGCTGAGCTCTATCCCTGTGTGGTAATTAGTCTGATAAATCATATAGAATCATAATGTTGCTGCCAGCTGGAGTAACACAGACTAAAGGCTGGCAAGCTATACTCTGGATTTTCCAATCAAATGAAGTAGTGAAAGACATTCTTGGGAATGAATTAGATCAGTTTCTATAGAAGAGGAGAGGAGCTGGAGTGGGAATTTTTTGTTTCTGCAGTATGTACAGAACATTTTAAGAACTGCAGACTACCAAAATTCTAAATGGCGAATAGTCCAGTATCTTTGCATTGATGCAAATGCTTTAATCTGGTTCAGCAAATGACCTTCAGATGATGTATTAGGCCACATTTGTGTTCTGAGAAAGGGAATAAAGGGAGCCTTGCAAAACTGACCCATTTGCATTAGATATATTATTATTATTATTATTATTATTATTATTATTATTATTATTATTTATTATCATCATCAATCATTATCATCATCATCATCATCATCATTATCATTATCATTATCATTATTTTCGTGTCCAGATCAAACTTTACTCTGCCAAAATGTAGCCACCGCCACAGCTTTGTCGTAATAATGACCGTTTTGGTGGGTTCATCTTCCACTTAGCTGTGGTTTGATCTGGTGTTAGAAGGATTAGCCGGTGCAATTCACAGTTTCCAGGGTATGCCCAATTGTATTATTGTTTCGACAATCTTCAGGGAGGCTCCTTCTGTGTACCCCATTAGATATATTGACTATAGCATACCCATTGGAGAGAAAAGATAACGTGCATCCTTAATTACCCATTTCTGTCAATGATCAGTGATCTTAGAGATCCATTCTGCAGCCAAAAATAAACCAAAAAGTTTTGCCATTACCTTGAAAATGTGCTCTTGTTACTAGATTGTGGATGAGAAAAAGGAGGGACAGGATATCAACTAGAGGATATTGCCAAGATGATGTCATCCCATTGGGAACTAGTCAACACAATTTTGAATTGGGAGTCAGGCTTTTTACGTTAATCCAGAACAGATGATATGCCTTATCTGTAACCTGAAGTCCATTTTTATCACCTCAGAATTCTATCTTATAATTCTACTGCATGTGGAGACTAGCCATGATTTCCACTGAGCTATTTAGAGGCTTGTAACATACATCTAAGTATAATTTATGTGGGCCCAGTATAAATGTGATGTGTGGATTCCACTTTTGTCCATATCATGCCAATTCATTTGAACAAAGTGGGATTCTTTTGATGTCCTTTAATTTTTTGAAAAGGGTAGAGAATGGGACACTGCATGTAACACCTCCTTTTTCTCTCTCCAACCTTGATGCCATAGAATAAAAAAGAAGTTAAATTTAAAGCCTCCATATTTTAGCGGAAGAGGCATTGAATTTATCTTTACCTGAAAGTGTGTATACATCTTGGCACTCTGGAACCCTAATAAAACAGGGTCCCAGATCATGCAGAGAACTGAACCTGTGGTCAAATGAATGTGAGTATAGCTTTCCTTCAGGCTTCAGATCTGTTGGATGAATACACTGTTGGTTGAAGAGAATGGCGTGGGGCCAGTGTGTACTCTACACACTTTAGCTTGAAGAAAGCTTTTGTTTAATCTGGTTATGTTTCTTGGCTAATATGTACTAACCAAGAACATATGGCAGTGACAATGTCCATTAGAATGGTTTGCTTCCCTATCCTTGGACTTTATTGTCAGCTTCTCTGTGTTGCCTGAAGACCACAGACTTAAGCTTATTTACAAGTGTTCCCAGACCTGGAAATTGTAATACCGTGATAAACTCCCATGGTTTCCTGGGATAAAACTGTCTCCAGTGTTTGTCTTACTGTCGCGCTGCCAGCTGACACATGCTTTCTTTGTTTCTTTGTTTCTCCTGTTTTTCCTCCTGGAGCACAAGGCCATGCACATAGGAACTCCTATTCCAATTTTTCTTACAACAACTCAGAGAATGGGTTGGGCTGACAAGTATTGATTAATCCAAACTCAGCCTGTGCATTTCTGTGGCTGAGAAGGGATTTGGTCCTGAGTCTCCTTACCAGCCTATGCACACCAGACCTTAATTTTATTTTTTTCATAGCACTTGGTATAGGCAGATAAATGAACAACACGCAGGAGATGAGAATTTTAGATGGCTTTGGTGGAGTGAGGGAAGGAAGAGTTGTTTTCTCCTAGGGAACTACACTGTAAACTCAATCTGAATCAGACCCTGCACTTTTTTGAATAAAAAGGGATCTAATAGCATGGATTAAATTCTATACATGTTTGATTAAAAATGCAAGCCTAAGATATACCCTCTTCATTCTAGAGGAGATAGTACCTTGAGCCAGTGGCTTATCATGGCTGCCTTAAAAAAAACATCTGTGCAGCCAAGTTAAATTCTACCAAGTTGAGAAACATTTTTTGTGTTTGGCAAAACAAAATCAAATATTCTCTTGGGATATCTGTCCTGACAGTTGGCTTACCCATTTCCAGACTGTGCCATTCCTAGAGTGAGAATGCAAAAAGTTTGCAAGCAACACAGGGCCTGGTAATACCCACTTTATGTCTCCTCAGAGACCTCAGGAATAGTTGGAAGGCAAAATCAATTCCTTGTTGGGTTGGGAAGAATTTTAGAGGCATTGAAGTGGCAAATTAGGTGTCTTAACCTTGCAGAGCAACCCCCTAAAAACTCAGTTTCCCTACTTAACCCAGGATCACTTTGGATCTTGGGTCTCACCAGTTTTGAATAGAGCCTTCAGAATGCTGTATAAATTTTGATGTGTTGCTCAAGATTAGAGAAGTTGTGCACTCCTGCTCCAGACCTTTAAAAGCTAACCTGGGTCTTCAGTTAGCCTCCAGGTCTTAGACAAAACTCCCAGAGTGTACCTTTTTAAAATGAGAATGATAATTTAATGACATTTGCATTGGTGGCATATAAGGTTCTTGCAATTTTCTTGGTCATGAGGTAGCTAAGTATTTATTTATTTAATTTTTATCCCGCCTTTATTATTTTTATAAATAACTCAAGGCGGCAAACATACCTAATACTCCTTCCTCCTATTTTCCCCACAACAACAACCCTGTGAGGTGAGTTGGGCTGAGAGTGAGTGACTGGCCCAAGGTCACCCAGTATGGAAGCTGTGTTGTTCATTTATTTATTCATCACACAAGATATGAATGTACTGTGTTTATTATGGTCAGCTTGGGTTCAACTCTGATCTGGAGCAAATAGGAATTTAACATACTACAAAAGAATATTCCATTATTCTCCATAACATGGGTAGATTCAACTGTTGGTAAATACCAACTTCCTCCTATCTCCCTTTAATGAGTCATCACTATATGATTTTAGATGCATGGTCCTGGGTTCAGATAATGGTACAACTTCAATCTCTTGTGGTCACTTCCAGCTATTAGACTGATGTGTGCACCAGCCATGGGATTTCCTTTAGTGGGATTGTTTCAACCGAGTCTTCTTTCTGATATCACACCCTGTTCATGTTGATTGTGTTGGAATCCGGCAAATCAAGCATGCCTCATTGGCATATGGGTGATTGCTCTAGGAGTCAAACTCTGTGCTTCTAGAGGAAGTTTGCTTGTTGACCCTCTGTAAGGTTCCCCATTGGAACCTTCCACCCAGACACATACACCAGACAATACACACCGGGATACCAGCCACGGGAGACAATGAGGAGGAATGCAATCAGAGGGAGGCTGATCGTTAACACCTTTCAGTATCAAGCAACACAACCATTCACTGGCGAGACAGGACAGGCACCAAGAAGGAAACTGACATCATTGACACAAGTTGAACTAAGGGGAGGGAACCTCATAAAACTCAATTGTTTGGCAGGAAGGGGCATTAAGACCTTCACTGATGTTAGGGCTTGTATGTTTCCTTATTAAAGTTAATTCCGCATAACCTTGTGTTAGGAGCCTTTATTGGGACATAGCACCCGGGACCATCACACCCTCCCACTTCCTCTCTCTCTCTGATTCTTCCACCATCAAGGAGGAAGCAGCATGTTGCTGCTCCTCTCCATGGAGAGGCCATGTGCTCCATTCCCAATCTTAAACCAGTCTGTTGTTCTGTGGTCTATTCTTACTGTTGCTACTTGGTCATTATACAGATTCCTCAGGAGGCAGACAAGATGACTTGGTATCCCCATACCACCAAGAGCTTGCCACAATTTGTTATGATCCACACAGTCAAAGGCTTTAGAATAGTCAATAAAAAAGAAATAGATTTTTTTCTGAAACTCCCTGGCTTTCTCCATTATCCAGAGGATATTGGCAATTTGGTCTCTAGTTCCTCTGCCTTTTCTAAACCCAGCTGGCAATTCTCACTCCATGAATTGCTGGAGTCTACCTTGCAAAATTTTGAGCATTACCTTACTGGCATGTGAAATAAGTGCCACTGTTCGATAGTTTGAACATTCTTTAGTGTTGTCCCTTTTTTGGTATGGGGATATAAGTTGACTTTTTTCCAATCTGATGGCCATTCTTGTGTTTTCCAAATTTGCTGGCATATGGCATGCATCACCTTGACAGCATCATCTTGCAAGATTTTAAACAGTTCAGCTGGGATACTGTCATCTCCTGCTGCCTTGTTATTTGCAATGTTTCTTAAGGCCCATTCAACCTCACTCTTCAGGATGTCTGGCTATAACTCACTGACCACACCATCAAATCTATCCCCGATATTATTATCCTTCCTATACAAATCTTCCATATATTCTTTGCACCTTTTCTTCATCTGGTGGCGTGTTCCGGCCCTCCAGGCTCAAACCTAGGCCCTGGTCAACAGATCCTCGAGGGCCCTGGATTCCGGCTGTTGTTGCTTAACGCCAGGTCGGTTAATAACAAGGGCCACCTCATATGTGATTTGATCACGGAGGAGGGGGCCGACCTGGTGTGTATTACCGAAACCTGGCTGGGCGTAGGAGGAGGGGTTGCCCTCTCGGAGATCTGCCCGGCCGGGTTTCAAGTATGGCACCAGCCGAGACTTCGGGGTAGGGGAGGAGGGGTGGCAGTTGTTATCAGAGAGTCGATGGTAGCCTTCAGGGGCGCTGCTCCTCAAGTAACCGGATGTGAGACCCTGTTTTTCAAGTTGGGTTCCCGAGAGCAGTTGGGAATGTTGCTGCTGTACCAGCCTCCCTGCTGCGTAGCAACCTCCCTGCCTGAGCTGCTGGAGGCCGTCTCGGGGTTGGCGGTGGAGTTCCCCAGGCTTATGGTTCTGGGGGACTTCAATCTGCCGTCTCTGGGACGGGCCTCGGAGGCGGCTCGGGAGTTCATGGCCACCATGGCAGCCATGGGCCTGACTCAGATTATTCGGGACCCGACTCGAGACAGTGGCCTCACTCCAGACTTGGTGTTCTTGTCGGAGCAATGGCAAGGTGATCTGGGGGGTGAGTTACATCTTTCCCCATTGTCATGGTCAGATCATGCCCTGGTGGCCCTGAGATTCTCATATGCTGCCCCACTCCGCAGGGAGGCTGGACCTATTCGATTGGTCCGCCCCCGGCGACTAATGGACCCGATAGGGTTTCAGAGGGAGCTGGGGGTTATACCCGAGGATCTTTTGCACAGTCCAGCGGAGGTCCTGGCCGCAGCCTGGAATAAGGAAGCGGCCGGGGCTTTGGACAGGATCGCGCCTGTGCGGCCTCTCTTGCCCCATTCGACCCGATATTCCCCGTGGTTCACGGAGGGATTGAGGGTTTTGAAAAGGGTTAAGAGACGTCTAGAGCACCGCTGGAGGAAGACAAAGACCGAATCTGACCGAACACTAGCTAGAGCCGCGGTTAAGGCCTACCTGGTGGCGGTAAGAGTGGCGAAATGGCAATATTTCTCCACTCTTATTGCATCTGCAGAATGCTGCCCGTCGGCCCTGTTTAGGATTACTTGATCTCTCCTGGGTAAGGTGGGCCCAATGACCCACCTTCAGGGCCGTGCGGAGGAATTTTCGGAGCATCTGGCGGATAAAATCGCTCGGATTCGTTCTAAGCTGGACTCCAAGCGTGGTGCATGGTCTGGGGAGATGCCAAGGGAACGTCTATGCCCGGTTATCTGGGAACAGTTTGATCCTGTTGAGCCCAAGGAAGTGGACAGGATCCTCCAGACTGTAAGGGCCACTACGTGTCATCTTGACCCATGCCCTTCCTGGCTAGTGAAAGCAGCCAGTGAAGTGACATGTGGCTGGGTCCATGCGATGGTTGCTACATCCTTGGGAGAGGGAGTGTTTCCGGCTGCTTTTAAAGAGGCGCTGGTGCACCCCCTCCTCAAGAAGCCATCACTGGACCCTACAGTGTTGGACAATTTTTGTCCCGTCTCCCACCTTCCCTTTTTAGGGAAGGTGGTTGAGAAAGTCGTGGCATTACAGCTCCAGAGGATTCTGGATGATACGGATTATCTGGACCCCTTCCAGTCAGGATTCAGGCCGGGATATGGGGTAGAGACTGCATTGGTCGCACTTACAGATGATCTCTGGAGAGAGCGGGATGGAGGCAGTGCATCCATCCTGGCTCTTCTTGACCTCTCAGCGGCTTTCGATACCATCGACCATGGTATCCTTTTGGGGCGGCTCGGAGAGTTGGGGTTGGGCGGCGTAGTCTTGCGCTGGTTCGCCTCCTTCCTCCGAGACCGGTCCCAATCGGTGGTGATAGGAGATGAGAGGTCCGACCCTCGGCCCCTACTTTGTGGGGTGCCGCAGGGCTCGGTTCTCTCCCCTCTCCTATTTAATATCTACATGAAACCGCTGGGTGAGATCATCCGCCAACACGGGATGAGGTATCATCAGTATGCTGATGATACTCAACTATATATCTCCATCCCGGGTGAGTTAAGTGATGCAGTTTCTGCCCTTTCTCAGTGCCTGGAGGCTGTGGGGGTCTGGATGGGGAACAACAGGCTTCAGCTGAACCCTGGCAAGACGGAGTGGCTGTGGATTGATGGCGCCTCGGGATCCAAGGAGTTGTCATCTTTAGATCTGGACGGGGTGGCACTACCCCGTTCAGACTCAGTGCGGAATCTGGGGGTCCTTCTGGACTCATGACTCCTGCTTGAAGAGCAGGTGGCAGTCGTGGCCAGAAGGGCTTTTGTGCAACTTCGAGTTGTACGCCAGCTTCGCCCTTTCCTGGACCGAGATGCCCTCCGTACAGTCACTCATGCCCTGGTCATCTCCCATATAGACTATTGCAATGCACTCTACATGGGGCTACCCTTGAAGAATATCCGGAAGCTTCAGCTGGTCCAGAATGCGGCTGCGCGCGCAGTTATGTGTGCCCCAAGATCGGCACACGTGACACCTCTGCTGCGTGAACTGCACTGGTTACCAGTTTGCTTCCACGTCCAATTCAAGGTGTTGGTTGTTACCTTTAAAGCCCTACATGGCATGGGACCAGGTTACCTTAGAGACCGCCTCATCCCCAGAGTATCGACCCGCCCCACCCGGTCATGCAGAGAGGGCATGCTACGGATCCCATCAGTAAAAGAATTTCATCTGGCGGGATCCAGGAGGCGTACCTTCTCTGCCGTAGCACCCGCCCTTTGGAACATCTTGCCCCTTGAGGTGAGGCTAGCCCCCACACTCCTGACCTTCAGGAAACAACTGAAAACCTGGCTCTGCCACCTCGCTTGGGACGGGATGAGTAATAGCTCTTCCTGGAGATGGCTCGCACCATAAAGTTCAGTTCGGTTCGTAAACATCAGATACAGCCTCTTGGATTTTATATTTTTATATTTTTAATTGATTGTATAAAGTATTTTATATGTTTTTAATCGCTGACTTTATTGTAAACCGCCCAGAGTCCCCTTGTGGGGGGAGATGGGCGGTGATATAAGTTAGAAATAATAAATAAATAAATAAATAAATAAATAAATCTCTTCTGCTTCTGTTAAATCCTTGCCATCATTGTTTTTGATCATACCCATTTTTGCCTGGAATTTACCTCCGATGTTTCTAATTTTCTGGAAGAGGTCTCTTGTCCTTCCTATTCTATTATCTTCTTCCACTTCCATGCATTGCTTGTTTAAAAATAATTCCTTATCTCTTCTGGCTAACCTCTGGAATTTTGCATTTAATTGGGCATATCTCCCCCTATCACTGTTGCCTTTTGCTTTCCTTCTTTCTTGGGCTACTTCCAGTGTCTCAGCAGACAGCCATCTTGCCTTCTTGCTTTTCTTTTTCTTTGGGATGTTTTTTGTTGCCGCCTCCTTAACAATGCTGCGAACTTCTTTCCATAGTTCTTCCGGGACCCTATCTACTAAATCTAGTCCCTTAAATCTATTCTTCACCTCCATTGCATATTCATCAGGAATGTTAGTGAGCTCATATCTAACTGATGTGTGGGTCTTCCCTATTCTCTTTAGTCTGATTCTAAATTGTGCAATAAGAAGTTTGTGATCTGAACTACAGTCAGCTCCAGGTCTTGTTTTTACCGACTGTATAGATGTCCGCCACTTTTGGCTACAAAGGATGTAGTCAATCTGATTTCGGTGTTGACCATCTGGTGAAGTCCATGTATGAAGTTGTCTTTTAGGTTGCTGGAAGAGAGTGTTTGTTATGCACAGTGAATTGTCCTGGCAAAATTCTATCAGCCTATATCCCACTTAATTTTGTTCTCCCAGACTATGCTTGCCTGTAATTCCGGGTGTCCTTTGACTACCCACCTTAGCATTCCAGTCTCCTGTAATGTAAATAACATCTCTTTTTGGCGTATTATCCAGTAGGTGCTGCAGATCCTCATAGAACTGATCTACTTCTGCTTCTTCAGCATCTGTGGTTGGGGCATATATTTGAATCACTGTGATGTTAAATGGCTTACCCTGAGTTCCAATTGAGATCATTCTATCGTTTTTTGGATTGTATTCAAGCACTGCTTTTGCCACTTTATTATTAATTATGAAGGCTACTCCATTTCTTCTGGGGTCCTCTTGTCCACAGTAGTAGATCTGGTGGTCATCTGATGTGAAGTGGCCCATTCTAATCCATTTAAGTTCACTGACACCCAAAATGTCTATATTTAATCTTGACATCTCACCAATAACCACATCCAATTTGCCCTGGCTCATAGATCTTATATTCCAGGTCCCTATGGTGTATTGATCTTTAGAACATTGGGTTCGTCATTCACCACCAGCACCGTCGGCCGCTAGCCGTCCTTTCGGCTTTGAGCTAGCTGTGTCATCACATCTGGGGCTAGTTGAACTTATCCTCTGTTCCTCCCCAGTAGCATTTTGACCATCTTCTGACCTGGGAGTCCCATCTTCCGATGGTATACCGACTTATCTCTGGTTGTACTGATCCATTTAGTTTTCACGGCAAGAATACTGGGGTGGGTTGCCGTTACCTTCCCCAGGGATTATATTTAATCTGACCTCTCTTCCATGACCTTCCCATCTTGGTTGTCCCTTCACGGTTTAGCTAATGGCGTCAGTTTAGGGAACAGAAAGAGGGACTGAAACCAATTTTTTACTGAAATGGCTGTACCTGGACAAAATAAATGTAAGAACTCTTTTGTACTTACTTTTTGTACCTGCAATCTCTAAGCGTGTGTTTCTTTATGCTTGGGTGGGCTAAAAGTGTAAGAATAAGAACCCGAGTCTCTGTAATGTGCTCACAGGCTGTGTTTTTAAAGAATATTCCTTTTTCTGCCCACGAGTTTACACAACGTTAAGCTCTGGTCCATTCATTGGTTCTAACAGGCCACTGAATGATCTACAGATTGAGCCTATGAAGAAATAATCTTTAGATCCATATTCCTTTGGCTCTTTGGTATATATTTCTTGAAGCATTTTTTTAGTTTTACACATTTAGCCATGTGGCTATACCTGGGACACTGCTGCCCATATAATGAACATTGTTTACAGGTATGCTTCATACCACATTGGCTGCATTGTTTGTATACATTATCCCTTTTTCCCGAGCCTTTTGCCTGCTGCTGGTTCATTTCAGTTGTGAATGAGTACCTTCTACTGTTTGGCATATATCAATAGTATTTTCTATGGACAAATTCACCTCTCTGAGTAAGCATTCTTGCAATCTCTTGTTTCTTATGTCCAAAACAATTTAATCTTTGATCGAAGATTCACACGATTTAGTCACACTCTCAGGTCTGTTACAAATTTTTCAACCTTCTCAGACTCATTTTGTAGGTATAATTTGAAGACAGAGCACATTACTTTTTTTTCATGGCATGCAATATGCTTCTAATTTCTCCAACATGACTTAAAAGGTTTTTTTTCCCTTAATCCTTTAATGTAAATAAATTATACATTTTCAAGTGTTGGTAAATATCAACTTCCTTGCAGAAGCCTGAATCTAATCTGTCATTGTACCATCATTACAGAGTCCCCCTTGTGGGGGGAGATGGGCGGTGATAGAAGTTGGATAAACAAATAAATAAATAATCTCCAGCACAGTTCATCCCAAAGAAAACTACTGAAATACCTCCTCTCATTATTCTTTTTTCAGATCATGACATGTGCAGAACCAGTGGAGACTATACACGGGTGAAGAGATGCAAAACAAGAAGTGCCAATAATTCCAACAACAGTATGGTCTGCTACTTCACAACAAAGAAGTAAGCACAAAACACCAGAAAATAAAATAAATCAGAACCTAAAGTTTCTTCAGAATGAAAAAGAAAACGACAAGCATCTTTCTCAGAGCAAGAAAACTCTCAGGAAACACAAACTTTGCCATAGAGTTATAAAAAGCAGAGAAACGGTTTCAGGTTTCATATGATTCCATTAGCTCTTTTGCAGAAAATTTCTCTTTTGATTAACTGGCAGGTTTGGACACTATCATCAAAACAGAGCCAGTTCTGCTCAGAATATTTTTAAGATGAACAACAAGGAAGAGGAGTGGGGCTTTCCAAATGAAAAGCAAGATTTTAAATGGGGATGATTATGTGGAGTCCTTGGTGCTCTCTGAGCCTTGTTGTTTTCTTGCAGATGTTTCATTGCCAGACTAGCAACATCTTCAGTGCGAAAAGGGAGTGGGACTTGCTCTCTGTTTATATACCATGGCTTGTCCTGCTTGTGTTGGTGGAGGTGTTGTTCTCCCCTTAGGAGTTCCTTGATTGGGCTGTTGTTTGCTGCTTGGTTGATTGACTGAGTTAATAGTTCCTTGATTAGGGTATATTGTGCTGTTTGATTGTTCCTCTGGTGCTAATCCTGGTGTTAATCTTTGCATATCTGGGTGTTGATTGCTGGCAAGGAGGTGTTCTGGTCTTCTGGCTTTTCTATTGTCTTTTATGAATGGTATATCCCCAATCGAAGAGAACTCTCTTGATTATCTTGGCAGATATTTTCCCTGCTTCCCAAATTCCTCATGGCCTTCCAAAGGCCAACCTCATTCCAAAGAAATAGGCAGGAGGAATCTTATAAAGATCTGTATAACATGTTCTTATCACTACTGTTAAGGATTGAAGTAAACCAGTGCTTGCTGCAAAGAAGTTTTATATTCCAGAGGAAGATGGAAAAGAAGCAGGGATAGGAGAGGTTGGTGCTGACGTCTTTTTTTTTTCTGTCTTGGAGAGCAAATTACTTCCACACAACTTTTGCTCACAGCTAATGAAACATTGAAACATAATGAAGCATCTCTCTCTCTCTCTCTCTCTCTCTCTCTCTCTCTCTCTCTCTCTCTCTCTCTCTCTCTCTCTCGTCCTTTGCCCTGTGTTTTTACTCTTGATCATAACTGATCTTGTATTTCCTTTATATAACAAAGAGGCAGATATGTTCTCTGGCATCTGTCTTTTTGTTTACGGCACACGAGGTCTCCCAGAGGAAGCAGGCATGGTCGGGGAGAGGGAGGAATTAATCTGTCTCTCCCCACCTCCAACTGTGCTTCCTTAAAATATCTTGTGCATCTGAAGAGCCATGTACCCCGATGACAAATCTGGAACCCATACAAATATTGTAGAGTATGAGGAAATAGCAGAGGTTTTGCTAACTCTTTTCCAGTATTACTGAAAAGCTTGGGTGACTCTGAGGAAAGGAATACAGTCAGCAGTTGATGGGACACAAATCATGAATGCAATTTTGGTATCATTCAGGAGTACTATGGAGAAAGGTAGGAAAATTCCTAGAGCAGGGGTCCCCAACTTGTGGGCCACGGCCCACTAGTGGGCTGTGGCCTGTTAGTAAGTGGGCCGCACAGCAGGGGAGCGGTGATGAGCCGCACGATTGGCTCCCGCCTGCAAACTCCACCCCCTGTCCGCATGATTGGCTCCCACCTGCAAACTCCACCCTCCATCTGTGCGATTGGCTTCTGCCTGCAAACCCCGCCCCCCCCCCCGGTCCGTGGAAAAAATTTCTTCCATGACCGGTCCCTGGTGCCCAAAAGGTTGGGTACCCCTGTCCTAGAGGGTTCTTTTTTTCAATTTATCTCTTCTAGACAGGTTCATGCACACATACTATGCATTGATGAGTGTTGGATACAGGGGAGACAGCTTTTCCAGAATAAAACTGCTGTTCTTAGGCACCAGGTGAAGACCTTCTCATTCACCAAGATGTTTTATTAACCAGTTCCTGCTTTATTACATAGCTCCTTCTTCTTACTTGTTAATTCTCCCATGAAAATGATTATTCAAATTCATGTTAAACAGAAAATAAATGTTTGAGAAGTAGAACCCCAGCCTGAAAGAACTGTCTTGCAAGACTTCTCTAGGGTATGTTTGCTAAGCTGAAAATACATTAAACAAAGTTTGGCATCACTATGAGTTTTGTTTTGAAGAGCCAGTTCTCAGTAGGTGCCATTTGTGTTCAAAAGAAACGTATTACAGAATTGGGACTGGTATGGAGTATTAAGTTGGCTCCCAATTGTATTCTCATTTCTGCTTTCCTTTCCTAGTTAGCTTTGATCACGTCTCCCAAGCTTGTGCTAATAATATCCACTTGCTGATTAGCGTGTTCTCTTATAATGCTGCTAAAAATGCAATCAAATAATCCTCTCCACAGTTTCTCTCTCACCCCCATCTTTTTCTGGGCCTCCCTCTAAAGAAACTGGTATGATTCTACTCTGTTAACATAAAGTAATAACATTGCATTTTATAGTGTTTGAAATCCAGCCCAGTATGGAGACAGGCTGCTGTGTTTTACGTAGTGTGTGTAACTGAGGCCTTGGAGCTGCATGTGTTTGTATGTGTGCACACACATTCCCCACACTTTGGTGTATACTTTTCCTTTTTATGAAGTTGAGTTATAAATGGCATTGCAAAATTTGGAAAAAGTGTAGATTTTGATGTACAATTGTTTTCTGGTATTCTTATAAACTCCAGGAATGCACATTTGGTATGTCTGCATCCCGTGTAAGATAAACCAATTTCTCCACCCATCCCTATTTACTTCCATTTCAGATCAGCATTTCATTCAGCCTCACTTTCACATAACACTTTTCTTTATGTTGCTTCTAAGCCTACATTTGATTTGTGTCCTGATACTGACACCCTCAATATTAAGCAGAGAACTGGGATATTTAAATGTACCCATTGCTGATATAAACCATATTGTGTGGATTGGCTAATTAATGCACCATACACATCCCCTCCAGGAAAGTTTCCAGGGTCATGTTTTTGCTGTCTCAGCAATCCAGGATGTTTCAGGGACTAATCGGTTTCAGATGCTCTGTGCCTTTCATGAACAAACAGCCATTTTGCTGTAGGAGCAAAAGAAAAAAAGTATAGTGAGTTCTGTAAAGAGCTTTCATTTCTAGCAGCTGCATTGTGCTGGGTTAATGGATGGTCACAGTGAAGGATTATGTTCTCTAAATTCTTTTAAAGTGGCAAAATATTTATTCTGAACCTGAGATAGCTGATTTGAAGGTGTCTTTTGGGCTCCATCATTTTTATTGAGCTGCTGATTGACTTGACTTAACCTCAAAATAGATAGGCTCAGAAAGACCAAGTGAGCGGTTTGTATGTATGTATGTACACAACTTACCCAGCCTCCCAGAAGTTGACATCACTCATACTTTAAATATTTGTACATGGGACAACTTAGCTAGAGGGATGAAATCTGAGTCTCCAGTCCAGTGAAGCCAAACAGAAGATCTGCTTAATGTAACAAAGAGCAAATGCCACAAAAACTGGAAAGTGTTTGTAAAAAGAGAGACATGTATTTGAATGGAACTGATTTATGTTTAGGTAGTGTGTTTTTTCTAAGATTCTGAGGCACTAAGGCTTTTACATTTTTGACTAGAAAAAGATAGATTAAAAAGTTGACATTAAATTAGATTTTACTTATCTAAGAGACTGAAGTTTAATTCCCCAGATCATCTACACTAGTTCAGACAGGAATGAATAATAGTTGGGAATTTTTTGCCTTGCTTTATAATTTCTCATTTATGAATGAATCCTATAAAATTTGTATACTGGCAAAGAACCATTTTTTTTTTCTTGTAACATATTATTTTATACAAGGTTCTCCAACCTTGCTGGCTGGGAATTTGAGAGGACGTGCAGATCATGAAGAGCGGGTTCATCTCATGACACAAGGACCTAAAGGATATTAAATCAAGTGCAAGTAGTAAATTGCTTGCCCAACGCTTCTGCCAGTTGAAATGCCAGCAACTTTCTGGAGATAATCCTTAGACTTTATCACTGAGTAAATGTCCAAATGCCTTGGTTAGCATAAGTATGGGGTTCTTTTTTGTTGCCTTCAAGTCAGTGTTGACCCCTAGCGACTGCCTGGATTAGTCCCTGCAGTTTTCTTGGCAAGATTTTCAGAAGCCGGTTGACAGTGCCTTCTTCCTAGGGCTGAGAGTGAGTGACTGGCCCAAGGTCACCCAGTTGGCTTTGTGCCTAAGGCAGGACTAGAACTTAGAGTCTCCTGGTTTCTAGCCTGGTTCCTTAACCACTACACCAAACCGGCTGTCACTATAAGTACTGTATGTTGCCTTCTGAATATTTTCTGTGAAGGTACAACTGTTTAGAACTTGCCTTGATTTTAAGAAGAAAGTATCAAAAATATTAATTGCTTGATTTTATTAACTAGCTAACATTCTCCTGCAGCAATAATATGCGTCAGCAGTTTTCAAAGCACAGATGGCCATTGATGTAACTTTGTTTGCAATTTCGGCTGTGTTCCACAGCAACCGGAAAATTGAGTACATCTGCATACTTGGAAGAGTAGAGCTACAAATGAACTAGAAACTGTGCAAACATTTAATGATGGTGAAATGGGATTGTGATAAAAGATGAACTATATGAACAGGAAGACTATCCTAGCCTCACCCATGTGCTGAAAAAAGAGATCCAATTATGATCTGCTCTGCTTTCCTGAATGGAGATTTGTTTGTGCATAACCTTCCTTCCTCCCGTGTTTCCTTTGGGAGGAAATGGCATCATTTTGTTATGGAGGCCAATTGTTATATCTAAAAAGTAAAATGCCATCCATAGTACAACTGAATTGACAGGAAGGCCGGCAAAGAGAAAGCCGTTTGGCAGAGCTGTTACGTTATTTGATAGATTCCCTTTAGAAGGAGCATCACAGTTTAAGTATAGAGCACAGGTTCAATCCCTTTTGTCTCCAATTAAAAGGGTCAGAAATAGGTCAAATCCAAGACTGAAGATATTTATTTATTTATTTTATTCAGTTTTGGCACCGCCAGACTCCAAACTGACTCTGGGTGGCTCACAATATAGCAGACAATGAAAATGTAATACAAAGCAAGTACAGAAGATAAGATCCAATTGCTATCTATATAGTTATGTATGTATGTGGACTTCCGGTGGGGACATGGTGGATTGAACAGCTGTGCCCGTGGGGTTTTCAGGTTTTTCCTGAAGTCCAGGAGTGTTTTTCCGGAAAAAGGAAAACACCTGGAATCACCCCATCAGTCCTCCGGACAGCTGCTTGCAGCCAGAAGATCACAAACAGTGTTCACACTCGACTGGTAAGAGCTAGCTGGGAGGCTGGGACGTCACCATTTCCAAGCCACACTGTAGCCTTAAAGGGACACTAAGACCGGCCACCCCATTTCTAAATAACCCAATTTATATTTCTTTTAAGTACACATACCCTAAGAGAGGCTTTCTACAGCAAGGAGAAGTGGGTTCTCTTGGTGCTTATCATTATTTTTCGGATCAATTTTTAAAAAAATTCTTTTTAGGTTTTGGACTTTGTTTTCCATCCAAATATTAAGGAGGATTGAGAGTAAATAATTGTCTCCCTGTTATTATTTTTGTACTAAATTTGAAGATATTAGCATTTTCCTACACGTTGAATCGGCTGTCTTGAACTTTCAGTTTTCTGCTTCTACTTTCCCTGGGGAACTGTCTGCATATCTCACTTTTGCTTATGTAAACACATTCCGCAATTCTTTCATATCTTCGACTTTTGCTGGTTAAGCTCCCAGGGGGCGCCATAATGTACTGCGTGAGACATGGAGGATTTTAAACAGACTTTCTCTGACTTCCACCAGGATTTGAAACAGATTCTTTCGGGGGAGATGGGGCGGTAATAGAAATTGAAAATAAAAAATTCCCACCAAGTTTTTATGCAAGGCATTCAGGACATTGTAGAAAATATGAGGTCTAAAATGTGTCATCTGGTTGGGGATGTCGTGGATGAAACTGAGGAATTTAACAGTGACAGAAATGTCTCTTCTAAGAGTGAGATGTATGTGTGTATTTGTACGTGTGTGTACTGTATATATGTGTGTGTGTGTGTGCACGTGCATGCATGCACACGCATGTGTGTGTGTGCAACCCATCCGACAAGGGGCCCCATCCGCCCTAACTCAAGGGCAGAGAAAAGAATCCTGGCAGTGATGGTCCACAGCATATAAGGAGGAACATGGTAGCCATCACAAAAAACACAGCAGCCAACATGAGAATAGTGACAATATTAAGTCAGCACTTTTGTCAAGTCCATTGTTACTTCTGAGAATGGGCCCAGATAAGACCCAGACAATGTGAACAGACTGGGAAGTTTTGATGCAAATTAGCTGAATCATGAAACAAAAATGAAACTAAGCAAAGTCCCCTCTGAGTCCAGCTCAACTCTTGGTGATTTCCTAGATCCATCAATTTACATTTCTTGGCAGCAAGACAGAAGTGGTTTGGCACTGCCTTCTTCTTCCTCTTCTTTTAAACTTTCCAGTCTAGCCTACAGTTCTAAAATTCCCTGATGATCTCCCATCCAAGTGCTAACCGGGCCTGATGGGGTCCTGCTGCCACTTTCTGAGACTGAAGTTCTGATATTTAATATACTGTAGGCGCTACTACTGAGGGGCGTGGTGGCTCAGCGGGTAAGACGCCAGGCTTGTTGACCAGAAGATCTCAAGTTCGGAGGTTCGAATCCCTAGCCCCGCGTGATGGAGTGAGCTCCCGCACTAGCCCCAGCTCTTGCCAGCCTAGCAATTCGAAAGCATGCAAATGCAAGTAGATTAATAGGTACCACTTCGGTGGGATGGTAACAGCGTTCTGCGCACGTCATGCGGCCACATGACCGTGGAAGCGTCTTTGGACAATGCTGGCTCTTCGGCTAACAAACGGAGATGAGCACCGGCCCCTAGAGTCGGACACGACTGCACAAATGTGCGGGGGGAACCTTTACTTTTTTTTTTTTAGGGGCTACTACTATTTTGTTTGCTTAATTAGTCAGAGCAAAGGCATTTTCATATGGAACACTAAGGTGCTAGTGACTGTTTCCTATATGCAAACTGTAAGCATCTGTGAATATTGCTAATGGAGAACACAAACTAATGTTGCTGTAATAAAGCATTTCACCTTCTAAATCTTTTTAGATTTATTGAATAATGTTGAATATGTACATAGGGAGGAATGACCTTGACAGCTAAGCATAGAACACCATTTTCAGAAGTTACTGATTATCAGGATAAACAACACAGGGTAACAATTTGGACTGTGGCTTGTGAACTCCCCAGGGATATTTCTCTGGCCACAGTTTGAAGTGCTATGGTGAGCTGGACAGGTTGGGCTTTAGCTAAGCTTTGGCTACCCTTTTTAGCTACCCTTTTAACTTGTGGAATGACAAGAACATTTGAGCTTGGGGCTTTTCTTTTTTGTTTATGCATCCTCAGATTGTGAGACAAGCTGTCAAAAAGTCTGTATTAGTTAGGATTGTGAGTTCTGAGATTCTGCTGAGAGATTTATATGGCTGGATATGGGCTGTGCAAACCTCTTTGCAAAGGTTATACAGCGCCACATAAAATAGCCTGATCTAAGGAAACTTCCTGTGATCTGGATTGGAAGATTCAAGCTGAAGACTTCTAGCTGCATAGGAGGAGGGGTGGATCTTAAAAAGACTTGCCATAAGAGCAGGAAGACCCACATGTTCCTTCCCATGATTATTTTTTTTTGGTAGCAGAAATATTCTCTCATCTACTGACTGTTGCTGCAAAGAAAAAACCCAGCAGTAGATTTCCTTCCTTAGTCTCTACGTCTATGGTTCTTTTTCTGGCAAATACTTTACATGATAATCTCCAAGGAAGCATTGTGTGCCTAGCACTAAATTGTTATGCTACGTTCTTCTACCAATGGGGCCACTTTAATCAGACAGAATGTAATTGCAATGCATGTTACTTACATGATTTTAGAATCTTGGAATCTGGGGAGATAACCTGGTCTAATTGGATCCATTTAGAGCAATTGCTCAATCTTGCCTATTGTGGCCTCTGCCCCACCAGCCACAAAGGGAAGCAGCTGCAACAATGTTTGTCTTAAAATAATTGGAAAACTGTTAGTATATACATGCTAATACATTTCACAGCCGACATGCTCTTTCTGTTTATTTTAGTATTTTTAATATTGTATATAAAATATTTACTTTTAGAAGAGAATGGTAGTATTAATAATAGTTAGTTGTTAGTAAGGAATCTGATATGTGTGTGTGTGTGTGTGTGTGTGTAGCTTAAGGCAAAGTCGATAAATTCAGAATTATTAAAAACTGAAGAGAAAAATAGGACAATGTGAAGAAAACTGGTTTCATCTCTAGCCTATCCCTATCATTGCTACCAATTATTCTAATGGAAGGATCCCTGAATGACAAGCAAAAACTCTCAAGCCTGTTCTAGCTGGGTGTTGCCCACTGATACCAGCTGCTTTGAGAGAAGGATCCATGAAAAGAGGAGGAGAAAGGCAGGAGACATTAGGTCTCGAAGCTTCTTCAAGTGGGCTTTTCCCTCCTACCCTTCCAAGATCATTCTCATCAACTGTGTTGTGTGAGGGCCCTAGAATTTTGTTTGCTTTAGCCTAACATTTACTATATTTTTATTTTGAGATGGTTTATATTACTTGTCAACTACTTTGGGAGGCATATTATCCTGAAAATAAATCAACAACAACAACAACAACAACAACAACAGTGTGTGATTCCTGGTTATGGAAGCGAGACAGTTTTCTTGCTAAGCTTACCATTAACAAGATGATAATGCATTGTACTGTATTGTATTGTACTATATGCTTTCCTTGGTTTCTAGTATTTTTTACACTGTTTGGTTTTGAATTTCTTTTTGTTAGGAATCAAGTGAAGATCATTGTGTTTGCATGTGTTTTTGTCTCTGTGTCTCTCTCCGTGTGTTTCTCTGTGTGTGAGACAGAGATGGGGGGAGGAGTATTTTAAGAGGAAAATTTCCATCTCTCCTTTTCTTACTCTGCATCTAGGCCACTAAGTGAGCTGCATCACATCTGAAAGAACGCCGCTTTGGAGTCTGAAATTCCCACCATCAGAATCATTCCTCTGTGTTCTTGCAACAAAGACCAAGGCCTTGCCTCAGTGTTAAGAGGGTGTTAAAATGTGCATATGTTTACCAGTCCCATTGTTGAGGAGATCCCATTCAGGACATGCTGTGTCACTGGCTGCTCTGAGGTCCCCTACATTAGTCACATGCAGTTCTTCTGAACAGATTAGCTACACTTTTCCTGGATTAATTTGCCTTTGGGAGGACCCACGAAATTACTTTGTGTCAATTGGATTCAAGGAGATATCATTTCTGCAGAATAGCTCGGAATACAACACAATATACTATTTGATGTAATCTTGCCTTATGCTGCTCTTTAAAGCAGCACATCCATCCATGGGACAGTGTTTTTTGTTTCCACTGGTGGAAGTGAATTCTGCTCATATCAGACAGTCCTAATAACCCAACGAAATTGCTGCTAAACTTTAGGGAGTCCTTGGGAATAGTATGGAATAGGATACAAATATTGCTATAGATAGGGAGATCAGTGAATATGGAACTGACTCTAGCAAAAAGTGAAGTGCAACAGAATAGGAATAGGAAAGCACATGGTGCAGATGAAATACTTTGTTTAGATTGCTCAGGCTCCTTGGCTATTGTTTATGCTTTATATCTAAAGTTGTATTGTTTTTAAATGTACAGTAGTAAGCTGCCCATAGTCACCATGGGCAGCTACATATATCAAATAAACAAATAAACCTTTGAAAGTCGCCTAAGAGGCAATTAAAATGCTAATACTGTATGTCAACAAACAATAAATAAGACAGTGTTGCCTAGAATGGAGATGCAAGAATATGTGCAAATAGTAACAGTTGCACTATTTACATATGCCAGCAAAATTTTATTTAACATCTTACAAGAAGAATAGAGCCATACCTGTAAAGAGTAATGACAAATGAACAGGAAGGTTTCAGAAAAGGCAGAGAGACATGAGATCAGATACGTAATGCAAAATGACTAGTGGAAAGTGCAAGAGCATATAAGAAGGAGGTTTCCCTTTGCTTTATTGACTACAACAATGCCTTTAAATGTGTAGTAGATTAGGGGAGATTATAGAATATATTAAGACTAATGGATAAAGCAGAATAACTGATTATTCCTCTGAGGAATCTTTACAATATATAAGGAGCCGTTTTACCAACTAAGTTTGGAGAATTTGAAAGGGAGTGAGACAAGGATACATACTGTCACCATGTCTGCTTAACTTACACAGTAGGTACATTATAAAAATGGCAGCATTGAAATAGAGGACAGCTGGAATCAAACCTTGAGGCTGAAACAATAACAATGTGTAATATACAGATGATACTAATTTGTTGTCTGAAACTAAAGAAAACTCAGAGGAGTTTATTATGAAAGTAAAAATAGAAAGTGAAAAATATGGATTAATGATGAACTTTCAAAAGACAAGGTAATGGCAACCAGAATCTTTATTGAACTTATAGTTGACAGTGAAGACTTGAAAGTGGTAGTTTTGTTTTCCTAGCTCAAGCACAGATAAAGATGGGCAGCATGCTGGAGAAATAAAAAGATTAACTTTAGAAATGAAGACAATTATAGTTTAGACAAGATCAGAAGTATCAAGGATCTCTTGGTGCCAGTAAAGATCAAAATAATTAAAGCAATGGTTTTTCCAGGGGTATAACATATAGCTGCAAAAGCTGAGCATTGAGGAAAAGTGAGAGCAAGAAGTTAGATGCCTTCAAATTAGACATAGCTACCAGGAGTACCATGGACTGTAGGAAAAAACAATGAGTCCTGGAAAAAATATTTATTATTTATTATTTGAATTTATCCCCGCCCATCTCTACCATGGTAGACTCTATATATCTATATCTATATATCTATATATATAGAATATCTATATATCAATATCATCAATATCAGTGCAGGGCTCTATGACAAACTTTCCTTAGAATACCAAGAGTGACTGAGAAGGAATAGGAAGGAAGGAAGGAAGGAAGGAAGGAAGGAAGGAAGGAAGGAAGGAAGGAAGTAAGTAAGTAAGTTTTGGCATCAATGCCTGCAGGCTTAGTCAGCTGTCAGGCAGACTTTTCATGATTAAAGCCTGTTTGAGGGCTAAGGCCTCTCTAATGGCTTGCAGCTAGGCCAGGGATGGAGCCCTGAGAGATCAAGCTTCGGTTTTGTTCTCCAACTCTTAGGCCTCAGTCTTGGCTCTTTCCCTTGGATCTGCCCTCCCACCAGATGGCCTGCTTTTCGGCCCTCAGCGCATCACCTCTGGCATCAGCTTGTTTGGCAGTCTGAAGCAATCAGCTGGTACTGCAGCCAGCGGTGGTTCTGCTTGAAGTAGGCTAAAGATGACAAGACTGTGATTTGGGTTATGTACCTCTTGGAAAAAACAATATTTGACAGGTTACCAGGAAACTGGTGTGCTTCCAATTCTGGCCACTGACCTGAAATGAAAAAAATAGGGGGATTGTCAAGCACCTCAGAGAGGCCATAATAACAAAGCTGGTGGTTTTTGCTTGGTGGAGCACAAATTATTTGGGCCTGCTCTAAAACAAACAGCAGCACCAGATTCTGAAGCAGTATGTGAAACTAAATGTTATTAAACTAAACTTCATATAATTTCATTTACATTTAAATGTAATTAAAATTGAACATAGTGAATATGATTACATTTTAGTAGCAGCTTTTGAAGTCTTGGGTTGGCTACCACTGAAGTGGTCCTGGGGTCTTAGGTTATTCACTTCTGATCTAATTTTGAGCTACTGGATTAATAACGTGTTGGGACCAAAAATAATAAATAAATAATCCATGGGATAATTACAGATTATGTGAACAATGTTTTGTTTCTGTTCTTTCCAACTGAATGGAATGTTAGATAAAAAATTATGTAAAGAGGGGTAGGATGCTTTCTCTGTTTCCTATACTGCAGAACTTTCCAAACTGTGTGTTGGGACACGTTAGTGTGTCGGCTGCAGTGTCTGGGTGTGTCGGGGCTGCTGCTGCCTCAGCCCTGCCAGGATTCCACACAGGTCCTAGTGCCTGCCTTGTGCCCTGCTGTAAGAATGTGTCGCGAAATGATGCCCTGCTGTAAGAGTGTATCGCGAAATGATGCCCTGCTGTAAGAGTGTGTCACGAAATGATGCCCTGCTGTAAGAGTGTGTCGCGAAATGATGCCCTGCTGTAAGAGTGTGTCATGAAATGATGCCCTGCTGTAAGAGTGTGTCGCGAAATGATGCCCTGCTGTAAGAGTGTGTCGCGAAATGATGCATGTCTAAAAAGTGTGTCACCAACATGAAAAGTTTGGAAAGCTCTGCTATACTGTATGTAAGGAAGTAAGGCAGTGGCTTGGAATGCCCCTGACTCATCTACCCCAAGACAAACATGTGATGCTATTTCATTACACAGAACATACAGATGCCTCTATAGCCATGGCTGTAGAGATACTCACATTTCTCATTTCAGTAATGTTGCTGGTAGAGGGGTTGAAAAGTCATCAGGAGCCTATGCTCTGCATGTTTCCCTATCTTGTTCATAAATACACTGCTAATTCCACCAGGTATCCCATGAAATTCTCAGGTACTGTGAATATCATCTTCAAATCTATCTCTTTACATGTATTTTAGTATTCTTCAAACTAACATTATGCATAGAAACTAACTCCCAGAATTCTCAGCCAGGCACCCCAAAAGAATTCTGGGAGATACACTCCCAACACATTTGGAAAGTGGTGGTGCTAGATTGGAAAAGGATGCCCTGTCTCTCTTTTTGCATAATTACTTCTAGATTTGCTATACATTATCCAGTGAAGAGCCTTTTTTTTTTAGATTCTCAGGATCAAGCAGTCTTAAGAAGATAAGTAACTGACTTCTTGCAGCTTCAGTAGTAGCTCATCAGCCATGGCTGTAGAGTTACTCACATTTCTCATTTCAGTAAAATACTTTAATTTAAACCTATTCCTCTTTGTCCTTTATGAACTGGAATGTAAGAAGGGGGGGAAATGTAGTGTCATTTTAGCATTGCGATGCATGCAATAATGTATGCATTTCATCCAAAATAATATTCTATTATAAGGCAACAAAGGAAAGCTTAGCTTGGAACTTTACTCCACATACCCGTGAAAAGTCAGACAATGAATCTTAATGCAGGAAGTTTTGGGTGCCTGCCCAAGAGATCAAGGGACAATGTGAGTGGCTGTCCTTTTGATCTTGTGCAAAAGCCATTGGGGAAGCCTCCTTATCTGCCTCTGATCAGCCCCACTTCTTCCTCTGACAGAGCAGAAATGTGCATGGGCTTGAAGAGAGGATAGCAGATACAAGCAAGGGCTTCTGGGTCTTCATCATTACAAGCAGGAAGAGCTGTTATCTTGGTGATGAAGTCTGCTTTTGTCTCAAACAGGAAAACATGAGGAAGGCAGTATGTCTATGAAGGTTCTCAGTCATCCAGGTGGAATTGTCTGTAGCTTGAATCATGTCAACTGGATTTCTATTTTCTCAGTGGAAACGTTTCGCTCCTTATCCAAGGAGCTTCTTCAGTCTGAGCAAAGTTATTTTTTTTATTTTTTTATTATTAAATTTTAATATAAAATTTAAATATAAATAAATAAAATAAATAAAAAATAAAAAATAAAAAATAAAAAATAAAATTTTAAATTATTAAAGTTATTATTAAAGCAAAGAGGATTCCCTTACTAACTTTGCTCAGACTGAAGAAGCTCCTTGGATAAGGAGCAAAACGTTTCCACTGAGAAAATAGAAATCCAGTTGACATGATTCAAGCTACAGATGAGGAAGGCAGCTTCATGCAGCAGCATTTGATATACTGCAACAATTCTTGGCCCAGGAAATCACAAAATGAAGAGCAGAGCAAAACTTCAGATCTGAAGAACAGCTCAGCACCCTCTGGGAGAGCTGGGAATGCTCTGAATCATGGTCCAAGAGAACCCGACAATCCTGGGTTAAGGAAAGCCACTGTGGAAAGCTGTGTGTTGCATAGAAGGCCTTCCTTTGCTCCAATATTCTTGTGTTTTTCTCAGCACCACTCTGCAAATCAAGTCTTCAAGAAAGGGCTGACAATGGCCAGGTGAGGGAATGCCTCTACATCATAAACCATGAAAGGGAAAGGGAAGCAGGCAGTGGAAGTCAATGTGGAAGCTGAAAATAAAATGACTGCCTCAGCCAGCAAATCTGTGTGATCCAAAAAAGGGCAGCAAAGCATTAATGATTTAATTATGATTATTGTATTTGTATTGCTGAGATCCGATGGAAGATGCTTGTAGGGTTTTCTGGCTCAAGTGTCTGAAGAGCATGATTGGCCTTGGGTGCATTGCATTTTGATGGATGACAGGATTTGTGCCTCTTTCTCAGGCCACCAAATGCCTTGGCCTGGCCCTTTATTCCCTCTCCCTTTTTTTTTGATGCAAATCACACAAGAAAAAAACCCCCCACAGGAATGGTGTTTTAGAAGTGTAAACCCTTTGGAAAGCTCTCTTTAGCACTAAGCTAGTGATGGAATTTGCTCAGGTAAGGGGGTAGAGGCAGGAATGGGATTGAAGGTGGCTGGCTAGTAGAATTAGCTGTGGCCCTGTGAAGCCATGAAGTGTGTTGAGAAGGAAGAACTGGATGGGAGAGGGTTGCTATAGTGAATGTAATCATTTGCTCTAATGCAAGTGCTAGTGAAAGAAGAGATATTCCAGCTCAGTGAAGCAAGATGGCCCCATGCTGTTTTTTGAGCTCATCACACAGAAAGCCTTGCTTCCAAGAAAGAAGCACAATAAGTTTGGGACTGTGATATTTAGGATTGTACTCCCCCTCCCTCAAATACAACATCCCCTGTAGCATGGAAGGAGTTACTTTTGAACAAATTTAATTTAAATAAAATGTAAAAGGAAGTTTTAAGACTATCCTTTTTTTCCCCTCTTACCAAACTGGTTAGTTTTGAAATCGAAGCTGCAGCTCATGTAGAAAGAAAGAAATGACATTTGAAATTCAGTGAAATTCTTTCCCTCAAATACGTTATTTGAGGGGTGGGGAGGGAAGGTGGGAATCGGGGACATGGTATCTGTCTGAATATACTGTATGTTTAAGTGTTAGGGATGTTAAGCAATCTTAAATAATTAATTATATAAATTGTAAATGGCTTAATTGTCATTAAAAAGGTAAAGGTTCCCCCCGCACATTTGTGCAGTCGTGTCCGACTCTAGGGGCTGGTGCTCATCTCCGTTTGTTAGCCGAAGAGCCAGCGTTGTCCGAAGACGCTTCCACGGTCATGTGGTCGCATGACGTGTGTGGAACGCTGTTACCTACCCACCGAAGTGGTACCTATTCATCTACTTGCATTTGCATGCTTTCGAATTGCTAGGTTGGCAAGAGCTGGAGCTAGTGCAGGAGCTCACTCCGCACGCAGGGCTAGGGATTCGAACCTCCGAACTTGCAATCTTCCAATCGACAAGCCTGGCGTCTTACCCGCTGAGCCACCACGCCCCTTAATTGTCATTACATTCACATATAAATAAGAAAAGTGGCTTTGACCTAAAAAGAGAGGCTTCTTTTCACTGATTTTATCTCAAAATGTTACTGATGCCTTAAAAAGTAGTGTCAAGGCAAGTATGAAGTGGAAGAAAAAAAATGTCCATATAAATTAGTCATGAGAGGCACTTTGGTGTAATGGTTAAAGACACTAGGCTAGAAACCAGAAGATCAAGAGTTCTAGTCCTGGCTTAGGCACAAAGCCAGCTGGGTGCCTTTAACCCTAGGGAGCAGGCAATAGCAAACCACTTCTGAAAATGTTGCTGAGACTTGTCCAGGCAGTTACCAGGAATCAAGATGCATGCGCGCGCACACACACACACACACACACACACACACCTTAGAACTGTGGAGTTTTTAGCACCTTAATAGTCATCTTATCCAGTCCCTTGCCCAGGGCAGAAATCTTGCAACAATAGTACTGTAAAAGATGGCAAACCAGCCTCTGCTCAGGGATGAGAGCATACCACCTCCCAAGGAATCACCAAACAGTTCATGCTATTAGGACGTTTCTTCTAATATTTAACCCAAAGCTGCTTCTTTGTAGATTAAGACTTACCTTCTAGAACAATAACAACTAATCTGTTTCCTGTTCTACAATGATATCTCCCCAAGTTGCCAGTGTCATTCACTTACTGAGTACACAATGCAGGACTTCAGATGCAGTCAGATCAGAGCATAATAGAGTTATCTTTCTGGACTGCAGCAAGCAATGGGCCACTGCAGGTGGGGCAGCCCCCAAAGGGAAGAGAATACATCCTTTAAATGCTGTCTTCCTGAAGGTCTGAAGTCATCTATCACAGTAGAGCTGCCTCTATGCTGTTTTTAAATGGCTGCACTTTAATGTGAATGTTCCTTAGTTATTGCGACCTCCTGACTGTTTTATGAAATGGAAAGCACTGGCAATGTTGGAGTAGGAGGCTCCCCTGCTCCCTTTGCTGTGGACAGGGCGAAGTAAGACATGGAGGACTGAAATATCTAGGGTAAGGGAAGAGCGGATTTAATAGGCCATTGATGTGGAAACATGTACTCTGCTAGGAGTGTTGCAATAAATCAGAAGGAATCTGGTTCCAACTAACAAATTTTATCAAAAGTCATAAGCTTTCATGAGCTATAGCTCACTTTATCAGATGTATAGTGTGGCTATGACACAAAATTTCTTAGTATATCTCTAATATGAGAAAAATGTCCTTCCAAAATGTTCCAGTTTCTCTGTTGATGATAAAATTTGGGGTCATCTACTTTTTTACAGTTCCTTCAGCAGTTCAGATGATGAAATATTAAATACCTCTCCAGAGAAAGGGCAGTAATTGAAGTCAGCTTATTAAAAATATAAAATCACCATGTGCAATTCCATGTAACTCTGTTTTTAAACCTGGTATTTCATTTTCTTTCTTTCTTTCTTTCTTTCTTTCTTTCTTTCTTTCTTTCTTTCTTTCTTTCTTTCTTTCTTTCTCAATTAAGCATGCTGAAGTATCAGTGACATGTTTCTCATAAACAAAACAACAATTTCAGGAAGATTACTCCTTAAGTACTTACTCCTTAAGTAGTTGGGGCAAATCTCTGAATTGTTTCACCAAAGCATAAGTGAGCAAATGTAAGGCGATCCTCTCTGGATCTCTAAATCCACTCCTCTACAGTAAACCACGGACATGCGGTTTCTTAGATGCAGAATGGTTTATTAGAGTATACAGCGGTTATCACTAACAAAGACTGGAATGCAGGAACAAAGAACAACAAGCACATTTAAACCTTTCCCTCCCCCAGTGTCCTTTGCTGTTGACACGTGTAGTCGGGTCTGGCCGGTTGCTCAGACAACGCTCGCCAAGATGTGTATTCCCGATCGTCGGGTGGGTGCGAGCCGGTCTACTCTAGTTGTCAGACTGGCGATGTCAGTTTCGCGCCACTTTCAGTCTCCCGATGATTCCTTTGTCTGCTTTCCTTTTGGCAGAGATCGGGTGATCTCTGACAGCAAATAAGTAATTCCAAAGTTGGGTGACCTTCTAAAACTAATTAGATGATAGATAGATAGATAGATAGATAGATAGATAGATAGATAGATAGATAGATAGATAGAGAGATAGATAGATAGATAGATAGATAGATAGATAGATAGATAGATAGATAGAGGATTACCTTCCTTGAACATCCTTTCTTTTTTAAAAAATTCTTCTGAAATTGTAAAAACATCAGAATTTGAAGAAAAAAAGAAGGAAGATATGATTGGCAGGTCCAGACCAAACAAATTCCTTGGGTTAGTTTTAATAAGGGGACTGCAAGTTGCTGGCTCTTAGGACAGGAGTACACAAATCTCATGCAGAAGATTGGATGGCTTTAATTTTGAAGCTGAAAGAAAAAAAAACATCGTTTCACATATCAGTCAATGTGTTTCAAAAATAACGTTTTCCTCATTTCCGCTTTATAAGCTAATCCCATGCTTCAAAATATCCTAAGAGAGTTCCTTAAAAATAACTGCAAGATCTTGGAATAGCAGCAGTTTTTTATACAAGCTTTCTTTCCGTTTGAAGTTGGCATAACTTCCTTTTTTGTTTGTTTGTTTGTTTGTTTGTTTTTGCTATTGTTAAATGATAATAAGCAATAAAGAGATTCTCTACCCCCTATCCCTCACCTCAATAATCAGGTCTCTGGGTCCCAGCATGGTACATACACACTTTTATGGGCCTGATTCTGCTAAGTGGAATCATTCGTCTAATCTAAACCAAGATCTATTGCCTCTGATGTAAGCAATGACATTAGCAACTTCAGATGTTTAGGCTTGCATACAATATTCTGGGACATTCAAGAATGAGTTCTGGCTCAAAGAACTGGATGAAAGATTCTGTCTAATTGTCATATTACCAATGCAGCTAGCTAGTAATATGCTTGACAGATATCAGTATTTTTCATTAAAAATTGTGGAAGGATGTACTTTACTTTATGTATTAATATAGCATTAGGCTGTTTTCCTAGGAAACAGTGCAAACCAGGGTCTGCAAACATGAGCTGGTCAACAGCTGAGAACATAACTGGAACTGGTAAGATTTTACTTCTGACTAAATACAGTATGTGTGAGATTTTGCTCTTAAATGTTTTTCCAAATGCTATCCCAAATATTTTTGTCTGTCCCCCCTCTCTCCCTCTTTTCTTTCTTTCTTAGAGACCAGATCAGGAAGCTGGAACCAGATGTTGGAGAAACCTGGAAGAGACTCATAAGTGAGTGTTTGTGTGTATATATGCACACATGAGAGTGTGTGTGTAAGGAGGTAAACTTTGTAGCCACCCAGTCATTCCACTAAGCAACCAAATTTCTAGGGACTAGAATTCGGATAAAATTTGACAGTTCTCCACAAAAAAATTGGTATTAGTATGCATTTGTTTTTAAAAATGCATAAGAAAAAGTAAATTGTTAGCATTAATTACTAAAGCATTCTGTGTGCCATCTGGATAAAATTATGAACTGGGGATGAAGTCAAAGGTAACATAGTTGTTACATGGATTGATAGTAGTCTGAGAGTGCAAATACTTTCCTACAAGTTAAGCTTTTTTAGGTATTGTTCCAGTTGTAAGAAAACTGTTCTTTCCCCAACCATGATTCACATTCTAGTCAGATGGTAGAAAAGAAATCCATGATTTGGATTTCTTTGGATTTGGATGTCCACACATAATTATTTTCTTCCAAAAGCAGATTTGGATTAGGGCATGTCATTCAGAGATGTTCTTGTCATGTTTCTTCAAGGCCCCCTGATTCACATTAATCAAACCTTATAGGCACCCATAATGCCATAAAAGCACATTGTGTGTTGCTTTATACACTTTATACTTTTTATACCATTTCTTTGCCTGCAAGAAACTCATTCCTTATCACTTTGTGTGTTCAGGTGCATGCACAAGTTTGGAGACCTAACCACAGAGCATCATGTGGTGTGTGCACCTACCCAACTGAGTGCAAGGGTTGAAAGAAATGGAAGGAGAACCATTTCCAGTGCTTGCCCTCTTTCCTCCAGGAGCTGCAGGAATACATGGGACGCACCAGGCGGATACAGTTTTTCAAAGACTCTGGTATTTCTTTAGGGATTGTGCCCATTGCTATGTCTGCTTCTAAAACAAGAACATTATATAAGGAGATCCAGTCAAGGATTTCACATAACATGCAGTCTGGCTCTTAGGCATATCAGGAAAAAGTTGGTTTTGATGGATATCTATTGGCTAGAGTTTACAACATCAACAATTTACTCAATCTCTAATCCCCAACACATTTTTAACAAATGTTTGAAAAAATTGACATAGAGCCTTGACAGCCCCTTAAATGCTAACATATTTTGTAAGCTTTCATGGTCTACAATCTACTTCATCAGATTGAGTGTTTGTAGACAATTACTCAGAACTAAAGTATAATCAGATGTGATGGTTTAAAAAAGAAAGGTTTTGCTTTGGCACTTTGAACCCTTTTGTCAAAGGAGGAAATTATCTAAAAAGCACACCGTGCCAGAGAATTAAGTTCCTTGATGTAATCAATATATGGTAGGATGGATGAGCCTGTCTCTTTCTGGTCTGTGTTAGTTTTACATGTGTTAATTTAAATGTCTATTCTGTCCCATTTCTGTTTCAACTTGTAATTTTTATTTTACAATCACCCAATAAAAATTCACACTATTTTTGTATAAATTTTATCTGGAAATGGGTCTTTTTGCATATGTTTTTGCTCCCAAAAACGCATGTTGCATGTATTTGTACTTAAACTGTGTATTTCTGTATGCATCGTAGAACAAGGTTTGAGCCAAAATGCGTATCACTAGATTCAAAATGCAAAAGCTGAAGGCCAACTACATGTTGATTGAGATATTAATCCAGGAAGCGTTAATTAGATTGGTTCACTTAAAAATGCAGTCCAACCATAATCCTCAAGTATCCCTAGTGTAATCCTTAGTAAGGCTTGCCAGATTCTTTTCTGGAGGCATTACATCCATATAAAATATCTCATTCGCTCATGGTTATGACATCAACAGAAAGCAAAGGCAATGTCGCAGAGAGAAATGTTGTTTGGAATTATTCATAATATGCAAAAGGCAGTCATTTAAACATAACCAAAAATGGGGACTGTCATGAGACTAACTTTTTTGTCTTGCCTCCCTCCTCTTTTCTTTGCCAACATTCCTTTTTTCAGTGGTGCCGAGAGCTTTGGTTTAAGAATTAAAGATTCCAGCTTTGGGCTCTCGGAGTGAAAGTCTGGCAAGCTGCCAACCCCTCTGACTGAGCCTCAGATATTCTCTAAGAAACTATACAAAGAATAAGAAAGAAACTCAATACAGATGGAATGGGAAATTGGATACACCCACCCACACCCTCTTTTTTCTTTCTCTCTTTCATTGATGCTCAGATCTGTGAAGACTGACCCAGGCTTTGGATGGTAAAGCTATTTACATACATTAGAAGAAGTAGGTGTGCTTCCCATAAGTGAATCAATAAGAAGTCTGAATGAGACCAAGATTCTCCCAAATTCTTCAGTTATGCAGACCATGGATTTTTTAAGACAGCTTCATGGGAAGATACTATCTAACTGTCAAACCTGTTTTGAGATTAGTAAAATTGCAAGCTATTAGGTAGACCTGACATTTTAAAAGATTTAATCAGTGTCCGTGACAGGAGAAGAAAAGATTCTAACTCTGGAAGTGGCATTGGCCTACAATATTAGCTTTGTTTCTTTGAACATACTTATGAGAAATGCATAATTTGCGACTTCAGCAACGTGGGGGGATGCAATTATTTGTAGTATTGAGGAGTCCATTGAAAGGATATCATCAATATTCCTAACTAACAGTATTTTTTTAAGCATCAGATTTATTTCTGATGATTCTATAAAACATTTTTTGTTTATTCTCCTCTGAAAAGCTTAGGGCAGTGAAGAAAGTTTGTCCTCTTTTATCTCACAACTAGTTTGCAAGATAGATTTTGCTGAGAGTGACCACACAAGATTACTTGGTGAGCTTTATGAACCCAGGTCTCCATCAGAAAATCCTTCTAACATGCAGCCTGGATCTCATTTCTTTTCATTTCAATCTGTTGGTTCCTGGTCTTTCTCTTGATTTGTACAGGCAATGGTTTTCCTTGTGACACTCCATGGAAGCAAACGTTGGACTTTGAAGAAGCAGGACAGAAAGAGTTTTGGCATTTGGTGTTGGAGAATACCATGGATAGCCAAGAAAACAAATAAATGGACCATCAAATAAATCAACCCAGAGGTCTCACTTGAGGTACAAATGATCAGCCTCAAATTATCCTACTTCAAACGCACATTAATTCTCTGGAGAAATCTACAATTCTGGGAAAGGTAGAAGGAAAGAGAGGAAGAAGATGACCAGCAGCAAGGTGGATGGACTCAATTATAGTGGTGATAGGTGCACTCTTGGAAGACATGAGGATTTTCTTCCTCCTGGAGAAAATGTATCTATGTGGTTGCTAAGAGTTGACACTGACTTGATGGCACACAATCAATCAATTATTCTGGTAGCAATCCTCTGGCATCACTCCATGGCCCTTTTCAAGTGCAGTGCCCAGAACTAGATACAGAATTCCAAATGCAGTCTTACCAGTGCAGTGTACCATTGCATAATACAAGGGAGCTAATGCCTCTCATGATCTGCATGCAGTACTTCTATTAATGCAGCCCACACTTGCACATATTTAGCTGGGAGTCCACTAGAACCCCCAGTTCCCTCTCACACACACTGCTATCAATCCATGTTTCCCTAACCCTTACCTATGCATTTGATTTTTTTTTTCTTCCCAGATGCAAGACTTTATACTTCTAATCATTGCATCCTGTTGGGTTTGGCCCAGTTTCAAACCCTACTATTGCGCAAATGTTGGCACCTTTTGCTATATGACATACATGGAGCCACTAGCATGTGCAAGTTGAAAGACATTACTGAAACTCTTTGTTTTGCATATTAAGATTTATTGCAAATATATGAATAATAATTTTAGAATCAAATGTCAAAATTTGTCAGGGAAATTAGACCGACTTACATTTAGAGTTACAATTACTATTTTTTTTTCAGTCCTTGGATACTGCAGAAATCTATGTATATTTAAGTTTCATTTTGAAATGCTGTCATCATTTTAAGTTTATTATGAGCATACAAGGCTAAACAAAAGAACTGTAGAAAGAAAAACATGGATTAATCAGCATAACTAAGGATTGCTTACCATCATTGTTTGGTTGCGTTTTCTCAAGCCAATTGCTTAAGATTAAGTCCATTGAAAGAAATGAATCTATTTTGAGATCAAGAGTTTTGAAAATAACAGTGAGCAATCTTGAAGCTACGGGCAAGCCCACACATTACTTATGTGGTGTGTTTATTTTTCTTAAAAGCAGTTAATTTAACTGGAGCAGCAGCACTGGCTTTAACACTCCCTCGCCCACCCCTTATCCCAATATAAAGTGCATAAAAACTGCTTTTTGCTCACTGGGATGCTGCCCCCCCCCCACATACACACTGCACTTTATTTGCCCTTCATGGGGCTAGCATCAAAATACTGGGTGGAGGGAGATTTAGATAAGGAAAATTGTACAAAGAGAAGAATACATGGTGTTTTTTTTTTTGCCACTGTGCTGTTCAAATTTAAACTCTTGGTGGTTGTTTTAAATATTTAAATATTGTTTTAAATATTGAAATAATGGAATCATATATCACTCCTGTATGATTTATGTCTGCTCCTAAGTTTTAACCAGGATGTGTTTGCAAGAAGTCCCCCAAAGATAAACTGATATGAATAATTTTGTAGAGACAGAAATTCCATACCTATTGACTGGAGTATATTTCCTTGAATTTAGCAGAACTTATTGCTGAGTAAATATAGCTTTTTTTTTAAAAAAAAAGCTTGATTGTTCACAGAGAAAATCAAACAAAATAGAGTGTATTTGAAGTGTCTGTGTGTGTGTGTGTGAGAGAGAGAGAGAGAGAAGGGGAGAGGGGGAGAGAGAGAAGCAGTTTGATTTCTTGATTGGCCAGAAGACACTCTTACCTTGGTAAGAATTATTGTGAATAGCAGAGCTGGAGGGTCAGAAATAGGGAAATGTCTCATTCAGTGAACTGCATGTAATTTGGCACACAAAATATCTGTTCATTTTTGCTCCCAAAGCATGCATTCTGTCTCTCAACCCTAAAGGGATAGCTTAACTAACCGAGGCTGTGGGAAGAGCCTTCTTTCGATCAATCCTGCTGGTAACATCTAGCTCTCTCATAAGCTGGGCAATGTTATTTCACTATTTTTTGCTTGGATTTCTGATTTGTGACAAACTGCTATTTTGTGAAGCAAGTCCCTTAAATAGCATAATATAAGCAGTGTTTACAAATGAAACTGTTCTGTATCAGAAAAACCCTAAATCTGAGCAATAAGCAGCTTTGGAAAATGTAAGTGTTTTAGAGAAAGACCATTCACTTCCCTCCTCCATAGCCACTACCACACCTTCTGGCAGTTCTTATCCACCAACTCCATACAGCCTCCTCCTGGCCACTCCACATCCCATCCTCGCTCCAGTTCCCTTCTCTCTGAGGGACTCTTTCTAGTTTAACCATTTGGATGGGGTGGCCCAAAGCAGAACACGCCACAACATCTCCAGTCAGGGAGATGGATCTGAAGTAGGATCAGGACATCCCTGTTTCAGTGGTTGAAATAAAGCATGATACAGGTGATTCTGGCTAAAGAAATAATGATTGCAGTAAGAAATGCCATCTCAGAAGCCACCAGCACAATAGCAGGACTAGAACAACTCCACCAGCTCAAGATTTACTTGGATGTGTCTTTCAGGTGTGAAAACTTCCTCAAACCATGCCTGTCAGAGCCAAAAGAGGCAACCTGGAAAGTGTGAGACTGGTTTTGCTCTTCCACATTCTTAATGCATTGTTGTGTGCATATATCACATAGGTTTCTAGTACAAACTGAAATGACACAAAATGACAAAATGTGTGTCATGTGTCATGACATAAAACCCAGCCTTACATATTTGCATCCTGATGTTGCATGCAAGTATATACAGTAAGTCATGTGGTTTGCATCACAAAGTCACAGTGCCACAATGCACATTTTGTTATTTTCACATCAGGGGAATTAAGGGTGGGGCAAGTGAGATCATGAGTATAATGTCATTGTGCAAATGATGCATATTTTATAATTGGCATGATTTATACAATGACATAATGATATATGTGACGCAATCATGGTTTGTACTAGATACCTACACCTAAAGGCCATCCTCTTATTCAAAGTTTAAAGGGCTGAGGGATCTGACCTATTTTAGCATTCACCTATCATTTTGGATAACCCTAACACTACTGCTGAACTAATTCACTAGCCCACCCAAATGTTAAAGTATTCCTATGCTCTTAGGTAAGAAATTGTTTGGGTCTGTGTTTATATTTTGAACTATTTCAGTTATTAACTGCAAATCACTTTGTGAAGGCCTTTGTGTTAAGGCAGGGCTTTCCAAACTTTTCACATTGGTGACACACCAATGGCGGCACGCGAAAACCTGGAAGTGCTGCGGTGGCGGTGGCGCTCGAAAACCCAGAAGCGCTGCCGCTGCTGCCACTGTGGCACTTCCGTGTTTTTGCGTGCCACAGCAGCGGCGGCGCTTCCGGGTTTTCACGTGCTGCCACTACTGCAGCGCTTCCGGGTTTTCATGTGCCGCCGCAGTGGCAGCACTTCCGGGTTTTCGTGCGCTGCAGTGGCAGCATCCTGGTGTGCCGCGAGAAAACCCGGAAATGCCGATGGCCTGTCGCTACCACCGCCGCGTGTGGCAGCGCGCCATCAGCACTTCCGGGTGTTCACACGACACACCTGGGCCTCGCAGGCGACACAGTACTGTGTCGCGACACACAGTTTGGAAAGCTATGTGTTAAGAATTACATATATATGGAATTATATTGGGTTACCTACTGAGTTGAGAGCCAGTTTGGTGTAGTGGTTAAGGCCCCAGGCTAGAAGCCAGAAGACCGTGAGTTCTAGTCCCATCTTAGGCACGAAGCCAGCTGGGTGACCTTGGCCCGCTCACTCTCTCTCAGCCCTAGAAAGAAGGCAATGGCAAACCATTTCCCAAAAACCTTGCCAAGAAAACTGCAGGGACTAGTCCACACAGTAGCCAGGAGTCAACACTGACTTGAAGGCTCATGCATGCATGCATGCATGCCCACAAACACACACACACAGTTATATATATGGAATTTATATCCCAATTTTCTATCCAAAAATGGAGCTTCTTAAAATAAAGATTAAAAACAGAATTATAGTAAAATATGCAACTGGTAAATTAAAATACATATCAAAACCCCAATTTTAACAAAAGAAACACCATAGTAGACAACACAGCTTAAATTCTAAAGGCCTGCCTGAATGAAAATACATGTGCTTGCTGGTAGAAGAATAGGCTGCTTCCTTGCACAGCATTTCAAAGTTTTTGAGCAGTTATCAAGACCTTAAAGTGTTTACCAGCTCAGAACTACCCTTTATTCTGAAACATCTACCTTTACTTTCATTGCATAACCCCAAATTCAATTGATTATTTGATTTATGAGTTTAGGTCTGATGTAGAGTTGGATAGAATTCCAAGAGAAGTGGAATTCTCTGAGTGGGATGAATTGTCAGGTTTATCCCCAACTTATTTTTCTTACTGGAAAGCAAATTGGAAAACAACAAACAAAAGACTGCTGGAGTGCTATGGAAACCGCAAAAATTCCAAGGCCTAATTGATGAACTCCTAGAGGGGTATGGATTCTTTATAAGAACCATAGATGGGATTCTGCATAGATGTAGGATTCACACTTCATAGAAAATCAAAACGTGGTTTGTTTTTGGCAGTGTATTGGATGACTCTAGCTATTCTGGCTTAGTATGTTATTCAAACGCTGCCAAGTGTAGCTTATTCAAAAACCCATGACTAAACAAATCTTGACTTAGCCTCATGCTCAGACAACTCATCCCCAGAGAGCCCAACCATCTCCCTGTATTCTCACCTATGTGTTCACTCTTACTCTGGCAGGAACTGATTCTTGTCTCTTGAAATTGACAAGCATTTTTATCCTACCTGCCATAACTCTTCCAAATGTCGGCTAGGTGAAAAGGTTAATGGATAGATGCCAGTCAGGATCTCTGTGTGCTCCTTACTCTTTCAAGGTTTTTAAAAGCCATTTGGGATCACATTACTGAGGCAGCTTTGCAAGTTAACAAACTGCCCTTCAGAAGCCTTCTCAATTCAAGTAGGGTTGCTGATTTGAATAACAGAATGAGGGAACAAAGTCTAGCACAAAGCAAACATGAAATTGAACCCAACAGGCCAACTTATTTCAAATTCTCCACTTTTATTAAACCTTTCTCCCTGCAGAAGGAATTAGACATGTGTGGGGCTAAATGGGCAAATGTTGTATCTCTCTCAATAGCCATGAGTGACAGGAGGCACAAATGATTTACTGGTGATTTACTACTTTGAAGGACAAAAGCATATAACTTTGGAAACATGCAGATACATGCATTCATATAGAAGGTGAGGCATGTAACGATCCTTCCTTCCTTCCTTCCTTCCTTCCTTCCTTCCTTCCTTCCTTCCTTCCTTCCTTCCTTCCTTCCTTCCTCCCTCCCTCCCTCCCTCTTTCTTTCTTTCTTTCTTTCTTCCTTCCTTCCTTCCTTCCTTCCTTCCTTCCTTCCTTCCTTCCTTCCTTCCTTTCTTTCTTTCTTTCTTTCTTTCTTTCTTCCAACCGTTTCCTTCACTATCTCAGCTCTACCTTTCTCCAGACTCTAGAGATTTAGATGAAAGATTGCACGAGGAAAACCTGATAGACAACTCAAAACACTGAGGCATTTGTTACTTCTACATCTGTGAACACATCTGAGCTTAATTATTATGTACTTTTGATGTGAATGTTGCAATGTTCTTTAATTGAACATGTTTTTCCCCCTTGAGGTAAAGCATACAAGGTTAGAAGTTTCTTATCAGACCCAGCTTGGGCAAGCAAAAGCTTTGTACATAATTTTAATGTAAACAGACTTTAGCCGTGTACAGTAAGCTAATCTTACTGGGGGAAGAGGGTTATAAGGGATTTTTTTCTTTCTTTCTTTCATAGTGACATTCATAAATTGCTTTGGAAATGCAGCAAAGCATTTCTTTCTTTTACTCCATAGAATGGAAAACTTCACCAATATTATAATCAGTCCCCTCCCCATCCCCCAAATCCAAAAACTGGCAAAAAGGAGATATCCAGTTTGCAGGTTGCAAAAGGAGCTGTTAGATGACGAGTGATGTTTTAGCTCACTGTGTAGGATTTTCACGTTATAAATGCATGTGTAATGTGATCCTAAGATATTTATTTGGAAATAAGCCCTGCTGAGTTTAGGAAGATTTATTGAAAGTAAGTGTGCATAGGATTATAATTTTAATGGACTTTGAGAAGTTTGCTTCAGTGTTATGATGGAAAACACATTCTTGTTTTATATTTTATAATTTCCTAGATGAATTTTCCTACATAGATTTCCTTCAAAGTTGAGGAAAACATGTGTGAAAACCCATTATTTTTTCCCCTTGAAACTTTAATATTTGCTGAAAAGCTATAATAATTTTATTGTGAAAAAAACCCCAATGTAGCTTCCATTTTTATTTTACTTCAACATAAGCAAATGCTGACCCAATCTGGATCAGCACCACCTGTGTGGAGGGCAGGAGAAGATCCATCCTTCTTCCAACTCCTATTGTTTAATAAATTTCATCCCCTTATATTTGCATTATTATTTTTTTGGTTATATAACTCCATTGGTGGCAACAGAATTTTAAAATTTCCCCTGCTTCAGTCTGATAGGGATACGTGTGTCAATTTTATTAGGCAGCCTGACTGTAAAAAAGTATTCAGTTTCCCAATGCACCATGGATACACATGTGAATTGTGTTAAGCAACAGAACTGTGAAAAAGAATTGAGCTTAGCGTAGTTTAGCCCTGAGGCTCAAATCATGTCAAGTCATAAGATTTTTCTTTTCTTTCTTTTTCTTGGGGGGGCATGGGGGTCAAATGTAAGCATATGTATTTTACTGAATTCAGTGTAATTTGCTTCCTAGTATATGTACTTAGAACAATACTCTGAAAGTTTATATAAGATAGTTACTCTACTAGACAGCATATGGTTTAAAATGTTCTTTGAGAGATTGCATTTTCTGGCTCAAAATACATTTGACTTTCAATAAATTGTTTTAGTACCTCTCTTGGGTCTTCTCCCCCACTTCTGCCTATGTGGATGCTCTTGCTTCCTTTCATGCCCACTCCCTTGGAAAAAAAAGGCAGATGAAACCAAGAAGAAAATTGCCTGAAACTTGGTAGTTATGTACTAATCCTTGGTTCCTCAACATGTTGCCTATAGATTATCATCGTTACTTGAGTGATGTCAGCTGAGACCATTGACAAAGACCAAAAACCTTTTCGTAAGAACTTTTCTTTTCTTTTTAAATTGGGAAGAATCATACCAACCAGGGCTTCATTTACTCAAAAAACTGGATGTAGTTGGTAAGA